>JAVJIX010000007.1:9067500-10267500 GCA_036785185.1 Paratrypauchen microcephalus | reverse complement strand
GAGACAGGATTTTTTGTTTGTTTTTATGTAAATATTTGGTCAAGAAAAACACTTTGTCACTTTAAGTTCACATGACGGGTTAGACCACTCTGAAACACTGAAATACAGCTAACATCAGGATTTTGAGAATTTTAAAGATCCCATGACATGGTACTTCTTGATGCTTTTATATGGCTCCTTAATGGTTCCCTAATACTGTAAATGAATCCTTCTTCAAAATCAACACTCAGTGCATGAGAAAGAGAGATAAGATGAGAAAGAGTCATAAATGTCACTCTGGAACACTCCATTATGGGCGTTGTTGCTTGAATGCAAATGAGGAGGACAGAGCTGGCCTATAGTAGGGGGTGGGGGCGTGGCCAAGCTCTCCGCTCCGCTCTGTGACCCACTTCCGTGTTTTTGCACGGGGGGAGAGATGAGAAGCCTTCCATTGAAAAATAAACACATTTCCACAGAAAATAAAATTAAACCACTGCTGTTTCAGATATCCACAGGCTCAGATAAAGGACTTCCGAGCCTAGAAACACTCGCAAGTTCCTCCAGGCAAATAAAAAAACGTATTTCGCATTGCGTAGCTCCTCCGCAGTTCAAACTCTCTGGGCGTGATTTACAGAGACGCTGAGTACAGACAGACGGGGGTGGAACTGCATCTGCATTTCTTTTTTCGATCTGACGTCAATAAGGTGCCTTGTTCAAAATCGCCCGTTTGAGCTCTGATTTTTTCTAATGCAGAAAAGGATCACGAATGCTCCGTTTAGACATTTCGCAACTTTTAACCATGGGGGGCTAAACAGGGTAGGGGAGCTCACATTAACGTTCAAAAACCTCAGAAAGTGAAAATTTCATGCCATGGGACCTTTAAGTTTCTAATTTTACTTCCTGGTTGGACATGAGCTGCAGATGGGACATAAATAGAGATAAGTCATATGTGGAGTCAATTATATTTGGTCCAAACTCATCTGAATAGTTACTCTTTTTTTTTTTGTCAGAAATGTTAATTACATGTAAATGTCCCAGCATTTAGATGGAATTTTGTGAGGATTACTTTTGGAACTTCTCATCTTCTCATCTATATTCTCACGGGCCATTTTTACATTTACATATGGTACAGAGGGAGACACTCACTCATGACTTTCCCCAGAGTCAGCGACCGGATCAGAACCAGCTCCGAGTCTGAAGACAAACAGTACTTCCTGTGCATGTCCTGGTCCAGCTGCACACAGGAAATGGTCACATTTTAATATAGCTCTTTAAAGGGATATGCCACCCCCAGGTCAAATTTGGGCATCTCCCCACAGTCCAGAGACTAAAATAAGTGGTGGAAAGCGTTTTCCTGCTCACCCAGCCATTGTCCGAGTCTGTCGCCACTGACCGCCGCGGTATCTGGTGCTCCTCCGCCTTAGACTGGAGTCTAACGTCGCCAGAGAAAGATTTCGGCCAAAAGGAATTAATTTGCTCGATGCGTTTCCCAATTACTTTGTGTGTAGTGCGCATTCATATCGAGTGCAAATAAATGTGCAAATCAACACGGAGAGCTTGCCTTGGTCATTTTGGGTGGGAACTATTTTCCAGTGCGTAAGAATACAGCCGTATCACGCAGTACGCTACCAGGGGAATCCCAGTTACGCACCGGGAAGGGAGTTCCCCTGTTGCACAACGTGGTGCGTGATACGACTGTATTCTTACGCACTGGAAAATAGTTCCCACCCAAAATGACCAAGGCAAGCTCTCCGTGTTGATTTGCACATTTATTTGCACTCGATATGAATGCGAACTACACACAAAGTAATTGGGAAACGCATCGAGCAAATTAATTCCTTTTGGCCGAAATCTTTCTCTGGCTACGTTAGACTCCAGTCTAAGGCGGAGGAGCACCAGTTACCGCGGCGGTCAGTGGCGACAGACTCGGACAATGGCTGGGTGAGCAGGAAAACGCTTTCCACCACTTATTTTAGTCTCTGGACTGTGGGGAGATGCCCAAATTTGACCTGGGGGTGGCATATCCCTTTAATAATAATAATAATAATAATAATAATAATAATAATAATAATAATAATGCATTTTAATTATAAGCGCCTTTCAGAACACCCAAGGACACTGCACAAGGTTAAAAATGAATAAAAAGCACAAACAAACAATACAATAAAACATAAAAACAAAATAAAAACAAATTCAGAGTGGAGTGATTGGCTGTGAGAGGTAGTACAGTCTGAACAGGTGGGTTTTGAGTCTGGATTTAAAGAGTGGGAGAGAGTCTACTTTACACAGTACAGTACACAGTAAAGTACACAGAGGAGTACACAGCAGAGTACATAACAGAGACTATAAGAGGGTCCTGCAGACTGGGGGAGGTATAGGACCAGAGCGCAGTGGTCGTCATGGAGATGTGAGTGCTTCCTGTGGACTGAATCAGCTCAGACTGAAGCTTACATTAAAACACATGAGGAGGAGAGAGGCTGGAGAGACTGAAGTAACTCACAGGGAAATAGTGGATATTAATACAATTCTCCAACTGTCTGTGAATTCTGAAGAGTATTTTAATGTCAACAAAATATTGTATTGATTATAAATATAAATCTTGTATGAGATTTTTTGGTATTAACGGTGAGTTAAGTGTTGGCTTCAAAAAGTCCTTTTTTTATTTTAGGGTCCACTACTACCACCAAAAATACTCACCTGCCTGGACTTGCATATGAATTTAAGTGGCATCTCATATTAAACCCTGTGGATTTTTGACCACTTTTCCAGAAGCACATTTGTGAGGTCATGCACTGATTCATACCAAAGCTGTTCTATTGGGTTGAGGTCAGTCAAGTTAATCCCCACCAAACTCTCTCATCCATGTCTTTATGGACCGGCTCTGTGAAAAACAACCCCACACCATAATCCCCCTCCACCAAACACACAATGGAGTCAGACAAGTACCATTCTCCTGGCAACTGCCAAACCCAGACTCATCCATCAGATGGAGAAGTGAGATTCGTCACCCCAGAGAACATGTCTCCACTGCTCTAGAGTCCAGTACATCACTGCATCGGCATGAGGATCGGCAGCCACGTCTCCTTCACACGTGTCCTCAGCACTGGGGCACCCCAGGGCTGTGTTCTCAGCCCTCTCCTGTACTCTTTGTTCACCTATGACTGTACCGCCAGGCACAGCTCCAACATCATCCTCAAGTTTGCTGACGACACCACCATCCTAGGCCTCATCACCAACAACGATGAGAGCGCCTACAGAGACGAGGTGAAATCACTGACCAGCTGGTGTCAGGAAAATAACCTCTCTCTGAATGTCAGCAAAACTAAGGAAATGATCGTGGACTTCAGGAGACAGCGTGTAGACCAGCATCCCCCCATCTCCATTAACAACGCTGAGGTTGAGCAGGTCAGCAGTTTTAAGTTCCTTGGGATACACATCACTGAGGATCTGTCCTGGACACTACATACAGACACTGTGGTTAAGAAAGCCCGACAAAGACTCTACTTCCTGAGGAAGTTGAGGAAGTTTGGTATGAACACCAGCATCCTCACAAACTTCTACAGGTGCACCATCGAGAGCCTGCTGACGGGCTGCATCACAGTGTGGTATGGGAACTGCACCGCTCAGAGCCGCAAAGCACTACAGAGGGTGGTGCGAGCGGCAGAGGACATCACTGGCAGCAGTCTCCCCTCCATCCAGGACATTTACCACAGCAGGGGTCTGCGTAAGGCACGCAGCATCACTAAGGACCATACTCATCCGGCACAAGGACTCTTCCGTCTGCTACCCTCTGGTAGACGATACAGGAGCCTGCCAGCACGCACAAAAAGACTCAAAGACAGCTATTACCCCCAAGCTGTCAGACTACTGAACTCTGGATAATACTCTAAATACTGAACTCTCAATAATACTGCACTAAACTACTTTTCATTATGCATAATATGTTTACTGCTGCTGCTCTATATGAATGTATCATGTTTGTCACTACCTCACTGTAAACTACTGTTACCTGTGCAATAATCTGTGCAATAACCTATGTGCAATATCTATACCATACTATGTGCAATACGAAATCCACATGCAACACCTACACCACACCATATTATGTGCAATCTGTGAAATACTTACACCTTATTTGATCTTGATTTAATCCTACCTGCACCTTGTACATTGTACCTTGTATTTTTTATTACATTTTATTACATATTTTATTATATTGTTTATTATATTGTTTACTTCTTCCCCTGCACTTTTGCAACACTTTTTTTTACCATGTACTATTATTGCATGTTATTAGTACTTCTGGGAGGAGGCCCCGGGGAAGACCCAGGACCCGCTGGAGGGACTATGTCTCCCGGCTGGCCTGGGAACGCCTTGGGGTCCCCCCGGAGGAGCTGGAGGAAGTGTCCGGGGTGAAGGAAGTCTGGGAGTCCCTGCTTAGACTGTTGCCCCCGCGACCCGGCCCCGGATAAGCGGAAGAAAATGGATGGATGGATAGTACTTCTGACTATCTTAGCGAGTCAACGGTTCTTCTGATCCTAAGCATTTCATTGCATTGTTGACCTTGTGTTGATTTTGCATATGACAAATAAACAATCTTTGTTGAATCTTGAATCCGACGCTTTGCATTGCACTTGGTGATGTATGGCTTGGATGCAGCTGCTCGGCCTTGGAAACTCATTCCATTAAGATCTCTATGCTAATCTGAAGGCCACATGAAGTTTGCAGGTCTGTCCTGATTGACTCTGTAGAAAGTTGGTGACCTCTGCGCACTATGTGTCTCAGCCTCCGCTGACCCCGCCCCATCAGTTTACATGGCCTACCACTTCTTGCTGTCGTTCCCAATCACTTCCACTTTGTTCTAATACCACTGACAGTTGACTGTGGAATATTTAGGAGCGAGGAAATTTCACGACTGGACTTGTTGCACAGGAGGCATCACAGTACCACGCTGGAATTCACTGAGCTCCTCTCTCACACACTTATTTTTCTATTTTATTTAATAAAGTTTGGATCAATAAAATTAGTCTAAGTCTAACAGTGCACGTAAATGTTTGACTAGTTAGTAGAATCCTATAGGATTTCATGAGTTCTTCAGCTCTGATTTGAAGTATTTTCCCTCATAGCAAATGTTTTGTTTAAAATACAGTAGTCATTTTGTTCTTAATCTGGATGTCTTCTGATCACATATGACACAGTGATGATAATCAAACAGAGACAGAACATTTTGACACTTAAGAATGCTGTTTTGTTTTCTCACCCATCCTGTAAGCATTTATTATTACATATATTTTAGACATGTCAAGTCTGGCTCCCAGACTATATGCAACATTTTTCATATGAAAATCATATTATACTGCACTTAACATCACCACCCAATCCAGTTTAGATCTAAACACAAGTTGGGCTTCACTTTAATAGCACAGACAATATCCATTCATGGGTTTCAACTTCTTTCAAACTATGGTGCCATTTTGAAGACATTGATCATTCAAAGGATATAATATGTTTTTGAATTGTTAATGGCTAAAGAATGGTTGTAGCTTTTCATCATTTTGAAACCCATAGATATTTAGAATACAGAAACATCATGGTAGTAACTGCATGGTACTTGCAGTTTTATGAAGTTTGTGAAGAAAAAATGCACCAATATTTAAGAGTAGGACTGAGCGATAACACTCTTTTTATGGAGTAAATTTCCCATTCATATTTACCATAATACTGGTCAAAAAATGTACCATCTATGCAGTAATTAATGAGAAGCATATTTTTGGTTAAAAACAAAAAAAGCATTCAAATTCTCTCAAGATAAGATAAGCTTGTCATGGCTGCCTGTACTGTTTTGAACACACAAAACTCAAAAGTCCTTTATGGTGGTCAACACTGTCTGAGCTGTCAACTTCATCTGGATGAAGTGAGACAATCTCATCCTGCTCTTACCACACTGCCCCCCATGGAGCCAGAAAAATATGAAAAGTCCTTTTTGGGTTTCAAAAGATGGTGGTCGAGACTCTTCTTCCTCGAGCTCCATGGTGCTGGGGCCCGCCCCATGATCCCCAGCACTGCTGTGGGGACACGGCTATTTTTACATGCCCCCGCCCCAGCCACAGTTCCTTAGCTCCCCTTGCTCCTGGATCAGCTGGCATTTCAAGGACAAAAGGCAAAGGCTCAAGATGTGGCAATAGGGAAAACTTTAACACATTTTGTACCATCGCCACAGCATTCACTCTTTGCGTTATATTTGTTTTTGCATGCTTATAAACATGTTTCACATCTGCTCACACACACACACACACACACACACACACATACACACACACACACACACACACACTTTTTTTTTTTATTTAATAAAGTTTGGATCAATAAAGTTTGTCTAAGTCTAACTGTATTGTAAATTGTATGTTTGTATATTTGATTCATGCAGGTTCATGTGTTGTGTATTTGAGGCTTGAGTGACTCCAGGTCACACATGTAGGGTTCACAAATGTCATCTAACCATTTTGCAACAATAAAAACTACTATTAAAATGTCCTAGAGTGCAGCGCTCTGGGACATTCAACAATTCAATGTTAAGAAGTGGCTTAAATAGAGTCGCTACCACATCACAGTGACACACAGTAATGTGTATTCACATTATGTTTTATTTTAGTATGTATAGGCCACAAGGTGAACCCCGTTTTCGTTTCATGTTGCTCTGACGTCTCCGAACTACACAAACTGTAGTTTAAAAAAAGAATGAATCACGCTAAGCTTACAACAAAAAGTTCTCGCCTCAAAATCCTGTCAATTTTTTATGCATTTCATGGCGGACAAGATTCTTCAGAGCGGAATGAGAATTTGACGTCACTAGGCGTCACGTGACCGTGCTGGGCCAATAGAGTAGCTGATTCTTGTCAAACGGTGTAATGGCGGCCTCCTGTTATTCTTTATGTTACGGATTCTCACCAAAAAAAACTTCTGAAGTAGGTCAAAAGGATGCTAAATAGTGCTTTATTCATAGCACGAAGAACAATGATGCAAATAAACGATAAGGTGAACGTTTTTATGTTGTCATTTCGATAAATAAAAGGACATAATTGTAATTCAGTGACCAGGACCATTCATATTCATTCGTTCATTTATTGACTCCTAACTATACACACAGACCAGACATACTGTAAAAACAAATAGCATGAAACACATATATACATATGTACAATATAAACGGCACCATAAAATGAATGGTAATGTTATTGGAACGTGGGAGTGTGGAAAACAAGCTGAGGGAAATCCCGGCTCTTTTTCATGTATCTTGTTAATGTATCCTGTCTGTAACAAAACAAAACAGCAACAATTAGGTGTGATACGGGACAACATATAGGCAGGACAGACAGACATTAAGATGCAAGACAAGATAACATATCGTAATGAGAGGTATTGTGTTGTAACCTATCCTAAGTGTAACAAAAGTGTAGCAAGTGTGACCAGTGTAACAAATAACTTTTATACCTCTACAGCAGGGGTGGGCAATTATTTTTACCCAGGGGCCAAATAAGAAGCAGAAAATATTGTGGAGGGCCAGGCCAAAATTTTGAACTCGACTCTGGTTATTAATTTTATTTCTATGTTGAAATCAGTAAATGGCATTGTTTACAGAAGCTGCTAAGTTCTGTGTTATTATTAAGTAATGAGAGGGTGAGGTTTTACAAAAACTGAATTTAGTCAGTAAAATAATTCAAAACAATGGTAAATGTGAAACATTTGTAACTCTTTTTCTCTCTATACAGGCTCTATACAAGCGCAAAAAGTCTGTGGCCTTACAATACATGCTTGTGCCAATTCATGAATATTATACAGTAAAAATGTCAGGATAAGTAACAATGTAAAGTACATTCAAAGTTAATAATAGGTAATTAAACCTTACCAATAAATCCGAACAAAAATTCCCAAAAAGATCAGTCCAAGTTGTTCAGTGCAGGTCAAGTCTTCGCATGCGTGTTTGCTCACATTTGAGCGCGCAAAGGAAAGGAAGTCAGCTACGGAATCCCAGAAGGACAAAACTGTTGCATTTTACTTAAGAGTGTTGCCTAATCCCTTGTATTTCATAATATTTATACAAGTATTTTAAAATAGTGTGAAAAAAAGTATTTAAAGTTACAGTGTGTAGGATTCGTGGCGCATAGGTGGATGGTGACTATTGCACTTCCTGTTTTAGCTACGGCAGACCTCGAGGGTCACTCGGGCACGCCGTAACGCGGACAGCTCGCGTACCCGCGCACGAACGCGTGAAGCGCATCCGGCGCTGTGCGAGCCCTCGCCGACAACTACGGTATAAACAGGGCTCTCAAGGCTCACGCATTGAGAGTGTGACACACGCAATTCGACGTATTCACACGCGCACACATGGCATTTCTCACGCTGATTTGTGTTATTTTTTTTATTTTTTATTTTTTTGTGCCCAGAAAATCGGTCTGTGTGGCTTAGTTTATGCAGGCTCCGCGCGTTTTCAGCGCCGCCCCCAGGCACGTCCTGAGCCTCAGTCCCGGTGCCACGTCTCCTCTGAGACGCACCGACTCCGGTCCCGGTGTCTCCGTCTGTGCGTAACGTGTCCTTCTGCGGCTCTCGTAATCAAAATGGCTGCCTCTATATGGGGACGATCCCCCTTTTATGCAGGTATATCTAAGTCCAACAGAATACTTTGATTTCATGATGGAAGTGAAAAGGCTTGGAAAACAATGTATTTCTGAATGGGTATCTTCAATTTCTGTAATTAACGGGTAAAAATCTTACACACTGTCCCTTTAAATAAAAACAACAAAATAAACTTTAGTAAAAGTAACAACAGCCAAAATTCATTTTTCTGAGTGCATGCATGTTTTACGTCTACATCTGCATTGCATTGTTTTTTGCAATACAGTATTTATGTGTCATCAATATAACATAAATAAATAATTTTAACAAGGAATTTATGTTGTAAAAATGGCATTTTCATGTTAAATTTACAATTATAAATTCGATTAAATTAATAAATTATCAATAAATTTATAATTTATAAATAATTTATAATTTATAAATTATAAATTTATAAATTATAAATAAATTATAAATTAGACGGTAAAGAAAACCATGTTTTGCTGTAATTCCCTTTACGTTTTTTTAATGCTGGGATTTAACAGTGTTTTTCTGTTATTTCTACGGACATTTTTTACAGTGTAGGTAAAATCCTCCAGCTGAGACGCGGGCCCGGTGCATTAACCAGATTCCCCCTCGCCCCGCTTCCCCCCGCCCCTCTCAGCGCGCACTGACAAAGTGCGGTGATGATAAAACAAACTGAGAACCATCAGGTAATAACTTCATTTATATAACTCTCATTAGTTGCTTAAGTTTGCTCTTTAGACAAACAGGGCTCTCAACACGCAATTCGACGTGTTCACACGCTCACACGGCATTTCTCACGCAATTCAAGCGCCCAAAATTGTTCACGCGCACCTTTATACCCCCATTGCCCCGCCCACATTACGTAACATTACTTTAAAAAGCTGATTTACACCATTCCACTATTAAATGGCCAACATTTCTGGTGCCAACAGGTGAGCACAGATAATAGCTTGCATATTATTAGTACTTCTTGACTATCTTAGCGAGTCAACAGTTCTTCTGATCCTAAGCATTTCATTGCATTGTTGACCTTGTGTTGATTCTGCATATGACAAATAAACAATCTTGAATCTTGAAATCAGTATTACATTAAAAAGGTATAATTTGTATTAAGTGAATCCTCTACTTGTTTTATCTGCACACAGATAACATGGAATATCACAAACAGTTCCATATTAAATGCAATAAAGTTGAATCACTCTGGTACATCTCATATCATCTATTGCTGTTTGTCTGCGACGTAATTACCAATGAATTAACGTACTCACTACGTAGTGTCTGGTAGCTATTGAAACAATTAAACTAAGCCACTGCATTGATGAAATATGTACAACCCTCCTGTTTTCTCAGTAAGGTGACGTTACGGAGCTATTAGCCATCTTTTGAGAGCGGCGAAGCACATGGGATTGTTGTCAACAGTGAGCCGAAGATAGAAAGACGGCAAGATGCACTACGCACATCGATTGGCTTGCAAATGATTCAGCTCACAGTTTGATTGGACTCACGCCGTGGCCTGATTTGCTCTCTTGAAAGAAGATGGAGTTGCGGATCTTATTGGAAGCGCAAAGACTCGCGTTGCAAGCTAAGAGGCGCTTGAAAGCTCGAGGTACGCACTCCATTGGACGAAAAGTACAGACTATCGGCTTTGCGGTACCGGCTAGCACTCATGCTTTATAGCAAGAAGGTTCTGGGTTCGATTCCAGGGTCGCTTAGTGTTTTTTTTTTTTTTTTAAACGGTAAAGTGATGCACTGGACATTATAGTACCTGAATTATGGCACAATTATAACACAAGAAATGAAAACTACTTTCACCACTGTATAACAGTCATTGCTCTTTAGACAAACATTTACACAGGGCTCTCAACACGCAATTAGACGTGTTCACACGCTCACACGGCATTTCTCACGGCATTTCTCACGCAATTCCCTCGGAAATGACTCACGCACGACCCCGCTCAAAACTTGAGAGCCCTGATTGTTTATAAATGTGAAAGTGTAAAGGTTAAGTTCGTAGGTTCATAAATTAAGCTAAAAAGATCTCAAGTTAAAGTTAAAAGCCAGTCAGTAGTACACAGTTACTACCATGCGATATATGAGCCGTTGAGGTGGTGGTAATATTAAAAATGGTTAAAAACAAATGTTAAAAACAGTACAGCCACAGGTGTGAAAACTGATAAAATGTGTTTTACTTAAAAACTTTAAAATATGGAATTAATAGTAATATTGGAAATATGTAAATGATGCTAATGTGAACAGAAATATCAAATGGAAATGTTTACTGTACATGATCGATGTCTCGCTTCTGCCACATTGGAGCGGAGGCCTCTGACCTCACAATACCGTCTCACGCCACCTACTGGCGTGAGGGTGTAATTACAACTTAAATAAGGTTATTACTCAAATTAGACTTTCCAATTACCTACAAAAATAAAACATCATGTGAATACACATTACTGTGTGTCACAGTGATGTGATAGCGACTCTCTTTAAGCCACTTCTTAACATTGAATTTTAAATGTCCCTGAGTGCTGCAGTCTGGGACGTTTTAGTAGTAGTTTTTATTTTTGCAAAATTGTTAGATGACCCTACGTGTGAACCCTACGTGTGACCTGGAGTCACATGATTACTCAAACCTGCATGAATCAAATATATGTATCAAATTATAAGTATAACATGGTTACAAGCTGTGCAATGATTTAATAAGAAAGAAAGAAAGAAAGAAAGAAAGCTATGCCTTTATTAGTCCCACAGTGGGGAAATTCCAGTTCTGCATTTAACCCATCCTGTTATTAGGAGCAGTGAGCAGCACATTACTGCGCCCGGGGACCATCTCCATGATCTTGTTGCTTCGGTTTGGTCAGGACCTAAGCTGGAGGATTTTACCTATGGTGCATGTTTTGGGTTGTTAGTTTACAATCTTAAATATTTCTCCAGTTGACAGAATGCATTTTGGTTTTGAAAAGTTTACAAGCTCATAAAAGTTGATTTGACTGATTTTGTCCTTATACCATTTACAATACAGTTAAACTTAAACATTTTTTCAGTGTAATTCAGGTCATTCCTCCAAGTCCACTGTAGCCAAACACTGTGAGCTTGTTGGAGGATGACATTAGCTTCTCCTGTACAGACCATATATCACATAAGTACACTGTAATATGTGGGGAAATGGCTGACTTTTACTCCAGCAGAAATACAAGATGTCATTGGGTGTATCCCTTTGGTTGTTCCTGCTGGTTGTGATAGAGCAGCTCTCACACAGCAGCAGACAGATCACTAATGAGAAACGCCACTATCATTTAGAATTTTGTGACAAGTACTAGTAGGAGCAATGGTGGAAAGTAGCAAGTCTAAAAGTAAAATACCTTTTATGTGTTGGGTTAAAGGTGCTGAGGGACAATGCGTTTCTGTGCTGTACTGAGCTGAGTGAGAACCCTCAGTACAGCTCAGGCATGTATTTTCTCGGTCAGGTTTCATTTTTTATTTTGTTCCTCTTGTGAAAACGAACAGTAGTACAAGAAATAACAATGCATAATGTAAATGTACATAAGAGAAGGCATTTAGGTTAGGTTGGGATATTTTATTTGTCATTTGTAGTTACAAACAACACACTGGAAAAACATACAATAGACAATCATTACAGACCACATATCACACTGTGAAATAAACAAGCTATAATGATTAGAGCTAAAATATTAAAGTGCTACATCAAAGTTCAAAGTGCATTGTTCAGGCTTTTAACAGTTTATGGAAGAAGCTGTTACCATGACGAGATTAGAAAGAGCAGATATGAATTAAAAATATATATTATTTTAGTCTAGCCTTTTGTTACTCTGCTGGTGGAGGGTCTGCACCTGCTTGTGTCTGTGGAGATTTGCCAGGAATGTGCCACAGTATAGTGTGAAACATATCAAGTTAGCAGTCAAATCTGTAGAGAGCACCCCATTCACTTTGCATTTTAAGGTGCTTTTTAGCAGTCAAAACACCTGCAAATGAAAAAATGTAAGACAACAAGTTTACTGTAAAACATTCCAGGCAAAGCAATAACATCTTCATGGAGACAAGCAGGTAGCAGACCCTCCACCAGCAAAGTAACATAGTGCTCCTTTCATCAGCTCAAATGCACTTCCTGTTGAGAAAAAAAGCTTGCTTCTATCCAATTAAAATCCATATTAAAGCTGCTTGGAGACTGATGTGGATGTCTGGTAATCACCTCATCGATCTCCTCTCAAACCAGGACCCTATCTCATCCTGATGCACAGCAGGTAGAGCCTGGTCCTTTGGCAGTCCACACACAAACTGGGTAAAGGTCATCTGAGTCCACTGTCAACCTGAGAGTCTGAGGGCTTCAGGGTAAACACTACAGCCAAGATCTACAGCACATCTTAAGGACTGCAATTACACTGGGCTACAGCCTCTGCATCCTCAACTACCAACTTATTTCAGCTGCAACAAGCTACAGAGCAAGGCCGTGTAGGTCCCAAAAGTATTCACCCACCTGCATCTCAACATAACAGCTAAATTATGTATCTTATAGCACTTTGCAGCTTACTAAGAAAACCAATGATATTCTAGATCTTCTACAATTGTTGTTATATTTTTTATTTGAATAACAAACCATATACACCTTTGGAAAAAAATAAGAAACCACTGCATTTTTTTCTGGAATCGGCATCTCTACATGTATTACAGCCATTCCATTCCAGCGTCTGTTGAATTCCAACACAAACACAAAGCTGAGCTACTTCAGTTCTTACACCAGGAGTGGAATAAAGTCACCCAAGAACAATGTGAAAGACTTGTGGAGAGCATGCCAAGACGCATGAAAGCTGTGATTAAAAATAAGGGTTATTGCACCAAATATTGATTTCTGAACTCTTCTTAAGTGTAAACATTAGTATTATGTTGTTTTAAAATGAATTTGATCTTGTTTCTTTGTATTGTTTGAGGTCTGAAAACATGTATCTTTTTTGTTATTTTGACCATTTGTCATTTTCTGCAAATAAATGCTCTAAACGATACTATTTTTATTTGTAATTTGGGGGAAATGTTGTCAGTAGTTTATAGACTCAAACAAAAATGTTCCTTTTGCACAAACACATACCTATAAGTAGTAAAACCAGAAAAACTGATAATTCTCTCTTAGTAAGTAAGCCTTTATTTATATAGCACCTTTCACAGATAAAATCACAAAGTGCTTTACAGAGTGCAATATACAACATATATAAAATCCAATAAATAACACAGTCAATTAAAAGCTTGTCTAAAAAGCAGTGTCTTGAGCTGCTTTTTAAGAGAGTCAATAGCGGCTGCCTCTTATTTTTTTCTAGAGCTGTATATTCTAATAGCACACCACTGTGTTAAAGGTGCATTGTGCAACTTTTCTGGTAAGGGGTCCATCAAATGCTTTTCTTCATGGAAATGTTTTTGCTCTGTCTGGAATGTTTCACAGTATGGCAATAAACCTTTCTAGCTTCATGGAGACCAAACCAGACCAATGTTACAGGTCAGATCTGTGGAGAGGCAGCCCCACTCGCAGTCAGAATGCCTGTTTTTCAAGGTATTTTTGAGCAGTAACACCTCCTGTAATTGAATAAATGTAAGGTAGAGCTGTTTAATGTCATACTGTGGAACATTCAAAGCAGAGCAATCTGTAGAAACAAGAAGGTGAAGAAACCCCAACACAACAAGTTACACAATGCACCTTTAACTGTTTTCAACATTTTTGATTTCTACAGAAGACCTCCCATTAAAATAATATCAAATCTTATATCTTTTAGGAAAAACGTGGTAGATATTATAACAAATATTCATACGCTGTGTCTGGCTATTTAAAGCTGGTATTTGTGACTGTTTTGCCTTCTTTTTTGAATCAGACTTTGCTCAGTCAAGAAAATCCAAAATTGAATCTGTTTACTAAAACTGCTAATTTTTCAATCTGTCAAAAACTCAAGGCATGCTACTCTTCTCCTTCTGCTATATCTACGCAGGTAATATCAAGTGTGATAGGGAAGATGTGTGACTGAATAACAGAAGATGTGTTGGTTATGGAATATATGTATTATTTAATTGTGTAAATACTGTACTATGGCCCTATGCCTTTCTTTTTAAAGGACTACAAATAGAAATGATTTTCCTGAAGTTAGAACCTGGTCCAAGCTTCTTTGCCCTCAGGCATTATGCAGTGGTACAGTGTCCTATTTAATGAATAAATTACAAGTTATTGGTCATATTTTAATCATTGTTGTGTTTTATTGCAGTGTGCAGTCTTCTTTGGTTTTACTAGTTTTAAATTTCCTAATAATGACTGGTGGAGATGAAAATCTTTTTCATGAACCACTATGCAGCACTTCAGTAGTAATATGTCAGCGGAGTGGGTTGAATTTGTGAAGGATGTTAGAAAAACATTTTATTTTTCAGCTCCCTGTCTGGTGCACCTTGGTTGTTGGTCTGTTTACAAATTGAGTTGAGGGGCTATTCCAGCTTGGCTAAAGAAGTGTCAACAAACTCACATCTTAAACATTAAATTAATCATTTTGGTAGAAATGGGAGAGTTGGACTGCAACCAGAAAAAATGTTTAAGCTAAGGTAAAGTAGAAATAGATGACATGATTACAAATATTAATTTGTACAATAGTTTTTACTCTGTAATTTTATCATATTAATTACATTTGAACCTCCACCTGCTTGTTTTCATGGAGATAAACAACTTCAATTCAATAGGTCTACAGTAGAACATTGCAGGCAAAGCAATAATACCTAAAGGGCCTAAAGGGCATATATTACACTATTTTCAGATATAATGTTTCCTAATCACAAACATACTTGGAGTTGCATTTGTTTCATTCACACATGTTTAACACACAAACACTACATATTTATTTCTTTTCTCAAACTGAAAACACTGTTTCATCTTGTGATGTCGCGCTAATAAAGGAAGTTTTCCACTGTGTTTTTACTACAATCATTTGGATAATTTCAGCCCCAGAATTGCCTGCTGAACAAAGGATAAAAGGTATCTGTTAACTTGAAAATAACCACTTCATGACATCACAAGTTGGAACAGAGCATTTAGATCTCTGTAGACAGACTAATAATCCAGGGTTACTCAAACATGTGTGAATGACACAAAACACAACTCCAGGTATGTTTTTGAGGCGCTAATAACATTCTAACATGGATTAAAGCTCACAAGAGTCAATTTTGTCTAATATAGGATCTGTATAGAATGTATTAAATGTCCCGAATGACAAAAAAGAGCCACGCTGTTCATCTATGCCATACCCAGGGCACCCAGGGCCCATTTGTTGTCATATTTGGTGCTTTCCACATTGGACTGACTGCTACTTCAGCACAGCAAGCTCAAAGTGGTCCTGACTGGTGCTGGGCTGTTCTCTCTGTAGTTTATGCATATTCATCATGACACAGAAAGAAACTGACAAGAGACCAGGACTTAACCCCTCTCAGTTCTGTTCTGCCTCCAACAAAGAACAAAACAAAATCTAAAGTATTAAGAATGTGACTGGAGGGATTCTGTTCACACTGTAAACATTTAAGGTCCTATATATTACATAAATTTTAAGCCATATTAGAATATTGTTATCTCCTCAAAAACAGACTTGGAGTTGTGTTTTGTTTCATTCACACATATTTGAGAAATCCTTTATTATTAATCTGTCTACATCTCAAATGCTCTGTTCCACCTTGTGATGTCATGTGGTAGTAGCTTTCAAGTTAACAGCAACCCTTTAACTTTTGTTTTGTAAAAACTGGCAATTCTAAGGCTGAAATGATCCAAATGATTCTAGTGAAGGTGTATGGAGTTTAAAAACACAGAGGAGCACTTCCTGACATCACAAGGTGGTGAGTGTTTTCAGAAAAACTCAGCCTAACTATGCAGGGCTTATGTATTAAACATGTGAAATGAAACAAAACTGCAATTTTTTGATGAGGAAACATAACATAGATCAGAAAATCGTAATATAGGCCCTGACGAACTGATAAAACAAATACAAGAATCCCATGCATTTCAGAATATTTACCATATACAAGATTGTTCTATTAAAAGACAGGACTATATATATAAATATATATATAATATATATATAATTATATAAATATATATATAATTATATATATATAATTATATATATATATTTATATATATAATATATATATAAATATATATATAAATATATATATATAAATATATATATATAAATATATATATAAATATATATATATAAATATATATATAAATATATATATATATATAAATATATATATAAATATATATATATATATATATATATATATATATATATATATATATATATATATATATATATATATATATATATATATATATATATATATATATATATATATATATATATATATATATATATATATATATATATATATATATATATATATATATATATATATATATATATATATATATATACACACACAACTTTATTATGAACACAGAAGGCACATATGGTCCAGAGTTAACAAATACACAATATATATACTATATATTGCATATGAAAAAAACCCAATCTGTATTAAATTAAACACAGCATCCTTACATTAATAATACATATAAAGAAATATTTATTGTACATTAGTAAAACAAAGTGACATACAAAATATATATATTGGACTCTTAACAATTTAATGTCAACAACTTCTCTACAAAAATCTGTGCCACTGTTCAAGTTCACGGAGACACTGCTCCCTGGCGGCTGAATCCATAACAGCTGCAGCGCCAATCAAAAGGTCCACCAGTGTCCACAGCTCCTTATACAATAGTCACGTGTCTGTGCTTTTTCTGGAAGCCCAGATCAAGGCTGTTGAAGGCAGCGTTGTAGCCATTTCCTGCATGGTTGCTTTCTGATGGAGGTGGCTGTAAAGGAAATAAATAATAATATATAATATACAATAAATAAATTAAAAAATAACTAACTCCCTCTGAAATAAAACTACATTGTTAATAGCTTTAATACCTTAGCTTTAAGAATGAACAAAGACCTAAGTCTTAATGAACCCATAGTTTATTAATGGTCCATATTACGCTATATTCTGATTCATTTATTTTTATTTTCATGGAGTTGTGTTTTGTTCAACACACAAACCCTGTATATTTCCTGCTGATTTCTTCTCTCAAACAGAAACCACCTTGTGATGTGCCAATACAGGAAGTGCTCCTCTGTGTTTTTAAACTGCATACACCTTCACTATAATTATTTTGATCATTTCAGCTCTGGAATCGCCCATCTCTACTGAACTAAAGGTAAACAATAACTGTTAAATTGAAAACTACAGCTTTATGACATCACAAGGTGAAACAGAGCATTTTGAGCTTTGGAGATGAAACAAACATGCCTTAAAGCTCACAAGAGTCAGTTTTGTACAATACAGGACCGTTAAGGTTAAAGTGTAATGGCGAAAATATCATGTACTATACAATACTGAAGTTAAATGTAATTAATAGTGAGAATTTGTCAGCATCTTATACCTAAAAGAAAACGTTATGTGCCCACATTATTTGTGTTCTACACTCATTGTTTAATTATTTATAGATAGTCATTCTCACTTCACTTTTACAATAGCGCACTGTGTACGCTCAAAACTATATGTGAAGAAGAATTGCACAACTGAAAGCTTGATTTATTCTCACACCCAAACACTAACACAGAGAGTTCACTGCTGAACTTGTAAAACAGTGGATAAATAATCTGGTTATGACAAATCTTAAGCTGTACTGTGGAGTTCACAAACAAAACAAGCCTACCTCATAAACAGGGTGTCCATTATTCTGGGAGGACCTACTGTCATGATTGCTTGGAGGTAAACCTGAGCACAAAGAAGGGTTTTGAAAATCAACTCAAATGTGACAAGCCCGAAATATAATGTTTCACAGGGACAGTAGTAGTCATTACTTGTTTGACCGTCGATAGAAAAAACTGGGTTAACTTGGCCTTGTCTCTGTGAGGACGGCCTGTTGCTTAACTGGCTTTGTGTCCTCTGTCTCCTACATATACAAAAAACACACTGTTGTAGACATAAAGTTTCAAACATGTTCAAGAAAATCATAATAATAATACCAGTGCTTACATAATTTCATCTTGATACGTTTGTTCTGAAAATTAAAAAATATATACAAAAAAACATTGGATTATATTATAAATTTTACTACAAGTGTTCCAAATACTGCTCTTGGTAGCACTGTGTTAATAAAACTAGCCTATTGCTCCTTGAATTGCAAGGTAAAAGTTATGGAATTCACTAGTGTTATGTCATGATTTCCAATCAGGAAGTAACATATTAAACCTAAAAAAAATGGCCAAGTTGGGAAAACAATTTTTGAAAACAATGTTTCTGCAAAAATCTTAAATGAGTTTTGATAAAATGAGTAGTCCACCCTGTCATAGGTACTTTAACATTTTGGCCTATGTTGGAGATGAGGCTCAAACTATATGGCCAATAGTATATAGTGTCCAGCTGTTATATCAATCAGTCAGTTTTAAAATATTAAACTTTGTAATTACGTTTCTCTTTCCTCCTCTTGTAGCAGAAAATTATCAGAATAATCAACAGAACCAGCAGTGCAAAACTTGAAAAGGACACCACGATGGCAATGAGCACTGTCCAGTCAGTTGGCTTTGGCACTGTGAGGAAAAAATAATATTAAAGTAAATTAGACTACATAGCAACAAACAACAAACAAACAAAGAAAATGTGAAGAATCCCTCAGTCGTCCAGGTAGAATCCATGGCAAAAGGATAAATTTTGTTTGTCAACGGACAAAGTTTATTTGGTTGAATACATTTCGCAGCTCATCCAAGCTACTTCTTCAGCTCTTCAGCCCAAGTGGTTCCCACAAGCACAGAGAGAAAGGAGAAAACAACATGTGCAGAAAGCCATCTCTGTTTGTGGATATCCTAAATGGGCTTTCAATAAAACCAAGAGAGACAAGAACAAGAAACAAGACAACAGAGAATCAGAACCCAGGAGGAAGCATGTAACCATTCCTTACCTGGAAGGCGTTTCTGAAAAACTACAGAGGATTTTCAGGCAATATGAAATGCCAGTCTATTTCAAACCCACAAACACTTTAAGACAAAAAGTGATCCACCCAAAGGACAAAACACCAAACCGCAAACAAAGCAATATGGTCTGCTCCATTCAGTGTAGTGAAGACTGCAGTGAGCGCTACACTGGAGAAATAAAACAGCCACTTCACAAGAGAATGTACCAACACAAACGGGAGAGCCAGAGTGGACCTTCATCTGCCGTACATCTCCATCTAGAAGCCACGGGCCATTCGTTTGAGGACAGTGAGGTACAGATCTTGGCCAGAGAAAAGAACTGGTTTGAGAGGGGAGTTAAAGAGGCTATTTTTGTCAAAAAAGAGAATCCTTCCTTGAACAGAAATGTAGGTCTCAGACATAATTTGTCTCCCATCGATAACTCTATCCTCAAACCTAAATCAAAACAAACAAAGAAAACAATAGGGTTAGCCAGGTCAGGTCCAGAGGTGTGAAAACACCCATTATGGCACTGAATGACTATGCTATCAAGAGCCCACATAGAAACTGAAAACAAATAGGTGTAATAGTTTCATAGTAATTTCATTGTAGTTAGCTCCTGCCTGCAGCTAGATATAAGCAGTGTCCACCAGCACTCTAGCCAGAACTGAAGAAGTAGCTTGGATGAACTCCAAAACGTATTCGACCAAATAAACTTTGTCCAGTTGACAAACAGAATTTCTCCTTTTGCCACAAACAAAGAAAATAGTTACGATTGTACAACTATCTTACCAACCACCAGCTGTACCGAGCTTGAAATTGGGTTTGGAAGAGTGGGAACAGAAGCCAGACAAGTCACAGTGGTGCTGCGGATGGCTTGAAACTTGAGCACACTGGTGGTGTTGAAGCTATCTCCATCAGGGACATCAGTGGTGTTGACCAGGCTGCTGTCCACCACGTTACCATCAAGAGTCCAGCTGATGGTCGCTGCGGGAAACCATCGGGCGGTCTCACACTGGAACTCCGCCTGCTCATCCTGTTTCACCGTCTGGTTGCCTTGATGGATACTGACACTACCACTCTCTGAGGACACAAGATTGTTTTTTTTAAAGGTGCACTTACAAAATAAACCACATATTAAAATGCTCATTTGTCCACAATTCAGAAACTGTTTTATTGGAGTTTAAAGGTGCACTAACTTTTTGGTTGGGGGTCCGTCACCTACTTGTTTCTATGTTTACGGACAGCTCTACCTTACATTTATTCAATTACATGATTTTACTAGGAAAAAACATGCCTTCTGACTGTGAGCAGGGTTGCCTCTCAACAGATCGGACCTGTTACTTGGTCTGGGTTGGTCTCCATAAAGATAGAAAGGTTTGATTCATACTGTGAAACATTCCAGGCAAAGCAACATTTCCATGGACATGAACTTTTAAATTATTTTAAAATTACCGGTGCTTTCATTTAGTTCAACCCACTGTTCTGCTGGTGTATTCCTTCAGCTGTATTCCCCTGCAGTCCAATTATTTGCTGAATCTAGTGTCAATTTAATCTGCATTTTGTCCTCTGTTGGGCTAGTCTTTGGTTATAACTTGTATAGCAATAGTGCAGTGTTATTTTTGACCAAGTTTAAACCTATAGTCCTGTTTTAGACTAAGTTTAGAAGATACAGGTGGTGTGAAAAGTTGGAGAACTAGTGGTTTAATCCATATTTTATTGTCTTTATTTTAAATTGAATTGTTCTGACCTTATTACTGTGAGTAATGCCCACTAAACATTTCATATAATTAATTTTACTCCTTTAAAACATGGTAACTTTGAATGTCTTTGATGTGTACTATGTATTAGATCAATATCATGTCACTTTATTTGTTCTCCTTTGTTTGTTATTGGAGGGGCTCATTAGCATGTCCTTGTGCATAAGCAATCAATGGCTGCCACTGGCACTGGCACAGCTCTATTAAATGGATTTATGAGTGGAGTTTGCAGGTTTTGCTTCATGAGAAAGAATGAGTGTGTGATTATGGAGGTCCTAATCAGCAGCAGCCCGAGCACAATCAATACAAGACCATTCTGAATATTTCATAGATGTAGCTACAGGCTATTGTTATAAGCAAAGGTAAGTATTTGAAATTTATGACATAATGCTTTTTTCTATTTCTTATATATAAAAATGGCATGCACAAATTGTATAATTTTCAATTTTGTATTTTGTTCACAAACTAAAAATATTCAATATCTAATAGGAAGCTACTTTTTTTTTTTTTGAGGCAAATGTCATTAATGTAACTTAAAGCCCCAGTGTGTAGGATTCGTGGCGCATAGGTGGATGGTGCTATTGCACTTTCTGTTTTAGCTACGGCAGACCTCGAGTGTCACCCGGGCGCGGTCCCGTTTTTTTTTCTTTTCTCATGACCTTACAGTCTCCTCTTTTTGACTATGCAATTCATTTCCCTGCACAACAATCACTCCCCGAGCACATGGGGCTTTTATACGGAAAAGCACAAAACGAGGTTAGCTTACCTTAGAATGCTTTGCACAGGTCAAACTCTGTATTTCACCATAAACTTGCTCTCAATTTGTCCGTAAGGATCCAGCGAATAAAATCCAGTAAAACAATTTAGTCCAAAACACGTGTTAGATTCATTACGACGTCTGATCCGGCAGCATGCTTGTGTTGTTTACCCAAAACCACGAGCCTTGCCGAAGGCGAAGGCGGAGCCCAAATGTCCTTCTGCGGCTCTCGTATTCAAAATGACTGCCTCTGCATGGGGAAGATCCCCCTTTTATGTGACTATATCTAAGTCCAAAAGAATACTTTGATTTCATGATGGAAGTGAAAAGGCTTGGAAAACAATGTATTTTTGAATGGGTATCTTCAGTTTCAGTAATTAGCGGGTAAAAATCTTACACACTGTCCCTTTAAAGGTGCACTCTGTAACTTTTTTGATGGAGAGTCCCCTATTTGCTTGGCTACATGGAGATGTTAATGCTTTGTCTGAAACATTTCATCACATACCACTAAACATTCCATTGCTTAAAGATTGAAAAACATGCATTCTCATTGTGAGCTGGCTCGCCTCTACACAGATCTGACCTGTAACTTGGCTTGATGGTGTCACATACATGAACATAGAGCAACACAAATGAAGACTTGCCTCTTTCCAAACACTCTTAAAGGACTATCGTTTTGACTGTTGACCATGACACCCTCATCAGCAAAATGTCAAAAATGAGAAAAGTGGACGCCAAATGCAGGATTTTCCAAGAAAAATTGACTCATTCCTATTTGTTCACAGAGGTGAATGAGAAACCTGTATACTTGTGTTGAAATTGCATTTTTCTTAAAGTTTTAGGTTGTTCATAATATTATAATATTTTGTGAAAGAAAGAGTTCATCAAATAAAAAAGCCTTCTGTAATAGATGCATTTCTCTGCACAAATATTTGGACTCATTGCCGTTTTTGGGGTACTGTATAGGAGTTTTCTGATCCGGCCCCTTTGCGATCAAAGTAGGTTGGATACAGCCCCCGGACCAAAATGAGTTCGACACCCCTGAGATAGATAGTTCAGGAATATTGGAGTCAATAAGATAGTGTGTTATTCTGCTAAACTTCTATTGTAACACACTATCACAGGGCTCAGGGGTCAAATTGAACAATACTTGTCTCAACACATTATTTTTTCTGTTGGTGTTACTGTCCCATAGAAACATATTCCATATTGTGGAGCACTTTGACAGAACGATTAAGAGTTTAAATATGGCCTATGGCCATGTACACACTGTATTTAATAAGAGAAGAGTCCCCATAAACATTAGTTGAGAATAAATTAAATAAAAATAACCAATTAAACTATTAAAATACATTAACATGCTACCAGACTGAGTTACAGGTCAAATCTGTGGAGAGGCAACACTGCTTATCACAAGAATACATGTTCTGGAGCAATTAAAACACCCATAATCAAACTGAAGATTGATCAATGTAATACCATACTGTGGAATATTTCTGACTTTTCATGCATGTCCTTATCTTTTTATGGATGTCATTATTTTCACATAGTTTTTTTTATTATTCTTTTTTTTATTTTACTATTTTTCTTCATTGTTTTAAGTCGCACCATATCGCTGAATACTTGGTCCAGTTGACAAATTGAACTTCTCCTGCTATCATATCGCTGAATAGTTTCACTCACAATGGCAATACAACTTTATGTGATTTCTGATTCCAAGTCATAACATTAGGGACGAGACACAATTCCCACAAGAGGAGACGAGATATAAGGCGAGAGTTTGACATATTTTGAAATAAATACATTGCGCAATCTAGTTAATTATTTTGGCCTAAGAATTTTTATATTTTATTTAATATTTTTGTTGTCACTACAGTATAGCACTGTGTTTTGTTATTATTTTTATTTATTCTTTATTTAGGGACAGTGCATATTAATGAACATCTACAATATTGCAGTGTAAATACGCCAAATTATAGCAAAAATGCTAGTTTCCATCTGTAGTTCCTAGGCAGATGACACCATAGCAAGTGACAATAACACCAGTTAAACATTAAAAGTGTCCACAAGTCTAGTTTGGGAACTATAGCTTCTCAGCCAACTCACTAACTCTGTCATAATGAGCTAATTCACTAGCACTTAACTCTTTTTTTGTCCAAACTAAATGGAAAAAAAATAAATAAATCATTTCACATAATTTTTTTTTTCCTGTGTGCACAATCTTGATGCACGAAATCTTGTCCCACCCCTAAATAATATCACCATAGAGACCATCAGAAAAGTTACACAGCCCACCTTTAAGGACCATCTGAACAGTTTGAGCTTTACCTTGGACGATCAGCTGTGACGTCTTGAATCCATAAGGTCCCTGTACAGTGCATCTGACTGTCCCTGA
This sequence comes from Paratrypauchen microcephalus, assembly GCA_036785185.1. Classification (NCBI taxonomy): domain Eukaryota; kingdom Metazoa; phylum Chordata; class Actinopteri; order Gobiiformes; family Gobiidae; genus Paratrypauchen; species Paratrypauchen microcephalus. The sequence goes on along the minus strand of JAVJIX010000007.1, from coordinate 10,242,936 downwards.
GTCCTGCCGTGTGAGGTTCTGTATGGTGAACTGCACACAGCTGCTCCCGCTTCCACAGAGCTGAGCAGAGTACCGTGGAGATGTGACCGTAGCGTTGCCTGTAGACCTTATCGTGAGCACCAGGAGGTTCCCCACCTCCCAGGTCATAAAGGGCCATGACCCCTGCACTGTGGCGTTGAACTGGGCCTCGGAGCCTTGGAGCCTGGTCACATTTACAGGCTCCAACTGGAACTGATCCTGGGCACCTAGAGCACAAAACACATGAGGAGTTTATTTGGGGTGAAATGATAGTGTTGTTTGCTTAACCAACTTAAAAATAAATGAATTATGATAATAACGCATTAGTCTTATATAACGCTTTTACAGACGCTCAAAGTCGATTGCATGAAAAACAATGCATCCCACTCCCAACTGTGAGCGGGCTTGCATCTCCACAAACCTATTTGGCCTGGAGAAGAGCTGCTTGTCTCCAAAGAAAACTTGTTACTTGGCAATAATATTCTACAGAGTATCTATCTTCATGGTTTTATTTTTTTTTCTTCCCATGGAATCATGCAGGTGATGTGCCCCTTCCAGAAGGTTATGTGGTTGCTTTAAATATTTTAAAAACACACTCATTTTGAAGTAGATGAAGTATGTAAATATACAGCTCTGGAAAAAAATAAGAGACCACTGCATTTTTTTCTGAAATCAGCATCTCTACATATATTACAGCCATTCCATTCCAGCGTCTGTTGAATTCCAACACAAACACAAAGCTGAGCTACTTCAGTTCTTGCACCAGGAGTGGAATAAAGTCACCCAAGAACAATGTGAAAGACTTGTGGAGAGCATGCCAAGACGCATGAAAGCTGTGATTAAAAATAAGTTACTGCACCAAATATTGATTTCTGAACTCTCCTTAAGTGTAAACATTAGTATTATGTTGTTTTAAAATTAATTTCATCTTGTTTCTTTGCATTGTTTGAGGTCTGAAAACATGTATCTTTTTTGTTATTTTGACCATTTGTCATTTTCTGCAAATAAATTCTCTAAACAATAATATTTTTATTTGGAATTTGGGGGAAATGTTGTCAGTAGTTTATAGACTCAAACAAAAATGTTCCTTTTGTCCAAGCACATACCTATAAGTAGTAAAATCAGAAAAAAATGATAATTTTGCAGTGGTCTCTTATTTTTTTCCAGAGCTGTACATTTTACTGATTATAACTATAATTTTTATTTATTTATTTACAGATTAATTTTACATGAGCATTTGTTTAAGTTTGCATTTTATGTTTTGGTTTTCAAGCCATTTATCCAATACAGCATTCTTATGTGTACTCAGCATTCTTATGTGTACTCACTATATACTAATGCCATCCCAAAGTGTTATGTTTTCGTACGGTTTTAATTCAGAAGTAGCAAATTTGTTACATTTTGATAAAATTCATGAAAATCACCATCACAGCTTTGGCGTATGGAGTATAGTTTGAGCATGTTTCAGAATGACATAATGATCAGTGAGGTTCCTTGGTAACACAAAGCACTACAGAGTTAAGACGTTTGTTCAGGGAAAGCATAACACAAAAGGCTCTGAAACTTAAACAAACTTAACAATACAGCATGCCTAGTACTCCAAATGAGAAAAGAGTTGAAACAGAGGTAAAGATGCTTTAACAAGATATTTCTTCTTAGGGATGATCTGTTATGAGGGTGAAATTTTATATATACAGTGGTACCTCACCTTACGAATGACCCAACAAATGAAAATTTCAAGTTACGAAACGCCTTCACGGTAAATTTTTGTCTCTAGATACGAATGAAATTTCAAGTTACGAAACGCGAAATCTCAAAAATTCAAATAATGCGTGCTCAGTCACACATTATACGCTTTTCTCAGACTGGATTTAAACTTTTCTCACATTTGTCTCTCGTTTAAACACTCAAACTTTCATAGATTTTCAACAAAATTATTAATAGTGAAGCGTGTGGGGGGAAGGGGGAGGGGGGAGAAGAGTACGCTCTGACACGTGTCCTGGCGCGGACCCGGCGCGGAGCTGACAGCAGGTCTAGACCAAGGTCTAAACCAGGTCTAGACCAAGGTCTAAACCAGGACTAAACCAGGACTAGAGTTAGCATAAAATATACTCAAAATGCACAATATAAAATGTTTTTTTTTTTTTCATTATTTGTACGTTCAAAGGAAATATGAGGCCAATAAACCTACTCTTGGCGTGTGTCACACTCTCAAAGCGTGAGACTTGAGAGCGCTGTTTTGTTCTTGTTTCCCTTCCTTCCATGGAGCTAACGCTGCTATCCTGCCATGAGCTCCTGTCACATCACAACTGATGTGGTTCAAGTAGACAAAGGTTTAAAAAAAAGTTGAAAGTTACATTTTTTGGTGGAAATGACAGTGATCCATAGGGACAGGTGTTCTTTTTATGAAAAATAAATAAAATACTAATATCTCTTTCAAGCACATGATATTTTTCATTAAAATAAGGAATTTCTGTGCCATTTGTCAATGAAGTTACTGTTGAATCAAATTTCATTTCAGTCTTATGAGGGACTGAGAGTCCAAAACCTGGCCAAGGGACAAAGGACATATAGCAAAAACACTGAATATAAAACCATATTATATATAATAAAAATAGTAATTTATCTAGACTATCATACATTTTTTGTAAGTTTGTCTTTGTGTCTAGTAAGTGCAGCATGAATAAAAAATGACGTGTTTTTGTTTGTCTTATTTCTGCCTGGGACACAAATTCTTTGATGTTAATAGAGAATCACGAATTAATTGTTCCTTTTAAGAGACATGGGCTACTACTGTTGACTCTACAATGGCTGATGTTACTTTTCCATAAATGCTGGCCAGAATTTCAGATACTCACATACTTTTTGTAGTATGCAATATATTTATTTCATAAGCATAGTGAATAATATCTTACCTCCAGTTGTACACAGCAGTAAACAGGGACTAATTAGGTATGGCCAGGTTTTCCAGAACGCAATCATGTTTGTGTTGATATTCTATAAGAACGAAAAGTTTCATATTAAAGTTCCTGTATTACACAAAATAGATTATTGTGAGTTTTAAGCCACTGTTCAAAAGCATACCCAAAGTTGCGTTTTGTTTCATTTACACGTTTAAGTAATCCTTTATTATCGGTCTGTCAACACCTCCAAAGGTCAAAATGTTGCACCATATCGCTGAATAGTTTAGCAGAATAGTTTAATTGTCATGTAGTGGTCATTTTCAAGTTAACAGCTATGTTTAAATGTTTGTTCAGTAGCGTGGCTTGAAATTATCAAACTAAATATTACTTTCAATACATAATTTATACAACACTTATAAAATATTACTTTAAATGTATATGTAAAAAAACAAGCCAATTTATCAAAGCTTTTGAGTTAACGTTAATTCAGTTTTATTGCAGTTCATTTTTCCATTCTGATTAGTATGAAAACACCAGTTTCAACTTCAGCAGGTTAATATCAATCTCTTTGTAACACTGACTAACCTTTAAATAGCGTATTATTATTGATTAGTTGAACTTACGGGGCTGGTACTGTAGCTGGGACCTTCATTTCCTGTATCAGGTGAGCTGAGCACTGCACCTGTGTGAAACTAGGAGGGAGCAAGGTCCAAGTCCAGCCATTCAAACAGCTTTTATCCCCTATTGTGCTGTCAGCCTGTAATAATGGACTCAATGTGACTGTGGCCAGTGACTGGGCGTGAGGAGGATGACGTCTCTGCTTCCAGTGAGCTCACATCTGATATTTGACACTAAAATGAAATAATAGAGAGGCATTAGAAACTTCATAACAGGTAGGTCAACATTTACATATCAATACTTTTATCACTGAATAGGCAGCTTGAATATTAACTATAATGAGAAGTGAAATATGTGGGTAAAACACCAATGACTGTTATGCCCTAGTGCAAACACAATGAAAGGGTTTTCTATACCAGTTTGGAAAGCAGTTTACAAACTACACAAAAGGAGCCTGGTGCTGTTTCAAACACAAACCACTAGAGGTCTCTGTATGATCATCTAACACGGCTTCAAGTTATTCAAATGTGTTTTTACAATTTACAATTTATTTGATAATGAAGACTAGTATACTTGATGCTTAAGGTACATTTAAGCTTATTTTACTTATGGGCAGTAAAATAAATATTTACTGAAAGTAGATTCTATATTGGACAGGCAAAATGTATTATTGAGCCTAATTCCACTGAGACAAATAACATAATAGGAAAACAGATCAGTATTGTGTGTTTTGCTTTATTTATGATCAATAATAATAGGTTAATGTATCGAATATAGGTTACACAAACCGATGTAAAATGTAAGATGTTTTAGAGAACCATGTGATTCTCATGTTTGATTGGATGCAGTTGAAAAGCTGGACATGTGCCGTCTTCACGCTGCCCTAGGTACAGCACCATGCTTTATGTGGCCATAGAACAAACTGGAATGTCTCCAGACACAGCTGGTATTGTATAGGCAGAAGCAAGCAGACATCCATGAAAAACAGGAAGTAGATAGTGGGGGAGGGTCCCCTATTCCCAGCATATGGCCGGGTTTTGGAGGCCCCCTCTGGCTATGCCACCACCGCATCGAAGATCATGAGTCAAAAATCATACGAAGGCTCATCCCAGGGACTGCTGCTCGACTTCGCACAGACCCAGCCTTCTCATTGTCTCAGCCCATTGTTCACAGCGACAAATTAGTTCCATTCAATTGGCCCTTTATCTGGAAGCACAAGATGGGCCCCAAAACACACATATCTCACATGCCCTCGGAGCATGAATCTCTTTTGTGTGCTGTGTTTTTGTTGTGTCAGCTGATAGCTAATCAATGGTCAAAGCCGCCAAGGTTTATAGTGTGTGAGCTTATTAGGGCGTGTTGCCACTGGGGCGAGCCTATGTCACAGACTCAAGTGTTAAGGCTCGTCATGGACACACCCCATTCCTCAGACTGAACAAATACAATCAAATGTTTATTCAGGAAAACCTGCAGTTTGTTTCATAATGAAGTAGTTCTTCAGTAAATAGACGGTAATACACTGACATGCAGGACAAAGATCACTCTGTCCTTCGTCCTAAACAATACAATTTCATATAGATGCACAGTTAAGGCCCACGCTGTAAAATCTGATGTTATTGGACCCCTTTCACATGAACTGCTGTAATCTGGCTTTACCCTCCAGTCCATATGGAAAGGCTGCCATTCGCTGCATGAGAGAAATCCACTTAAGAGTATGTGCGAGGGAGAGTCTTTCCCCGTGTCCCACTGATCCAATGTAGACTGCACTGGAACTGGCTTTAGGCGCTAACTCAACACACAACATAGCTGTCTTCACCTGCTCCTGCTTGATAAGACTTAAACAACAGCTTCTGGCATGTGGCAAACGTGACGCAAGATTGAACAAGTTGCTCTGTGTCAAAGAGGCTTTGAAATAGGTCACCTTTACCTGCAGTCTGTCACTGTGCAGGATTATGGCATAGCTGGTCTGATTAGGAATCTACTGCTCCAGTTACAAGAATATAAGATGAATAAATCAACTGAGGTTCATCATGGTTGCCTGTAGCATTGCTGCCACCTCTGGCTCAAACAGGAAAACAGGAGAGAGTGAAAAGGCGCGAAGAGCTGGCTACAGGCAGCAGCTGTGATGGAAGGGTTCCTCCACTCCATACAACAACAGCATTGTTATCTGAGACCTACCTAATGTCCTCCCCTCCCCCTCCACTACTCCCCTCCTCATAGACTACAGTACCACTCTACAGTAAAGTGGACTCTCCAGTACACAGTCAACTTATTCCACTGCAAAAGAAGAGAAAGTGTTCAGTTCTCACATGTTATTACAAGTGCATAGGCTGTAGCAATAGCCAATAGCCAAATAGCCATATTTATTAGCTACAGTTTGAGTTTGGTTTGAGCAAGAATAACTTCCATGGGTTACAGATTGGGTTATGTCTTAATAGACTACAGCAATCATTAACCAAGAATAAAGTTAACCTACATGATCTGCCCGCAACAAACCTATTAATATCATCAATTTATATTGCATTTTCCAAAACTCTCAGAGCACTTCACAATAACAGACAACCTAAGAACCAAATCCTCATTTTCACACCAACAACCCATTCCATAGTCTATCAAAGTAGACTACCACAGATTCTACACATGACCCAAATGGTAAAAGTAGTGGTTCTAGCCCAGTGAGACATGTGAAATGTGGTGTGAGCTGAACTTCTCACTTTGGTGTTTGACTTTTGTCAAAATGTGGTTCTACAGGAAGTATCAGTTTGCTGTGAAATCCAAACATGTAACTTGTTTCAGGAAACATTTGGTAGTTTGTCATCTTGCATAATATAGACTACGGGCGTGACAGAACATTCACCCCATGCATTTACAACTGCTATTTATTGACAAGATGAGGAGTTGGCCATTTGGAAATTATATGGCTAAAGGCTGAGAGAGGGGCAGGCGTTGTTGGCTTTTATTGACAGTGTAAACAAATAGATAGGCCTACTGAATGGAAAGCACTGGATGACTTTCTATGAAATATCTTATTCATCAACCTGGTACTGGCCTTCCCTGATTAATTTACCCTTCATGCCAAATGTGTCCTAATCTGTTAAACACTCTACTTACATCTTATTTAATCCTACCTGTACCTTTGTATTTTATACATTTTTTAAAAATTACATTGTTTACCTTTTCCCCTTCAAGATTCAAGATTGAAGATTCACGATTGTTTATTTGTCATATGCAGGATCAACACAAGGTCAACAATGCAATGAAATGCTTCGGATCAGAAGAACCGTTGATTCGCTGCGATAGTCGAGAAGTACTAATAGCATGCGATAATAGTACATGGTAAAAAAGTGTTGCAAAAAGTAAACAATATAATAAAAAATATGTAATAAAATATAATGGAATACAAAGATACAGGTAGGATTAAATAAGGTGTAAGTTGAGTATTTCACACTATAGTATAAGTATTGCACGTGGGTTATGAAGCAGGTTATTGCACAGGTAACAGTAGCATTTACAGTGAGGTAGTGACATACATGATACTACCTACCATGATATGATAGTTTAGTACAGTATTATTGAGTGTTCAGTATTATTTAGAGTATTATCCAGAGTTCAGTAGTCTGTCAGCTTGGGGGGTAGACTACTGAAGACTACTGAAGATGCAGCGCACAGACTGTGTCGCCATTTTCCCGAGTTAAAATACAAAGCCTTTGCTATCATGGGCACACATCCCTTTCCCAGTTTGCGCATGGATCAAGAAAAGATCATTTTTGTAACACAGCAAATGCATTATCATAGATGTACGTATGGGCGCGAAGAAAGCCCACCGCCTTGACATTTTGGCGTTCTTTTTAGAGCAGATGGCTGCACAGAAAAGACAAATAACCTCCACATTAGATGACTGACGTGTCACGCACCCACACAGGTAAGAGCCATCGTTTGAAATTGTGTTGCTGATGCCGGTTTCAGCCAATCGCAGCGCGGTGTGGGCGGGACCTAGGCCCGTCAATCACGTGGGGACTATAACAGAGAGAATGAGGAGGGAGGAGGAGAATCCAATCCGGTTTGAGCAGGTTTTTCTTCCAATGGAACATTAGCGTCTGTCTGCGCTGTATTACACTGTACTGCTACAGCCTTACACTCAATATAGCACTGATTTGTCCTCTTTACCTCCAAAAACTGAGCGCGCTTTTTCCTTTTTTACAAAACACCCACACAAGCCAACCATGCCTAAAAGGAGCAAAGTGAGTACACCTTATTTTTCACGCAGTAATACAGCATTTATGAGATACCGCTTGTAATAAAAGGATAATGTAATCGCATAACGTCGTACAGAATTGTTATAATAATATGTGCAGATCCGTGTACATTACCTGGCTTGTTGTCGTGTTGAATCGCCATACTGTCTGTTTTGATTTGGCGAACTGGCTCATCTCAGCCTTTATCTTGTTCAGTGATTATCTTTGTTCCCAGACCTTTTAATGCCCTTCTCCCGTGCATTTGCATGTACATTTGCATTGTTGCACGATTTTTATGCATTTAGGACTTTTTTCTGCCGCCTTGTGCAAAAACTACCGCGAACTATGGCGATGGTTTGCTTTTCTGCAGAGAAAGTTGGCGGTATATTGATTGTTTCGAATGGTGCCGTGTCTCGCGTTAGTTTCTCGGATGATAAAAAGCGGGCATTTCTTTGCGTCTTTTTTATGATAATTGGTCGTTGTACGTCGGTATCGGGTTTGCAGTGGAGTATTAGCATTGTAATACACGTAGCCTTATTTCGTGTTAATCGCTCGAGGGCATTTTCGTATGACTGCACGTCGTTTCTTTGATAATGGCGTTATTGTTTGCACGTTTGTGCGTGAGCTTTGTTCGGTGGACGTGCTGGTGGTAGACGTGTGCCCTTGTTGCAGCCCAGGCCAGTGGAGGTTATGCAATGGCGAATCTCCGTCAGCACTGCTCCTGTTGCTGGGCTCTCCAGATTCTGCTGCGGATCGACATGGCTCTTTTCAAACCAGTGGCGGGAACAGTCCTCTGCTGCTCTTTTTTTTCTTTTTTTCCTCCTCTCCTCTCCATTTATTACCACTGGATGACTGTCCGAGGGGGGCGGGACCCTCTCCGCCCGGAGCAGGAACCAGAACAGGAAGCGTGTTCTGGCCGCGTTAAGTCATGTTAACTACTGCAGAGGGAGAGCTTTACACGGGCTGTAAACTGCGCCTGGACCATAGTCTGTAGAAAGAATATATATGCATGCTTAATCAGATTGTTTCAAATCCAGTGGAAACGCCCACTTTGCATTATGTAATTACATAGCCTGTGCAGGTTGTGTGGCCTAACACATAAAAACCTCTAACAGTGCTGTCTTTGACTGTTTTTCAGGCAGCTGCAGCAAGCGATTCAGAGGTAACACATTTATTATCTTAATTTATGCATGCATTTACAGTATGGGCTCTCAAGCGCTCTAGTACCGCTAGGGGTCAGCAAAGGGCATAACAATTTTTTCTTCTCTTATCTTGCAGCCCAAGAGAAGGTCTCTCAGGTTGAAAGATGTGAGTGTAAACAAACTTAATTGCCAAGAATTATTGCAGTTCTATTTCCTAAAACATGTTTTGTCCTTTTTTTAGAGACCTGAACCTCCTAAGCCAGAGCCTAAAGCCAAGCCAAAGGTTAGTGCATTTTTAATACCTTTAGGTTAAGCCTTGTAAATTAACATTTGCTATTAACTTATTAAATTAATCTATAAACTTAAACTGTTCATGTACAGAAGGCTGCTGGTAAGCCTAAGAAAGCCAAGGATGTAGAGAAGGCCAAGCCTGAAGAGAAAGCACCTGAGGCCCCCGCGGAGAACGGAGAAGCCAAAGCTGAGGATGAGGTGAGGCTGGTCTCAGATACAAACACAGAAGAATCACTCATTTATAGTAAATTTAATAAGTTTATGTTTATGTCTCTGTGCAGGCACCAGCCGAAGACGCTGAACAGAAAGATGACGCTGATGAATAACATCACTCGAACCACATCTTTTAACAGTGCTCCCTGTACCTCTTTTCTTGTACAATTCAGGGGAATATTTTTATCAAGTATTTTCTAAATACAGGTTTTTTAGTAGTTGGATTATAGAGAACACTTTTTTTTAATGAAAGAAAAAAGTAAATTTGGAGACGGGAATTTCATCAAATCCCACATTTTTTCAACGTCATAAAACTTGCAGTTCTCGTTACTAGCAGTGGTTTTCATTTCAGTTTTAAATGTGAAGGAGGGGAGGGAGGGGGACAGGTTACCGTGTCAATACAACACATCGGTCACAGGAGCTGGGCATCAGCGGAGAGAGATTTCCTGAGAGGACTACATTCCATATGCTTTATAAGGGACTGTATGTAATCTGTTTTGGGGAGGGGATGGACAAAGGGCAACTCATTGTTTTGTTGTTTATAATGAAGAAACAGTGTTTTAGAATGTTTGTAAGCTTTGTTCCTCTATGTTAACTCTTGTACTCATGCAGTTTCTTAATAATTTGGTCAATAAAGCTAAAATACTAGTGCTGGAGCTCTCTGTCAGAACTGTGCATCACGTGTGTGGATTGTGTGTCTGTTCTGTGATAGCATCGCAATAAATCTGTATAGCTGCTGTGAACTACTGCTTACGTCTTCTCTGTATGTAGAGCCATAGGCAAGGCAGCTGCATTTAGAGTGATAATATGGGAGTGTAATGAGATGTATCCACTAGTTTTGCAAAAACAACTTCAAATCTATTTTGGAGAAACAAGCAGTTCAGCACCATGGACAGTTTCAACTATAATAACCACTGAATTGTTTGTAAAAATATACTTAAGACGTAGTTTTCACTGGTAATTTGGTAGCCTTTTGAGTGAATGCTATTTTGCCTTTACTTTTGATGTCTGAAGAGGTAGTCTCTCATAATATTGCTTATATATGTTTAGATTCAACTTCCAGTGATCCAAACAGCCAATGTAATTTTGATAGACATTTATTGTGTTACATGCACACAGATTAAAAATTTCAAAAATGTACGAAAATTGCTTAACACAATGAAATGCCTAACGGTAAACAAAACCAAGTATCTGAGTTGTCAAGAAATCTGTAATAACTTTAACTACCAAGTTTCACACAATCTAAAAATATAGTACAGTTTTATGTGAAAATATTTTAATTTATAATTTTACAAAGTGTGAGGTACAGATAGCAAACATTCTGTTAAATTACATTTAAAGCATTCCATCAATTAAGTTATTAGGTAGTGAGTATAAAGAAATGTTTCTAGTAGCAGCTATAACATACTGTATCTTAAAATCAACAAGAATGGTCACAACAAATATTATAAGTGTGTTACTTAGAGCTTATATAAAGCCATTAGCTGATCTATGTTATGTTTCCTCATCAAAAACATACCAGGAGTTGTGTTTTGTTTCATTCACACATGTTTAGCATACAAACCCTGCATATTTAGGCTGAGTTCTTATCTCAAATTGACTGTTCCACCTTGTGATGTCATGTGGTAATAGAGGAAGTGCTCCACTGCGTTTTTAAAGCTCCATACACCTCCACTATAATCATTTGGATGATTTCAGACCTGGAATTACCAATCTCTACTGAACTAAAGGTAAAATGTAACTGTTATCTTGAAAATTACAGCTACAGGACATCACAAGGTGGATCAGAGCATTTTGAGCTTTGGAGATACAGACAGACTCATAATAAAGGGTTACTAAAACAACTAAACAACTCCAGATGTGTTTTTGCCGAGTTAACATTGTAATGTGACTTAAAGCTCTCAAGAGTGAATTTAGTGTAATATTGGACATTTAAGTTTACTCAGTCTTCTCAGCAGTTGGGCCCATTTTGGTGCGCATGTTGCGGACAAGGAAGAACCCAACAGTAGCAGCACCCATTGCAACCTCAGCCATCCAGAAGGCCTTGTCCCAACTGTGCTGTTTGGCCACTGTGCTGAAGGGAAGTCCCGCCATAAAAGCCCCCACTGTAATAAAGGGAGAGCGTGTTACTGACATAGGGAATTAAACCGCAACGCATTGTGGTTCAAACTCCACATTTTACCATTGGCCATGAGAGCAACAACTGCATGAGAGGTTCCACAAAAGTTGGAAGGAGCACTTTCACTGGCGATCACCCCAAACAAGGCTATGGGTCCATAAGAACAAAATCCAAACAAGGCTCCCAGGAACAATATCCAGATCTGTCAATAAAACCAGAATATTAAACATTACTACATATACACACTTAAAGGTGCACTACGTAACTTTTTGGGTTGGGGTCCGTCACCTGCTTGTTTCTATGGAGATGTCATTATTTTGCCAGGAATGTTCCACAGCACGACAAGTGGTTTTATAGCTCAAAATTACCCACAAAAACAGTCTTTTTGCCTGTCCTCAGATCTGACCTGTAACTTGGTCTGGTTTGGTGTCCATAAATAGAAAAGGTTTAATGCCATACTGTGAAACTTTCCAGACAAAGCAATAACATCTCAATGGAGAAAAGTATGTGACGGACCCTCCACCTGAAAAGTTATTTAATGCATCATTAAAAATAAACGGTGAACCTCTTTTTCCGAAATGCCACTCAACAATGAGATTGGGTGAAGAACTTGAAACCAAAGTGGCAACTCCTGGAAAAACAAAACAGAACTTTAAACATTCCGCACACTAAATATTAGAGATGTAATGACAGACCCATTATAAATACCTGTGGCACTTCAGATGTGATAGTGACTCTGAAGAGGTACATGGACACATACATTCCAGCCATCATAAGAAGGAGCAGACCGTGGCGAGGGTTGCCATGGGTACTCAGGCCTTGCTAGTAAAATTTAAATAGAAGACGTTAATAGTGGATAACCGTAAACAAGAATTAAAGGGCCCATATTACGCTATTTTGTGTTTCTGTTTTTAAACTACATACCTATATACTTCACTAGAATCATTTGGATGATTTCAGCCCTGGAACTGCCAATCTCCACTTAACAAAAGCTAAAAGGTAGCTGTTATCTTGAAAACTACCACTACATGACATCACAAGGTGGAACAGAGCATTTTGAGCTTTGGAGATGTAGACAGGCTAATAACACTAGTCTACAAATTTTTGGACTCGATCTGCTTCCAAGATAAAAGTGGCTAAATCTCATTTATATTGATAAGATGAACTGAAAATCAATTGATAACTGTGCTGGTTAGCTAATGTATTCAAGATATGTAATGATATTGTTTTACATCAAAATCGCATCTGTTTATATAATAGATTTAGGAATTTTTGCTTAAAAATAATATTTATATTTTGAAAATATTTACTTCTTTATCCGTCAAGAAATAAAGAAGAAATATTTTAAGACATCAGGTGATTGAATATCTTATGAAAAACAAACAATTTTGAGGCATCTCTCTTATGTGAAATCAAAAAAATATTTTATGTTAAAACTCTAGACATTTTAAAGATCCCATGACATGGTACTTCTTGATGCTTTTATATGGCTCCTTAATGGTTCCCTAATACTGTAAATGAATCCTTCTTCAAAATCAACATTCAGTGCATGAGAAAGACCCATTTACACAGACATGGTCAAATATTCACTCTCTGAACAACTCATTCTGGCCCTTCTTGCTTGAATGCAAATGAGAAGGACACAGATTGGCTTAGAGGAGCTGCGCTGTGGCTGTCTCCCAACTTCCGCGTTTGAAGCACGAAGACAGAAAGGAGAGCCATTTCAGTGAAAAAAAACACATTTCCACAGAAAATAAAATTAAACCACTGCTGTTTCAGAGGTCCAGAGGGTCGGGTAAAGGACTTCCGAGCCTAGAAACACTTGCATGTGTCTCCAGGCAAATAAAAAAACACATTTCGCATTGCGTAGCTCCTCCCCAGTCCAAACTCTCTGGGCGTGATTTCCAGAGACAGGGGGTGGAGATCCATTTGCATTTCTTTTTTCGATCTGACGTCAATAAGGTGCCTTGTCCAGAATCTCCCGTTTGAGCTGTGTTTTTTTCAAATGCAGAAAAGGATCGCAAATGCTCAGTTTAGACATTTTGCAACTTTTAGCCATTGGGGGGCCTAAACAGGGTAGGGGAGCTCACATTAACGTTCAAAAACCTCAGAAAGTGAAAATTTCATGCCATGGGACCTTTAAAGTGAATGTACTGGAATGTGCAGACAGGCTTTCAGATAGAACTGGTTGCTTGTAGACACACTGTACCTTCTGATAAACTACTGTTTTTGCCTTATTTTGCATAAATCTCCTATTTTGACCCAATACTATATCTTGGAAACTATAGCCAATCAGCACTTCTGACTTACTTTTTCTTTATTAGTGACCTAAACTAAGAAAAATTTCACTACTTTTGTTCCCTAAGCATTTTGCTTGTAGACCAGTGTAATAAAGAGTTACTCGAATAGAATAGAATAGAATAGAATAGAATAGAAATATGTGTGAATAAAACAAAACACAACTCCGGGTATGTTTTTAAGTTGGTAATAGCATTATAACATGGCTTAAAGGGATATGCCACCCCCAGGTCAAATTTGGGCATCTCCCCACAGTCCAGAGACTAAAATAAGTGGTGGAAAGCGTTTTCCTGCTCACCCAGCCATTGTCCGAGTCTGTCGCCACTGACCGCCGCGGTATCTGGTGCTCCTCCGCCTTAGACTGGAGTCTAACGTCGCCAGAGAAAGATTTCGGCCAAAAGGAATTAATTTGCTCGATGCGTTTCCCAATTACTTTGTGTGTAGTGCGCATTCATATCGAGTGCAAATAAATGTGCAAATCAACACGGAGAGCTTGCCTTGGTCATTTTGGGTGGGAACTATTTTCCAGTGCGTAAGAATACAGCCGTATCACGCAGCACGCTACCAGGGGAATCCCAGTTACGCACCGGGAAGGGAGTTCCCCTGTTGCACAACGTGGTGCGTGATACGGCTGTATTCTTACGCACTGGAAAATAGTTCCCACCCAAAATGACCAAGGCAAGCTCTCCGTGTTGATTTGCACATTTATTTGCACTCGATATGAATGCGCACTACACACAAAGTAATTGGGAAACGCATCGAGCAAATTAATTCCTTTTGGCCGAAATCTTTCTCTGGCGACGTTAGACTCCAGTCTAAGGCGGAGGAGCACCAGATACCGCGGCGGTCAGTGGCGACAGACTCGGACAATGGCTGGGTGAGCAGGAAAACGCTTTCTACCACTTATTTTAGTCTCTGGACTGTGGGGAGATGCCCAAATTTGACCTGGGGGTGGCATATCCCTTTAAAGCTCACAAGAGTCAATTTTGCACAATACAGGACCTTTAAATTCTCAAAAAGCAATACCTTACCCGTGCAACAGCTCTGTCTGAAATTAATCCTGATACGAGGCTGCCAACAAAACCTCCAACCTCCAGTGCACTCATGTAGCTACTGCCTATGGAAACATGGGTTTCTTTATTCAGCACAACACTTGTTTGCCAGTACTGATCTAAGTGTAGGATCGGTTCTTACCCATCAGAGCAGTCTGGCCTTTTTCCTGCATAAGGAATAGTTGGCCCCAGTCAGTAGCAGCAGTTTTGACCCCAAACACGACCAAGTACCCAAGGGACAGCACCCACAGGAAAGGAGAGAGGAGGAATTCCTGAAGAGTGCTCTCACAATTTCCTGGAAGAAAAGAAAGGATTTGTTATTTAATTATATGTCAATGTATTTTCATATGTTTTTGTGTTTTAATATGTTACATAAGTTTAGACTCTGTAAAAAATTGTTACATCTGTGTCTAGTGATACTGATAGAAAATGTACAACTTTTTTCATGTTTTTATTTATTTTTAATTAGTTAGTTAGTTGTGGTATTTCTCAACTTCTGTCTCTAGTGGGGTTTTCGCTATGTATCTATGTCACCAGAGTACTGTATTCTGAATACTTAGAATACCTTCATGTTGAGGTGTGTTCTAATTTTGTGTACAGAATGTTTGTTATGCAGTTTTTATAACTAATTTACATTTTTCTCACTGATAGAGTACAGGTTCAAGTTTAACTTACGTGATCAAATACTGCAGTGATTTTAAGGGATAAATTGTTTTCTGAACCCCACCAAATGAAGACGTACCAGAAGTGTACCAGAATAATTTTACTTAAGATTAGTATTTTCAATATGTATTTTCAGTACATGTATTGAGTTACTTCTGAACATTATGTGCCTAAATATGTCAGTAGACTGCATTTTATGTACTAAACTGTGGAAATAACTTTAAGTTTGGTGACCAGTATAATTGAGAATTTATTAATGGGCAAAATAACGGAATAAAAACACAAAGTGGAGTGTGTTGATCCAAACATTTTAAGGCCAAAATGACGAGGCTCACTGCAGCAGGAAGCACCTCCAGGTTAGCTTTGTCCATCTATATACAGTCTATGTTCTATACTTAAACTAGCGCTGTCCTCACCTCCCTTCTTCTTGGCCCCTGCCTCGATGCTGGTCAAACCCACATCTTTGGGCTCATTCTTCACAAAAGCCATACAGAGGAAAGAGAAGGCTGCACAGAAAACCCCAGACATGGAGAGGATGGTTCTCCAGTCATAGTACTGCAGCAGCACAGTGACCAGCAGGGGGCCCAGACTGCCCGCCAGGTTCATACTGCAGGACAGGATGGACCACCACGTACCGAACTGGGAGGGCTCGTACCACTGCACAGAGGAGATGGGAGAAAAGAGCCATGAATCTGAGTAAGAGCTGTGTTCACTCAGACTGAGTTGTGTTCATTTCAGATTGAGGGAAGGTGCCTAAGGTTCCCGAATGATAAAAAATTGGGATCACTGTCATAGCAATTTAAAATAAATATTATATATTTTCAGTGGGGAAGAAGTTCTTGAAATGTTGCATAAAACAGGAAGATGAAATGAATATGAAGTTAATTAGTATATGAATTTAACTCTTAAAGGGACAGTGTGTAAGATTTTTACCCGTTAATTACTGAAATTGAAGATACCCATTCAAAAATACATTGTTTTCCAAGCCTTTTCACTTCCATCATGAAATCAAAGTATTCTTTTGGACTTAGATATAGTCACATAAAAGGGGGATCTTCCCCATGCAGAGGCAGCCATTTTGAATACGAGAGCCGCAGAAGGACATTTGGGCTCCGCCTTCGCCTTTGGCAAGGCTCGTGGTTTTGGGTAAACAACACAAGCATGCTGCCGGATCAGACTCATAATGGATCTAACACGTGTTTTGGACTAAATTGTTTTACTGGATTTTATTCGCTGGATCCTTACGGACAAATTGAGAGCAAGTTTATGGTGAAATACAGAGTTTGACCTGTGCAAAGCATTCTAAGGTAAACTAACTTCGTTTTGTGCTTTTCCGTATAAAAGCCCCATGTGCTCGGGGAGTGATTGTTGTGCAGGGAAATGAATTGGATAGTCAAAAAGAGGAGACTGTAAGGTTTCATTTGATGTGTAGAGTGTCATGGTACATGATCGGGAATGTGTGTTTTCACGAGAAAAAAAAAAAAAAACGGGACCGCGTTTTATTTATACAGTAGCGGCGCGCGCCTCGTGCGCGGGTACGAGAGCTGTCCGCATTATAGCGCGCCCGGGTGACCCTCGAGGTCTGCCGTAGCTAAAACAGAAAGTGCAATAGCATCATCCACCTATGCGCCACGAATCCTACACACTGGGGCTTTAAAGATACACTCTGTAACTTTACTTGAGAGGGTCCGCAACCTTATGTTAATCCTTTGTGAGTGGGGTCACTTCCTCCACAAATCGAACCTGTAATTTGTCTTGTAAATTACCATGGAGATTCTTAAGTTTATGGCCATACTGTAGCTACTACTACTACTACTACTACTACTACTACTACTACTACTACTACTACTACTACTACTACTACTACTACTACTACTACTACTACTACTACTACTACTACTACTACTACTACTGTGTCATACTAGACACATCTCCATGGAGACAAGCAGGTGACGGACCCCCCACTGGACATGTTTCCCAGTGCACCTTTAAGGAGATTAACCAATAATCAAACTTATGATCCACAAATCTTGAACTCTTTCTTATTTGCTAGGGATTAGCTCCACAAATTTACCATCTTAACCTTACAGATATAAATAATTTTATCTGATATTGATCTTTTTTTTTTTTTCCCCTGGCGGCACGGTGGCTGAGTGGCTAGCACTCATGCTTCACAGCAAGAAGGTTCGGGTTGCCCGGGCCTTTCTGTGTGGAGACTGCATGTTCTCCCCGTGTTTGGGTGGGTTTCCTCCGGGTACTCCAGTTTCCCCCACCAACCTAAACATGCGCCATAGGTAAAATCCTCCAGCTTAGGGCCTGACCAAAGCATAAATAACAAAACAAAATCATGGGGATGGTCCCCGGGTCAAATATAGAAACAACTTCTCCTGTGCGAGATCAATAAAGGTCAATCTTCTAATCCTTGACCACTGTAAGGCGCTTTGTGCTACAATTTTGTATGAAAAGCGCCTTATAAATGTTTGATTGATTGATTGATGTCTTTGGTGTTAAATAATAGCACAACTTTCTGAAGCTATATTCAAATAATAATCCCAATGGTGTTTACGTACATGTTAAGTTTTTGTTTCATGTGGTTACAAAAATATTAACTATAAACCAGGTAAACATATCTGCAAACCTGTCCTCCTCCAGTTCAATATGAAACAAAACTAAATAAAACAATCCCACCACTGCTAAACCCCCAAATGATACAACGAAGTTAATGTCAGCCAAACATTCTTCAAAGGACATTTGAGTGAGCAACCTGTAAGCTCATAAAAACTAAAATAACCAGAGTAAAAACAAAGACCTACAATAAGTGATAGACAGACAGTGTAAACTATGGAGTAGATTACATTATTCCATATCTTTATTTTAATTTATCTTTTAAGATTGTTCTAGAAGGCAAACCCCTCTAGTTCTCCTGAGAAACCACTATAAATACACAAGTGTGTAACTGGACTCCCTTTAGTACTCTGCACCTGCCAAAGTCTTTTGATTCTGTGGCTAAGTGTGAACGTTTCTACTGTGTGATTACATTGTCTGCATACAGCAGAAATGCAGTACCATATTTGTTTGTAACATTACTCTACTGTAACACTGAGCTGCAGTAATGGAAAGCGCATTTTACATTATTGTGTTGTTACCTTGCGTAGCACTTTTCCACATGGAGGCCACCCACAGCCTTGGCCCAGACCGTTGATGAACCAGAGCAGAGAGAACATGGTCACTGTGGAGGACCAGGAGAACATGATGTTGATGCCTCCCACCAAAAACAGGCCGATGGAGAAGAGCCAGCGCGCACTGATCTGATCTGACAGGACTCCACTGATGAACTTACTGATGGCATAGGCCATGGTTTGGCTGCTGGCTATCAAACCTGACAACAAACAAGAATGTCACCATTAAAATGCAAGAGGGTATCCTAATTAAATACTATATTTATTAGTAATACTTATTAGTCACTCAACAAGCTTAAAGGATTTTTGTTTTGGGGACTAATATGTTTGCACCATACATGGAAAACTCCGAAACACAAGCAGCTGTTGTTCTGATACCAACGAACTTTATCCACACACACTGCTCACTTCTTACCTAAGTCATCCTTGTCCAGCTTGATCTCTTTCATCACAGATGGCATAACAAATGAGAAAGTCTTCCTATTGAAGAAGTACAGGGAGTAGCCTGTGAACATACTGAAGAAAATGACCACTCGGTAGTAGCCATAGCCATTGGATCCCATGATTTAAAAAATATAATGGTTCAAATTATGATTAGAAAAAGAAAGTGAATCCTGTCGTCCTGATTAGGTTCATTCATTGATTTGAATTAAGGGACAGATAGAGCAGCTCTGTCTGTGGCTGCGATGGACGCCTGGACACAGGAGAGAACTCGGACATGAGCCTAGAAATAGAAACAGACAAAGGTCAGAACAAAACATTATCTGTATGTATGGTAGATTTTTAAATCTACAAAATAATAGCCTACAAATAATCAAGTGGAGCCTTTCATTCACTTCTGGATGCCTTTGAGCTGTCCACTGTGTCTGGTCACTTGTCACTTCTTGTGACGGTGGCTGTGCATTCTGGAGTGATCAGCAGCATTGGAAATATCATATGTCCCGTTTCATCAGCCAGAGTTGGGGTCATCTGTGGATGCATTGTACACGCCCCAAACTCACAAACGGAGGGTGCGTGATGTTGGGCACACACTAAAAGGCGGTACGTAACCCGACAGGGCTCATTCCTACACTCGAATAAATGAATGGTGAGCCACGTTGGCTAAAGGTGACTACATCAGAGCTTCCGTAGTGCGGAAAGAGACTTGTGTAAACGTATCCGTTTATGGAACCGTTGTTTAAAGCTCTACGTTAGCTCTGGTCTTGCTTTGGAAACTGTGGCTACCCCGGCTGATAGAAATGAGACAGTTTACCTCGCACACGCTTCCTTGTTGTGTCCAGGCCATCGACGCAAACGACGATGAGCAAAGCTGCGCCTCCCGCGCGCCGTCGTGGCACAAGCACGGCCCACACGACTACGGCTACAGCTTTAAGTGGGTTTACTTTAGAAACCCACTGCTGGTGGACAATAGAGATAAGGGAGACTGTGACTGTGTAGTGTCAAATCTTGATTTGCGCGATAAAAAAAAACACGCCTTTTTGTGGAATGTGCTTTGAAATGACCAACAATAACCCAGAGAACACGAGAACACGAGGTTTGACAGAGGTCACTGGCCTGAACCTAGAATAGGTTTGGTTCAAGCTCTAGGTCACACATAGCACGACACGACGTCTTCAAAAATATGTGTCCCCTATGACCATGTGACCAAATCATATGGTAACTTCCATAATGTTAACCCCAAAGACTACATTAGTTTAGGCTGAGTCAGCCTAATAATAATAATGATAATAATGAGATTTATAGCCTTATTGTTTATGGATGAGTTGTAGCATTGTAGACAATAAACGTAAACAACATGAATGAAACATGAATGCCCTTCATTCTACCCACAAGAGGGCGCACAAGCACTATCTTTTCAAATCGAGCTTTGAAAAATGGTTTATAACGGCTTATTACAGATCTATAATAGTTGCTACTTGCTACTGTAACACAAAATCACTTGTGTGCAAAATAAATCATTTATTACTACAATTAGTGAAGTGACGCCTGAAAGTGCAACTCAAATGTAGATCACACATGCAAAGGTAAGAATAGAGCAACCCCTAAAGGCTAAATAGGCACGCCATTTAAAACAAAATTAAACCTTTCAAGTGTTCCCTGGTTTTCAACTATTATTTAGACCACTTTGCTACAGGTGTAAATTGCAGTCAACGTAACACTGGCTCTTCAGGACAGCCGGACACTTCACTGGACAGCTCTTCAATTTGTGGGGTTGCCTAAATTACTTCATTTCATCTACTTTTTGTCCTCATTTGGACAAACATTTCTTGTTTAGAACATGACATTGATGGAGACTAATAAAGAAACATAACCTAACCTATAACTACAGTGGAAATGATGTAGTCCATTTTTAGACCTGGTTTAGCCCTAGATAAAACCTTCAGTAATCCTGTTATATTTGAATGACTTGGTATTCTAAAATCCAATTTTCTTTTGGTGATACTTGGTTTAATTCTAATCATTAGTCCATTCCAGACAAATCATAATTCAAAAATCCCACATACTATGACGTTGTAATAGAAATAACATGATCTTATGCGTCATGGAAACTCAGAGCTGTGAGTTAAAAATGGCCAAAGGGACGGTCAGCGGTACATCTAATCTCACAAAGTAACGTCTAATTAAAACAGAGGATTAACAGCAGTGAGAGCCATAAACATCAGGGCAGTAATGGAGACAGCCAATTACTTTATAACTGAACAATCACATCTCTGCAGACTCAAAAGCCACAGTGCCAAGCTGTAAACAAGGCTCTTCATCATGGTGGAGCTGGTATTTTTCTTTACTTATGCTGGGGCTGGTCGCCTTTGTCTAAGTATAATATATAGGCCTGTATTGTTTGCATATACATAAGAAAGCAGTATTGATTATGCAGTATGGCATGTACTTGGTTTCAGGCATTAAGGGTTAGATCAGGAACCCAAAGCAATAGAAAGCATCTTGGAGTTGTTCTATTGGAGAGTCATCAATATCCACCCACAACACTGGATTGTTATGTGCCGGTATTTTGCCAGTTTAAAACAAATGCTTATAGACAGTGATGGGAAGAATACTTTAAAATGTATTTAGTTACAGAACACTGTATACCTGCATTAAAATGTATTTTGTATACATGGTTCAATCAGAGCACTGTATTCTGAATGTGTTGAATTTTTTTACAGTTGCAATATGGAGAGGGATAGATATATATATATATATATATATATATATATATAGAGAGAGAGAGAGAGAGAGAGAGAGAGAGAGAGAGAGAGAGAGAGAGAGAGAGAGAGAGAGAGGCCATACTATGATACTGATTTCTCTTTCTCTCTATAATGCTACTGTAAAAGTGTTCAAAGTATTCAGAATACAGTACTCTGATTGGACCATGTATTGGAATATATTATATTATAGTGTAAAAAAATGACATAATAATTATTTTTGTTGCACTTTTGTTATGCATTAATTTATGCCCAGTTAGAGATGAAAAATCACATACACACACACTGCAAGAGGTGTGTTTGTTTATTCTCACTAAAACAGTGCAGTTCAAAGACAAATGATGCACTGCCATCTATTCCTTTTAATTTAGGAATGTAACTGTACTGGAATACTGGTACTGAAAATTAGTATTAAGAATATTTATTTTCGGTACATTTATTCAGTTACTTCCCAACACTGCACATGAGTGTATAGTACAACTATAGTAGCACATAACTACATGTGTTCTTCTACATCTGTTACACAATGTTTTTAAGACTAATGTATATTTATACTGCAGTATCTAGACAAACATCTGCTCTCATCTCACATCAAGACATGTTACAACAGGGATCAATGATCATCAATATATTTTATTTTAAAATAACACTGTAACTTTCTGGAGGTAATTCAACCAAAGTAAGTTAAAACTTCGGAAAGTTCACCATGGAGATGAGTTTTATGCCATACTGTGGAATACTGTGGAACAAAACAACAACATTTCAATGAAGACAAGCAGGTGGATGTTCTTCAGGTCAAGTAAAGTCAAGTTTGTGGAGATGCAAGCCTGCTCACAGTAAGGACGCATGTTTTTCTAGATTTGTCAGTGTCAGAAAAAGAAATAGTTTTAAAATAAATACATCATTTTACTTTATGTTTTGGTTAAAAAGCTACGCAAGAGGCATTAACTTATTCCACCACTTTTATTTTACAAATAAAAAATGGTAAACACTACAGAAGCCATGGCAACACGGTCTGGGTAAATTCTCTCACGCTGGGGATACATGGAAGTGTCAGTTTGATTTCCAGGCTTTCCCTTTCACCACTTTATAGTGAGGAGACATTTAGAAACTGTGTAGTTGTGTCACAAATCACCTCCTCACTGCCTGATATCAAACTGAG
Organism: Paratrypauchen microcephalus; assembly: GCA_036785185.1. Lineage (NCBI taxonomy): Eukaryota > Metazoa > Chordata > Actinopteri > Gobiiformes > Gobiidae > Paratrypauchen > Paratrypauchen microcephalus. The sequence continues at coordinate 10,219,843 of JAVJIX010000007.1, read as the reverse complement.
CATCTTAACTCCTGTAGATTCAAGCTAAGATTAGATTAAGATTAAGCCTTTAATGGTCTCACACACAGTGACACACGGGAGAAATTTGACTTCTGCATTTGACCCATCCTTTTCAGGAGCAGTGAGCAGCCATCTTTTTCGGCGCCCGGGGGGCAGTACCGTGAAGGGTCTTGCCCAAGGACCCACACTGGTTAGCGCATTGCCCAGGGGGGGTTTGAACCCACAACCCCCAAGGGGAAAGTCAGTGACTTACCAGTTGAGCTAACCAGCCGATAATGAGCTAACCAGCCGGCTAGCTACATTATAATCATTGATGTTTGTATGATTTGGGCAGATGTTACAACCAGGGCTCAAACAGGAACAGTACAATTTGTGCTGCAGTCATTTTGTCAAGCAGGTGGCAAATTATCCTCCAGAAAAGTTACACAGTGCACCTTTAAAACAGAATAAATTAAAGGTCCCATATTTCGCTTTTTTCTGGTCTATGTTATGTTGTTGTTTCCTCATCACAAACATACCTGGAGTTGTGTTTTGTTTCATTCACACATGTTTAACACACAAACCCTGCATATTTATGAGTTCTTCTCTCAAATAGAAAACACTCTGTTCCACCTTGTGATGTCATGTGGTAATACAGGAAGTGCTCCACTATGTTTTTAAACTCTACTCACCTTCACTGGAATCACTTGAATAATATCAGCCCTGAAATTGCCGATCTCTACTGAACTAAAGATAAAACGTTGCTGTTAACCTTAAAACTACTGCTTTATGATGTCACAAGGTGGAACAGAGCATTTTGACATCCAGATATCCAAATATTTTCCATGTTTCCAATGATGTTTTACAAGCACATCAAAATCCTCAGCCTTCCAACACTCACAGAGGCTAGTGTGAGTCTGGGGAGGGGTACTGTTACTGTTATTATTTCCCTGTAGTCTCCTCTGCTCTGGAGTGAGGCCAGGGCATATCTTATTAACACCATGTTGTTCTTATATTGTGGGAGGATGTGGGCATGTGTATAGATAGAGTAATGGTGGAGGAGTGGCTCTACTCAAAGCTCCTTATGATTGATGTAATGTAATGCAGCTAATATAAGCAATACTAATACAGGGAGTGACCAGCCCCTAAACAGTCCATGTCCATGATCTTTGGTGGCAGTTTAGCATAAAAAAACGTCCTGAAACCAAATTTGATCTATGGAAATCATGAAGTACGTGCAAATGTTTGAAATATTTTTTTAATAGGACTAAATTTGGCCAAATGGTGGTGTCTATCAGAGGCTCACAGACATGGAACACACTGCCAGCCCACGTCAAGAACTGTGGCACCTATTCAGCCTTTAAAACGGATCTGAAACATTGGTTTAAAACTAACCAGACATGCTCACACATGTAGATTATTCTGACTTTTGGGGCCGCGTAAACTCTGAGATGGATCTATTGCAACTACATGCTCTTGGTGAAATGTCTATTGTGTATTCTGTTTTCTTTGTTTGTGTGAATGTGTTTTGTTCTTACCTGTCTTAGGACTACGGATGTAAATTAGCTATTGTTCTAACTCCAGCATATTTACATTGAAGCTCTCTGCTGACATGTTGATTAATAGGCATTGTCCTAATTTAAATAAATAAATACATTAAAAATAATATAAATAATATAAATAAAAAATAATAATATATTTTATTGTTTAGCACATTTGAATTTCCTCATTTACATGTTTTATTATTTTATTTTTCATAATATGGAGAATAAGGCACACCTAACACAATTCAATCCCCAACCAACTACCCAGGGGCACGAGGACGGGGTCTTGCCCAGGAATTAATTCAGTGTAGGATCGCCACTGCCGATATTATCATCTGTCACGGGACTACAGATGAAAAATAGCAGTCTTGGATTATTCTGGCATGTTTACAGAAGTGTTCATTAATATGCACTGTCTCTGAAATAAATACTCTAAAATAAAACAAATACTGTTGTGTATTTGGATTGCCTGTACATGTATTTTTGACACATGACTCACACCCTATGCTTTTACTTGTGCAAAGAATGCTGTTTGACTCTTGACAGTATACATAGCCTTCTTCATCACTTTGTACCAGCCCAGCCACTTCAGCTGTAGCTCATTCTGTAGATCTCTGCTGAGACTGCAGGAGCTCAAGTTCCTATGTCATTGTATTTTGATTTGTGCCTCTCTTAGCAAAATTCATAATTCATCACTTACAAAAACTGGCACTTACTTTCCCTTACTTTGCTTTATAATTCAATTTATTGATACAGTGAGTATATATAATACATGAAATTGATATAAAATATACACTTTTAAATTGGGAACACTTAATTTTTTACCCAAACATATCTATAAAACCCTCCATGATCTTGCACCACCCCCACTAAAAGAGTTCATAGAGTTGAATTTAAATACAAACACTCAAGCATTGAGCAGAGGGGACTGTGAAACCCAGAAAGACATATGAAAGTAACTAATAACTGCTTTAACATCACAAATGTCTCAGTCTTCTCTGCTTGATGTGTGGGTGGAGTCTGCTGGGAGCACCTGTACAATCTACAATCAAGCCTCTGCTGTAAAGGGTCTGGCAGACTCTGCCAGATTGTTAAAGGGACAGTGTGTAAGATTTTTACCCGTTAATTACCGAAATTGAAGATACCCATTCAAAAATACATTGTTTTCCAAGCCTTTTCACTTCCATCATGAAATCAAAGTACAGTGGTACCTCACCTTACGAAATTAATTCGTTCCAGAAGTGGTTTCGTAACGTGAAAAATTCGTAAGTTGAGTAGCTATTTCAATGGAAAAAGCCTGATTCGTTCCAAGGCCCCGATCCAAGTTTTTTTTTTTATAGTGTAACTTTTTTTAATAGTGTAACATTGTGTTCTGCGTGTTTCTCACATTTGTCTCTCGTTTAAACACTCAAACTTTCATAGATTTTCAACAAAATGTATTAACAGTGAAGTGGGGGGGGGGAGCGGGAGGGGGGAGAAAACTGCGCTCTGACACGTGTGATAGCGCACATGACCCAGCGCGGGGCTGACAGCAGGTCTAGACCAAGGTCTAAACCAGGACTAAACCAGGACTAGACCTGGACTAAACCAGGACTAAACCTGGACTAAACCAGGACTAGACCAGGTGGATTAAAGCAGCGAGGAGGGGACTGCACGCAGTCTGAGCGCATGAACGCATGAACGAGACCCATGCAAGAGCCGCGGGCTCCTCCTGGTTTAGTCCAGGTTTAGTCCTGGTTTAGTCCAGACCACCGCGGCTCCTCCTGGTTTAGTCCAGGTTTAGTCCTGGTTTAGTCCAGACCACCGCGGCTCTTGCATGGGTCTCGTTCATGCGTTCATGCACTCAGACTGCGTGCTGTCCCCTCCTCGCTGCTTTAATCCACCTGGTCTAGTCCTGGTTTAGTCCTGGTTTAGTCCTGGTTTAGTCCTGGTCCAGTCCAGGTTTAGACCTTGGTCTAGACCTGCTGTCAGCTCCGCGCCAGGTCATGTGCGCTATCACACACGTGTCAGAGTGCAGTCTTCCCCCCCCCCCCCCCCCCCACTTCACTATTAATAATTTTGTTGAAAATCTATGAAAGTTTGAGTGTTTAAACGAGAGACAAATGTGAGAAAAGTTTAAATCCAGTCTGAGAAAAGCATACAATGTGTGTGGCTGAGCCGCATTATTTGAATTTTTGAGATTTCGCGTTTCGTAACTTGAATTTTCTTTCGTATCTAGAGACCAAAATTTACCGTGAAGGCGTTTCGTAACTTGAAATTTTTGTTTGTTGGGTCATTCGTAAGGTGAGGTACCACTGTATTCTTTTGAACTTAGATATAGTCACATAAAAGGGGGATCCTCCCCATATAGAGGCAGCTATTTTGAATACGAGAGCCGCAGAAGGACATTTGGGCTCCGCTCCACTCGGTGCGCGCTGCGCAAGAGGGAGAGGGGGAGAGAGGTGCCGGTCGGGGGGGGGGGGGGGGACAACAAGCATGTTTCTGTATCACACGTCGTAATGGATCTAACACGTGTTTTGGACTAAATTGTTTTACTGGATTTTATTCTGCTTCTCCACGTGGAGAGGAGCCAGCTGAGGTGGCTCGGGCATCTGTTTCGGATGCCTCCTGGACGCCTCCCTCGGGAGGTGTTCCGGGCATGTCCCACCGGGAGGAGGCCCCGGGGAAGACCCAGGACCCACTGGAGGGACTATGTCTCCCGGCTGGCCTGGGAACGCCTTGGGGTCCCCCCGGAGGAGCTAGAGGAAGTGTCCGGGGTGAAGGAAGTCTGGGAGTCCCTGCTTAGACTGTTGCCCCCGCGACCCGGCCCCGGATAAGCGGAAGAAAATGGATGGATGGATGGATGGATTTTATTCGCTGGATCCTTACGGACAGATAGAGACCAAGCTTATGGTGAAATACAGAGTTTGACCTGTGCAGAGCCTTCAAAGGTAAGCTAAGTAACAAACCTTGTTTTGTGTTTTTCCGTATAAAAGCCCCATGTGCTCAGGGAGTGATTGTTGTGCCGGGAAATTAATTGCATAGTCAAAAAGAGGAGATTGTAAGGTTTCATTTGATATGTAGATTGTCATGGTACACGATCGGGAATGTGTGTTTTCAGTGAACGGGAGACCGCGTTTTATTAATACCGTTGTTGTTGACGAGGGCTTGCAGCGCCGGGTGACCCTCGAGGTTTGCCGTAGCTAAAACAGGAAGTGCCATAGCCACTATCCACCTATGCGCCACGAATCCTACACACTGGACCTTTAAGCCAACGTGACGGTGACTTTGCACTCGGATGTATTTTTTTTTATTCCTGCCTCGCAATCATTTTACTTACTACCTCTTTTTGTTCCTAGAACCCGTGTACAAGACTCCTGTATAGACCCCTTTACTGTTAGTAAACAAACGTGACGTCTCTGGCATGAGTGCGCGTGCCCGACTCAGAAAAACCATCGCGGACCATAGCGGAGTATAGGGTAAGCTACATTCAAGAGCTCACGTTGAGCAACGGGGTTCGACTACCAGATCCTTATGCAATCACGGGGTGGCAGTACGACCGCAGAAAGTGGCCAGATTTACAGTGGCCAGATATCCACTGTTATTTAGTCGAGAAGCCCAAGTTCACGCATACAAATCCATGGATGCCTACCAGTTTGCCGTGTGTGGCCATGTACAGGAGGTAAAATACCACGATATCGATGAGGAGTTTTGCGTGTTGGCATCTGATGTTCTCCTCAGTCAAAGACAAGGCCACAAGACGACCCTGTACAATGCGTGGGCTATCATCAACAAGCACGAGGACTACGTTCTGACCGCCAACTGCACTTGCGTTGCGGGGTAAGTAACATACTACGACCTAATTCACGAGTCACAGATGTGATCTCAGTCATGTCAAATGCCATTTATGATGGTCATGCGAAAACTTATCATGCCTTTTAACAAAGTTCGTGTTCGTTTACATGTGTCTGTCGTAGAGGTTACCTGGTTAATATGTCTGTGAGCTTTGCAGTGTCCTGTGCTTGCTAGTTAATCAGCATGATTAAACACCATTCAACACCTGGGCAAATTACCCTAAACAAGCAGCAGGTGTTCACTTGTGTGTATGTCAGTTGAATGGTATGAACTATCATTTATTCCATCTGTTTCTCTTTATTTGAGTTCTTCTCTTCTATATCTTCGCTGGGGTTTTATGGCAGCGGTGGCTTTGTTTTGAGTCGGAACTGCGCGCGCATTCAGTGATGACGTAGCTTTGCAACTGGTCTATTCCGGGTGCCGGCTCCTCCCTTACAAACCACCTATCTTCTTTGGACAATTTCTTGGTTACTTTTTTTTTTTTTGCCGTGAATCTATTATTTGGGTCCACACCTGCATTGCCGTAACAGTTGTGTAATTATGCCTATTGTCTTTAATCTGTGTGCTATGTGTGCTTTTAGCATGTTCTAATTTTACTAATATGACTACAGTAATATTCACATGTGGGAACTTCATGTTTTTTGCCATGTGTGATGGACTGAATGTTATTGTGTCCTGTTTTTTGTCTTGCCATCAACCTGCCAATGGGACTACGGATGAAAATGAGCCTGCACGGCTAACTCTGGCACATTTACATGCTGTACGAACACATTTTAGTGTGCACTGTCCCATATTAAATAAACAAACTATGTACTACTACTTTTTCTGGTGGAGATGTTATCGCTTTGTTTAAAATGTCCCAGAGTATGCATATATTCAATTTATGCTTATTTTTATTGCAATGTGGATTGTTACTGCGAATGGTCTCTACAGATTTGACCTGTAATTTGGACTGGTAGCGTCACACCTTATTTTCTCCATGGAAATAACTGTTTAATGACAAATTCCAGACAAAGCAATTGCATCGACATGGAGACCAGCAAGTGTTGGACCCTCTACAAGAAAAGTTACACAGTGCATAAAGTTTTAAAGTGGATTTTACTTCACTAACTTTGAGAGAAGGTATCTGTACTTCTATTCTTTTACTAAAGTAACAAAATGGAGCACTTCTTCCACCACTGCTGGACATTGGCATAGAAATCAAAAGCAGCTTATGATATGCATAAACAGTGTGACACATTATTTATCGAAGTTGTTTTGATTAAAGATTCATGGCTCCTCTTGCAGTAGCTTAAAATCTGCAGAATTGTTTAATACTGAATAATGAAGAGAGACCATTTGATAAATTAATATTTCATAACACATTAGAAAATAACCTTGAGCCTAACTAAATACTCAGCGTTTGGAGAGCTGCTGTAAATATTTGCAAAGGACTGACTGCAGAGGTTTTTTTAATGCTCAATATTAGGCAGTACTTTTGAACTTTAAATACATAAACATTCAGTTCTAAGTATGTCTATGGGTAAAGTAGTAAAAATATACAATAATGTGAGAAATAGCTTTCAAAAAAAGTTACAGGTTTTATTATTTATTATATTGAGCCTTTTACATTTAACCATGTAAGTGTGCACTGTGTCACTTTTTTGGAGATGCACCTGTTTTGTCTTGTAGAGATGTTAATGCTTTGGTTTAAATTGTTGGTATTTAACTAATCTGTCTTGTATTTATTTAATTACAGGTGTTATTTATTGCTCAAAAATATCTTTAAAAAACATGTAAATGGGATCGCCTTTCCACAAATCTAACCTGTAACTTGGTTTGCAAGTCTCCATGGAGATTCAGACGTTTATGGACATACTGTGGAACATTCTAGGCACATGGAGACAAGCAGGTGATGAACCCTCCACCAGATAGGGTGTTTTAAACAAGTTAATCCAACTAAGTTCCCTCTCACTCTCTTTTTCAAGGGAGTCCTTGTCAAGACAGCAGCACACAAACAACACAGAAATAATACATTTGCATACTTTTAGACAATCTCAGGAAACTTCATTGCTAAAACCAGTTACAAATCTCACTTTCTTATAGTGTACAAAATCAACATATACACTGTTTTTTAGTCTGTTTTGTTTGTTTTTTTACTTTAGATTTGTTAGAGATGAAGCTTGTTTTTTTATTCTGTCCTGTTCTCTATTTTGTATTTTGTTTATATCCAGTCAAAGCTTATCTTTATTCCAACACCTTATTTCATGCATGTCTTTCATTTTCTCGTAGTTTATATTTTCCTAGTTTCCTTGTTTATGGATTGTGTCCATTTCTTTCAGTCTTTCTGAATTTCTTTCTGAGCCCATTAAATCTGAATTCTGACCACTGAATTCTAATGATTACTCAACTCATTGAAACCAGATAGATAGATGGATAGATAGATAGATAGATAGATGAGAGAATGTAACTATAAACCTATAAACCATTCATTTCTATTACATCTCCAATCCAAACTATATAGTCTTTTGGCAGATACCATTGTCAGGTTTCATGTTTTATGCAGCATTTTGAGTTAACCTATAGCAAGTTTTGCCAGCAGACCAAAGCTACCTATTCATTTTAGCTTCCTGTTTATAGGTGAAGTGTTTTGTTTCATTTACATATGTTTATCCTAAATCCTGCATTTAGAGTTCTTCTCTCAGACTGAAAATACTCTGTTCCACCTTTGTCATGTGGTAAAACAGGAAGTGCTCCACTGTGTTTTAAACTTCATACATCTTCACTTCATTTGGATGATTTTCACCCTGAAATTGTCTTTACTAAAAAAGGTAAAAGGTAAACTTGAAAACTACCACTACATGAAATCACAAAGTGGAACAGAGCATTTTGAGCTTTGGAGATGTAGACAAACTAATAATAAAAAATTACTCAAACATGTGGAAATGAAACAAAACACAACTCCAGGTATGTTTTTGATGAGGAAATAACATTATAACATGGCTTAAAACTCACAAGAATGCATTTGTATAATATAAGACCTTTAAATTGTTCACCGCTTATGGCAACAATCCTAATTTCTCATCAGTCTGAAATCCATGGATACGTGGCCTATATAATATCTATTGAATTGAGATCCATGAGACTATTTTATCCCATTTCAATTCGGCACCCTACTTTGCCAGAGTACCCACCAACAGCTCCCATTTCAATTTCCTCACTTCAATGTATAGATAGGATAAATCCAAGAGGACAAAAAGGCGGAAGTTTCAGTGATGGAGTAAAGAGTCTGTAACTCTCGGCCTGTTTGTGATTCCACTGTTGGTTTTCCAGCACAAAGCCTCTGGACTGATCCTCGGAATACCAATGTACCGTGCCAGTCATTTGTTTGGTGTTTTGGGAAAGCCTTGCTCCAGCCTCTTTGTAAAGGATGAATTAACTCACATTGTACGGTGGTCATTGAGAGACAAAATCGTTGTCTCTGCCAATTTTTTTTCTCCTCTGAAACTTCCCTTTTCCTGTGCCCACATGTCTGAGGCCCACATCTCCTCTGCTACAGCCTGAGACCTGACACTGTTGTTGACTGGGAACAGTTTAAATATGATGCTTTCCAGTGGGGATTTTTATAATGCACTTTTGGCTCTTCCTTTGGATCTCTCCAGAGTCAAATCTAGGACCCTCTCACTAATGAGTTATTGGGAGTATTGGATAGTTTTTTTGAAGTTGATTTCACACCTCATGCAGTACAGCATATTAAAAGTGCACCCACCTTACACTGCATTTATACACTATAAATTACACTATATTATATAATTATAATCTTATACACTATAATATACACTATATTGCCAAAAGTATTCACTCACCCATCCAAATAATCAAAATCAGGTGTTCCAATCACTTCTATGGCCACAGGTGTATAAAATCAAGGACTTAGGCCTGCAGACTGTTTCTACAAACATTTAATACTGTGATAGGATGCCACCTGTGCAACAAGTCCAGTCGTAAAATTTCCGCACTCCTAAATATTTCACAGTCAACTGTCAGTGGTATTATAACGAAGTGGAAGCGATTGGGAATGACAGAAACTCATGTTAACTGATGCGGCAGGGTCAGCGAATGCTGAGGTGCATAGTGCACAGAGGTCACCAGAGTTAATCTCTACAGACCTTCAAACTTCATGTGGCCTTCAGATTAGCTCAAGAACAGTGCGTAGAGAGCTTCATGGAATGGGTTTCCATGGCCGAGCCATCTGGCAATCTGATGGACGAGTCTGGGTTTGGAGGTTGCCGGGAGAATGGTTCTTGTCTGACTGCATTGAGCCAAGTGTAAAGTTTGGTGGAGGGGGGATTATGGTGTGGGGATATTTTTCAGGAGCTGGGCTTGGCCCCTTAGTTTCAGTGAAATGAACTCTGAATGCTCCAGTATATCAAGAGATTTTGGACAATTCCATGCTCCCAACTTTGTGGGAACAGTTTGGAGATGGCCCCTTCCTCTTCCACATGACTGTGCACCAGTGCACAAAACAAGGTCCATAAAGACATGGATGAGCGTTTGGTGTGGATGAACTTGAGTCCTGACCTCAACCCGATAGAACACCTTTGGAATTAGAGTGGAGACTGAGAGCCAGGCCTTCTTGTCCAACATCAGTGTGTGACCTCACAAATGAGCTTCTGGAAGGGTGGTCATAAATTTCCATAAACCTTGTGGACAGCTTTCCCAGAAGAGGTGAAGCTGTTATAGCTGCAAAGGGTGGACAGATGTCATATTAAACCCTATGGATTAAGAATGGGATGTCACTTAAGTTCATATGTGAGTCAAGGCAGGCGAGTGAATACTTGATAATATAGTGTATATCTACCTACCTGAGCTTAATCAATTCAAGCTCCCTCCACTGAGCACACATGGCACTGATCTATTTTTAGAGTTTGTGATTTGCATGCTTAGAAGTTTGTGCTACTTCTGGAGATAAAATGAGTTTTTATTTATATTTCTTAAATTTTGCCCTAAATATTGCCTTCTCTTTTTCGTCAGAGAGAAACTTGAGGATGTGGAAGTCTGTCAGGCTGAGCAGGTCCCAAGGTGGTCTGACCTACTTGTTCCTCTGGCAGCAGGAAAACTGTGCAGCAGTGAGGACACTTAAGTGAGGAAAACAGCACTGTGAAAAATAATGATGTGAATGCTTGAGAGGGGGTATTTCAGTTTACAGTGAAGTTTGGTTAAATCTGTGGCAAAACTTAAGACCAAGCAAAGAAATAAACAAAATATTTCAAGAGCTTAAATCAGTTACTCGCACAATGAAAGTAAACTGTAGTTAAGTTAGTATCAGCTAACACTTTATAATAACTACAATTCTTATAGCTTGATTGATTGATGATTCAAGCTTAGTTACTAAATTAATACCTTCACTCCTAACTAATTAAAGGGTCCATATTACGTTATTTTCTGATATATGTTATATATGTTATAATGTTACTTTCTCATAAAAAATATACCTGGAGTTGTGTTTAACACACAAACCCTGCATATTTAGGCTAAGTTCTTCTCTCAAACAGAAAACACTCTCTACCTTGTGATGTCATGTAGTAATGCAGAAAGTGCTCCACTTCATACACCTTCTCTAGAATCACTTAAATAATCTGGAATTGCCAATCTCTACTGAACAAAAGGTAAGAGTAATGTTAACTTTAAAACAACTGCTTCATTGACATCAGGGGGAACAGAGCATTTGGAGATTTGGAGATGTAAATAGACTAATAAATGAGGTAACAACATTATAACATGGCTAAATAGGACGTTTAATAGCAAAGCAGTTCAAGTGATAGCAGGAGCACAGTTATTCTCAGTTTGAGTTTGAAAATAAAATCTTACTTTTTCTGATTGTGTTGTGCCTCACGATCAGAATCACATTGCTTATTCATTATCCACATAAATACAGATAAATGTTCTGTCAGAGCTTTTATTGACAGTGATTGGATCTAAAGAGAGAAGTTGGGATTCAAAGGGCCACAGCGGTTGGACTGATGGGTGATGTTTTGACAGAGTTGCAAACAACAACAAAAATATAAATTTCATATATAAAATTACTCCTTTATCACAAAGAAGCTACAGGTCCATCAGAGCACTTAAAAGCACAAAGAGCAACAAGTGGAATCTGAAAAATTCACTATGCAACTTTCTGCTGCTTGTCTCCAGATGTTATTTGCCAGGAATATTCTACAGCACTAGGTGTAGGTGTAAGTAGGTGATACTATCAAATTAAGTTACAGTTAACTGTAACTCTAACTAAAGTTAGACTACATAAAGATATTTTACATAAGCTAAGATCTCTTTAGTGCATATTGAACATTCCAGGTGATCATATCTCTATGGAGACAACAGGTTGTGACCCCCACCACTAGAAGCGTTGCTTTGTGCACCTTTAACATTTGAAAGGTAGTGCACACAGGTAAGCTGTCATAAACATGTTTAAATCAAATACTGATTTTAACTGCAATATATAAGTGATACAAGGTAATGATGATGTAGTCACAGGGGAAAAAAAACATTTTAGCTTTGGTTGTAACATCCAGATGTACATCTGTCAGAATGTTGAATGAGCTCCTTGCTTTGGGCAATGTTACCAAAGCTTTTAGCTATGATGAAAATGATTCAGACAAAAAGACAAATTTGTATTTCATTTGGTGCAGTTTAAAGGACCCATATTATGTTATTTTCTGATCTATGTTATGTTTCCTCATCACAAACATACCTGGGGTTGTGTTTTGTTTCATTGACAAATGTTTCACACACTCACTGTTCCACCTTGTGATGTCACATGGTAATACATGAAATGCTCCACTGTGTTTTTAAACTCGATACACATTCACTAGAATTGTTTAGCTAATTTCAGCATTGGAATTGTCGATATGTGCTGAAGAAAAGTCGGAACAGAGCATTTTGAGCTTTGGAGATGTGGGCAGGCTAACAACACAATTCTGGTTGTGTTGTTACCTCATCAAAAACCCAACTCTGGTCCTTTCAGTGAATGAAAGGACCAAAATGAATGAAAGGACCAAATAAAGTCATATAGAAAACTGGACATATAGCATGATAGTAGCTGCTATGCATATTGTGTAGTCTATTTTTTAATTTTCTATAGGCCTACTTCTGTCTATTATCGCCCCATATGGGCCCCAATTACTGAGTGCACATGATGCGTAGCTACAATCCTTTATTTGGTAAAGGTTACAGTGAAGAATAGTGGATTACTCCGAAGCGTAGCATGTTTTCTAAATGTCATGGCTTTCAAACAGACAGAAAGTGGCTCTTAATGGCTCCCCAGGGCCCATCTGTCAGCGTCCAGAAGCCTCACACAGTTTCACACTTTGAGAGGGTGAGTGCAGACTTTTTAATGGTACAACTGCAAAGAACTTGCTATTGTTCTTGTTCTAATGTGTTATTTGTCACCAGTGTCTGCATACACTGGTGTGCGAGTGAGCTTTGAGTGGCTTGAAGGTGGAAAATAGCTTTATAAAAATGTGACCATTTACCATATTGATAGTAGTCCAGGTTTTATCACATCTGAGCTCTGAACTTTGAAGTTATCTAGCAAGTGTACAGTTCTCAGGTGTGCAAACTAGAACTCAGCAATTAGTCCAAATTTTATTGCGACTGATTGAGGCATTTCTAATCATCAAAGATATGGTCTACAGCCTCTGTTCTGTCAGTGATGGTGTTGTGGAGCAAAATTCAGGCATTGGAGGAAACTATTTTTGTTATGGCAATGATTATTGTATGGCATTGTACGGCAATGATTCATACTGAAAACTATTTTTATTTTGAAAAGAAAAAATGAAAATCAAATTGAAAAAATCGCAATCAATCACTTCAAACAAACAACAATACAGACGAAAAACTTAACTACATTTTTGCCACATCGCCATGGCAATGTCTGTCTAACTGTTCTTTCCAATCAACTAAAGGCCAGTATGCCTCTAAACATTACTAATTTAAGATTTTTTTTTTCTTCATATTAACAATTTTAAGAATGCTACTGAGAAAAATTGGTCCCACACAAATGCTTAAAATCTCTTATGAATAAGGCTCTATCACGAAGTATGACAAATGTTCTTTACACAGTACATTGCTGTTTCTTGTACTACACTTTTCTGGACTGAGATATATATTTTGTACCATTAATTAAAACACCAAATAGGAAAATAAATACATACAGACTATAACATGCTTGTCTCCTCTTTTCAAAAACAACTGAAGTGTGCAGAGATAGCACATTCAGAAGGTGGTAGCTGAGGAGAGAGGACAGAAGAGAGGGAGGCGAGAAGAAGGAGAGAGAGAGAGAGAGGAGGAGGAGGAGGGCAGAGTGGTGAATAATCTCTCCTCTCTTTCCTCAGAGCTTGCACAGTCCACCAGCCACGCAGCACATCGCTTCAACATCCGTAAAACCAAACATGCACTCATTCATTCAGGAATACAGCATCCACACAGCTACTCACTTGGAAATCAGAATATTGTAAAGGTTTCTTACAAGAAGACGAGGCTAAAGCGTGGATTGCTCGCATTTGTCTGGAATTAAGGTAAAAAGATTTGCAGTTCTCTTTCCAGTTGGTGATGTGCCAAATGAAATGAGGTGAGAAGGAGCAGAGAAAAGTTAAACAAAATGGAAATGGAAATTGCATGTGTGTGTGTATGTGTGCGTGTGTGTGTGTGTGTGTGTGTAAAATTAATATAGTTTAGAAATGCAAGGAGAATGATTAAAAAACATACAATGTCCAGTAGTTAAAGCTTTTGGGGAGGTTGATAAATGGTGCTTTCAAATGTTTAGGGAACATCATACATTTCAAATATTTTCAGATTTTATTACAAGCCCATTTCATTTTTGCCATTGTGATTTGCAGTTGTATTGCTGTAGTGCTTGTAGTGTTGTGTTGTTATTTATTTATTGATTTATACATTGTTCCACGTTGGGTTTAGATTTAAAAAATCCTGTTTGGTCTTGGACAATTTGTGGTTTCGTTTTGTATTTTTTTCTTTAGTGCAGCTTTAGTCCTGATTTAGTCCCAATTCTAAAGTTTCTTATGCCTTTTCTCCTTGCAAGTTGATAATTTTGAAAACCAAAATATCTCTTAAAGGGGTACTTTCAGGACTTAGAACTGCTTTTCCCATATATTTTCCATTCATGTTTACATTTTTACTTTAAATTTTTTATTTTTTAACTTTATTTTATTATTATTATTATTATTATTATTATTATTATTATTATTATTATTATTATTATTATTATTATTATTATTATTTGCTATGGATTCCACCTGGACAACTGAGGGATTCTACACATTCATATATACAGTCAATATATTTGGGGCAAAGCACCGTAGGTGCTAGGTACCATAGTGTTTCTACTGATTCTTATTATACATTATTCCTCTGACCAATTTTGCATGCACATTCCAGCCAGTCTCCTCATTACCCACAGCAATTTATAGGCCCCCACCCCCAACCGTCTAGTGCCACCAACAGGTCTAAGTTGCAGGAATTTTCAGGAATTTTCTGCGTTGCCTAGGCAACGCAGAAATGTACCTTTGATCTGTCTTTGATGTGTCTTTGATCTAGCTGAAGTGAGCTGATATCTCGGGAACCCTTCATAGGAAGCCTGGGAGCCTGGGAAGCCTGGCTAACAGACCCTGTTAGACCCTGTTAAACCCTGTTAGACCCTGTCAGACCCTGTCAGACTCTGTTAGACCCTGTCAGGCCTACATGCACCTTCGGTGCTTGGCCCCCACATTGCTGCTTGCAGCTATATTTATCATATGTTCTTCGTTTTGCTTGCATTAAAGGGATAGTGCTTTTTTTTTTTTTTTTTTTAAATGTGAATCTGTATGGCGTCCCCTTCAGCAGTCTCGTCCATTAACACTGGATTACCACTGACAGTGTCCTCTGAGCCCAGTTCTGCATTGGTTCTGTAGCTCACGAAAGTAGGTCCGGTAAGTTAGCGGGGACATTTAATAAAGCTTGTTTTTCTTCTCAAAACAATATTTGTCCAAAAAGTGATATATTTGTGTCACAAACAGTTGTCCATGAAAAATTCAGTAGTCTAATTCGCTTGGTGCTATTTTCTCTCGAGTCGTATCACTGCACGCCTATTAGTATTATTAGCCTCTTCACTTGTAAACACTTACAAGATGTTTCATCATTAAAAACATACCTGGAGTTGTGTTTTGTTTCATTCACACATATTTAACACACAAACCCTGCATATTTAGGCTGAGTTCTTTTCAGAAAACACTCCACCTTGTGATGTCATGTGGTAATACTTGAAGTGCTCCACTATGTTTTAAACTCCATACACCTAGAATACCAATCTCGACTGAACAAAATGTAAAAGGTATCTTTTAACCTGAAAACTACCATTTCATGACATTGCAAGATGGAACAGAGCATTTCGAGCTTTGAAGTTGTACAGCCCAATAGCGCAGGATTACTCAGACATGTTTGAATGCATAAAGCACAACTCCAGGTATGTTTTTGATGAGGTAACAAAATTATAACATGACTTAAAGGGATATGCCACCCCCAGGTCAAATTTGGGCATCTCCCCACAGTCCAGAGACTAAAATAAGTGGTGGAAAGCGTTTTCCTGCTCACCCAGCCATTGTCCGAGTCTGTCGCCACTGACCGCCGCGGTATCTGGTGCTCCTCCGCCTTAGACTGGAGTCTAACGTCGCCAGAGAAAGATTTCGGCCAAAAGGAATTAATTTGCTCGATGCGTTTCCCAATTACTTTGTGTGTAGTGCGCATTCATATCGAGTGCAAATAAAGGTGCAAATCAACACGGAGAGCTTGCCTTGGTCATTTTGGGTGGGAACTATTTTCCAGTGCGGTAGAATACAGCCGTATCACGCACCACATTGTGCAACAGGGGAACTCCCTTCCCGGTGCGTAACTGGGAGTTCCCCTGTTGCACAATGTGGTGCGTGATACGGCTGTATTCTTCCGCACTGGAAAATAGTTCCCACCCAAAATGACCAAGGCAAGCTCTCCGTGTTGATTTGCACATTTATTTGCACTCGATATGAATGCGCACTACACACAAAGTAATTGGGAAACGCATCGAGCAAATTAATTCCTTTTGGCCGAAATCTTTCTCTGGCGACGTTAGACTCCAGTCTAAGGCGGAGGAGCACCAGATACCGCGGCGGTCAGTGGCGACAGACTCGGACAATGGCTGGGTGAGCAGGAAAACGCTTTCCACCACTTATTTTAGTCTCTGGACTGTGGGGAGATGCCCAAATTTGACCTGGGGGTGGCATATCCCTTTAAAGCTCACAAGAGTCAATTTTGCGCAATATAGGATCTTTAATGACCACAGAAGCAAAATGCCTTTAAGTGAATGTTTTGTGCTTGTTTGGCAAACTTCAAAGCCCATTCACATCAGACACATTCCCAGTTGAAGCCGAGGGAACACTGTATGTGCAGATCAATACACAGAAAGCGCGTGACAGCAGTATCTGTGACGAGGAAGAGGAGGCAGAGCTGAGGCTGAGGCCAAAACAGAGTGGGTTTTGTCTGCCAGGAGAAATTCACTTATAGATCATGGCCCAAGGGTAACATCATACCTAAAATCGGACCAAAATTACTTAATGATAATAATAACAACAACAACAATAATAATAATAATAATAATAGGTGGCTTCACATGACTGTAGAACTGCTATTGTTTAAAGGTCCTATATTACACAAAGTTGTCATATACTTTTTAGCCATGTTATAATGTTGTTTCCTCCTGAAAAGTTGTGTTTTGTTTTCATTCACACAACATGAGCATCCTGCATTACTAGGTTGTCTACAGCTCCAAAGCTCAAAATGCTCTGTTTCAGCTTGTGATGTCATGAAACTGTAGTTTTCAGTTATCTTTTGTTTAATAGAGACTGACAATTCCAGGACTGAAATCATATGTGTTCAAGTCAATGATAAAATCTCTTGTGTACTGTCTAATTCTGTAGGTGTGCCCCAGGGCTCCACCCTCATCCCTCTGTTATTCAGTCCATTTATCAATGATCTGCCTGATGAACCCAAAACATGCTCCAGGTAAAATCCTCCAGCTTACGTCCTGACCAAGCCTAGCAATAAGATCATTCAAGATTTCAAAATTGTTTATTTGTCATATGCAGAATCAACACAGGGTCAACAATGCAATGAAATGCTTAGGATCAGTAGAACCGTTGACTCGCTAAGATAGTCAAGAAGTACTAATAACATGCAATAATAGTATATGGTAAAAAAAAGTGTTGCAAAAGTGCATTGGAAGAAGTAAACAATATAATAAACAATATAATAAAATATGTAATAAAATGTAATAAAAAAATACAAGGTACAACGTACAAGGTGCAGGAAGGATTTAAATCAAAGATCAAATAAGGTGTAAGTATTTCACAGATTGCACATAATATGGTGTGGTGCAGGTGTTGCATGTTGATTTCGTATTGCACATAGTATGATATAGATATTGCACATAGGTTATTGCACTGATTATTGCACAGGTAACAGTAATTTACAGTGAGGTAGTGACAAACATGATATATTCATACAGAGCAGCAGCAGTAAACATAATTATGCATAATGGAAGGTAGTTTAGTGCAGTATTATTGAGAGTTCAGTATTATTTAGAGTATTATCCAGAGTTCAGTAGTCTGACAGCTTGGGGGTAATAGCTGTCTTTGAGTCTTTTTGTGCGTGCTGGCAGGCTCCTGTATCGTCTACCAGAGGGTAGCAGACGGAAGAGTCCTTGTGCCGGATGAGTATGGTCCTTAGTGATGCTGCGTGCCTTACGCAGACCCCTGCTGTGGTAAATGTCCTGGATGGAGGGGAGACTGCTGCCAGTGATGTCCTCTGCCGCTCGCACCACCCTCTGTAGTGCTTTGCGGCTCTGAGCGGTGCAGTTCCCATACCACACTGTGATGCAGCCCGTCAACAGGCTCTCAATGGTGCACCTGTAAAAGTTTGTGAGGATGCTGGTGTTCATACCAAACTTCCTCAACTTCCTCAGGAAGTAGAGTCTTTGTCGGGCTTTCTTGACCACAGTGTCTGTATGTAGTGTCCAGGACAGATCCTCAGTGATGTGTACCCCAAGTAACTTAAAACTGCTGACCTGCTCCACCTCAGCGTTGTTAATGGAGATGGGGGGATGCTGGTCTACACGCTGTCTCCTGAAGTCCACGATCATTTCCTTAGTTTTGCTAACATTCAGAGAGAGGTTATTTTCCTGACACCAGCTGGTCAGTGATTTCACCTCATCTCTGTAGGCGCTCTCATCGTTGTTGGTGATGAGGCCTAGGATGGTGGTGTCGTTAGCAAACTTGAGGATGGTGTTGGAGCTGTGCCTGGTGGTACAGTCGTAGGTGAACAGGGAGTACAGGAGAGGGCTGAGAACACAGCCCTGGGGTGCCCTAGTGCTGAGGACACGTGTGGAGGAGACGTGGCTGCCGATCCTCACCGCCTGTGGCCTGTTGGTGAGGAAGTCCCATATCCAGCAGCAGATGGATGTCCCCAGGCCCAGGGCGGTGAGTTTAGAGACCAGTTTGGAGGTGATTATGGTATTGAATGCCGAGCTGTAGTCGATGAAGAGCATTCTCACATATGTGTTTCCTCTCCAGATGACTGAGAGAGGTGTGGACTGCTAGAGCAATAGCGTCGTCTGTAGACCTCTTTGCTCTATATGCAAACTGCAGGGGGTCCAGGGTGTCGGGGAGGGAGTCACAGATGTGTCTCTTAATGATTCGTTCAAAGCACTTCATGATGACAGATGTGAGTGCTATGGGCCGATAGTCATTAGGACAGGATGCTGTGGGGGTCTTTGGGATGGGGACTACAGTGGAGGTCTTGAAAATGGTGGGCACGATAGACTGGCTCAGAGACAGTTTGAAGATGTTGGTGAACACCCCGGCGAGTTGGTCAGCACAAGCCCTCAGCACCCGTCCGGGGATGCCGTCGGGTCCTGGTTCTTTGCGGGGATTCACTCTCTTGAACGCCCGTCTCACTGTAGCAGTGTCTATACAAAGTACAGCATCCTCACTGTCCACATGGGGTCTGGTGACAGGTGTGGTGTTATCTGCATCAAACCGGGCGTAGAAGGTGTTGAGTTCATCCGGAAATGATGCGCTGGACAGTTCCACGGGCCCGCTCCTCCCCTTGTAATCAGTGATGCAGCATAGCCCATGCCACACCCGTCTCGGGTCATTGCTCTGCTGGGCAGACTCCACTCTCTCCCTGTAGTCTCTCTGGGAAGTCCTGATGGTCTTTCTGAGGTTGTACTTGGCTGCTTTGTAGGCTTCGGGGTCTCCTGAGTTGAAGGCGGCAGTGCGAGCTTTCAGTTTAGCACGCACCTCCGGTCCCGCCCAGGGTTTCTGATTAGGGTAAGTGCAGATGGAGATTTTGGGCACCGTGTCCTCAATGCACTTCCCTATGTAGCCTACGACAGAGTCTGTGTACGCATTAACGTCACCATCCGCTGCGTCTGCAAACATCTGCCAGTCTGTTGTTTCAAAGCAGTTTTCAAAGCAGTCCTGTATCATGGAGATGGGTCCCCAGGCGCCTGAAAGATGAGCTGCCCACTGCTCCTGAAGGATGGGTCAAATGCAGAGAAATAATTTCCCCACGGGGATGAATAAAGCATGTCTTCTTCTTCTTTTTCTTTTTCTTCTTCTTCTTCTGATGTGTGCTCTACATCATCATGTCAATTATACGCTGATCACACCATAGTGTATGTCTATGCAAAAACAAAGCAGCAGATTGCCGAGAACCTATGACTGGTTAAATTTTTTTTTTTTTTTTTTAACCTAAAAACTAAAAAGCTAACTAAAAAAAAAAAGTCATGGTAAATGCATTAGAAGAAATTTAACTACAGAGGCTTCAAAATTGTATCTAAATGCCACCATGCTGTCTCATACAAACTACTGTCTGACAAGCTGAAGATAGGCAAACAAGACCACACTGCTGCCTATAGAAAGGCTCTACGAGTAGACTCTGAAAACATTAGATCAAAAATCAAACTCGCATCATCATTGTAAAATATTGAACAACTATCATTTTTTAAATTGGGAAAACTTAATTATTTATTCAGACATTATTCTGGTTTATGAAACTCTCCATGATCTTGCTCCATTCCCATTAAAAGAGTTCATACAGTTGAACTTAAATACAAACACTCAAGCACTGAGCAAAGGGGACTGGCCTTTTGAGTTCGCACCGCACACTCATGGAATCTGTTCCCCACAGAAATAAGGAGCATGACCTCTCTACAGAGCTTTAGTAGCTCTGTGAAACAGTGGCTTCTGGACAATCAGACATGTCCAATATAACTAATATGTTTGTGTTTTAACATCACATAGCAAATGTCTCTGTCTTGTTGTGTGATTGTGTCTATTGTCTTTAATCTGTGTGCTATTTGTGCTTTTAGCATGTTCTAATTTTACTAATATGACTACAGTAATATTCACTGATCTTAATGTTTTTTTGCCATGTGTGATGGACTGAATGTTATTGTGTCCTGTTTTTGTCTTGCCATCAACCTGCCAATGAGACTACGGATGAAAATGAGTCTGCATGGCTAACTGGCACATTTACATGCTGTACGAGCACATGTTGATTAGTGTGCTCTGTCCCATATTTAATAAATAAACATAAACATAAATCATTCAAATTATTCTAATCAAAGTACATAAAGTTCAAAAACAAACTGGAGCACTTCCTGTATTCTTGTACTATTTGTGGACCCATTGTCAAGCAAATAATAAGTTTCAATATTTGTGGTTCATCAGTTTAGATATTTTTGGCAAAAGCAATGCATCGGAGTTATATAGATCTGAAATTATGTCATCTTAAAATTCCAGAATTTGAATGCAACCTACGTCTGCAAATACCTGATAGTTGTGCAACTCTAAGACGCAAATGGCAAAGAGGGTGTGTTCACAATTGTTTTTTGGTCCAGAAATTGATAATAATGTGCATTGTAGTCTTGAAGTGGACTTGATTTTGGTCTTAATCCTTGTTCAGTCTTAGTCTAGTCCAGGTTTAGTTTCAGGTTAAGTCCTGTTTTAGTCCTAATTATGATGTTGTGAATGTTCAACTGAACGCTCTCTAATAATGTATTGTACAAGGTAATGACAGGTATGAAAAAACAACACTGGGGGTGGAAAAGAGGAGGAGCTGGAGAGCCTTGGGTGACTGATGATGGTGTATTCCAGTACAGTTAGTTTTTCCCTTTACTACTTTTAAAAGGGAATACATGACAGTACTTCATCATGTAATTTTGGCTTTGAAATGCACATTACTATTAAGATAAAAGAATGATTAGAGCTGACGAAGCCTCTCGGATGAGCGGCGAAACATTTTCGACCAAACAAACTTTGTCCAGTTGACAAATTGAATTTCTTCTTTTATCATGGATTATACCTGGACGACTGAGGGACTCTTCACGCATATTACTATTAAGCGAAAACACAACAACAGTGTCTGCATTTGTATGTGTAATTTTATTTTTTTCATCTCTAATTAACATATATTATTGCATGACAACATGACAAAATTGAGCTGCTTGTAAATTATGTGTCATGTTCTTTACCCTACAAAATAATGCAAGTCCAAATAAAACAAACTTTTATACCGACTTGCATTTTATACCGACTTGCATTATTACATGTCCAAATACATTACAAAATACATTTTAATTCAAGTATTCAGTATTCCCATCACTGGATATTGATGAAACAACCAAATGACAGAGAGGAAGGAAAGAGAAAATCTCGATACTGATCTACTGCTTGATTAACGCACGTAGATACAACCACACCTTAACTCCCCATCCAATTACTGTGCAATATGTTATTATTATTACACACAGTTAATTGCTTTCAGATCACAGCCAAATATCCAAACTGAGTAATTGCATTTCTGTTTCCTCTGTTATATCTTCTTTGCATATCTTTATCCTGTGCTCTACATTCATCACCATTCTGACACTTCTAACAGGATCTGAGACACCTGAAATGATGTATTACAATTTTAGCTAACATAAAATCAACGTCTCTCACTTTGGGGTTTATTCTTGAGCAAATGTAACCTTGTGCTTTGCGTATTTACTGATTAATATAATAGAAAATTCAACCAGTAGCACTCTCAAGGATTGAGGAATTCTACATTAAAATTACTACTACTTTAAAACTACTACTAAAACTACTTTAAAGCTGCTGCTAAGAGCTACTGTTGCACATTTATGTTTACCTTATTTTCAATGCACATTATATTGCACATTTTACTAAATCTATAAATCTTTATTTATTCTTTGCACTACTTTTTTAGATTTTGTCTTGGATAGTTTTTGTATTGTCTTTATATTGTATTTTGTACATTGTCTTTTTTTGCACTGCTTGGCCAGAGAGAAACGGAATTTCGATTCACTGTATGTTCAAAGTCAAAGTCAAAGTCAGCTTTATTGTCAATTCTGCCATATGTGTTCAACATACAGTGAATTGAAATTTAGTTTCTCTCTGGCCAGGTAGAACAAAAAAAGACAGTGAACAAAGTACAATATAAAGACAAAACAACAAAAACTAAGACTAAATCTAAATCTAAAACTAAAATCTAAGATCTAAAATCTAAAAGCAGTGCAACATAATAAATAAATACCTATTTACAGATGTCCAAAAATGTGCAGTGTGCATCAAAAATGTGCAATGGAAGATACAGCAGTGAAATAGTCATGTGCAATAGAATGTGCATTGAAGTTATCACATGCGAACTACGTTTTGCAGTGCTCCAGTTATTCCCCACTTACCTTATGCATTTTAAGCATTCTAATTATTGACCATGATGAATTTATGGACTTTTCACAACTTTCAGAGACAGCATGGTGGCAGTGCGCATCCTTATTATCAAACAATAAAGCATATTAATAAATATAGCTGCAAGCAGCAATGTGGGGCCAAGCACCGAAGGTGCATGTAGGCCAGGGTCTAACAGGGTCTGACAGGGTCTAACAGGGTCTGACAGGGTCTGACAGGGTCTAACAGGGTCTGACAGGGTCTGACAGGGTCTGACAGGGTCTAACAGAGTCTGACAGGGTCTAACAGGGTTTAACAGGGTCTAACAGGGTCTGACAGGGTCTAACAGAGTCTGACAGGGTCTAACAGGGTCTGACAGGGTCTAACAGAGTCTGACAGGGTCTAACAGAGTTTAACAGGGTCTGACAGGGTCTAACAGAGTCTGACAGGGTCTAACAGAGTATGTCAGGTTCTAACGGGGTCTGACAGGGTCTAACAGAGTCTGACAGAGTCTAACAGGGTCTGACAGGGTCTAACAGAGTCTGACAGGGTCTAACAGGGTTTAACAGGGTCTAACAGGGTCTAACAGAGTCTGACAGGGTCTAACAGGGTCTGACAGGGTCTAACAGAGTCTGACAGGGTCTAACAGGGTTTAACAGGGTCTAACAGGGTCTGACAGGGTCTAACAGAGTCTGACAGGGTCTAACAGTGTATGTCAGGGTCTAACAGGGTCTAACAGGGTCTGTTAGCCAGGCTTCCCAGGCTCCCAGGCTTCCTATGAAGGGTTCCCGAGATATGAGCTCACTTCGGTTAGATCAAAGACACATCAAAGACAGATCAAAGGTAGAAAATTCCTGAAAATTCCTGCAACTTTGACCTGCTGGTGGCACTAGACGGTTGTCTATAAAGTGCTGTGGGTAATGAGGAGACTGGCTGGAATGTGCATGCAAAATTTCACAACTTTTTACCAGACGGTTCTAGGGGTTGCCATAGACTCCCATGGTCAGAGAAATAATGTATAAGAATCAGTAGAAACACAACCAAATATAGCTGCAAGCAGCAATGCGGGGGGCAAGCACCGTTTGACAGGGTCTAACAAGGTCTGACAGGATCTAATAGAGTCTGACAGGGTCTGACAGGGTCAGGGACTAACCCTGTCAGAACAGACACATCAAAGACAGATCAAAGGTTGCTAGATGCGTTGCTAGGCAATTGACAAATTTCTGCAACTTTGACCTGCTGGTGCCACTAGACGGTTGGGACTGGGGACCTATAAATTGCTGTGGGTAATGAGGAGACTGGCTGGAATGTGCATGCCAAATTTCACAACTTTTTACCAGACGGTTCTAGGGGCTGCCATAGACTCCCATAGCAGGAGAATAATAATAATCTTGAGACCAGAACATCAAAGGAAAGATCAAAGGGTTACTAGGCAACTTGCCTAGGCAACAGAAAGCAATTCCTATAGGGTGCCCAGCACCTTCGGTGCTTGGCCCCCTAATTAGATGCAGACAGGACACAGCTGCATCTAATACAGCTGTGTCCTGTCTGCATCTATATACAATATGGCTGCGTCCCATTACTCTGTCTTACCCCTTGCCCTTGCCCTTCCCCTTTATCTACATCTTTGTCTTGCCCCTCGATACTGAGCTGAGAGGGCTCAGGGTACGAATGATCCCCTAAGAAATGGAACACAACTCGATTACTGTTTGTGTCATCATCCCTTGCCTCTACCTGGCTGCTATGTCTACAGAGGCAACAACAACTGATGCAAACAAACGTAAACAAATGTCAAGGATTATCGGGTACCTCAGCTCAACAAAAAAAAAAAACTAGCTTGGTTATACATGAAAGTTCGATGAAAACGATAACGTTGGCTAAACATCACTACAATTAAAACAACAGTTACAACAGTTCACTAAAGGTAGCGTAGAACATAAGTGTCATAATTGTAAACCATGCTAATCTGTTAATCGATAATTACAACTGCTGAAAATACATTTATGAGACTCCTTGGCTGGTCGATGTGACGCTGCCATCCTGATCCCAAAACCTGCCTGAGCTTGTAGGCGTACCCCTTCGTTTCAAGTCTGGTCGAGAGCTTACTTCATTTCAAGGGGTATGTAGCCCTCGGTCATGGCCCGAGCCCTTGATCAAAATTAGAATCAGGACACCCCTTGCCCTCACATAAACGGGCAAAACGGGTAAGACGAAGGGGTAAGACAGAGAAATGGGACACAGCCTTTATCTGTACTAGGGCAAGCACATTTTGTTTGCAGGAAAAAAATTGGGTACAGGGCCTTATTCTCACATATCACCACTAGATGCTATCAACGTTACTGCAGTCTGATAGTGAAGAAGACCAGAATAGCTTTCACATCTGACATCAACTGGTGAAAAAAGTGAAATAAATTTGAAGATAGTAAGTTTAAAATCCCTACCTAGAGGCCTGTATGTTCTAGCCTAATAAATAATAATGGTTTATGTTTTATGTGTAGATAACTGTACTTTTTCTAAGGCTAGCTGTCACCGTTATGTCAGCTCTATTTCTTTTGGCTCTCAGGGGTAGCTGTGTACCACTTTTGTTTTGTAAAAGTAGCTCTCCAGAAAAAAACAGGTTGAAGGGCGCCGCTTTATAATCTGTGGAGAGATGCTTGATGATTACGTTTGAGTGTAGCTGTGATTGTTTATGTATTTGTATATGTATATGTGCATGGAGCTCTGTGGGAGATTCAAATACATGTTAATTTATTCAGATTAAGGTGCTTCTATACATCATTTTAAATAGTTAATCAGAACAGAACAGCATTTCTTATGAGACCCCTGGATCTAATCAGGATTATTTATTTGTTTATTTGTGATCTACTCATACAATATAGTATCTCTCCTGAGGAAAGACAAAATTAGCTTATTTGCTTAATTGGGTACATGGCCCTTAAATATGCCTATACCATGACACCTATCCATCCTATTTGGACCAGCATCAGAGTTCACATTTTTGCTCTTTTCTATAACTCTTATAATAAGAACATTTAAGCAGTGATTACAAAGAATGTCATTAAAAAGTAATGCATG
This sequence comes from Paratrypauchen microcephalus, assembly GCA_036785185.1. Lineage (NCBI taxonomy): Eukaryota > Metazoa > Chordata > Actinopteri > Gobiiformes > Gobiidae > Paratrypauchen > Paratrypauchen microcephalus. The sequence continues at coordinate 10,193,616 of JAVJIX010000007.1, read as the reverse complement.
AAAAAGTCACACAGCTCTGGTAAAAAATAAGAGACCACTGCATTTTTTTCTGAAATCAGCATCTCTACATGTATTAGAACCATTCCATTCCAGCATCTGTTGATTTTCAAACACAAAGCTGAGCTACTTCAGTTCTTGCACCAGGAGTGGAATAAAGTCACCCAAGAACAATGTGAAAGACTTGAGGAGAGCATGTCAAGACACATGAAAGCTGTGATTAAAAATAAGGGTTATTGCACCAAATATTGATTTCTGAACTCTTCTTAAGTGTAAACATTAGTATTATGTTGTTTTAAAATTAATTTGATCTTGTTTCTTTGCATTGTTTGAGGTCTGAAAACATGTATCTTTTTTGTTATTTTGACCATTTGTCATTTTCTGCAAATAAATGCTCTAAACGATAATATTTTTATTTGGAATTTGGGGGAAATGTTGTCAGTAGTTTATGGACTCAAACAAAAAATGTTCCTTTTGCCCTACACATACCTATAACTAGTAAAATCAGAAAAACTGATCATCTTATTTTTTCCAGAGCTGTATAATGTGAGAAGCTGTGTGTGGTTTGATCACAGAGTAACTGGATCTCAGTACATGTCTGGCAGACTTGTACAGTGTTCTGGCACGCCCCTCTGGCCAATGCTTGATTATTATCATAAGAATGCCCTGCTCTTAATGCAATTATTACTTTGATTAGGATCACTGAATCGATTCCAGAATCAACATGCATTTTTATGACTAGTGATTGCCTCAGAGGAAATAACCTTGAAATTGTTTATTCCATCAACAGATGCAAATAATTAAACGGAAATTATTTTGAAAGGTGGAGGGTGCTGTAGCAATTAATTTCTCATGCACGCAAATATGGGACAGTTTATGAATATTACCTCACTATCGTGGAACTGGAAACACAATTAAATTAAAATGCCGCCTTAATTTTCATTTGTTTGTGAATCATTTGGCCCACAGAGGGCACATGCATTGAGAATTAAAAGGGACCAAGAATAGTTCCTTGGGGGACGCAACAACATAGGGATCATAGGAAGGAAAAAAATAAAATAAAATAATAATAATAATATTTTATATTCAATTTTGCTCCATTCAGTTCTAGCTTAATATTTATAGCTCAACATTTTTATATTACATTTTCCAACCGCACCACAACACACTACCTCACCACAATTTTACTAATTCTGTGAATTACTTGTATGCTAAGTGCTGCTGCTGCTGTTTGTTTTATTCTGTTTTTATTGAAGATTCGTTGTTTGCTGGTCAAACATACGTATTTTATTTTATTTTATCTGTGATACACCTGCGCAGAGCCTTTCCCAATTTCGTTATGTTTTTACCTGACATAATGACAATAAAGATTATTCTATTCTATTCTATTTTATTCTAGTATTTGAGTAGTATTTTTCATGTGTATCTTTTAGTTTAACATAAGTAGAATTTTGGCAGAATTTCCTGTAACTGAGTACATTTGTAGCCATGTAACTGTATTTTACTTGAGTATAAATTTTCAGAAAAAAGAAACATATGTTCACAGTTGAACATATGGGAATTGTATAAAACTTTTTAGAAGTTTGTATAGAAGTTTTTTCAAAGCATATTCTGCTGTGAATATTATGTCCCTGATGAGGAGGAGGAGGCAGGAGTGTGAAGGGCTCTGTTGGCAAAGTGAGCTGGACTCGTTAGACGTTCACTTCAGATTATTTGGACGTATAAACATCTTTACTGGGAACAGCATCATTTCATACCACCCACAACCACCCATAAAATGCAAATGATTTCTTGTGTGTTAATTTCGTGATCAATGTTATATTTTTAGTGAGTAAAACTAAATAAAAAAGGAATAAAAATAAAAACTAAATAAATAAAAATGAGACTTAAATTCTTATCAAAATGAACACAATTCAAACAGCAGGATTTGTGTTAGATTTATATTAGTATATAGCTTTCAACTTCTGTTTCTTATTTTCAGTACTGGTCTTTTTATTCAATAGATAATTCTAATTGTGGTTTTGTGCAGTTTTCAAAATGGCTGTTATTAAACTCTGTTATCAGCTCCTTTTTATTAACTGTCAGTCTGAAAGTAGAGAGCATTTGGCAGTTAGAGTTTGTTTTTTTCTTCCACCGCTAGTTTCAGTCCACACTTTTTATTTTATACCATTACAGTTATGTGAACGAAAATAAAACAGCCATGACAGCCAAGTGGCATTTCCAAAGACTGTCTCTGTAGAAGAAGTCACTAATTACCACCAGCTTGCACAGTGAAAAGTTAGTGCTTCTCTATGCCTCCCGAGCAAACACACTGTCAGCTGTGGAAAATCATCTCCATGTTGTAGCACACCTACACATTTTGTTCAATGGATTTTCTTGCACCAGGTTGTCATTTCGAGCCATCTGTCCTCACCAAAGACATGGTTTTGATAGCAGGAAGAGAGGATTACATTTAGAAGACATTCTAACACAATTTTTACGATGAACAAAATGTAAACTAATAAACTGCTACACTGATCTGAAATGGCTTAAAGGTCTTATATTACGCAAATTGAGCTTTATGTCGTGTTATAATGTTATTACCTCCTCAAAAACATATCTGGAGTTGTGTTTTGTTTCATTCACACATGTTTGATTAATCCTTTATTATTAGTCTGTCTACATCTCCAAAGGTGAAAATGCTCTGTTCCACCTTGTGATGTTGTGTCAAGTTAACAGCTACCTTTTACCTTTTGTAGAGATTGGCAATTCCAAGACTGAAATAATCCAAATTATTCTAGTGAAGGTGTGCGGAGTTTAATAACACAATGGAGCACTTCCTGTATTACCACATATTTTGCCTGGAAGAATCCATGACTCATCGCTGTACCAGCGAGTGAGTCTGGTAACGCTTGATCCACAAAATGCGCTGCGGTTGCGCGTAGACAGACAGCTAAGTGAACCAATCAGAGATTGCGCCATCTTGATTCAAAACTGAGGAGGAACTTCCGCTGCCTAAGAGTGACTTTGCGGGCAAAGGCGGGTGCACTGACGTCACCATCTTTGAACGAATCAGAATCGCGGAGTCGGTTTGGAACCGGAGGAGCGAGAGTGGATGGAGGGTGTCCAAATGGTATCGCGCTGTATAGGAAATACAGAGAGATATCATTTGGCTGGCCAGGTAACCACATATTAGTATTATTATTTAAAAATGGCTATACATCTACTTGAAGTAGATGAAAGTACACAGTACAGAAAAGTAGGCAGACAGGGGGTAGGGGAAAACAGATTTTTTGGAGCACTCAGATGCAAGAAAATAAAAGGTTACTGAAATGCATGACTCAGTCTTAATCTCATCAGTAGACTTGTCCATCAGATTTGTGTCTCATTTAGGTTTCCAGGACAGGGGTTAAATAATATTAAATGTTCATCGCTCAGAAATAACAAGATTTGAAGTTTTTAAATCAATCTTCTCTAACACTTTCAATGTGTACACTGTATTTATTTTTTTATGTTTTGGTGATCATATAGGTTTAAGTTTGTTATGGAATAAAAACCCATTAAGGTAAAATGTCCTATATTTCACAAAATTGACCTTGTGAGCTTTAAGTCATGCTATAATGTTGATACCTTCTCAAAAACATCTACATCTCCAAAGCTCAAAATGCTCTGTTCCACCTTGTGATGTCATGTAGTGGTAGTTTTCAAATAAACTACTGCTAATCTTTTACTTTTAGTTCAGTATGGATTGTCAATTTTGGATCTAAAATTATTCAAATGAGTTTAGTGAAGGTTTCTGGAGTTCAAAAACACAGTGGAGCACTTCCTCTATTATCACATGACATCACGAGATGAAACTGATTTTTTTCTGTCTGAGAGAAGGACTTTTGGGTTTGCGTGTTAAATATGTGTGAATGAAACAAAACAAAATTCCAGGTATGTTTTTGATGAGGAAACAACATTATAACATAGATCAGAAAATAACATAATATGGACCCTTTAAATATACAATGCATTCTTCCCCTTTGACTGTATGGAACATATACTGGCCTACTTGGCATCTGCTTCAATGATAGAAATGATAGTGGTATCCAGTATAGTGCACATGGTATTACACATTATATTACACAATGTGGTACTGAAAACTGACTCTGACTTTATCCACACAACAAAGAACTCTAAGAAATGTGCCACACTCCCATGTCTCTTTGTTCATGAACTGAAAGTCAGATCATCAAAGGGATAATCAGAGCTGCCTCTCCCTTGTTCAGATCTTGTGCACATCTACCCTCTGATTAACATAGTCATGGCCTGGAGCTCTCACACTGCTGCCCTTTCGCATGTTTAGAAATGACTGCTGAATGAACAAAAATACATTTGTACTGAATAGTGGCCTGTGTCCTTCAATGTCCACCTCCCTCCTCTTTTCTATTCCCTCTTCTCTTCTCCCTATGTTCACTCCATCCTCATCTTTCCTTCTCTCCTCCATCCTTGTCTCCTCCATCCTCGGCTTGTTTTAAAGACCTCTAGCGGATCTGGACTTTTCTGTGTGGAGTAGGGTGGTCCTTATTTATGAACTTTTAAAAATCATATGGTCTGACCTTCCCAAAATGTTGCAATTGAGGAGAAATTGTGGTCTTTAAAGTTTTATGAAAACACATGAATATTTATAGGTAACTCCAATGCCCTGAAATTTCTGTAACTGATGCAATTTCAACGCTATTCATCATTTGCTCCTATATACCATTCATGGTCTATGTCAAGGAGGCTCATATTGGTCTATCCATGGGCGGCAGTAGGTTGGCGGTTTCAATCCAGCTCTCGACATAAAAAAACCCCCAAAAAAACATAATTGGTTGAGCAGATCCACAGGTTGGCGGTGCAATTCTAGCTCTCCCACAGATGAATGCTGTTGTTGTGTCACCTCACCCCTACTGTCTGCGTACACTGGTGTATGAATGTGTGTGTGAATGGGTGAGTGGTTTCTTGTTGCAAAGCTCTTTGAAAGGAAAAGCGCGATATGAAATTAATTTTTTGTTTGTTTGTTTGTTTATTTCATTCATAAAGTATAAGAAGACATCAGTGTGATAGCAATACAAAATATTGAATGAAAGAGAGCAGAAAGAAGAGTAAGCTTATGTTATCTGCCCCTTGCAGACACATTAACACCGACAGTGACATTAAAACATTTCATCAAAACATTCTATTTCAATCACAATTATTAATCAATTGTAAACAGAAAGCTTCATTTTTAAACACAACAACTTAGTTTTCTTTTTCATACCTACACATTACACTGGATTTTATGTATTTTTTAAACGCCATTATTGTAATTGATTCTTTTATTTCTTTGTCAAGATTATTCCATAACTTTACTCCTTTCACAACGACGCTTCGCTCCATAACATTGGTTCTGAATGTGTGTTTTTTTTAAACATGTAGGTTCCTTTTAAATTGTAGTGGCTTGTTCTCATTTCAAACTGTCTTTGAATATTTACAGGTAATACATTGCACTTTGCTTTATACACTAAATGGTCACATTAGTACTATTTACCATGTAATAATTGCCATGAAAACTAAATTCAATAGACTGAATTCCTAAGAAGACGATGGTGGTGCAGTGATGACATTGACACAAGCCTGCAGTGTAAGCACGTAACATTGGTGGGTCCGGCATTGTTGAATCAAGTTTTCAAAAGTCTTCTCTCAGACAAAGACTTCACATATTTTGCACTGAATTTTGCAGGTGTTCAATGGCCACGTTTACATGATGTTTTTTCTTTTTAAACTCTAATTGACACGGGTCTTCAGCATAAGGTCGAAAACTAGCACCAATAAAATATTTTTCTGTCAGTCAATATTATATTTTCTTTTATAAGACAGCAAATGCATCTGCCTGTTGAGTGAACAGGATATTATGTTGCAAAAATGTGACTCTTTAATTGTGTTACCTTCAGTACTTCAGTACAAAAACTTCAAGGTCTTTGAGCTACCTTTAAATATGCATGGATTTTTGTGAAACTTTGCAAACCCTCCTTTTTATTAAATGCTAAACATCTAGGGGGTCAGAGTGAGAACTTTTTAACTTTTATTTTTGTTTCCCATTGGATAAGGACCACCCTAGTATGGAGTTTGCCTGTTCTCCCCTTGTCTGACTTTCCACTGGGTACTCTGTTTTCCCCATCAACCTAAGATATGCACAATAGGGTATATCCTCCAGCTAAGGTAGTCCTGAGTGACCAAGCCTAGCTCAAGATCACAGAGGATGGAAGGATGGGTCAAATGCAGAGCACAAATTTCACTACAATAAAGGGTATATTAACCTTAACTTAACCTTATTAATTAGCAAGGAACATCCTAACATTCAAACATCACCATCTACCATGAGGAGGACTCTCCAAATAGTCAGAATTAGGAAGGAGTTAGGAAAAGGAGCCTGCATCCTTCCTTTCATAGCTCCTTTTCATAGCAATCATATCAACTGGCTACAACACAATGACACGTATCTGTAAACATTCTGCCCTGCCTTACATAGCATTCCGCCTCAGTTCAGTTCATCAATATTCTATATATTTCACTCTTGTTTTGCCCCCTCCCCACCCTCCCGTATTGTAAACCAAACAAAAAAGACGCCTCATGTTAAACCGTCCCATTGTTTTGTCGTATGTGTTTGTGATTATTGTTATTGATTGTATCTGCATTTTCCATTCGGTTCATGTTCTTTTTAATCACTGTAAAGCATGTTGTGTTGCATTTATTGTATCAAAAGTGCTCTATAAATAAAGACTTACTTTGCTTGCTTTAGCACAGGGATCTCAGGAGCTTCCTAAACAGCAGTAAGGAGCCATGAGTAATTCCACAATCTACTGCACTTTTCCCCTCATGGAGATAATGCATTGGAAGTGTACTGCTTCATCAGACACATGGGGATCTATGAGGATGGCAGGGCATCTGACACACAGGGATACAACAGGATGGGAGGGCATCTGTCACAGAGAGAGATGAGAGGATAGGTCTGGATGCACTTTGAGCTCTTTTTCTCATACTGTACTGTATACATACTGTATTTTGTTTTCAGTTGTTAATTGTTATGGCAATCGTCCTAATTTCATATAATTCTGAAAACCATGGGAGGGCATCTGACGCAGGGATATAGGAGGATAAAAGGGCATTTGACACACAGGAATATTTCTGAGGACTTTTGCCAATTTGTTTTCAGTTGCTATGGTAACAGTGGTTAATTTTTATTACTTCACAACCAATGGATTGGAGGATAGGAGGGCATCTGACACACAGACACAGGAGGATGGGAGGGCATCTGACACACAGGTTTTGAAAGGTCCACTCATAAAAAAAAAAAATAAAAAAAAAATAGGGCTGTTGCCATAGTTAACAATTTAAGAAGAATTATAACACTGGTCTACAACAAAATGCTTCCGGAACAAAAGTAGGGAAATTTTTCTTGGTTTAGATCACTAATAAAGAAAAAGTAAGTCAGAAGTGCTGATTGGTTATAGTTTCCAAGATATAGTATTGGGTCAAAATAGGAAATTTATCAAAATTTTAAAAACGTACAGGTATCAGAAGGTACAGTGTGTCTACAAGCAACCAGTTCTATCTGAAAGTCTGTCTGCACATTCCAATACATTCATGCGAGTTTTAACATCAAATATTTTTTGATTTCACATAAGAGAGATGCCTCGAAATTGTGTGCACCTGATGTCTTAAGATATTTCTTGTTTATTTCTTGACGGATAAAGAAGTACAAGTTAAATATTTTCAACATATAAATATTATTTTTAAACAAAAATGCCTAAATCTATTGTATAAACAGATTTTGATGTAAAACAATATCATTAAATATCGTGAATTCATTAGCTAACCAGCACAGTTATCAATTGATTTTCAGTTCATCTTATCAATATAAATGAGATTTAGCCACTTTTATCTCAGAAACAGATCGAGTCCAAAAATTTGTAGACCAGTGTTATAATGAAGCTGAAACATATAAGATGATGGGAGGGACAGAGGAGGACGAGAGGGCATCTGACACACAGGGACATGGGAGAATGGGAGGGCATCTGATACATAAGCAGGACTCCATTTGCCCAGCTTGTGAGTGACCTGTATTATTATGCGATTTATTCCATTGTCCCATGTCCTCCAGGCCGTGGCAGCCCTCCTCCTCTGCTCCTCGCCCGCACAAGCTTTGACAATCCTGGCCTTTGTTTTTCCAATGAGAAGCAGCATTCTTTCAGCGCCGTGACCTCCTCTGTCTGTGCAGGCGCTGGCACCGCGGACGCCACCCTGCTCTGCTCTGATTGGACAGCACCCATGGAAGACAGAGGGGACGGGACCTGGCCGTTGTCACCCCGATTTTACAGGGAGACTTCATAAACAATGTATAGCTCATAATGGATTTGTGTATCTGTCATGGCGGCTTTACTGTGGTCATGGTACATCTTCTTTAACAGAGGTGGGTCTTTTACATTTATTTTACAATTATTTTATTTGTTTTATTTTTACTTATTGAATAGCTAAGTGTACTTCTTTGCAACATACTTCATTACCAACACATTATAATTAAGCTTCAGAGTTGTGAAAATTTTGTTGTCACAGTTATTAACAATTTAAAACTGAATATTTTAACAGAGGTGCGTGTGTTACAATTCATTATGGTTTGCTTTATTTGTATTAATTGTATTGCTAAGAGAAGCATCATTACCAACATACTGCATTATAATTAAGTTTCAGAATTACTACAATTTAGGATTGTTGTCACGGTTATTAACAATTCAAAACAAATATTTTATCTTTTGAATAGGAAAAATCTTCAAAATGTTCCATATAGCAGATTAATAATAAAGAATTACCACGTGTGAATGAAACAAAACACAATTTAAGATGTTTTTGATGAGGTAACAGCATTATAACATGTCTTAAACTTCCTGAGAGTCCGTTTTGCGTAATATTGGACCTTTAAACTTTTTCCCTGTAAGTACAATTTAATACCTAGAATCACTCCTATTTTAAGCATGCATTTTGTGTCAAAATGTTGTTGTTGAATCACCTATTTCCAACAGCTGTGCAATCTCAGCTCAGGTAGACGAGCAGAGGTGAAAAAGTTTGAGTACCTCTAATGTATTCAACACTTCACTCAACATTTCTGTCTAATCCCTCACCTTGAACAGTGAGTGGAGCAGAGTGGGACCGGCCTGCAGTGTAGACGTTATACAAAGAGATGCTTGCAATGGACAGGCATGTATACATTCAGCTATAGTGGGCTTGGATAGACTCCATGACTGTAAATAGCAGATATCAATAAGAGGGTTAGTCATTCGTGCGTATACATAATGGCCCATTGTAATGACGAGGCATGTTATCCAACAGTAGGGCTGTAGTTGACTAAAGAATGTCTTGGTTGATTAAATATTCACAGGTTTCAGATTCTTTTTGTATACTTTTGTTATCTCTTTTGGACTTTCCCATTTAAACGGTTATCTTTTAACAGCATATAAATGACCACTTTATACATTATAATACAACAATAATGTCCAACCATGCTACTTACTACAATCAAAGTAACAACTTACAGTATACAGCTCTGGAAAAAAAATAAGAGACCACTGCAAAATTATCAGTTTTTCTGATTTTACTGCTTATATGTGTTTGGGCAAAAGGAACATTTTTGTTTTGTTTTTGAGTCTATAAACTACTGACAACATTTCCCCCAAATTCCAAATAAAAATATTAGCCTATTGTTTAGAGCATTTATTTGCAGAAAATGACAAATGGTCAAAACAACAAAAAAGATACATGTTTTCAGACCTCAAACAATGCAAAGAAACAAGATCAAATTCATTTTAAAACAGCATAATACTAATGTTTACACTTAAGAAGAGTTCAGAAATCAATATTTGGTGCAATAACCCTTATTTTTAATCACAGCTTTCATGCGTCTTGGCATGATCTCCTCAAGTCTTTCACATTGTTCTTGGGTGACTTTATTCCACTCCTAGTGCAAGAACTGAAGTAGCTCAGCTTTGTGTTTGTGTTGGAATTCAACAAACGCTGGAATGGCTGTAATACATGTAGAGATGCTGATTTCAGGAAAAAAATGCAGTGGTCTCTTATTTTTTTCCAAAGCTGTATATCATATATTACTATGTATATTATTATGTTTCCTCATTGAACACAGAAAACACTCTGTTCCATCTAAATTTCCTACACCTTCATTAGAATCATCTGGATGTTTTTAGCCCTGAAATTGCCACACTCTACTGAACAAAAGGTAACATACCACTCACAAGGTGGAACAGAGCATTTTGAGCTTTGGGGATATGGACAGACTAATAAAGGATCACTCAAGTATGTGGGAATGAAACAAAACAACTCCAGGTATGGTTTTGATGAGGCAACACACACCTGCACATAAAACCCATATATTCCCAGTGCTGTAGCTAGCTACCATCTTTATCTTTGAGTCTGTGCAATGCTTTCGTCTCAGCCTGAGATGACACTGCTGAGAGTTTCAAAGTGTGTGGTGGGTTTTTTGGTGCTTTGGACACTCATAGCTTTTCGCTGACAAGTGAATTTGCTGACAAAACACCAGATAAAGCCATTGTGTCAGCAGTAGACCCTAAAGTAGCTTGTCATAAAAGAGTGACAAGAGCAATTTGAACATGTTTGGAAGTGACCTGTTTGAAAATCTTATACAATAATCCCAAAAAGAACTGAATTTGTACAAAAGAACATTTACATTAAAGGTGCAATTAAAGGGCTCATATTACACTACCTCATCAAAAAACTATCTGGAGTTGTGTTTTGTTTCATTCATACATGTTTCACACACAAACCCTGCATATTTGGGCTGAGTTCTTCTGTTCCACTTTGTGATGTCATGCATGCTCCACTGTGTTTTTAAAATTCATACACAGGGAGTTGCCAATCTTTACTAAGCAAAAGGTGAAAGGTAGCTGTTAACATGAAAACTACCACTTCACGATATCACAAGGAGGAACATAAGCAAATGAAAAACTCCTGGCATGTTTCTGACAACATTCTAACATGGCCTAAAGCTCACAAGAAAACATTGAGCATAATATATGACCTCTGTTGCTGGTTTGATCAGTCTTTTATGTACAACTTGATTCAATAAATTAAAGCAGAATTACATTTTAAACTGCAATCAGTGTTGTCGTGTGTTTGTCATTTTGGACAGGAGCAGTTGTATATAGGAACCAGTAATTAATATGTTTTAAAATAGTAGCTAATTACAATTAAAATATTATTGGTTTGTCCAGATTGTTCCACAGAATAGATTAAACCTATCAATCAGGGGAATCATTACCACATTCTGGGTTTGCCCCAAATTAAAAAGGTGAAATCCACACAAGATTAAAGTTAGTTTTTGGAGTAAATTTACCATTTGATTTTGAAACTCTATATCTAGGTAGGGTTTACTTTTCTGGAATGGAGAAGGGATAAGAAGTTGTTACAAGCCCTCTTGGTGGCCAGCAAAAAGAACATCACAAAAAAATGGCTAACCCCTGTTCCGCAACAGGATTAAGTACATCACCCCAACTAGAAAAGATTTCTTGTCCATCCATCCATCCATTTTCTTCCGCTTATCCGGGGCCGGGTCGCGGGGGCAACAGTCTAAGCAGGGACCTCCAGACTTCCTTCACCCCGGACACTTCCTCCAGCTCCTCCGGGGGGACCCCAAGGCGTTCCCAAGCCAGCCGGGAGACATAGTCCCTCCAGCGTGTCCTGGGTCTTCCCCGGGGCCTCCTCCCGGTGGGACATGCCCGGAACACCTCCCGAGGGAGGCGTCCAGGAGGCATCCGGAACAGATGCCCGAGCCACCTCAGCTGGCTCCTCTCCACGTGGAGAAGCAGCGGCTCTACTCCGAGCTCCTCCCGTGTGACTGAGCTCCTCACCCTATCTCTAAGGGTGCGCCCAGCCACTCTGCGGAGGAAACTCATTTCGGCCGCTTGTATCCGCGATCTCGTCCTTTCGGTCATTACCCAAAGCTCATGGCCATAGGTGAGGGTAGGAGCGTAGATTGACCGGTAAATTGAGAGCTTCGCCTTTTGGCTCAGCTCCCTCTTCACCACAACGGTCCGGTACAACGACCGCATCACTGCCGACGTTGCACCGATCCGCCTGTCAATCTCACGCTCCATCCTCCCCTCACTCGTGAACAAGACCCCGAGATACTTGAACTCCTCCACTTGAGGCAAGGACTCTCCACCCACCCAGAGAGGGCAAACCACCTTTTTCCGGTCGAGAACCATGGCCTCGGATTTGGAGGAGCTGATTTTCATCCCAGCCGCTTCACACTCGGCTGCGAACCGCCCCAGTGCACATTGGAGGTCCCGGTTTGATGAAGCCATCAGGACAACATCATCCGCAAACAGCAGAGATGAGATCCTGTGGTTCCCAAACCGGATCCCCTCCGGCCCCTAGAAATTCTGTCCATAAATATAATGAACAGAACCGGTGACAAAGGGCAGCCCTGGCGGAGTCCAACATGCACCGGAAACAGATTATTATACAAGATTTCTTGTAACTTCTCCATTTCTGGTGAAGATTTGTTTTATTTTATTTCACACTGTATAATACAATGTTTTTTATTGTATTATTATTTGATTGTATGTATTGTTCCTGTAAGCTCCCCAGTTTCTGTAGTTTAGTGTGGGTCTTTTTTTCCCCCTTTTCACAATATACCAAAAATAAGAAAGATTATAGTTGAACTGGAAATTTGTAATATGAAATAACTGCTCTTTCCAAAAAATAAATAAATCAATAAATAATAATAATAATATAAACCTATCAATCATTACAGTTCAGATCTGTGGAGAGTCACCCCTATTCACAGAAGGAATTATTGTATTTTTGAGCAAGAGAAACACCAGTAATGAATAAATGCATGTGCCTCTTCACAGATCTGACCTGTAATGGCCTGGTATGGTCTCTGTGAAGATAGAAAGGCTAAATACCGCACTGTGAAACATTCCAGACAAACCACTAATATCTCCATGAAGAAAAGCATCTGATGAGCCTTCCACCACAAAAGTTACATTATGCATCTTTAATTTTTATTGGCCTAAAGAATATTGAAATGTAATATGAAACCAAGTCCATAATCCTACAATTAGAACCTTGTCTCCAGTCTGATTTCCATTTGTGGCACTTTTAAGCAGTTATAGATTATGATCAGACAGTTGTGGTAAAACATCATTAGTGCCCACAGTCGCATTTACAGCGCTTGAAAAAAATAAGAGACCACTGCATTTTTTTCTGAAATCAGCATCTCTACATGTATTACAGCCATTCCATTCCAGCCTCAGTTGAATTCCAACACAAACACAAAGCTGAGCTACTTCAGTTCTTGCACCAGGAGTGGAATAAAGTCACCCAAGAACAATGTGAAAGACTTGTGGAGAGCATGCCAAGACACATGAAAGCTGTGATTAAAAATAAGGGTTATTGCACCAAATATTGATTTCTGAACTCTTCTTAAGTGTAAACATTAGTATTATGTTGTTTTAAAATGAATTTGATCTTGTTTCTTTGCATTGTTTGAAGTCTGAAATCTTTTTTGTTATTTTAACCATTTGTCATTTTCTACAAATAAATGCTCTAAACGATAATATTTTATTTGGAATTTGGGGGCAATGTTGTCAGTAGTTTATAGACTCAAACAAAAATGTTCCTTTTGCCCAAACACATACCTATAAGTAGTAAAATCAGAAAAACTGATAATTTTGCAGTGGTCTCTTATTTTTTTCCAGCGCTGTATATTCAGAATGATCACTGGAATTGGAATTGTAAAAGAAATGCAGTTTTATACTTTTTAAAAATGTTATTATAGATAAATTACTTTTTTAAATTAATTAATTTTACTTTTTGTTAATGCTTTTACAAGATTACAAAGGTTGCAGTCAAATTAGACCTGCAATGTTAAAAAAAAAAAAGTGGATCAAACATTCTCCATTAAACAATTTGTAACATTACAGAATCCATCTATTATTATCTTATCAGTGGGAAATAACAGACAAATAAACAAAATATAGTGTCCAAAAACCACTTAAATGGTGGTAATTATATTCAAAGAGGATCAGTCAATATCAGCTCCCCTCAAAAAGTCTGCTGCTACACCATGTGACCACAGACTTCACTTCTGGGCTTTAGTTTGATTGACAGGGATAATTGTGCTTGGAACCTCCTGTCAGCAAAGGAGGCAGCTCTGTTTTCATAATTAATTAGTCCAGCCTCTCCTTCCCACTCTGCTTGTCTTGTGCTTGTTTTCTTGAGAGAATGCACTGTTTAGCAACGGACACTTTGGACCAAGAGTCATTCATTTAAATGTCTTATATTACGCAAAATTGACTCTTGTGAGCTTTACGCCATGTTATAATGCTGGTTCTTCCACAAAAACATAGCTGTTTCATTGATATATGTTTGAGTAATCCTTTATTATTAGTCTTATACATCTCCAAAGCTCAAAATTTTCTGTTCCAACTTGTGAGGTCATGTGGTGGTAGTTTTTAGATTCAAAGATTCAAAGCTTTTATTGAGAAAAGAAACACGTTTCCCTGTACAATGAAATTCTTACTTTGCTGCCCACACTGGATGCCAAGAGTATGCAAAAAAAATAAATAAAGAGAAGCATGTACAAAATATAATCAAATAGAAACAATCTTTACAGAATATAGCTACACTATGAAAAATATAGGCTAGGTGCTATGTGCAACTGCCAGTAGTAAAAACGGTGTGCAAACATGGTTAAAAGACTTTTACATTTAGTTCAGTAGAGATTAGCAATTCCATGTCTGAATCATCCAAATGATTCTAGTGAAGGTGTGTGGAGTTTAAAAACACAGTGCAGCATTTCCTGTATTGCCACATAGCATCACAAGGTGGAACAAGAGTTGTGAGGGAAATCACCTCTTTCCTACACACATCTATAGACATTCAGAACCAGGCGGACAGTCAAAGTCTATCAAACTAGACCACCTGGGGCTTCAGACCTCACTGTGTAATTGGCTGCTGGACTTCCTCAGTGAGAGGCCACAGGCAGTGCGGGTCGGCAGAAACACCTCAAGCTGCATTAGACTGAGCACAGGAGCCCCCCAGGGCTGTGTGCTCAGTCCGATGCTCTTCACTCTGCTGACCCACGACTGCTCACCAGCGTTCAGCACCAATCACATAGTGAAGTTTGCGGACGATACGACTGTGGTGGGTCTCATCTCTAATAACGATGAGACAAACTACAGGAGTGAGGTGAGCCTTCTGACCCAGTGGTGCAGCAATAACAATCTCCTTCTTAATGTTGAAAAGACCAAGGAGATTGTTGTTGACTTCCGGAGAGGCCCCACCCAGCACCCCCCACTGTCCATCAATGGTGCTGCTGTAGAGAGGGTGAGCAGCACCAAATTCCTGGGGGTGCACATCAGTGAGGACCTCTCCTGGACAGTGAATACTGTATCACTGGCAAAGAGGGCTCAGAAGCGCCTCTATTTCCTCCGCAAACTGAGGAGAGCTGGAGCCCCTCCACCCATTATGACCACCTTCTACCGAGGCACCATTGAGAGCGTCCTGACCAGCTGCATCACTGTGTGGTACGGGAGCTGCACTGAACAGAACAGGAAAGCTCTGCAGCGCATAGTGAATGCAGCTGGGAGGATCGCTGGTGTCTCTCTCCCCTCCCTCCTAGACATTTTTAACACCCGGCTCACCCGCAGAGCGTCCAGCATTGTGGGTGACCCGAGCCACCCCGCACATAGCCTGTTCAGCCTCCTGCCCTCGGGGAGAAGGTACCGGAGTCTCCGGGCCCACTCCACCAGGCTTTCAAACAGCTTCATCCACCAGGCTGTCAGGAGGCTGAACTCACACCCGAACTCACACCCGAACTCCCACCTTACCCATCTCCCACCCCCACCCCCCATATTGGCATAACCTGTATTCCATAAAAAGACCTATCACTCTAGACACTTTAAAAAAAAAAAAAAAAAAACTGCTGCTAAGGACTACTGTTGCACTGTTGCACATTTACATTTACTACTGGATTTTACTCCTGTTGCACTGTTGTTTACTACTGTTATTGCACACTTACATTTACTACTGGAATTTTTAGTACTGTTGTTTACTCCTGTTATTGAATTTTACCCCCGTTGCACTGTTGTTTACTACTGTTATTGCACACTTACATTTACTACTGGAATTTTTAGTACTGTTGTTTACTCCTGTTATTGAATTTTACCCCCGTTGCACTGTTGTTTACTACTGTTATTGCACATTGACTACTGGAATTTTAGTACTGTTGTTTACTCCTGTTACTGCACTAGAATTACTACTGTTGCACATTTATTTTTATTTTATCTTAACTCCTATGCACATTCTACTGCACATGACCAAGTCACTGCTGTATCTTCCACTGCACATTATGATGCACACTGCACACTTTGGAAATCTGTATATAGTATAGTTTATTTATTATGTTTATGTTATGTTTATGTTATTTATTATGTTTATGTTTTTATTATGATTTTAGACCGTAGACTTTAGTTTTAACTTAGATCTCTGTCTTAGATAGTTTTTTGTTGTGTTTTGTCTTCATATTGTATTTTGTACACTGTCTTTTTGCACTACCTGGCCAGAGAGAAACAAAATTTCGATTCACTGTATGTTGAACACATATGGCAGAATTGACAATAAAGCTGACTTTGAACTTTGAACTTTGAAAGGATTCTACCTGGACGACTGAGGGATTCTTCACACTTCCAGTCAAAGTTATACAGTGGTACCTCACCTTACGAAATTAATTTGTTCCAGAAGTGGTTTCGTAACGTGAAAAATTCGTAAGTTGAGTAGCTATTTCAATGGAAAAAGCCTGATTCGTTCCAAGGCCCCGATCCAAGTTTTTTTTTTATAGTGTAACTTTTTTTATAGTGTAACATTGTTCTGATTGGTTTCTCAGACTGGATTTAAACTTTTCTCACATTTGTCTCTCGTTTAAACACTCAAACTTTCATAGATTTTCAACAAAATGTATTAATAATGAAGTGTGGGAGGAAGGAGGAGGGGGCAGAAGACTGCGCTCTGACACGTGTGTGATAGCGGCATGTGTGACAGCTGACCCGGCGCGGGGACTGCCAGCAGGTCTAGACCTGGACTAAACCAGGACTAAGCCTGGACTAAACCTGGTTTCGTTTTGAGTCACAGCTGAGGCGCATGCAAGAGCTGCTCTAGACCTGCTCTAGACCTGCCCACGTAAGGTGCTCACAGAGCGGCCTGGATAGAACCGTGATGTCAGCCTCTTCAAGACCTCCAGGCCGGTGACCGGGACAATCCCCGGGCCCATGCCCGCTTAGGGAGCTCTTAAGGCGGGCTGGCAGTGTCCCCCTAGGTCGCTGGATGTCTGGGGCTCCGTGCCTGGAGGGGCCCTGGAGAGCAGGTCTAGACCGCAGCTCTTGCATGCGAGCAGCGGCTCGCCTCAGCTGTGACTCGAAACAAAACCAGGAAATAGACCCACACGCGGCGCTTTAATCCACCTGGTCTAGTCCAGGTTTAGTCCAGGTTTAGTCCTGGTTTAGTCCTGGTTTAGTCCTGGTTTAGTCCAGGTGTAGACCTGCTGACAGCCCCCGCGCTGGGTCACCTGTCACACATGCCGCTATCACACGTGTCAGAGCGCAGTTTTCTCCCCCCTCCTCCTTCTCCCCACACTTCATTATTAATACATTTAGTTGAAAATCTATGAAAGTTTGAGTGTTTAAACGAGAGAGAAATGTGAGAAAAGTTTAAATCCAGTCTGAGAAAAGCGTATAATGTGTGTGGATGAGCGCGCATTATTTGAATTTTTGAGATTTCACGTTTCGTAACTTGAATTTTCTTTTGTATCTAGAGACCAAAATTTACCGTGAAGGCGTTTCGTAACTTGAAATTTTCGTTTGTTGGGTCATTCGTAAGGTGAGGTACCACTGTATTTTACTTGCAAGGGGAGAAGTGACCCAGCGTAAGCACTCCAAGCCTCCGCTCGCAGTTCTCCGCTGGGGCACTTCAGCTTCTGCTTTTTATTATCTTAAAGCATGAATGGGAGGTTACAGGGGTGGGGCAAAAAAAACACATCTCAAGAGTTCACACAGCAGTTAAAAGAAACATGATAAAACAAATCTCTTGCACTTCTGTTTCTGTACTAATGATAAAGAAAGCTCTTAAAACACAGATATGAGTCATTGATAACATCATATTTGATAACACCATAGTAATTCTTCCAACAAGATTGTTTTCTGTTTGAGAGAAGAACTCAGCCTAAATATGCAGGGTTTGTGTGTTAAACATGTGTGAATGAAACAAAACACAGCTCCAGGTATGTTTTTAATGAGGGATCAACACTGTAATATAGATCACAAAATATGGTAATACGGGCCCTTTAACTATAACTTTAAAGAGTGGTGTATCTCTTTAAAAAAAACCTATCACCTTCTTAATTTACCTCATTGTTGTTTTCAGCGGTGGAGTCTGAGGACGTGACCCTATTAACGCGTTCCCTGTGTTGATTTGCCTCCTCCACCTTTGCTCTCAGGCTCCTTCCGATACGTTTAATCAAATACTAATTATGTCTAAATACTCAGAGGTGTTGAGCACGCAGAGGATGGCTAAAAAAACAGATGCCATTTTCTTCTGTGCTAATATCATGCAGATTAGTTGCACTGTGTGGTCCTTTGTGTCTTTTATTTATTTTTATTATTATTTATGTATTGTTTTTATCCAATTTATTATTTTTAGTACTGCTATTATTATTGATATCTATTATTTGTATCAATTCCTTTTGTCCAAAACATAATTCTGCAGATTTTTAGATTTGTTTTAAATTTTTTTGCATTTGTAGCACACAACTGTTTTGTTCATTTAATGCGCTATAGAAATTTGTTGGATTGGATTGGAAACTAAAACATCCAAGCGTCTCACTTCTGGATTCAGATTTTAATATGTACGTCATGTATCTCACAGGCACCGCACAATCTTCTGACCAATGGACCTCTCAGTGGGACTAGATGGATTTAAGATCATGTCACAGAAACAAAGGTAAGATCTAAACACAAGCAAATGTGTTTTAGTAAAGCCTAGACCTGTCACTATATCAAATACTGAAGCACGATGTATTACTACAGAGACATACTGTGATAAACCATAATACTGATACTACTTTATGCCACTAATAATCCCAGTAAACTATTTTAAATAGACAGTATCATTAAAAGTCCTGAGCTGCAACAAATAAATAAAAGAATGTGCCAGTAATTAGCCATAGAAGTTAGTTATTAAACCCATACAGCTCAAATCTTATTGTATTGCAACAAAAATACCCCAGATCTCCCACTTTTACAAAGAAAATATACACCAAAAATATATTATAGGCCTATAGTAACGATTGTGACAGATCTACTAAAGCCTGTTAGATTTCTAGTAGTCTCAAATCTAGAGCAACCTGCTAATTACTGGTTTATTTCTGAATTAAGGATAAAATCACTTTTTAACTGTAGAGCTGAAAATGCTACTGTATTTTAAATGGAGAGGTCTACAGGTATTCCTTTGGAGTAGAGGTAAAAACACATGTTTTGTGTTAAAGATTATTTATTGTTTATGTTCATGAAATCAATACAGAATGCTTATTCTATTTTTGGGAAAAAAAAATAAATAAATAATAATAAATTAAAAATTGAAAACTGTGGCTGATCATTACCAGAAAAAATAGTTTTTTTGTTTTTGTTTTTTTTCTTTTGCCATATTGCCCAGCCCTATATTCAGAATGTGTCAAATTGGATCTACTTGTTCACCCTTTGTGTATTAGTTAACTTTGATTCTCTTCTTGCCCCTAATTGCCTTTAACACCATCTCTATAGTTCAGCTGGGAGCACTCTGTGACCTATTTCTTGTATGGCTCTTTCTTCACTAAATGCCTCTTTGACATCACAGACCTTTCAGCTCTGTCATCTGTACCATGTGTCTCCTTTAAATCCACTTTTCAAAGTAGGAGAGCCCATTATCCCGACCTGTTTCGTCGTTCACAACACTGCACTAAATATAACTCCAAAAGCACTAAAACACTTTCATATATCATGTCTAAGATGCCATACAGTCAAGTGAGGCATTTTTTTTTTCTGACAGTAAAAACCTTCATTTAACAAAATAAAGGTCTTGCAATTTTTTATTAGGCTAATCGTAATTTTTGTAACAGATAACAGTTATGCAATTACTTTATATATGTCATATCATATAAAATTATAAACTTCACCAAAATTTAAAAAAATAGGCAAGATTTTTTGTAAAATCTTAAGTATAATGATGTTAAATATGTTTTAGTGAAATGAGTCTAAGCTGCCATATGGACTTTAATTAAACAGAAGCCGAGTGTTTGATAGTTTGAAGAGAATAGACCTTTATAATGGGATTGGACCCAGCTGCTCTGCTCCAGAGTGTGCACTGTATTTAAACACAGACAGACTTTAAAATATTCACAAGAATTATGAGGCTTTGTTACATTCTGAACAAAACCATCCTTCCTTCTTATTTTAAATAAATCATACTTACATAATCATACATAGCCTACATAAGAGTAGTGTTGTCACAATAAAAAAATATATATATATTTTGATACTAAGGCTGACACCAATTTCAATATAACAATGATAATCTAAAAATGGTCTTTTTCCATTTAGTTTGACTTTTTCAACACAAAATAAAACTTTCTTTGTTACAGTGTGGTCATAGTTCTAATAAAGCTAAAGATCATTCTTAAACTGTTCATTTGGTTCTGTTAATCAGGGCTCTCAAGTCTCACGCATTGAGAGTGTGACACACGTGTTCACGACGCGTTCGACGTGTTCACACGCTCACACGCCACACATGGCATTTCTCACGCTGATTTCTTTTTCTTTTTTTTCTTTTCTTTTTTTGTGCCCAGAAAATCGGTCTGTGTGGCTTAGTTTATGCAGGCTCCGCGTGTTTTCAGCGAAAAAAACTCCCCCTGCTCCGGGCGCACGGTCCGAGCGGAGGCCGGAGCAGACGCGCCGTCCCCCGGGCACATCCTGAGCCTCAGTCCCGGTGCCACGTCTCCTCTGAGACGCACCGACTCCGGTCCCGGTGTCTCCGTCTGTGCGTAACGTGTCCCCCCCGACGGCTTAAGCGCGGAATACGCGCGGCGCAGAGCCGAACTGCCCGCGGTGGGACGCGGGCCCGGTGCATTAACCAGACTTTTACATGAATCCGTTAAAAATGTCCCGCTCCCCCCCGCCCCGGTCCCTCCTCCCCGCCCCTCTCAGCGCGCACTGACAAAGTGAGGTGATGATAAAACAAACTGAGAACCATCAGGTAATCACTTCATTTATATAACTCTCATTAGTTGCTTTGTAGTTTAAGTTTGCTCTTTAGACAAACAGGGCTCTCAACACGCAATTCGACGTGTTCATGCTCACACGGCATTTCTCACGCAATTCAAGCGCCCCTCCCCCGTCCTCGGGAAAAATTGTTGACTCGCAATCTTCTACCAGTGCACAGCACCGCCTCGCAATGGTTTAGGCTACTTTCACGGCTACAGTCAGATAAGTTTTGACAATCCTTGCTTAACAGACTGCAGATATCTCTGCACGAGAGTTTCGGGTAGCTTTCAGTTATTCTCGAATGGCATAGTGTGGTTGTTTGTGTTTTCTACTTAAATAGCACCCCATATTCTCTTAGCGGTGCTGCGTTCCGGTGCGCACCTCTTTACTTTCAATATTGCTTAAAGAAGAGGTTTTATGCTATAATTAACTGTATTATAAGCACAGTTATAACAGTGTTCTCATATCATTAGCTCACTTATAATTGTATTTTGATTGATTCATGTATTTTTGAGTAATTTTCACCCTATACCCCCCATATTTGGCTTTTAAAATGTCACAGCCATTTTGCAACAAGAAAAACATGTAAAAAAAAAAAATCTTCTGCTTGTGTTATAAAGCACAGATGTTGGACCCAAAAGCAAACCATAACTCATGTAAGGTTAAGAGGTTTATTGTACAGATGGATATGGTAGTGGGCAAAGGGACAGGGGGGTCCGGAGGAATGCGAGCCACAAGATGAACATGGGAGCCAAGAGGGAGCACTCCAAGGGTCTACCAGGGAGCACTGGGAGCAGAAAAACAATTATAACAAAAATTACAAAAGGTCCAGGAACAAACACCAAACAGTTTTCAAAAAACAAGATCTTATTTTTTTATTTTTTTATTTTTTTATTTATAACGGACAGTGCAAGTTGACCAACAGTAACTGTTTAACATGCCAGAATTAGCCAAGAGGCTAGTTTTCATCTGTTGTCTGTTGCCATGGTGTACAGATGGCTCCCTGTAAAAACATTTGCAGGCATGGTTAAAAAGTAGAAAAGCATTATGTCTAAAATAAATTATAAACTTAAAATCTTACAAATAATTAAAACAGACAGGTAAAAACAGCTTGCAATTAATGACAGTAAAAGATTATGTTAAAAAAGGCACAAGAAAATAAACAAAGGGGCAATAAAAGATTTGTTAAAACACAATTACAAAGAAGCACATGCAGAGGACAAACACTAGATGGCAGCAGCAGGAGTTTGGTGTTAGCGGGTCTGATTTGTTAAAATCCAACGTTTAAATTGAGACCTGAAGGAGCTGTATGTGGAGCTCTCCCTGATAATTGTAGGGATGTTGTTCCACCCTTTAGAAGCTCTAACAGAATAGGCTGATTGACCAAATGCTGTCTTTCTGAGAGGGATCAGACAGTCTCCTCTTGAAGCTCCTCTAGTGATGCGGTTTGAGCGTGATCTTAGGCTAACAAAGTCATTGAGCGGTGGAGGGGCGAGTCCATGTAAGATTTTGTAAACAAAGCAGGCATCTGTGAATCTAATCAGATTCTCCCAACTTAAAATATTATATTTAGATAAAATGCTGCAGTGATGGATGTGGCGTGTTTTTTTATCTAAGACTTTGAGTGTCTGTTTATACAGTGTTTGTAGTGGTCTGAGTGTGGTATGGTTGGCCTGGGACAAGCTTGTCAGGCAGTAAGTCAGGTGCGAGAAAATCATGGAGTGCATGTAAATATTGGCTGCTTGGGTAGACATAGAATTTCGGATTAATCTGAAATTTGATAAATTGAATTTGATCCTTTTGATAGTTTGTTTAACATGTGACTTAAAATTAATATGTGAATCGATTACGATGCCAAGGTACTTATATTCTTCAACCAATTGTAGTTTTTCACCAGACACAAATATGTCAGGGTTTGTGGTGGAGTTGACACTTTTAGTGAAGTACATGCCAACTGTTTTTGACACGTTTAGTTGAAGGCAGCACTGATTCAACCATTTGGTGACTTTGATCATAGCATCTGTAAGTTTGATAGCAACTTCTTTTTTGGAGGATCCTTGAACAAACAGTACTGTGTCGTCCGCATACATTTGGATGTTGACTTCAGGGCACACAGTTGGTAGGTCGTTTATATACATACAGAACAAAAGAGGGCCAAGGATTGACCCCTGTGGCACACCAGTTGATAAGCAGAGTGGTTCAGATTGATAATTGTTGATTCAAACTGTTTGTGAGCGATGGGAAAGATATGTTTCAACCCATTTTATGGCATTATCAGAGAAGTTAAAGGAAGAAAGTTTGGACAGTAATATCTTATGGTTAACAGTATCAAATGCTTTTTTTAAATCCAAGAAAATGGCACCTACAACACTGTTATTGTCAAGTTGATATTTAAGTTTTTCAATAAAATAACAGTTAGCTGATTCTGTTGAGTGATTTGTTCTGAATCCAAATGGTAGCGGATGAAGATAGTGAGTATTATTAAGGTGGTCCCTGATCTGTTCTGATACCCATTTCTCGAGGACTTTAGACATGATTGGCAAAATGCTATGGGTCTGTAGTTAGAAACTACTGTAGTTAGATTGTGGATTTCCTGATTTAAAAATTGGGGCGACTATAGCTGATTTCCACACATTCGGGAACTCATTTTGGTTTATGGACTGATTTATCAGTTTTGTAATGGGCCAGGTTAAGGAAGAGCTAAGATCTTTTAACATTGTTGAGTCCATCCCGAATATATCCTTAGATTTTGAAGACTTAAGTGATTTAATTATGGTTTTAACATTTTGCTCCGATGCGCAAGCAAAGGTTAGGCAAAGCTCTGATACTGGGACTGTGTATAATGGTATGAATGGTTGAGAGAAGCTCTGTGCGATAGTTGCAACAGAATCAATAAAATGGTTGTTAAATGCTGCAGCAACATCTGTGGGAGCGGTTATATGATTTCCGTGCAGTGAGAGTTCTATAGATTTCCTTTCTTTATGTTCTTCACCCATCAACTTTTTTAACTGTTCCCATATTAATTTAGAATTTCCATTTGCTTTATTTATTACAGTTAAGAAATAGTCTGCCCTGGACTTTCTGAGTATGGTGGTCACTTTATTTCTTAATGTCGTAAAATTACATTTATCTTGAGAAGCATGAGCCACAAGCTAGTTGCCGATGTGGTTAAACTAATAAACTGGCAAGGAGTGGAGGAAGAACCGGGCTGATATAGGCAGGAGTAGACTGGAGATGGATCTCAGGTGTGTGATTAAGGAGGCTGCAGCTGGTGTAAGGTAGGGGTGTGCAAAATAATTGTCATGACAATGCATTGCGATACTAACTTTCACAATATACTGCATCGATTCTTGATGTCAGGTTTTTTTTTTATAAATCCTATGCACTTTTTTCTTTGTGAAAGGGTATTGTTTGTTATGATGGTAGCTACCTCCAAAATGGCAAATGTTTGAACATCATTTTTTGTTTTAGAAAAAATCCTATGCACTTTTTTGTTATTGGTTTGGTTTATTTGTTTTTGTTATTCAATAAATTCAGTTATGAATTAAGTTGCTCAGAGTTATGTATCAATTGAAGACACTACCCAGATACACAGCCACTGATATTTAAGTTATCCTCTTTTTGGTACATTTTCACTGAAGTATGTCGAATATATTGCAATGCATCGCAATAATTCAAGTATTGAATTGAATCGTGACCTCTTTGCCAATACCCACCCCTAGTGTAAGGCTCCTCCTAGGCAGGTGAGACAGACACAGAAGGAAAGGGGGAAAGAGACCGGAGAATAAGGACAGCTTGAAATACCACTATGAAGTGGCCAAACTTAGTTACCCATTATTATCACGTTGTTATAGATGAATTTTGTGCTTTACAAAGATTATGTACTTACGTTATACAGTATTTCAGTAAGTACCTGAACTCCTGATTGCAGTACCTGTGTGTGTCTGTAGGTGATGCTCTGACAGAGGGCTGACTCTGGAGATGCCGAAGAGACGCGACATTGTGGCCATTGTTTTGATTGTGTTGCCATGGACACTGCTTATCACTGTTTGGCACCAGAACGCCATCACTCCACTGCTCTCCTCTCGCACAAGTAAGCTTATAATTAGTGATACTTCAGGATAATTAGTGATACATAGGATTTTTTCATGTATCTACACATATTTGTAGTTGAGGTGACTAGTTAAATCTTCCCCATTCACAACTGACAATAGTTTACTGAAGTCACTCTTTTATCATTTTGAGTTGTATAGATGTGCACTATGTAACTTTTCTAGTGGAGGTTTTGGCACCTGCTTGTCTCCAAATTAGTGCTTTTCCTGAAATGAGAGTAATTCTTGCAATATTTGTGAGTTCACAAACTAATGAGAATCCATTTTTCCATTTTTACTTTTGTGATCAGGCCACGGTTAACAGTGGTTCAGACCAGTCACAGCATTGTGGTTTGGGTGGAAGCCAAAGGAGAAGCACAACAAAACAAACATGGGGACCTGACGCCAGCGCAGATGGCCATAGTTCAGTGGAAATACAGACTATTTTGTTTTTACAAAATGCTTTTGTGGACAGAAAATGTGTTTTTCTCTCAACTGGATTTAACAAAAGTTTGCTTACTTTGCTTGTTCTGCTTTTGTGATGTGTAAAGCTCAGTTCAGAGTGGAGACAGGTGGTGGATTCCCCCACCAGAAAAGTTAGTGGTGCTCCTTTAAAGAATGTTCTGTTAGTGTGTTGAGGGTCTGTCAGGGAAAATCACACAGTCTCAAATTCTATAACATTTTAAAATATCTTCTCACAGGTGACAGAGTCAGCGGTCGCTCGAGGAACACTTTCATCTATAAGGACTGCTCCTCTTCGGGCCGGGGCATCGTGGAGGTGGTGCGTACAGAGTATGTGTACTCTCGCCCCCCACCCTGGTCTGATGTCCTCCCCACCCTCTACGTGGTCACCCCCACCTACAGCCGGCCCGTGCAGAAGGCTGAGCTCACCCGCCTCGCCAACACGCTGCTCCATGTGGCCAACCTGCACTGGATCCTGGTGGAGGACGCCCCGAAGAAGACTAAACTGGTCAGCCGCTTTCTGCAGGACACTGGTCTGAACTTCACCCATCTGAGTGTAGAGACGCCCCGGAACTACAAGGTGCGAGGGGACACCAGGGACCCCCGAATCCCCCGTGGCACCATCCAGAGGAATCTAGCTCTCCGCTGGCTCCGTGAGACCCTGAACCCCAACAGCAGCCAGCCTGGGGTGGTCTACTTCGCAGATGATGACAACACATACAGCCTGGAGCTCTTTGATGAGGTTAGCCAAAGAAATGAGAGACAGCAGCAGTTACAAGTGCCAGGCATCAACACAAAATACATGTTACTGAACAATAATCTGATTAAATAGGTATTAAAAGGTCTACTGTGTATTACTAAATGTAGATGTGTTTTTTGGTTTTAGTTGAGTTTGTTTACTCTTGCCACTGTGAGCATGTTTAAAAATATTTAAATGAAGTTAAGACGATATTAAATGAACTGAATTAACAGTTCAACTTCTTGCACATTACCTTCACATATGATTTGTGTTTTATTGTGTTTAGTTTTTAAAAATACCATAATCTGTGCCCATCCCTTTGCAATAACTTCTACTACATTAACTAAATAATATTTTAAATACATTTTATGAATAAACTAATATTCAGTGCTCAAGTATTAGTTTCAACAAATACTTTTTATTCTTACGTAGGCCCTAAGTATATGAGTCACTACTTTTACTTAATATTCTTTTAATGTAATGTTCTGTTACCTAAGTACTATTTTTGTCTCCTCTACTCCTCTGCCTGCATACTTGTGCCTCCTCAGATGCGCTCCACTAAGAAGGTGTCAGTGTGGCCTGTAGCCTTTGTGGGGGGACTTCGTTATGAGTCTCCTAAAGTGAACTCTCTGGGTAAAGTCTTTGGCTGGAAAACTGTGTTCGATCCTCACCGGCCGTTTGCTATCGACATGGCCGGCTTTGCCATCAACCTGCGCCTCATCCTGTCAAAACCTCAGGCCTATTTCAAACTGAGAGGAGTGAAGGGAGGCTATCAGGAGAGCAGCCTATTAAAGGAGCTGGTTACTCTCGGCGACCTGGAGCCTAAAGCTGCAAACTGCACCAAGGTGAGAGAAGGAATAACTCAACTTCAACGTTTTATATTTGAGCCTTAAAGGTTCTATATTTTGTGGAATTGACTCTTGTGAGCTTTAAGCCATGTTAGAATGCGGTTACTGTATCTCCTCTAAAACATACCCAGAGCTGTGTTTTGTTTCTCTGAGTAATCTTGCATTACACTGATTTACAAATTTTTGGACTCGATCTGCTTCTGAGATAAAAGTGGCTAAATCTCATTTATATTGATAAGATGAACTGAAAATTAATTGATAACTGTGCTGGTTAGCTAATGTATTCAAGATATTTTATGATATCACTGCTCCTAATAACAGGATGGGTTAAAATGCAGAGAAGAATTTCTCCTGTGTGAGATCAATAAAGTCACTTCTTAAAGATATTGTTTTACATCGAAATCGCATCTGTTTATACAATAGATTTAGGCATTTTTGCTTAAAAAATAATATTTATATTTTGAAAATATTGAACTTGCACTTCTTTATCCATCAAGAAATAAACAAGAAAGACATCAGGTGCACACAATTTCGAGGCATCTCTCTTATGTGAAATCAAAAAATATTTGATGTTAAAACTCTAGACATATTAAAATGTATTGGAATGTGCAGACAGGCTTTCAGATAGAACTGGTTGCTTGTAGACACACTGTACCTTTTGATAAACTACAGTTTTTGCCTTACTTTTGCATAAATTTCATATTTTGACCCAATACTATATCTTGGAAACTATAGCCAATCAGTACTTCTGACTTACTTTTTCTTTATTCGTGACCTAAACCAAGAAAAATTTCACTACTTTTGTTCCGGAAGCATTTTGCTTGTAGACCAGTGTTAGTCTTTCTAAATCTCCAAAGCTTATAATGCTCTGTTCCACCTTGTGATGTAATTTAATGGTAGTTTTCAAGTTACCAGCTACCATTTACTTTTGTCCAGGGCTGAAATTATCCAAATAATTCTAATGAAGGTGAATGGAGCTTAAAAGCACAGTGAAGCACTTCCTGTATTAGCACATGACATCACAAGGTGGAGCAGGGTGTTTTCTGTTTGAGAGAAGCCTAAAATTTGCAGGGTTTGTGTGTTAAACATGTGTGAATGAAACAAAACACAACTCCAGGTCTGTTTTTCATGAGGAAACAGCATAAATCAGAAAATAGCATAACATGGGCCCTTTAAAGGTGTACTATATAACTTTTCTATTGTGGAGCTGCCCCTTGTCTCTCTGGAGATGTTATGCTTTTCCTTGAATGTTCCACAGTATGGAATTAAACATATATATCTTCATGTACAAGCAGGTAGCGCTATACCAGCTCAAATTACAGGCTGGATCTGTAGAGTGACAGTAAGAATGCATGTCTATATATATCAGTAAAAGTACCTGCTAAAGCACCATGCCAAACTGTGCAACATTCTAGACAAAGTAACTACGTCTACACGGAGATAAGCAGAAATAATAAATCTAAATAAATAATGTTACATAGTGCATATTTAAAGCTTAACGCAAACCTTTTATATTTCTTATAATGTACTGTATATGTGTTTATTTTTCTCCCTTAAATCCATGTTCCTGCAGATTTTAGTATGGCACACACGGACAGAGAAGCCAGTGCTGGTGAACGAGGGCAAGAAAGGATTTACTGATGTGAACGTGGAGATATGACAGCCTCGACCCGACACAGGTGCGAACACATTCACAAATGCAAATCACCACATCACCTCCTTGTCATTATTTTGGGAAATGGACTAAAAAGGTATGAGAGCAGTGACACAGGAGTTTGACCTTAACAATGCATTTAACACACAAACCAAGGGTACAGCAGTTTAGGAGAAGGAAGTCACTAATGTTCAAACATCTAAGCGTGATTTTTGCTGCTTAGTTTGTCACAAATAATTTTAGAGTTACGATGATAGTGTGAGGAATCAGTAAATGGACATAGCTAATCTGCTAGCCATTGCGTTCCGAAAAGAAAGCGAAAATGGGGCAGAATTCCAATTTACTTTATTCTGGAAAAATCTGTAACTCTGTAACTGCTGCAGTGATCCTCGTCATTTTGGTCTTAAAATGTTTGTATTAGTTTGTTTTTAGTTTGCTATTTTGTCCATAATTGTGTCCCACCACGGAATCTGAGCCCGCAAGTCGTCTCGGAGGCGTTTGGAGTTATTCACAGATTCTGAAAGTACAGGCTCTAAGCTTTCCAATGATGTCTTACATGTGAAAATCGGAACATATTTTAAAAAGTTGTCTCTATTTGAAAGCAGCCATACCACATTTTCTAAATCTGAGAAAATCCTTCTCGAAGTTTGGTCTCTTCAGCTTGAAATTAAAAATTTATGTTTTTAACATCACTAATGCTGTTATTTGAAACATGGAGAGGCTTCTTCATGATCTCAACTAGCACATTATGCAAAAAAACGAAAATCACAAATTTTGAAAAGAAAAAAAAAAAAAACATAAAAAAAATGCATTTCCTGAGAATCTGTAATGCCGACATGTGCCCTCAGCTTCCGTGGTGGGACACAATTTAAAATATATATTTATACAGCTCTGGAAAAAAATAAGAGACCACTGCAAAATTATCAGTTTTTCTGATTTTACTACTTATAGGTATGTGTTTGGACAAAAGGAACATTTTTGTTTGAGTCTATAAACTACTGACAACATTTCCCTCATATTCCAAATGAAAATATTATCGTTTAGAGCATTTATTTGCAGAAAATGACAAATGGTCAAAATAACAAAAAAGATACATGTTTTCAGACCTCAAACAATGCAAAGAAACAAGATCATATTCATTTTAAAACAACATAATACTAATGTTTACACTTAAGAAGAGTTCAGAAATGAATATTTGGTGCAATAACCCTTATTTTTAATCACAGCTTTCATGCGTCTTGGCATGCTCTCCACAAGTCTTTCACATTGTTCTTGGGTGACTTTATTCCACTCCTGGTGCAAGAACTGAAGTAGCTCAGCTTTGTGTTTGTGTTGGAATTCAACAGACACTGGAATGGAATGGCTGTAATACATGTAGAGATGCTGATTTCAGAAAAAATGCAGTGGTCTCTTATTTTTTTCCAGAGCTGTATATTCCTAATATGGATCTCGGTCCCAAATTCGCTCCTATAACTGCTAGCCTCATGAGCTTCATTTGACTGGAGCCGAACGCTATGGGTGAAGTCACGCTCCCTTAGTCCACTTCTTTATATTGTCTATGGTGAGGAAATATCAAAATGTAACGATTATTCACAGTTGTTGACACTATGACCAAACAGCTGTGAAATCCTTAATTTTCTTTTATTCATCGTGGCTGTGGTTACAAACTCACCGAAATCTAATACATATCTAATTTCTACAACTTTAAAATACTTATAGGACATGTAAACTGTACAATCGGATATGAGTAGTTAGCGTGACCGAGACAGAAATCA
Organism: Paratrypauchen microcephalus; assembly: GCA_036785185.1. Lineage (NCBI taxonomy): Eukaryota > Metazoa > Chordata > Actinopteri > Gobiiformes > Gobiidae > Paratrypauchen > Paratrypauchen microcephalus. Next base: position 10,162,685 of record JAVJIX010000007.1, on the reverse strand, counting down.
GATGATGTTGCTGTTTACATTTCATTTTAATCTTTTAGCTCCAAAAAACAGATAATAAAATAATTTAATTTTGAGTGTGCAAGGAATCACAACCACCGTATAATATATGACCACATCTTTACCAGCAGTTCTTATCTAGCATATGACCAGCTTTGTAAAATCAAACTTTCTGAATGATAAAGTTAAGTTTATATAGACAGTCAGATAAAGAGAGTCATTACATTAGCATGGAGTTGATATTATTAATAGTATTTTATTTTTAAAAACCATTATATTATGAATAACACTGATTATCGATTAACCAAATAATCTCTACATCACTTTGCTTTACCCTGATATGTAAGTTGAAACGTGTTGGCATATAACGCAAATTTTTAAAGTGCCTTTGACCTTTTGCTTTTTTGCCTATTAAAGGTCCTATTCTGTTTTAAACTGACTCTAGTGAGCTTTAAACCATTTTAGAATGCTGTTAGCTCATCAAAAACATGCCTGGAGTTGTGTTCACTCACACACAGTTGAAATGATCAGTACACCAAGTTTAAAAACACAGTGAAGCACTTCCTGTATTAGCACATGACAAAGACAAGGTCAATTTATCTGTTTGAGAAAATAACTGAGCCAAAATATGCAGGATTTGTGTGTTAAACATGCGTGAATGAAACAAAACACAACTCCATGTTTGTGATGAGGAAACAACATTATAACATGGGTCAGAAAGTAGTGTAATTTGGGCCCTTTAAATACACTGGTCTACAAGCAAAATGCTTCCGGAACAAAAGTAGTGACATTTTTCTTGGTTTAGGTCACTAATAAAGAAAAAGTAAGTCAGAAGTGCTGATTGGCTATAGTTTCCAAGATATAGTATTGGGTCAAAATAGGAAATTTATGCAAAATAAGGCATAAACTGTAGTTTATGAGAAGGTACAGTGTGTCTACAAGCAACCAGTTCTATCTGAAAGCCTGTCTGCACATTCCAATACATTCATTTTAATATGTCTAGAGTTTTAACATCAAATATTTTTTTGATTTCACATAAGAGAGATGCCTCGAAATTGTGTACACCTGATGTCTTAAAGGGATAGTTCGGGTTTTTTGATGTGAATCTGTATGGTGTCCCCTTCAGCAGTGTCGTGCATTAACATTGACTTATCGCTGACAGTGTTCTCTGAGCCAAGTTCTGCCCGGTTCTGGAGCTGACGAAAGTAGGTCCGGCAAGTTAGCCAGGACAGTTAACAAAGCTTGTTTTTCTTCTCAGAGTTCACTTGTAAGTGGCGATGTTTACAAGTGAACAGGCTAATAATAATAATAGGTGCGCAGTGATATGACTCGAAAGAAAATAGCACCAAGCGATTATGACTTCTGACTTTTTCGTGGACAACTGTTTTGTGACTTAAATATATCACTTTTTGGACAAATATTGTTTTGAGAAGAAAAACAAGCTTTGTTCACTGTCCTGGCTAACTTGCCGGACCTACTTTCGTCACCACCAGAACCAGGGAAGAACTCGGCTCACAGGACACTGTCAGCGATAAGTCAGTGTTAATGCATGACACTGCTGAAGGGGATGCCATACAGATTCACATCAAAAAACCCAAACTATCCCTTTTAGATATTTCTTGTTTATTTCTTGATGGATAAAGAAGTGCAAGTTAAATATTTTCAAAATATAAATATTATTTTTAAGCAAAAATGCCTAAATCTATTGTATAAACAGATGCGATTTTGATGTAAAACAATATCATTAAATATCTTGAATACATTAGCTAACCAGCACAGTTATCTATTGATTTTCAGTTCATCTTATCAATATAAATAAGATTTAGTCTTTTATCTCGGAAGCAGATAGAGTCCAAAAATTTGTAGACCAGTGATACGAGCCCCTTAAGAACCTTGATGAGCACCTTTTTCTGACATAACTTATCTGTGATCCGGGTGAGCGCTCCCAGTTTTTTATTAATCTCTACATGTGTATTTGTGTTACAGTAAGTGTTACCTCTGCGGGTGCTTCGGCATCGATAGCCAGAGCTGCACACAACCACGGACAGTGGCAGATACAGCAGCAGTTGTATTTGCATGTCCTTAGAAATGCATGAGCACCTGTCCATCTGCAGACAGAGCTGAGCGCACACCAACCTCAGGAGTGGACCGACCCCACTGTCGTCCTGGCAACGCTCAGACAGGGGGTGCTATAACCAAGTCAACGTCTCCTCTGTTTCCTGGGACAAAGGAGAAGAGGAGATCTAACCGCTGCAGGCTGAAAGCAGTAACATGCCCTGATAGTGTGGACATTATAGACTGGGCTTTTGTTCTTCAGAGGGTAGCACAAGGCAGCACGCACTATGAAAGAGCTCTTTTATTATATGAATCAGAGCCAGCATTGCAGGATCTGAATCAGTCCTCTGTATAACAAAAAAAAAAAAAAACTATGGAAAGGCTGCACTAATGAGACACTGTACTTATAGAAGCCTTACACATCAATATTCACATGTGCAGCAGCCAAAACACATGATGCACTGGCACACACAAACAAGCTCCACGTTATGATCTACTGTGTAAATTACAATCAATAGGCTGGGTGGAGCTGTGTGTCTCAAACTGTGGCACTGTATACAGCTCTGGGGAAAAAAAAATAAGGGACCACGGCAAAATTATCTGTTTTTCTGATTTTACTACTTATAGGTATGTGTTTGGGCAAAATAAACTTTTTTTTTGAGTCTATAAACTGACAACATTTTCCCCCAAATTCCAAATGTTGTTTAGAGCATTTATTTGCGGAAAATGACAAATGGTCAAAATAACAAAAAAGATACATGTTTTCAGACCACAAACATTGCAAAGAAACAAGATCAAATTCATTTTAAAACAGCATAATACTAATGTTTAGACTTAAGAAGAGTTCAGAAATCAATATTTGGTGCAGTAACCCTTATTTTGAATCACAGCTTTCATGCGTCTTGGCATGCTCTCCACAAGTCGTTCACATTGTTCTTGGGTGAATTATTCCACTGGTGCAAGAACTGAAGTAGCTCAGCTTTGTGTTTGTGTTGGAATTCAACAGACGCTGGAATGGAATGGCTGTAATACATGTAGAGATGCTGATTTCAGAAAAAAATGCAGTGGTCTCTTATTTTTTTCCAGAGCTGAATGTATTCTTCAGGAGGTATATTTGACTAATTTATTTAATCTATTTTTTGGATAATTTCTTGTTTGGAACTACAATGAACATGTCCTATTTTAGACCTGGTTTAGCCCTAGATTAGACCTGGAATAGTCCTGTTACAGACTTGATTTAGTCTCTTTGGTGGTACTTGGTGTGAAAAGGTTGTGAGCCACTGAGGTAGAGAAACCAAACTTTGTACTCAAGTAAGAGTAATGTTACTTCAAATTAATGTCACTGAAGTAAAATTAGTGATCCAAGAAATTAAGTAAGAATTTTCTAAAGACAGACTAAATCATACCTGAAGGAGCGTTGCAAGAAACACAAATGATCAAATCATTTAGACAAGTCTTTACCACTTGTCGACTTATTCACAGAGGGAAGAGTAACCAAAACTCCTGCTCAAATAAGAGTACTTTAAAATATATTACTGAGAGGCACAAACAAAGTGTCTAGAAACTACTGAGAGAAGTGCAATTTTATGAAAAAATTACTCAACTATATGTAACTGACTACTACACACTTTCTAGATTACACAACTGTTCTATTGTGCCTGAATATGTGAAAGTCCATATAAGGTTTTAACCTTCCTCTTGTGTTAGGGTCGCCACCGACCCGTTTTAGTTTTTAAATGCATAAAATAATCACTTAAAATTTGTTTATTGCATCAAGGCTTTTTGACTTTGTCAGGAACCTTGATTTCAACAAAATTCAACAAAAACATTTTTTTTCACTGCATTATAAAATGCTCTAGTTGAAATTATGTCCTTTGTAGTGTTAGGGTCGGTTTCGACCCGGTTATAAAAATATGATTATAAAGCAATAATTAGAGCCAAAATTGAAATCATAAATGCATTGTCAGCCAACACAATGACAGCCACCTCCTCCCCCAATCATGTGAGCTTCTGGGGATGCTCATTTGTCCAGGATTGCTGCAAAAAAACAAAACAAACAAAGATGAGCATGTCCAGACACGTCAGGTCACTTCACTCATTTGACTTGCAGAGTGCACATCTCCAATTTGCAGCATACAAAAATGAAAAGAAGATTTACGGTGAGCGAAGCTCGAGATTACATTTTTGGAGAAAATGAGGGAGAAGACACAGATCAGCATAGTGATGCAGAGGAGCAAGTTTCTGAGGAAGAGGACAATGTGGAGTACCAGCCAGAAGACACAGACACATCTGAGTCTGATGCTGGTGCTCACCCAGCACTCCATCCACATCATCAGCAACACAGAGAGAATCTGCATCAGCATCCTCCTCAGCCAGCCCTGCCTCAACACCAACCAGAAGAGCCACGGCCACAACACCAACCAGAACAACCACGGCCACAACCCCCCTGAGACCACCTGATTCTAAAAGAAAGAGGTGTCAGGTCTGCCCAAGCAATAAAGACAGAAAGACAAACATATTGTGTTTCCGATGCAAGAAATATCTCTGCAAAGAACACACAAAAAGTGTCACTTTTTGCCACACATGCATCTAAACACACACACACCTACACACACACACACACACACACAGACACACACACACACACACACACACACAGAGGCAAGTTCTTGCACACAGATACTTTTTTTAAACTCTGATTTAGCGTTCTAATTGTTTTGGAAGTAATAATTGATTTCTATTGGTTTGATTTGTTTGATTGGTTGTTTGTTTGAACTTGTAAATCAATATTTTGTGTTATGACCTGTTCTGTGTTTCAATGTGTTTATATTAAAGTTCTATTGCTGACATTTTTTTGTTTTTTTGCATTTTCTTGAAGAAAATATATATGGGTCGAAAATGACCCATAACACCATAGATGTTACTATAGTTATTAATTTTAAAAGGAAAAAAATAAATCAAGCAAATTCATTTCAGAGATGTGTTCTATACCCCTTAGCAATATTCTGGTAACACAACATCCTTTCATTTATTTATATTATTCTCTTGAGGTTAATTTTTCTTTTTTTAATTGAAATCGAGAGGTATACTAATAACAATAAAAAGGCCCAGAGACCCACAACAAAAATATTAAACCCAACATTTTCATGGATAAGGAAGCCTAACAAGGTAACCAAGAGATTAGAAAAAAAATTGGAATTTAAGTTTTTATTTTTAGTGTATTTTAAAGCTGATTTAAGACACGGGTCGAAACCGACCCGTTAACACCGGGGATGGTAACAGAAAACTAACACAGGAGGAAGGTTAAATAGTCCACTTGGTTCTTTCTAGTAACTGTTTAAGGGCCGTTATTGTCACCCACACTGCCGAGCAACTGACGATTTCATAGATTCACATTACCAGTGCTTACAGATGCAAATGTTTGACCCAGAATGTTAAAAATACAAAAATATATGTTTTATTGTGACAGATTTCTACACAGCCTTTGACTTTTAAAGAAGTTATCCAATTTTTATTTTCAGTTCCCCTCTGGCTCTCACAGTTTTGAGCATTTAGCGTATTTAATGATAATTACTCACACAGTCGTCTAATAGACCAGTTTCAAAGCTACGTCATCACTGAATGCGTGCGCAGTGCTGACTCAAAACAAAGCCACTGCCGCCATAAAACCCCCAGCGAAGATATAGAAGAGAAGAGAAGAACTCGACGTGAAATAAAGAGAAACAGATGGAATAAATGATAGTTCATATCATTCAACTGACATACACACAAGTGAACACCTGCTGCTTGTTTAGGGTAATTTGCCCAGGTGTTCAGTGGTGTTTAATCATGCTGATTAACTAGCAAGCACAGGACACCGCAAAGCTCACAGACAAATTAACCGGGTAACCTCTATGACAGACACATGTAAACGAACACGAATAACTTTGTTAAAATGCATGATAAGTTTTCGCATGACCATCATAAATGGCATTTGACTGAGATCACATGACTGAGATCACATCTGTGACTCGTGAATTAAGTCGTAGTATGTTACTTACCCCGCAACGCAAGTGCAGTTGGCGGTCAGAACGTAGTTATCGCGCTTGCTGATGATAGCCCAAGCATTGTACATGGTCGTCTTGTGGCCTTGTCTTTGACTGGGGAGAACATCAGATGCCAACACGCAAAACTCCCCATTGATATTGTGGTATTTTACCTCCTGTACATGGCCACATACGGCAAACTGGTAGGCATCCATGGATTTGTATGCGCGCACTTTCTCTCTTGTATACACGCTGGACTTCTCGACTAAATAACAGTGGATATCTGTCCACTGTAAATCTGTCCACTTTCTGCGGTCGTACTGCCACTCCGTGATCGCATAAGGATCTGGTAGTCGAACCCCGTTGCTCAACGTGAGCTCTTGAATGTAGCTTTCCCTATCGTTCAGATACTCCGCTATGGTCCGCCGTGGTTGATTCTGAGTCAACAGTGCGCGCACATGCCGGTGACGTCACATCTGTTTACTAACAGTAAAGGGGTCTATAGACTGGGGAATATAATTAAAGGCACACTATGGAACTTCTTTGACCACTAATAAAACTGGCATCACACTTCTCGGCCACTTCTCCACAGATCTTGACTTGGAATTCCTACTGAAACTATACATCATGACAAAACACAAATTTCTACAAAATTCCTCAAACTTCACTGGATTTCTGCTGCCATGCCCAGATCAGGAGTGTCCTCAAACTGCACCTTGTAGTCACTTTCCTGCTCTTCAAATACAATGACCTTTGAAATGAAATGAAATCTAAATAAATAAACACATTTCATCAAATTCATACACTATAGAGCTGAACTATTTGGGGAAAATATCTCCATGGGATCTATCTGTGTTTTACAGCTTCACATTTTAAACACCTCCAGAAGAACTAACAAAAAGACTGAAATATAAACTGATATTTACCCCACAGATCTTTACTTGGAATTCCTAGTAAAACTATACATAATGACAAAACACAAATTTTGCCAAACTTGCCAATTTATTGTCTTTCTGAGCAAAGCTGCCTTCTGTCTCATCTCTGAAAATCCCGATTCCCTAAGTTCTGAAATTTTGGACTAGCCCGTGTAACTTTTCTAGTGGAGGGTTTGCCACCAGCTTGTCACCATGGAAATGTTATTGCTTTGTCTAGAATGTTCCACGGTATAGATTAAACTGGTTACTGGACTACATTACAGTTCAGATCTGTGGGAAGCCGTCCCTATTCACAGAAGGAATTATTGTATTTTTGAGCAATAGAAATACCTGCAATGAATAAATCCTAGATTGATATGATTAATGTCAAATAACATCTCCATGGAGACAAACAGGTAGCATACCCTCCACAAGAAAGTTGCGCAGTGCACCTTTAAGTTCACAAATTTAACACGGAAACGTGTATACGTAAGATTTTTGTACGTACGGCCACTTTATAAATGAAACCCCTGAGGTAAAACTTTGCCGTTTGGTGCTGCTCAACTGCTCATCTTCATGGAGAGGTTAAAGCCATAGAGTGGAATATTCCAGTCAAAGCAGTGAACCACCTGCATAGAGAGCCTCCACCAGAAAAGTTAGGAGACAGTATTTTGGAAATCCTTCTACAAATTCAAGCAATTTTACATTAAACATAAATACAGCTCTGGAAAAAAATAAGAGACCACAGCAAAATTATCATTTTTTTCTGGTTTTACTATTTATAGGTATGTGTTTGGGCAAAAGGAACATTTTTGTTTGAGTCTATAAACTATTGACAACATTTCCCCCAAATTCCAAATAAAAATATTATTGTTTAGAGCATTTATTTGCAGAAAATCCAATCCAACTTTATTTACAAAGCACTTTAAAAACAACACAGTCGACCAAAGTGCTGTACACAGGTTAAAACACAAAATATGAGACACAGTAACATCAAAAACAGAGCATGATAAATGTCAACTACTCACACTGAGTTAAAAGCCAATTTAAAAAAATGAGTTTTAAGAAGAGATTTAAAAACAGGAAGTGAGTCAGCCTGTCTAACGTTCAGTGGAAGTGCATTCCAGAGTCTTGGAGCAGCCACTGAAAAAGCCCGATCACCCCTACGTTTCCTTTTTGTCTTAGGGACCACAAGGAGACCCTGACCTGCAGACCTGAGAGAGCGGGAGGGCGTTTAGGGCACCAGCAGGTCAAACAGATAATGTGGAAAATGACAAATGGTCAAAATAACAAAAAAGATACATGTTTTCAGACCTCAAACAATGCAAAGAAACAAGATCAAATTCATTTTAAAACAACATAATACTAATGTTTACACTTAAGAAGAGTTCAGAAATCAATATTTGGTGCAATAACCTTTATTTTTAATCACAGCTTTCATGCGTCTTGGCATGCTCTCCACAAGTCTTTCACGTTGTTCTTGGGTGACTTTATTCCACTCCTGGTGCAAGAACTGAAGTAGCTCAGCTTTGTGTTTGTGTTGGAATTCAACAGACGCTGCAATGGAATGGCTGTAATACATGTAGAGATGCTGATTTCAGAAAAAAAATGCAGTGGTCTCATATTTTTTTTCCAGTGCTGTGAGATACAGTAAGGTTACATGAGAAATAACCATTAAAAAAATACAAGCTTTTCCATATTTTTTTTATCCCAGTTAAATAATAATAAATAACACAAAAGAATTTCAGATTATGGTTTTCTGATTATGTTATATAGTGTAGCTTTATTGTGAGATAGATCCATAATAGGGAACGGTATTGGGAGTAACTGCAGGTACTGTATGTAAATGTATGTAAATATAAATTTGTCCGAAATGAATAAAGCTGCCTGTCTTTTAACGATGTGAAGTTCATTGGATTTCCGCTGCCATGCCCAGATCAGGAGTGTCCTCAAACTGCACCTTGTAGTCACTTTCTTGCTCTTCAAATACAATGACCTTTAAAATGAAATGAAATATAAATAAATAAACATATTTCATCAAATTCATACACTAGAGCTGAACAATTTGGGGAAAATATCTCAGTGGGTTCTATCTGTGTTTTACAACTTCACATTTTAAACTGACTGAAATATAAACTGATAAAGTCATACAAAAATCACATTTCAGAACATGTTTGTGTCCGCAGAATAAGACAGGAGATGTTGTTGTTACTGGACGTTTTGTTTGTTAATTTTGCTTTTTGCATCCATTCAAATTGTGGTTTTAGTAATCTTGCAGTCCTATCATGCACAAAAAGTAAAAGGGTCCTTGTTTAGTCCTGGTTTAGTACTGGTTTGGGTCTAGTCCTGGTCTAGTACAGGTTTAATTCCGGGTTTAGTCCCAGTTTTAGTCTCATGTTGTGATTGTGTAAGTGAAAGCAGCCTTATTGTACTAGTTTTGTTTGATTTCGACTGGTTACCTGGTTGATTCCACTGTTGAGAACGGGCCCTGGGAGATAGAGAGCCTGCTGTGGACCAATCGACCAATAGCGGCCAAGATTCAGCCCGTTGATAAAGACCACTCCCTTTTCCCAGCCCTGAAAATACATGATTACATAGTTTACATTGTTCTTACTGATGCCATATCATTAAGATAGTAAAAGACAATTATTATCTTTTATTGACAATAACTAAAATGTAATTGTAAAATCTGGCCTGCTGCTAACCATGGGTTTCAGAGTGATGAGAAAATAGAAATGTTGTCATAAATAACAGTGGTCTACAAGCAAAATGCTTCCAGAAAAAAGTAGTGAAATTTTCCTTGGTTTAGGTCACTAATAAAGAAAAAGTAAGTCAGAAGTGCTGATTGGCTATAGTTTCCAAGATATAGTATTGGGTCAAAATAGGAAATGTATGCAAAATAAGGCAAAAACAGTAGTTTATCAGAAGGTACAGTGTGTCTACAAGCATCAAGTTCTATCTGAAAGCCTGTCTGCACATTCCAATACATTTATTTTAATATGTCTAGAGTTTTAATATTTTTTGATTTTACATAAGAGAGATGCCTCGAAATTGTGTGCACCTGATGTCTTAAGATATTTCTTGTTTATTTCTTGATGGATAAAGAAGTGCAAGTTAAATATTTTCAAAATATAAATATTATTTTTAAGCAAAAATGCCTAAATCTATTGTATAAACAGATGTGATTTTGATGTAAAACAATATCATTAAATATCTTGAATACATTAGCTAACCAGCACAGTTATCAATTGATACACTTTACCATTCAGCTATCCGCTTTGCCACTAATGCACCCTTTCACACTCATCATTGTGACCTGTATAAACTGGTGGGCTGGCCCTCCCTCCACATCCGGCGGCTCCATCACTGGTTTCTCTTTATATACAAGACAATCCTGGGCAAGACACCTCACTACCTGTCATTCCTTCTTCATGCTGCTCATAACTCTTATCAAACAAGATCCAGTAACATCATCAGCTTCAATATCCCTCCTATTTCTACTACCTTCGGACGCAATGCCTTCCGTTTTGCAGCAGCACATGACTGGAACTCACTACAAAACACCCTGAAACTCACAACTCTGATCCCAATCGCCACCTTTAAGCAGAATCTTCAAAACACGTTAGTTGAGTCTTGTTCATGCTGACATTTTAAGACATATTTACATACACTTATTTAAGCACTTTATTCTTTTTTTCTTTTTTACTGTGTATCTTTTTAATGTAATAGTTTGTGCATAGTATGTTTTTATTTATTTCTGCAGCCTCTTGGCCAGGTCGTGTTTGTAAATGAGAAGTGGTTCTCAAACAGTTTACTTGGATAAATAAAGGTTAAATAAAATAAATAAAATAAACTTTCAGTTCATCTTATCAATATAAATGAGATTTAGCCACTTTTATCTCGGAAGCAGATCGAGTCCAAAAATGTGTAGACCAGTGTAATTCAAACTAAATATTGTATTTTTTTTTACTGAAAAAAACAAAAAAACAAAAAAACAAAACAAAATGGGGGTCCTTCACCTGCTTGTTTCTATGGATATATGTAATTGCTCCGTCTGGAATGTTCCACGGTGTGATATTAAACAGCTCTACCTTACATTTATTAAATTAACTGGTTTTATAGCTCAAAAATACTTAGAAAAACACATTCTGACTGTGAGCAGGATTGCCTCTCCACAGATCTGACCTGTAACTTGGTCTAGTTTGGTCTTCATGTAGACGAAGCATTCCAGACAAAGCAATAAAATATAGAGAAAATCATTTGACAGACCCTCCACCGGAAAAGTTACAAAATGCATCTTTAAGTCATGCTTTTATATGACTTACTGATAATTTCACAAAAGTGTCGCTTGGATATCCGTACGCGAAGAGCTTCCCCATGAAAAACCCCGGAAAGCTGGGGTTTTTGGATAGGGTTTTCCATGGCGCCTGATAGAGACTGAAACAAACCATTACGAATAAATAAATGCGGTCTAGCTCATTCTCAAAGTAATAAACTGCCCAAACCTATCAATAAAAGCGGGCTTCATATCCAGGCTGTATATTGTGAAGTCCCTTAAGGGAATATTGTTTAATAAAATGTCCCCCACTAGACCTGGAAGAAACACAAATCAATGTTGACTCACAGCTTCACAGGCTTGATTTAATATCAGTAACAATACACTGCATAATGTCTGTCCATCACCTTTATGTTGTTTATCCAGGTCCCTTCCTTTGTGAACGCGTCCACAATTTTCCACCAATAAACTCAGAGTTCTTTTGCCCTGCATTGTGAATTTTACATCTGAATTAATACAGAATAGAGTGAATAGAAAGTCTTGATTTCATACCTGACCATCAGGAACTGCCAGCTCTTGAGTTTGACGCTTGAAAAGACCAATGTAAATTTTGTCCACAAATACCTGGAAACAAAATCTGAATTAATGCATGAATGCCTGAACTATAAACAGTTTATTAATCACTCATATTAGAAATAGACCCCCTATTTCATGATTAGATTCTCCATTAGTTAATACACACATTTTATACATCGTCACGTTTTGATTAGGTTGTAAATGAGAATTGGTTCTCAATCAATCTGCCTAAATAAAGGTTAAATACATAAATACACTTTCTTCTATTAGAACAAGTGTCTCCAACCTGTAGGTCTCCACCCCCTTCCAAGTAGCTCACCAAGAGACATCTAAATTATATATATTCTGCTGAATAACACTAATAAATGGATAATGGTTATGTTTTATAGGCATCTAACTGTATCCCACTTAAGGCTGGCCGTGACTCATATATATTCAATTTCTTGGGACCACTAAAATGAGAAGCTCTCTGGTATTTTCTTTTTTTTTTTTTTTTTTTGTAAAGGTAGCTCACACGAGGAAAAGGCTGGCGACTCCTGTATTAGAAAATCTAAACTGATCCCAGTATATAGTCACAGTCACATATTACAATTTCAGTTTTTTTTCAATTGCTTTGACACTAAAATCTAAATTTCTGCACAAACTCCAAAACTCCAAACTCCAAAAAAGGAGCACTCACATATATATTTTATATAATTATGCCTTATTTAACACCAGTCTTGTTATTTTTTGCTCCTTTTTTGCCATTTATTATTACTATTTATATACTATTTATATACTAATAGTATATATATATATATATATATATATATATATATATATATATATATATATATATATATATATATATATATATATATATATATATATATTTATATTTATATTTATATATATTTATATATATACTATTTATATTTTTACTCTTTGTTATTAGAATATATTGTGATATGTGAGCTACTGGGTCCAAGTAATGTCCCTTCTGGATCAATAAAGTTTGTCTATGTAATACATAAATACATTTTATTTATATAGCGCTTTTCTGGAGACTCAAAAATGCTTTACAAAACAAATATTAAAACAGTCAAAAGAGCAGCAGATAAATAATACAGTAAAGACAGGAGACTTACCAGGGCCCTGTCCCGTACATTATCTGCAGACTGCAATATTCCCCCAGTGGTTATAGTGGTTTCATACAGAGTGTAGCCGAATGCCTGCCCACTGTCGCTGTTCACTGGGAGATTCTCCATGCTCACTGGCCTGTGTGACTTGAACGGCTTTAGACAAAATGAAATTAAACTTAATTATGCCTCCTATACTGCACAGACAGCATAAATCACCCTACCCCTTCAGTGAAGCTCAGAGCATCCCATAGTGACAGGTGCTGGTACATAATGGCAGGTTCATATGCCTCTCTGTAATGTAAGGTGGGCATGTCTGGGAAAAGCTCTCCATCTGCTCAAAGAGTCAAGATTCAAGATTGTTTATTTGTCATATGCAGGATCAACACAAGGTCAACAATGCAATGAAATGCTTAGGATCAGAAGAACCCGTTGACTCGCTAAGATAGTCGAGAAGTACTAATAGCATGCAATAAAAATACAAGGGGAAAAGTAAACAATATAATCAAATATATGTAATAAAAGGAGGATTAAGGTTGCGTTAAGGATAAAGTAGGATTAACCCTCCTGTCGTGTTCGGGTCAAATCTGACCGTTTTACAACTTATAATATTCATAAATATTATGTTTTTCATCCGATTACCTCAAGACCTTATGATATCCTCCACACTGTGGACTTGAACATATAAAAGTGATGATCACCTATTTCATTAAATTTTGAGTGTTTTAATCAACCTTGTTACACCTGTGGTGTTCCCGGTCAAAAGTGACCGCCATAGGAAATGAATGGGAATCCAGAGTAAATTCATTCAACATACAGAAAACATCCCCATACACACTGCCTCAGCTCTCTCACACATACACACACACACACACACGCACACACACACACACACACACACACACACACACACACACACACACGCACACACACACACACACACACACACACAAACCAGGGTATGCGTGTTGTGCTGGACATGACAACCGGTCTCCAAGGCCATAATATCACATGTGACAACTTCCTCACATCACATGCTCTTGGTCAGGAGCTACTGAAAAGAAAGCTCACCATGGTAGGGACAGTGAAGAAGAACAAGCCCGAACTTCCCCCTGCGCTGGTATCGACCAGAGGAAGACAGGCACTCTCATCACAGTTTGCATTCACTGACACTCACACTCTTGTGTCATACGTTCCCAAAAAGAACAGAAATGTCATCCTGATGAGCACAGTACATAAAGACGCCGCTGTCAGCACCACAGAGGACAGGAAGCCCCTGATGATCCAGGACTACAACAAGAACAAGGGAGGCGTTGACTGCCTTGATAAGGTAATGTAAAGTCGCATCATGCATTTTATTTTATTTTTATCTAGGTGAATCATAGCATTTTGTGTACGACAGATTGAATATTGTTCCTAATCTCTTATTATTTATTGTTCCTTTATTGCAGCTTACTGGTACATACACCTGTAAGCGGATGACGACTCGTTGGCCTGTGGCACTGTTCCACAACATCGTGGATGTGTCAGCTTTCAACGTGTATGTGGTGTGGACAGCAATCAACCCAAGCTGGAATCAGGGGAAAAGTTTCAAGAGGAGACTTTTCCTCGCAGAGCTGGGGAAAGCTTTGGTGACTCCTCTTATACAGCGACGCCAGCACATTCCCCGCACACCAGCCTCCGCCAGTCTGGTTCGGAGCATGCAAGCTCCAGCCCCAGCCCTGGCTGCTCTCCCCCAACAAGGACATGGGCAGAAAAGGAAGCGTTGTGGCCTCTGTGCCCGTAGAGACATCAAAACGAGCCTGACATGCTGCTAATGTCATGCTTATGTTTGCAAGGCCCACTCTGACCTGAGTGTCACATGCCACTCATGTGCATGAATACACACACACACACACACACACACACATACACACACACACACACACACACACACACACACACACACACACACACACACACACCCTGTTGAGTTTGGTGTTTGGTTTTCCATTTATTTTTTGTATTATATGTTCATTTTATAGTTAATTTTCAGTGCCCAATTGTATATTAACTGATATTATTTAATGTTTACTTCTATAAATTGTTGTTAGACACTACTTTGAAACATTGTTCTCAACTAAAGAATGTTTAATAAAAAAAATTGGTGTTGAAAAAAAAAAAAAAGTGCTAATTTAAGAGCAGTTAAAACAGACCGGTCAATTTTGACCGCGAACACTAAAGTAAGGGGCTGGAGGCGAACACGACCGGAGGGTTAAATAAGGTGTAAGAAGAATATTTCACAGATTGCACATACATGATACATTCATATAGGGCAGCAGCAGTAAACATATTATGCATTACGAAAAGAAGTTTAGTTCAGTATTATTTAGAGTATTAACCACATAAGTAACTGCTGATAGTACTGCTGATAGTTCTAAGATTAAAAGGTACACTATGTAACTTTTTAATGCTTTTCCCTATGGCGTTAATGTGTTGCCTGTTCCACGAAGACAAGCAGGTGACACTAACAGGACCAGTTACAGGACCTGTATTTGAGCCAAAAATAAAAAAATAAAAATGCGGTAATTGAAGGTGTACTGTGTAACTTTTCATTTTTGCCACCTCCTTGTCTCTATGCCTCAGTCATTATCGGTGTGCCTGGAATGTTCCAAGAGTATGGCAACAAACTTTTCATTTCCACAGAGACAAACAGGTTAAACCAATAGGCCAATTTACAAGTCAGTTCTATGGAGAGGTTATTCACAGTATGAATGCATGTTGTTCAAGATATTTTTGTGCAATAGAAACACCTGTAATTATTTATTTTTTTTAATTTATTTTTATTTATTTTTTTCAAAACAGAGTTACAAAATAAGGTTACAGAAAAGCATACCATCTCCACGTAGTCAAGCAGATGGCAAGGACTCCAACAGAAAAGTTACATAGTGCATCTTAATTTTATTTCTAATTTTTCTAGTTTGTTTGTATTTTGACTTACTGCTATAGCGAGAAAGTAGATCCCTGAGCAGATGGTACTTTGGTGTGTACTCCCCGGATTCAGACAATGGAGCGTCATAATCTGAAAAACATACAGTAAGACACAGCCCCCTGCAGTGAGTAAATGATATTACACTTCAGTAAGACCTCAGCAGTAGCTCTCTTGAAATATCTGTATGTATTTGTACTGAGACTATGGTGAGTGATTTTATTTAATACAATTTTTAGAGCATAACTATCACGTATTGACTCTGTTGATCAAAAAGGCACTGAATACAGATTAAAGGGCCCATATTGCAATATTTTCAGATCTACAGCTCTGGAAAAAAATAAGAGACCACTGCATTTTTTTCTGAAACCAGCATCTCTACATGTATTACAGCCATTCCATTCCAGCATCTGTTGAATTCCAACACAAACACAAAGGTGAGTTACTTCAGTTCTTGCACCAGGGGTGGAATAAAGTCACCCAAGAACAATGTGAAAGACTTGTGGAGATCAAGCTGTGATTAAAAACAAGGGTTATTACACCAAATATTCATTTCTGAACCCCTCTTAAGTGTAAACATTAGTATTATGTTGTTTTAAAATGAATTTGATCTTGTTTCTTTGCATTGTTTGAGGTCTGAAAACATGTATCTTTTTTGTTATTTTGACCATTTGTCATTTTCTGCAAATAAATGCTCTAAATGATAATATTTGATTTGGAATTTGGGGGAAATGTTGTCAGTAGTTTATAGACTCAAACAAAAATGTTCCTTTTGCCCAAACACATACCTATAAGTTGTAAAATCAGAAAAACTGATAATTTTGCAGTGGGCTCTTATTTTTTTCCAGAGCTGTATGTTATAATGTTGTTTCTTCAACACAAACATACCTAGAGTTGTGTTTTGTTTCATTCACACATGTTTAACCCTGAAACCCTGCATATTTAGGCTGACTCTTAAACAGAAAATACTTTCCCTTGTGATGTGATGTGGTAATACAGGAAGTGCTCCACTGTGTTTTTTAACTCCATAAACTTGTACTATAATACATTTCAGCCCTGAAATTGCCAATCTCTACTGAACTAAATGTTAAAAAACTGTTAATTTGAAAACTACTCCTTCATGAGATCACAAGGTGGAACTGAGTGTTTTGAGCTTTGGAGATGTAGACAAGTAATAAAGGATTACTCAAACATGTGTTTTTGATGTAACAGTCAATTTAGCATAATATAGGACATTTAAACATAGGCTAGTTACTTAATTGAGTTCATGACAATACCATAAATTAGCCCATTTGCATTATTAATCTTGTTCAGATAGTTTTTAGAATATGGGGGCAAAATGACACAATGCGGGTCCATCATGGTCTTAACTTTAAAGGTCTCATGGCATGAAATTTTCACTTTCTGAGGTTTTTGAGCGTTAATGTGAGCTCCCCTACCCTGTTTACCCCCCCCCCCCCCCATGGTTAAAAGTTGCGAAATGTCTAAACTGAGCATTTGCGATCCTTTTCTGCGTTACAAAAAATGAGCTCAAACAGGCGATTTTGAACAAGGCACCTTATTGACGTCAGATCGAAAAAAGAAATGCAAATGCAGTTCCACCCCCGTCTGTCTGAACTCAGCGTCTCTGTAAATCACGCCCAGAGAGTTTGGACCGCGAATGCGAAATGCGTTTTTTTATTTGCCTGGAGGCACATCCAAGTGTTTCTAGGCTCGGAAGTCCTTTATCTGAGCCTCTGGACCTTTGAACAGCAGTGGTTTAATTTAATTTTCTGTGGAAATGTGTTTATTTTTCAATGGAACGCTTCAATTCTCTCCCCCCGTGCAAAAACAAGGAAATGGATCAGCTGAGAGCTAGAGCCGAGAGCGGAGCGTTTGGCCACGCCCCCACCATCTACTATAGGCCAGCTCTTTTCTCCTCATTTGCATTCAAGCAACAACGCCCATTATGGAGTGTTCAGAGAGAGAAAAATTACTCTTTCTCATCTTATCTCTGTTTCTCATGCACTGTGAGTGTTGATTTTGAAGGATTCATTTACAGTATTAGGGAACCATTAAGGAGCCATATAAAAGCATCAAGAAGTACCATGTCATGGGATCTTTAAATGAAACACTATAGACCCCTTTACAGTTAGTAAACAGACATGACGTCACCGGCATGTGCGCGCAGTGTTGGCCAAGAATCAACCATGGCGGACCATAGCGGAGTATCTGAACGATAGGGAGAGCTACATTCAAAAGCTCACGTTGAGCAATGGGGTTCGAGTACCAGATCCTTATGCGATCACGGAGTGGCAGTACGACCGCAGAACGTGGCCAGATTTACAGTGGCCAGATATCCACTGTTATTTAGTCGAGAAGCCCAGCGTGTATACAAGAGAGAAAATGCGCACATACAAATCCATGGATGCCTACCAGTTTGCCGTATGTGGCCATGCACAGGAGGTAGTTTTGCGTGTTGGCATCTGATGTTCTCCCCAGTCAAAGACAAGGCCACAAGACGACCCTGTACAATGCGTGGGCTATCATCAACAAGCTACGTTCTGACTGCCAACTGTCCTGTGCTTGCTAGTTAATCAGCATGATTAAACACCTCGGCAAATTACCCTAAACAAGCAGCAGGTGTTCACTTGTGTGTATGTCAGTTGAATGGTATGAACTATCATTTATTCCATCTGTTTCTCTTTATTCGAGTTCTTCTCTTCTATATCTTCCCTGGGGGTTTTATGGCAGCAGTGGCTTTGTTTTGAGTCAGCACTGCGCATGCATTCAGTGATGACGTAGCTTTGAAACTGGTCTATTGTTCGTATCACGAGAGAGAATACTTTTGAATGTACTCACCATAGCTGGGGACCAGAGCTCGGTAAGTGGGATCAGCCAAGGCTCCGCTCATAAAACCAAAACTAGATCCTCCATGGAACATATACAAACTGACAGACATTCCCCGCCTTAAAATCTCCCTCACAGTTGACACCATATCTGTAAAAAATCAATAAACAGGACATAGAAATTAGGGTGATTGGACTTGTGATATAAGTTTAAAGATTTTATATTTCACAGAATTGACTCTTGTGAGCTTTAAGCCATGTTCGAACATTGTTACCTCATCAAAAACATACCTGGAGTTGTGTTTTGTTTCATTCACAAATGTTTGAGTAACCCTTTTTTATTAGTCTGTTTATATTTCCAAAGCTCAGAATGATCTGTTCCACCTTGTGCAGTCATAAAACTGTAGTTTTAGTTTTTTTCCGTAACAGCTACCTTTTACCTTTTCATCAGTAGGGATTGTCAGTTCCAGGGCTCAAATCATCCAAATGATTCTAGCAAAAGTGTATGGAGTTTAAAAACACAGAGGAATACTTCTTGTATTACCACACCATATCACAAGGTGGAACAGAGTATTTGTGGGTTAATGATGAGGAAACAACATTATAAAATATGCCCAAATGAATTGCGTAAAATGAAACCTTTAAAAACAAATGTAGGTTAAGAAACTGATCGTGTATCTCATTGAATTTCAGAAAAGAAATTGTTCAAGCAACCTTTCTTTCTGTACTTTGAAACCTTTAGATACACTCTTTCACTCAGCTCTTCATTTCATAACAGGCAATTAATTTAAAACCCATCACTGTACACTCTCTGGAAAAGTAGGTTGGCTATTGGTATCCCTCCAAAGAGAATAAAAAGCATTCATAAGGGACTACTTGATAGACTGCCTGAATTGATACTTTGCAGTAATACCACGCTGGCAGTGTTTTACATGTATGTGTATGGCAAAATGTTCAATTACCATGGAGACACAACGCACACATTAGCAAACAGAGCCAAAATGTTTTTTAGATTGTCTGAAAACTCAAAATAATAATAATTTTTAAAAAAGGATTCAAACAACAAATGTTCAGGGCCTGTGATCAATCAGTTCTAAGTCAGTTCTTTATGCTCAGATTGTTTTAAAAATAAGGTCAGATTAAAGTCTAATAAATCCTCAGACAGAGCATGCTGACAGTTAGCATCACACCCCCAGGGAATGTTTATGACATCAGCTGCAAAGTATCATTACCTCACATGTTTGCTGAACTTTGATGGGAACTGTTACTGTCTTGTGATTGTTTACCTCTAAAAACTGGCTGCACTAGAACTAAAATGGAAAAAGAAAACCAGTTCAGCTATTTCGCTTTCCAAAAATGTGATACATTTCAAGAACATGCAAAACTGGATACATTGGTGCCACTACAGTGGTACCTCACCTTACGAAATTAATTCGTTCCAGAAGTGGTTTCGTAACGTGAATTTTTCGTAAGTTGAATAGCTATTTCAATGGAAAAGGCCTGATTCGTTCCAAGGTTTTTTTTTTATAGTGTAACGTTTTTTTTTTTTTTATAGTGTAACTTTGTGTTCTGCGTCCTGATTGGCTAAGAGACTGTAGAGCCAGGACTAAACGTGGAATAAACCAGGTCTAGACCAGAACTAAACCAGGTCTAGACCATTTCTAAACCAGGTCTAAACCTGGACTGGACCTGGACTAAACCAGGATTAAACCACCACGTGCCGCTCTTTGCTGGTTTCGTGCGGCTGGTTTGTGGCTCGGGCTCCAGAGGACGCGATCCGGGCGCCGGGGTTCTATCTCGTGCTCGCAGACCCAGTGCCGGTCGTGCAGACCAGGACTAGCGGTTCTACTCGCGCGGCGAGAGCTTGCCTTGGTCATTTTGGGTGGGAACTATTTTCCAGTGCGGAAGAATACAGCCGAATCACGCACCACGTTGTGCAACAGGGGAACTCCCTTCCCGGTGCGTAACTGGGATTCCCCTGGCAGCGTGCTGCGTGATACGGCTGTATTCTTCCGCACTGGAAAATAGTTCCCACCCAAAATGACCAAGGCAAGCTCTCCGTGTTGATTTGCACATTTATTTGCACTCGATATGAATGCGCACTACACAGAAAGTAATTGGGAAACGCATCGAGCAAATTAATTCCTTTTGGCCGAAATCTTTCTCTGGCGACGTTAGACTCCAGTCTAAGGCGGAGGAGCTGCAGATACCGCGGCGGTCAGTGGCGACAGACTCGGACAATGGCTGGGTGAGCAGGAAAATGCTTTCCACCACTTATTTTAGTCTCTGGACTGTGGGGAGATGCCCAAATTTGACCTGGGGGTGGCATATCCCTTTAAAACATGTAGAATAATTGTAAAATATAAAGTTGTCCTACTTCGGGGATTTCTCTTGTTGCGGGTTATTTCTGGAACCTAACCCCGTGTGTTGATAAAGTGTATTTACATTTCGGGGCATGCATATGAGCGTGCATTATTTGAATTTTTGAGATTTCACGTTTCGTAACTTGAATTTTCTTTCGTATCTAGAGACCAAAATTTAACGTGAAGGCGTTTCGTAACTTGTTGGGTCTTTTGTAAGGTGAGGTACCACTGTACTATATTTTTAATAATCTGCTGATAGACATTATAGTCATATCTGCCTGTGGAGATGTACGGCAGACTGAGGTCCACTCTGGCTCTCTGTTTTTTATGTTTTAAATTGCCCTGTGCTGTTGTTATTATTGGGTTTGGTACTCACTGTGATCTCCCTGTAATAAAGATAAATTAAATGAAAAAAACGAAAAAGTAGGATTCTGTTCACATCGTAAACAGCTCCAGAGCATCAAAAGTGCATTGTGCAACTAGTGGAGGGTCCGTCGCCTGCTTGTCTCCATGGATATATTATTGCTTTGTCTGGAATGTTCCACAGTATGACGTTCAACAGCTCCACCTTATATTTATTAAATAATAGGTGGTTTTATAGCTCAAAAATACCAAGAAAAATCTGAACTGTAACTTGGTCTGGTTTGGTCTCCATGAAGATAGAAAGGTTTAACACCGTACTGTGGAACATTCCAGACAAACCAATAACATCTAAATGGAGAAAAGTATTTGTCGGACGCTCCACCAGAAAAGTTACACAATGCACCTTTAACATTTGAGAAAAAACTGAAATATGAACTGATAAAATAACAACAATTCAGAACATTTTGTGGAGGTCTAAACTAAAATCTACCTGTTCATATTTTTAGACTGAGATAACAACCATTAAGCATTTAAAAGTTCCACTGGGAAAAACAAACTAGAAATTTACATCATACAATATTTGCATGTGTTACCAATACAAACTTGAGGTTGGAAAAAGGCCATTATAAAAGCTGCACAGGTCTGAGTAGAGTGAATTTAACACACATTTGAATATGTTTGTAAAAAGGGTTAGTAAGCCATGGGTCATTTGATTATTATCCATGTGTATATATTTCTTACCTTCTGGTGGTAGAATATGATGGAGCTCACCCCATGCGTCATACCAGCCAGTCCAGTAATCCATTATCAATGTAGGACTGTTGGGCTGAAAAATCAGGAAAACACAATTAAACGTGTGTGAAGAATCCCTCAGTCATCCAGGTAGAATCCATGGCAAAAGCTTTTGCCATAATTAAACGTGCATTGTGCAACTTTTCTGGTGGAGGGTCCATCAAATGCTTGTGTTCCACTGAGATGTTATTGCTTTATCTGGAATATTTCACAGTATGGTATTAAACATTTCTGTCCTCATGGAAGCCAAACCAGACTTTACTGGTGAAATACAGCTTCATCCACCAAGCTGTCAGGACGCTGAACTCTCTCCCTGCCCTGCCCCAATGACACTGCTGCTTAAATGACCCTTAAATGACACTGACACTGCTGCTTAAATGGCACTTAAATGACACTGACACTGCTGCTTATATTTGCACTTAAATGACACTGACATGGTTGTTTAAAAGACACTTAAATGACACCAACACCGCTGCTTAAATGGCACTTAAATGACACTGACACTGCTGCTTAAATTGAACTTAAATGGCACTGACACTGCTGCTTAAAAGACACTTAAATGACACTGACACTGCTGCTTAAAGGACACAATTTGAGCTTTATTACGCCACACATTGTGTTTTACCTGTTTGTATTATAAACAAGTTTACTGTACTTTTGCTATGGGTATATGTGATGTTTTAGTCATGGTGTTTATATTTAGCCTATATTTTATGTTTATGTATAGCCTATATTTTTCATAGTGTATATTCTGTAAAGATTGTTTTATTTGATTATATTTTTTACATGCTTCTCTTTATCTTATTTATCTATCTTAATTTTTTTGTATACTCTTGGCATGTGGACAGCAAAGTAAGAATTTCATTGTACAGGGAAATGTGTTTCTTTACTGTGCATATGACAATAAAAGCTTTGGATGTTGAATCTTTATTGTCTTGTACTTTTGCTACAGGTATATGTGATGTTTTAGTCGTGGTGTTTATTGTCTTGTTTATCAGATGTTTATGTTCACTGTGGGCCTAGGGAGCGCTGCAATTTCAAATCCTGTGTGTGCAACCTGTACATATGTTTTTTGACAATAAAGCTGACTTTGAACTTTGAACTTTTGAACTTTACTGGTCAGATGGAGAGGCAACCCTGCTCACAGTAAGAATGCCTGTTTTTATAGATATTTTTAACCAGTAAAAACACCGGTAACTGAATACATTTAAGGTAGAGCTGTTTAAAGTCATACTGCGAAACATTCCAGGCAGAGCAATGACATATCCAAAGAAACAAGCAGGTGACAAACCCCCAAACAAAAAGTTACACAGTGCACCTTTAAAGAAGACATATTACACTTTTTCTAGTATTTAGTAACATAAAATAACACACAGTAAATCATTTGTAAACTGCAAAACTGATCTGAAATGGCTGAGTAAAAGAAAGAAAAGAGAATTTAGGTTAGTTTAGGTGCCGACTGAGGCACCCTCAGTGCAAGAAGAAGCACTACCTTCATCCCTACCACTGTCAGACTGTACAACTCCACTCTATAATTACCATGTGCAATAACCTGTGCAATATACCTGCAACCAGTGTCACTTTAGCAGAAATTACCTCCACTGTCCTTAGATTATATATTTATATTTATATATTCAATGTTCTGTTTCACTCTATCCGTACTGACTACTTTACACTACTGTACAGTACTAGTGTTTTTCTCATTTGGTGTACATAAGAAATACTTGTTTTTTAGATATTCTTTATTTCATTATTACCAACCGTGTAATTTTCTACTATTTTCTTATTCACCTATTATTATTATTACTTATCTTGTTTGTATGCACATTTTTGTTCGAACTTTTTTGCACTAAACTGCCCTTGAGCTAATGTGGCAAGTGAATTTCTCCTGTGTGAGATCAATAAAGTCTTATCTTATTTAAAAGTAGTTCCCTTTAAAGGTGCATTGTGAAACTTTTCTGGTGGAGGTTCCGTCAAATGCTTTTCTTGGAGATTAGAGTTATTGCTTTGTCTGGAATGTTCTGCAGTATGTCATTATATATTTCTATTTTCACAGACCAAATCAGACCAAGTTACAGGCTAGATCTGTGGAGCGACAACCCCGTTCACAGTCAGAATGTATGTTTTTCTTTTTTTTTCTTTTTGAGCTATAAAACCACCTGCAATTGAATAAATGTAAGTCAGAGCTGTTTAATGTCATACTGTGGAACATTCCAGGTAGAGCAGTGGCATATCCATAGAAACAAGCAGGTGATGGACCCCCAACCAAAAAGTTACACAGTACACCTTTAAGGCTGATACAAACCTGTAAGGCAGTCAGGTCCTGAATGTCTCTCCAGTTCAGCTTCTGTAGCTTTAACGTCCTTAAAGCTACAAGACCAAAATCAGGATCATAATACTCAATAGAACGTTAATGTAAATGTGAATAAAGAATTATTATTATTATTATTATTATTATTATTATTATTATTATTATTATTATTATTATTATTATTATTATTATTATTTTGTACCTCCATTCACACTTCCTGACTTTAAAGAGTTGGAAGAATCTGATGTGAGTAACAGCTCAGTTATTCCTCTGGTTTGTAAAGCCTTAATGCACAAACAAAAATAAGATCATAATTTAAAATATTTATGTGACAAAATAAAACAACATATGTGCACCAATAGCAGTCACCTCTTTTATAAAATTTAAATAACTATCATCTTTGGCAAATGATCCGTATGCATTTTCAACCTGCACAGCGATAATAGGACCTCCTTTTTTGAACTGTAATGAAATAAAACAAAAAAAATGTTTATTTTTATGAAACTTTTTTTTCTGGTAATTTAGAGTTGTAGAGCAGCACCTACCTGTAATGGTACTAATTTAGGAACAAGCTTGTTGAAAAAAACATTGACGGCTTCAGTAAAACCTGTGTACGTTGTTCTGAGTTTCATCTTGTCATCTCTGAGGAGCCAGCTGTGAAATAAGACAAATCTAAATCCTTTTACAGAAAACAAAAGGTTGGTCAACTTTATTATAAAAAATGTATGTGCATTTGCTAATACTGAACCTCATAGTCACTTTATAAGATGTCGTGCTGTATTGTATTGTACTTTTCAAATAATTTCCCTTGTTGATCAGTAAAGTTTGTCCAAGTGTAATGTGCTGTATTATCCTGTCTAATGTCTGTATGCTTTTTGTATGTTCCAAGTTAACGAAAAAAGAAAAAAAAGGAGGAAAAAAAGGGAAATGATCTCAAATGTGCTGACACAATCTCGAGCTCTATATGATCCATGAGTAAACACTGTCCCTTTTCACCCAATTGAATAATAAATGTATAATTCAAACTATTGAAATGAGTTTTTGTTTGATTAATTTCAAATAATTTCAGAAATAATTAAGCTTGGTTTAACCCTGATAAGAACACTCTCTTTTTTAAGAAATAAAATGGATTTTTTTTGACCTGGGAATACTGTAAACTTCAACAAATATTTCATGTAAGTTTGTACATTATGGTAAAAAAAAAAAACACAAAACTAAATAGTGCTGGGGGTATGGTACTCAAACACTTTTCCCCCTCATACTTCCTACTGGTCAGCCTCTGTTATGCTCTGAGAGACGGATTTAACCAATCACAGTAAAGTATGAACTTTGAGCAGCAACATATAGCTTTACTTATTGGAACTACATAAAGATACTAACTGCATAGTTTTGGCATATTGCTCAACCCTAGACTTGTATATTCAGAGTCAGTTTTAAACCCCCCTGTCTGATATATGGATTATTACCTTGGCAGTCCTCCGAGATCCAGTTCAGATGAAATGTAGGGCCCAGGACACAAAATCACCCACATTCCCATTTCGGCTGCAAGGTTTAAAAATGCTCTGAAATGCAAACAAAGCATAAATCAGCTAACACATTTTCCAACACAGATCCTGATTTGTAAAGAGACCCCATCTCTCTGTTTACAGTTACTAAAATACGCCCATGTCAGAAGTATACTGTTATTCTGATAACACGGCTAGACAATCATTTGTGGTACACTTTGAATAATCATTGTAATCGCCAATAAAGATAATCACCTGTATATGACCAGATAGTGCAGAAAAAATACATTGTTCTTGTTTTCACTTAAAGCAAATTACATTTCTCTAATAGTTCTTTAAACATGGAACTTATAAAATAACATTTATAATTATTCATATCCATAACATTTGAAACTGTCAGGAAGTTTATAATTATCATGATATTATTCAATTTTTGTTAATTGCTATGATAACTGAGACACAAAAGAGACAAAATTGGAATATGGTCCAATGCATAGTCAGAACAGGTGAATTTATTTGTTTGTTGTTAAATGTGGAGAGGTTGGCTGTGTTGTGAGGATGCTGCTGTCGTCATGTGGGACTTTGAGGCTCTTTCTCCCTGGAGAGTGTGGCTCTGATTATGATTAAAAAAAAAACTATAGCAATCCTAATAGATGCAGTATTGAAAGCTATAGTGTATTTTCTGCGATATTTCAGAAACTTACTCCAAATCCAGTTGTGTTTGGAAGTCGAAGACCTCTTTCTGTGGCTGGTGTAGACTCCATGGCACATACCTAGAACAGTGAAAGTAGATTTAGATTTATATAAAGGTTTAATGTCTGTGTTCGCTGTAAGATTTGAAAGTTGAAACTGATTTGTAGATTTCTTACGTAGTGACTGTGTTGATGCCACAAGCCTTCATCTTTAGAAGCCGGTCTCTCCAATAGGCTCTTGGAATGCGGAAATAATGTATGGCACCCCCAATGATGCGGAAAGGCTCTCCCTCCAATGTGAACTGTGATGTGTTCGCATTCAGCCCCACTCTTCGGCTCATCCTCCGTCGTCCTGTAGACATGCTGATACTGGGAAGAAGTGAGTTACTTTATTTGTGTCATGCCCACACAGTTCTCACACAGGCCATTGTGCTACAACTCACCACATGACACACTTAATAGCAACATGCAGATAGAACAGACTAGCTTTGAGCACAACATTATGTACGAAAATGTGCTATTAAACTTATTTGTGTTCTTATGAAGCAGAATGCACAGTTATTGCAAGCTAAAAGGGCAATTACAGTATAAAATATGTTTTGTGTATCTTGGTAATATCCACTGCATTATGAAAGAAAGATTCAATACTGCATATAAAATACAAGATTATATAACTATATTATTCTGACTAGTATGCCTATGTGTCAAATATACAAAGAGACAGCAATAACAATCCTATAACATAATAATAAAGCTGACTTTGATATTTTGATCTTTGATAATCAATCTTCTCAAAATTAACACATGTAATACCTGACTTACCCGAGATATCTGTACATGATGAAGCCAACAATGCAGAGACAGACAAGTGCATATTTCCTTTTATGAACATTTCTGATCCTAAACACAACCATTGATGTGGAGAGGCCCCTCTCTTGGTCAACACAGTAGTTCATCTGACACTGAGCACTTGATGCTGAGCTGAATATGCACCGCCCCCTGGGATGTTCCCATGGAAATTGAACACACCTTATACAAAGTGTGCTTTCTTTAGCCCCACTTTGATAAAAACCTATTTTACTTATACAGATATACGGCAGTAATAATGCTGAATTTGTCAAATAACATTTCGCCAAACATTTTCATAGAAAAATTAAACAAGCGACGGCCAAGTGTATACCTATATCCAGTCATTGCCTACATTTCAAATGAATAAAAAAATAAAATAGCATCCACCAAACTGGTTTACTGTGAGCCCGTCCGCATTATTACTTCACTTTCTCAACTTGAGGAAACTTGCCAGGTTAACTACATGTCCCATGATCCTCCAGTTCGGAGCTTGCGCAATGTGTTTTTTCTCGGCCCTGGCTGTTTGGAGTGTTTGCTTGTTGTTGTCACGTTAAGGAGCGCAAATAAGAGGAAAACAACAGCGTTAACCCACTAGACCTGTCGCATGAGGTAAATAGGACATAAGCTTTATTGTCTGTGATCTTATAGGCTTGAACATTTTCTTTGATAGCTGTGTATGTTGCACTTAAAGGCTACATGGTAGCTAAGTTTCTTGTTTGGCGTTAGCTAGCAACACAGACAGACGAGCTATGACTAAACAAACCAGTGCTGTATAGCGGGTGTCATATTTTGAAAGTCCCTTTTTGTATAAATTGTATGTATAAATGCAGGTCCTACAGTACATATATATTTTGTAAGAGTATAAAAAGGTAATATCTGCTGATCATTAGTACTAAAGCAATTGAACACCACCTCCATGTTTGTAAGTACTGAGTCAGCTCGTTCACGTTACCACACGAAAAGACATGTAATTAATGCTAAAGAAATAAACCAGCTACATTCTTATGTAACCCCACAGAGAGCTTACATGTTTATCTGTCTGCACAACCACTCTTGGTATTTCAAATCCATAAAGAGTAATCATAACACTGTCTCTCCAGTGCTTTCTAAATTGCTTGTATAATCTTGTATTATTTTTTAGGTTGCTGGGTGAGTCCCTTCCTGCCATGAGCGCTGACCACCAGGTTCTGAGTCCCCCTTCCTTGTGCAGTTGATGGATCTGCAGCTGGCCCAGAGATGACAGACAGCGTCAGGGCTTTCCTCCGCTATGTTGCGACGGTATGCATTTATACTTTGTTAGGTCCAGAGACAATGATATAGTTTTCTTGGGGTTTTGGATAATTGGCCCAACAAAAAACAAAACTATATATAAAAAAAATATACAATTTATTTATGTATGTTTTTAGATACATTTTTAATGTATCTAAAATGGTTAGCTCAACTGGTAAGTCATGGACTTTCCCCCTGGGGGTTGTGGGTTCAAATCCCCCCCGGGCAATGAGCTAACCAGTGTGGGTCCTTGGGCAAGACCCTTCACGGTACTGCCCCCCGGGCGCCGAAAAAGATGGCTGCTCACTGCTCCTGAAAAGGATGGGTCAAATGCAGAAGTCAAATTTCTCCCGTGTGTCACTGTGTGTCATTGTGTGTGAGACCAATAAAGGCTTAAGCCTAAGCTTAATCTTAATTATTTATTATGAACTTGATGTTTCAAATGTCTAAGTGGATATTACTCATTAAAACAGTCACATATGCATTATGTGCTTTGCAAAAACTTGTGTCTTTGATGACTATCAGCATAACATAAACTTAAACATTTCCATTAATGGTCAATATTATCAATCAGTTGGTCAGTGGCACTTCTAAATGCATTCCTGAGGTACCTGGCTTGAGTGCACTGTGTAACTCTCCAAATATTGCATAAATGTGAACAATTACAATAATTTCTTTTCTGGTGAGTGAGTTGCCACACTTGAGATGGTATTGCTTTTCCTGAAATGATCCAAAGTATGGCATTAAATTGTGTTTATTAAATTATTGCCTTGAAAAACATTCCTATTGTGAGCAGTGTGGCACTCCACAGACGGGTCCTGTAATTGGACTGGTGGTGTCACCTGCTTGTCCATTATTAAGTTGAATGCCATACTGTGGAATATTTCAGAGCAATAACATCTCCAGGGAGACAAGCTGGTGGTAGACCCAGAAAGGCTACACAGTGTTTTAATTCAAAAATCATGATCTGAGTATCTGAAGTATTTACAAGTATTTACTTGTGCTTGTTTCTTTCTCTGGGGTATAAAGGGGATCAAGGACTCCATATTGGGGATTGGCACGATCTCCAAGCTGGATGCCCGCATTCAGCAGAAAAGAGAGGAGCAGCGGAGGAGGAGGGCGAGTGGGGCTTTGGCACAAAGGCGGGCACAGAGTGAAGAGCGGAAACCTGAGAAGTAAGATAGAGAAAAAAAATTGTGAAATAACAGAAAATAATATATCGTAACATTTTTTTTTTTTCTATTAGTGAACCAAAAGTGGCTAGCAGAATCTTTCAGTGTTGTGCCTGGAATGGGGGAGTGTTCTGGGTAAGACGGAAGTTCATTAACAATTTCATGTGATTGATGAATGCTTGGTATATTGAAAGGCTTTATTTTCTCCCCAGCTCAGTCTGTTTCTCTTCTATCGGGTGTTTATTCCACTGCTGCAAACACTGACTGCAAAAATCATTGGTATGTTTGTTCAGTTTCCTCTTTAAAACAAAATAAATACACACGATCCACAAGGGAAACTAGTCTGACTCAGTTACACATTACAATATAACAGCAATGGGGAAAAATATATGTTAGTAAAGGTTTAAGTAATTAAAGTGGCAAAGATAGTAAATGTGTTGTTACAGAGATATACTGCGATAAACAATAATATTGAGACTACTTTATGCCATTGATACCATAACAATAAAACAGGATAATCCCAGTAAACCATTTTGAATAGATGGTATAATTAAAAACTAGGGGTGGGTATTGGCAAAGAAGTCACGATTCAATTAGAATCACGATTCATATGCCACGATGCAATACTATCACGATGCATCACGATACTTGAATTATTGCGATGCATTGCAATATACTGTATTCGACATACTTCAGTGAAAATGTACCAAAAAAAAAGAGGATAACTTAAATATCAGTGGCTGTATATCTGGGTAGTGTCTTCAATTGATACATAACTCTGAGCAACTCAATTCATAACTGAATTTATTGAATAACAAAAACAAATAAACCAAACCAATAACAAAAAAAGTGCATAGGATTTTTTCTAAAACAAAAAATGATTTTCAAACATTTGCCATTTTGGAGGTAGCTACCATCATAACAAACAATACCCTTTCACAAAGAAAAAGTGCACAGGATTTATAAAAAAACAACAACAAATAATTTATTTATTTATTAATAATTAATTATTAATTAATAATAATCGATTTTTGGCATCAAGAATCGATGCAGTATATTGTGAAAGTTAGTATCGCGATGCATTGTCATGACGATTATTTTGCACACCCCTATTAAAAACCCTGGGCTGCAACAAATTAATTGCTAAATGAACCAATAACTAGCAACCCTCTACAGCTTAAATCGTATAGGATTACAATAAAATGAAGAAAAAAATGTACATGTGATAAATATTGGACCCCAAAATATATTCTTCAGGCTTTCATATACTGACAGATAAGTTGATATAGTAATTATTGTGACAGACCTAAATATAAAATATATCTAGACTATGTACAAGAATTGGGATAGGAGATAAGCTGCAAGATGAATATGAAGCTTTGACATGACATAAGGGTGATTTTCTGTACAGTTGTGTTATAAAGTATGAATGTAGTCCTGCATCAGTCATTGACAGTTAGACTGGATCTCAATTTGATTAATTGCCCAGCCCTATTGTCCTGTGTCCTCGTAATAATTATTATTTTAATTCATTTCTCAGGTGACCCCTCCCTTCATGGCAGTGTTTGGGGCTGGTTAGAGTTCATTCTCACGTCAGTCTTCAGTGCTCTCTGGGTTCTCCCCCTGTTTGTCCTTAGTAAGATCGTTAATGCCATTTGGTTCCAGGTGGGTTGCTTTTCTTCCCATATTGATATTGGCTCTGTTTGTATTATACATTTATGCCTGGTACCTCTTGCTTGTGATACAGGATATAGCTGATTTGGCCTTTGAGGTGTCCGGTTGTAAAGCTCAGCCGTTTCCCAGTGTTAGTAAGATCATCGCAGACATGCTTTTCAACCTCCTTCTCCAGGCACTGTTTCTCATTCAGGTTCGTTTTCAGGCACAAGGCATTATAAAACTAGAGGAATCATCTTAACTTACAGTAACCAACATCCAGTTCTATGCTTGGTGAGGTTGTCATATCCTGATTCACTATTTCTCTATTTAAAGACGCACTGTGTAATTTTTTTTCTTAAAGGTCCCATGACATGAAATTTTCACTTTCTGAGGTTTTTGAACGTTAATGTGAGCTCCCCCTACCCTGTTTAGCCCCCCCCCCCCCCATGGCTAAAAGTTGTGAAATGTGTAAACTGAGCATTTGCGGTCCTTTTCTTCGTTTGAAAAAAAGACAGCTCAAACGGGCAATTCTGAACAAGGAAACTATGTGACGTCACATTGAAGAAAAAATGCAAATGCAGTTCCACCGCCCGTCTGTGTTTCTACCCACACTCTCTGTAAATCACGCCCAGAGAGTTTGGACTGCGAACGAGCTACGCAATGCGAGATGCGTTTTTTTATTTGGTTGGAGGCACATGAGAGTGTTTCCAGGCTCGGATGTCCTTTATCCGAGCCTCTGGACCTCTGAAACAGCAGTGGTTTAATTTTATTTTCTGTGGAAATGTGTTTATTTTTCAATGGAACGCTTCTCATCTCTTCCTCCGCGCAAAAACGCGGAAGTGGGGCCAGCGCACAGCGCACCGCTAATCCAGGAAAGAGAGGAGAGTTTGGCCACACCCCCACCCGCTGCTCTGGCCTATCTCTGTCCTCCTCATTTGCATTCAAGCAACAATAAAGTGTTCCAGAGAGATATTGATGACTCTTTCTCATCTTATCTCTCTTTCTCATGCACTGAGTCTTGATTTTGAAGAAGGATTCATTTACAGTATTAGGGAACCATTAAGGAGCCATATAAAAGCATCAAGAAGTACCATGTCATGGGATCTTTAAGGGGCCGTTACCTGCTTGTTTCTATGGATATAGTATGATATTAAAGGCAAATTAACGTTTTTTTACAATCTGAGCCTTCTTTCGGCAATAAAACAAGTAGTTTTACTCACCCATAGCATTTTTCTGTCAATTGGAGCAGTATCGCAGAACTTATGTTGAGCCGTTCTGTTCTAGTAATGATCCCGTATCCGTTAACATGGTGCTGTATCATATGCTCGGGGCATTACTTTGCGGTGTCCAAATAACACAAACTTTAGCACTTTGAAATCATAGAAGCCCGATGTCTTAATGTAAGATTTCGTTTGAAGGAAAAGTGGCCTGTAATCCGAGATTTAGCCATAGTTTCGAGTAGATGAGGATGCCAGTGCGCATGCGCGGATTGCTCCCGGGACCCAAACATGAAACGCAAAGCTGAAAACTATGGATAAATCTCGGATTACAGGCCACTTTTGCTTCAAAGGAAATCTTACATTAAGACATCGGGCTTCTATGATTTGAAAAGTGCTAAAGTTTGTGTTATTTGGAGACCGCAAAGTAATGCCCCGAATACAAATGCTAACGGATACGCTACAACATAACTTTCTTCAAACAGCTCCAAATGACACGAACGTGATATGGGTGAGTCAAACGACTTGTTTTATTACCGAAAGAAGGCTCAGATTGTAAAATAACGTTACTTTTCCTTTAAACAGCTCTACCTTACATTTATTCAATTGTAGGTGGTTTTATAGCCAAAACTGGAAAAACAGCCATTCTGACTGTGAGTGGGGTCGCCTCTCCACAAATCTGACCTGTAACTTGGTCTGGTTTGGTCTCAATCATGACTCAAAAGGTATAATGCCATACTGTGAAACATTCCAGACGAAGCAATAACGTCTCCATGGAGAAAACCATTTGACAGATTCCACACCAGAATCGTTAAAACAGTGCACCTTTCTATGCTCAAACACACTTTACCCCACTCTCTTCTCCAGTTGGTTACCCACTGTAAGGCTCCGAGTGAGTGATCGCTAGATTTAAGACAATCATAGTAATTATTACAACTTCATTTACTTCTTCATGGCAGTAGAAAAAAAAATGTTATGATGAAATAAAAATCATGATGAAGCTACAAGAAAATTATGATATGCATTTTTGCCATATTGCTCACCTCTGCATTTAATGTCAATTTAAACCCTCTAATTAAATAATTTTGTGGCCCTGTTTTACATTATTTTCTATTAGAATTTGCTGGTTTTACAATCACAAGATGGCCGCCACAATAGCCACAACAACGGAATCTATGGTCTCTCTAGTTTTATTAATTTTTCTTTTTCTGTGAATCAACAGTATTATAATGAATTCAGAAACGTTCATTTTGTCATCTTTTGTATATTAACTTCCTGGGTGCTTTTTGAAGGCAATACAGTAAGAGATGTACTGAAGTTCGAATTATAATGAATGAAGATTTATCCTGTAGGGTATGATCGTCAGTCTCTTCCCCATTGATGCCATTGGACAGATAGTTAGTCTGCTGCACATGTCCCTGCTGTACTCCCTCTACTGCTTTGAGTATCGCTGGTTCAATCATGGTAAGACTTTTGTTGTTGTTTCTTTTTGGTTTTAAACTCATGCATCGACCATCTAATAATGTAACTTGTGTTTTTCTTAATAGGAATTGAAATGCATCAGCGCCTTTCCAATATTGAGAGAAACTGGCCTTATTACTTTGGTTTTGGTTTACCCATGGCTCTGTTGACTGCGCTGCCCTCTTCGTACATTATAAGGTTAGACTGACTTCAGACTTACATCAGACATAAGTGTACATTAAAGGTGCAATGTGTAACTTTCCTAGTGGAGGGTCTGCCAGCTGCTTCTTTCCATGGAAATGTCTTTGTTTTGACTGGAATTTTCTACAGCACGACATTAAAAATATCAATCTCCAAAGAAGCAAGCAAATGACACTACAAGGCCAAGTTACAAGTCAGATCTGTGGAGAGGCGACTACCTTGACAACAAGAATGCATATTTTTTGCATTTTTGAGCCATTAATGTAAATGTAATTCACTTAATGTAAAATAGATATTTTTAATACTACATTTAATACGGTGGAGTATTCCAGACAAAGCAATAACATCTCCATGGAGACAATTAGGTGGCAGACCCTCTACCTGAAAAGTTGCATAGTGCACCTTTTCAGTGTTTCCAAACCTGTACAAGGAGAACTTACGTGGAATTATTTCAGATTTAACAAGATGTGATAGCAGTTGAATTTAAAATGTATTTGGAAGGACAAATCACATCTTAAGAAAGTTTTTGTGGTATAATTTACCAAAGCAAGAAAGCGTAAGATAATTTAAATTTAAAAGATTCATAGTTTAATAAAGAATCACCATTACACAAATTATGGGATACTCAAGAGTCTTAGACAAAGCTTAGGGATACAAGACAAAAGTTTGGAGCATTGTATTAGGATATGAGTACAATGATGCAAATATAAAGTTTTTATTCAACTTTTGATGTTGCCACCATAGTTTTTTAATCAAATATAACTTTTGCACCCTTAGTGGCTGCTTGTTCTCCATTCTCTTTCCCCTGTTCATCATCAGTGCAAATGAAGCTAAGACGCCAACACAGCTGTAGTGAGTAAAAACTTTAGTGCTTTATACAAAATAAATCATACTTACTATATATTCTCTATCATAAAAATATTTGTGTTTTGTAGCCACTTCCAGCTGCGTCTGTTCTCCCTTGTCGTGTTGATCAGCAACAAGCTCTTTCACAAAACGGTGCATCTGCAGTCGTCCCTGACATCATCTGCCTCCTCAGATCGACTGGTCACGCCCCACACCTCCCCATCCCGCCAGCGCCCCCTACCTGCCCAGTGAGGGATCTGATGAAGGACACAAAAAGCCACTTCACACACTGTGAAAAAGAGGTTCTGTCTGAAGGATTGTTTGGGAAAAGAATCCCCCCCCCCTCCCCGCCCCAAGGCTCTGTGGAGTTTAATCTGCAGCACCTGGCATCAACATATACAGTAGTGTGACACAACAATCGACTGCCCTGTGCCTCACACTCAAAAACATATATGTTCAGCTTTTGACTTTCTTTGGTGAACTTTGTTTTATCTTTTGTATAATGTGCCATTTGAGTGACTCCTTTAATAAATTACAGCACAAGAAACCACAGAGGTTGATTGTTAAAAAAACTAAAAAACTAAAAGTGAGAGCATTTTACATCTGAGGGGCTTTAATAGAAAACATTCATTCAGTATGTGCATTCATTTGTGTTAAGGCTTTCTTGCACATTAAAACAAGTTTGTTTTCTACTTTCCCTGGGCGAGACTTCTACACTTCCAGAGTTTTATCAAGGGATAGACCATACAATACTAAAAATGAATTAAAAAGGTAAAGCTTTTGTCTCATCACGCATGGGAGATTGCATGATTGAGATGAAATGTTAAAACAAAAATTAACACCAGCAAAGATACATTTTAGTCTGCTTATTGTTAAAAATTGCAAAGACACTGCCAAACCTTTCCTTTTTTGTGTATTTTAACCACTAAACATGCTGTGTTCTTAGCACATCATTGCTTGGCTGTAAAGGGCAGCATTGGAAAAAAAGCCCATCCTAATAATAGGTGGGTAGCCTTAACATGTCTGTTTTTACATCAGAGCCTGACACAAATGCTTATATTTTAGCATTGTTTGCTGTTGATTTGTTGTAGTACAAATGCAATTGTTGAAGTGACCCCTGAGCTACTGAAATGTGCTCAGAATTTAAGAAGAGAGCATTTACAATATCAAGTACAGATGCACATGGAGGAGTCTGGTGATGCTTGTAAGATTTTTTGTAAAGTACTAGTAAGGTTCATTTCAATAAAATCACAGTATTTAACTATGTGGTCGGTGTGAACTGGATGGGACCATGGGAGATGATGTGCTTGGCATCTTCTGAAAGAGTAGTAGATGATAAATAGATGAACTTGCCCGGTAAGGACACGTCACTACATCGACGCGGCAAGATACGGAAGTGAGATTGATGGGCAGAAGAGCGACCAATGAAATGTATGGACTGTGTGCACAGGGAGGATTTACACCAATAAGCGAACAGTATGGAGCAGTAGGGGCGGGACTAGTGGACAGCGCAGGTTGTGTGTGAAAAGTGCATGAGAACCAAGAGCAGAGGAGCGGGTGAGTGTTTCTGAACGTAATCATCATACTTAGGAGCTACAATTCTTCATTCACTATGCTTTCTTATCCAGCTTAGTTATTTTTTTTAAATCTGAAACTAAAAAAGGAAGAGGAGTGCACGTCACACGTAAGCTATCGTGTTAGCCTGTTAGCTCTTCTTACAAGCATCAGAACTAACCGGCCTTCTTATTACAAAAACGTGTTCATTTCTTTTAATGCATTATAAAGTGCATAAAAAAGCTTGCACATTCTGGTAACTGTGTGTTTTGCATCGCATTTGTACATAGCATTGAGTAATTTGTGAGTTGCTTCATTAACCCTGCTTCCATGAGTGGGTTTTATTGAAACGTCCAGTTTCCTACGTGGTGCATTTCACATTTATTATCTTCATCTTTTGAGTTTTCATCCATACTGACATGAGATGTGAGGAGTAAATCAGTTCTTTGGATTGCCCAAAGTTGCAGCTTCCTGTTTTCCCTGACACTACTTCGCTGCGTGGCCTTATCTGGTTGGGTTGGACAAATCTTTGGAAACCACTTCCCAAGGGTGGAAAGTAACTATTACAAATATTCAGAGTTGTTGAGGTAGTTACTTTTTTGAATAGATTTTAAACATATAATTTGCATGCATTTAGATACACTTAAAGTCATAGAAGTTACTGAGGGAAGCACAAGTCCTGATTGCCCCAATCTACAGTTGTCTCACTGCCGTCTTGGATCCTTTCTAAACCTTCAAACGTGCATGACAGCATATTTTCCATTTGTGCTTTAAGTGCCTTAAGTGTTGATAGCACTGGGCTACAAGCAAAATGCTTCCGGAACAAAAGTAGTGAAATTTTTCTTTGTTTAGGTCACTAATAAAGAAAAAGTAAGTCAGAAGTGCTGATTGGCCATAGTTTCCAAGATGTATTGGGTCAAAATAGGAAATTTATGCAAAATAAGGCATCTGAAAGCCTGTCTGCACATTCCAATACATTCATTTTAATATGTCTAGAGTTTTAACCTAAAATATTTTTTGATTTCACATGAGATGCCTCGAAATTGTGTGCACCTGATGTCTTAAGATATTTCTTGTTTATTTCTTGACGGATAAAGAAGTGCAAGTTAAATATTTTCAAAATATAAATATTTTTAAGCAAAATTGATTTGATGTAAAACAATATCATTAAATATCTTGAATACATTAGCTAACCAGCACAGTTATCAATTGATTTTCAGTTCATCTTATCAATATAAATAAGATTTAGCCACTTTTATCTTGGAAGCAGATTGAGTCAAAAAATTTGTAGACCAATGTAATATATGGCTTGTTAATTTAGTGTTAAAATGATCAAGCTTCAAATAAAAATAAAATGCTTTTAATATGATGGTAAAAATAGTACTTTTAGTAGTATATTTTTCATGCATATTTTTTAAATTTAGGAGGACATTTTTGTATAATTTTTGCTGAAGTACTTGCAATTGAGCACATTTTTAGTCATGTAACTGTACTACTACTACTCTTTCCGCCATTGCACTTGGCTTTATTGTGTCTGCTTGTTATTGGTTTGAGAACAGCAGGATAATCATCAGTGATCTCATATTGGTTCAAAACGTGTCCTTTTATATGTTGCAGTGATCTGACTAATATTGATTGATTTTGTCCTCCCCAGGTAGTACGGTGAGCTGTTTACAAACTCGCCAAAATGACCAAACTGGGGTTTTTACGTTTGTCCTATGAGAAACAGGACACACTGTTAAAGCTGCTCATCCTGTCTATGGCTGCAGTCCTGTGTAAGTCCTTTTTTTTTTTTTTTTTACATACAGACCCTGTGCTTTCAGCTCTGAAATATAAAATAAATGCTTCATATTTTGTGTCTTTCTGTAGCATTCTCCACCAGACTTTTCTCTGTGCTGAGATTTGAAAGTGTTATCCATGAGTTTGATCCGTAAGTTACTTTTTTGTCATCAGTTGTCCTCATTTACTACTCATGTTTTTAATATCTAACATTTTTTATATCAGGTATTTCAACTACCGTACCACCCGCTTCTTGGCAGAAGAAGGATTTTATAAATTTCACAACTGGTTTGATGACCGGGCATGGTACCCTCTTGGAAGGATCATTGGTGGAACTATTTATCCAGGTAAAAAAAATTATCTATTTGCTCACATACAGTAAGTGATAATAGAGATTGAACGTTGAACAATGTGTGTTACTGGCAGCCTAATGTCAATAGAGATGCAGAAGCAACATTAAAAAGTAAACAAAAGAGCTGTTGAACAACTCGGTAAGCTACTCACTGGATATTTATTGGTAAGAGATTTATCACCATGGAAATGTTATTGCTTTGTCTAGAATGTTCCACTGTATAGATAGATTAAACCTATCATGAGGGAGGCAAGTGGGTTACATGCAGCACTACGCTACATTACAGTTCAGATCTATGAAGAGTCACCCCTGTTCACAGTTAGTTATTGTGTTTTTGAGCAATAGAAATGCCCACAAATAATAAATGCTAGATGGATATAGGGCTGCAACGATTAGTCGACGACGTCGACAATAAAATTTTGTCGACATGAAATTTCATTGTCAACTAGTCGTATTATTAAGTATCATTTTAATTTGGAACTTAATACTCGTCTGTGTCAAGAATCCGCATGGCCGACGGCAAACAGTTCAACGTCTTTGTTACACATCTGCTCCTTCACTGTAGTGTCCAGGTTTACACCATTTCTCGTTCAGAAACAGCGCTAGTCCTCCTCCCTTCTTCTTCCCGCTCTCCGTGATTTGCGGTGTTAGCCATGTCTCCATAAAAACAATGACGCTAGCGTCCCTGTACTCCCTCTGAAATCTAACGAGCGCCGCAAGCTCGTCCGTCTTGTTGGCGAGGGCACGCACATTCCCCGTTACGACGGAGGGGAGGACCAGCCTGCAGCGTCTCTTTTCCCGGAGTTTACGTCCCGCGCGGCGTCCACGGCGTGTCGTCCGCAGGATCTCGTCAGGGATAACATGCCTGTCTCGGGGGAACACAACAGGGCTGCACAGCGCCATCAGCTGATCCTTTGTGTAGACGAGTGGAGGACGGGGTCCCTTACACATCTTAAGCCGAGACAGGTAAATAATCCACTAAAAGTGCAGAAAAAAATGCAGCGTCAAGTGCAGCCCAAGCTTAATGAACAGTGTTGACAAAAATATTTACAAAAGTGGGGCGGTTTAGAGGCAAAAAGTTAGGAAAGTTACGGAAAAGTGCGGGAGTGTTGTGACGAGCAGCTAGCTCGCGCCAGTCACTGTATCTGCATGTGAGGAATATTCCAATATTAGCACTAGTGCTAAACGGAATGGTGGCCATACTCAATTTGCTCACGAGTCATGGACAATCTTTTTCATTCCGAATGTAGTCTAGTCGTGTTTTGGCAGTATTCCCTTAACAGAACGCTGTTTCACAGAATACTTCCAACTTTTTAAAAAAACTGGATACTGACAATATTCCGCTTTGAAACGGAATGCTTAAAGCATGCACGCATAACTGTGCTCACTAAATACCAACGTTAGTGTCGTGTCCATTATCCTAGTAATACTTTTTTCCGTGACTAATCGTGACTAATCGTCACTGGATCTATAGATTAATCGACTACTAAAATAATCGTTAGTTGCAGCCCTAGATGGATATGTTAAATGTCATACCATGGAACATTCCAGGCAAAGCAATATCTCCTTGGAGACAAGCAGGTAGTAGACCCTCCACCAGAAAAGTTGAACAGTCCATCGTTTAACTGAAAATGTCATGATGTGTACACAATGCCGAGCTCTTTATTAAACTGTCTAAAGATTTATTTATTTAGGAAAAGGGGGAGCAGTTTGAACATTTAGAAGTTGAGTTAAAAACATTTCTTTTGTGAACAGGTTTGATGATCACCTCAGCCGTCCTGTATCACGTTCTACACTTTTTTCACATCACCATCGACATCCGCAACGTCTGTGTCTTCCTCGCTCCTTTGTTTTCCTCCTTCACTGCAATCGTCACATACCACCTGACCAAGGAGCTAAAGGTATGGGAAACAGCCATTTTGTTTTTCAGATACTGGCCTAACTGATTGAAAAGATTTATTTTTTATTTATTTATTTCATTCATAAAGTAAAAAAAGACATTAGCACTGTCATAACATTAAATGTACAAGGAATTAATGAAAAGGCATTCTATTCTATTATCTGCCCCCTTTTCCAGACAATACACTAACACTGATAGTTACTTTAAAACATTTCAAATCAAGACATTTCAATCACAAATATTAATCAATTGCAAACCGATAGTGTTTTTTTCTTTTTCATACATACTTAAAATCCAGTGCAATATGTATTTTTAATTGCCATTATTGCACTTTAGTCTTTGATTTCTTTGTCAAGACTATTTCTTAAATTAACTCTTTTACAGCAATGCTTTGTTCCATAACCTTGGTTCTGAATTAGTTTTTTTTCCCTCTGTGTTCTGTCCATTCCTTTTATATTGTAGTAAAAGATAAAATAATAACTAAGACACCTTAGTTGACAAATTACAATATCAGAACAAAGAAATAATACAATTTAAAATGATTAAGTAACAAAGATGGCTAAAAATACAGATCTGTATGTGTTTATTGTTATACCATCATGCTCTATCCAAAAATTTATTCTCCTGTAGATTTAAATTTTTTCTTTTGGCCACAAGTCATATTTAAACCTTTAAATGAACCACAACCTGTGACATATGTATGGGTAAAATAAATTAAGATAAAAAATATTTACCTTCTCTGTCTCATCAGGATGCAGGAGCTGGACTTCTTGCAGCAGCCATGATTGCTGTGGTGCCTGGTTACATTTCACGTTCTGTTGCCGGGTCCTATGATAATGAAGGTAAAGGCTAAGGCACCTAATGGTGGATAGTGAATAAAAAAATACAAGCTTTCTGTTACACAATCCTTAAACTCTCTTGTACTTCAGGTATTGCCATCTTCTGTATGCTGCTGACCTATTACATGTGGATCAAGGCTGTCAAAACTGGATCTCTGTACTGGTCATCCATGTGTGCTCTTGCATACTTTTATATGGTGAGCAGGAGGAAATCTATAATAGTGATGTTTTTATTTTGTTTAATTTTTTTAGGATTAAGACTTTATTCACTTTACATTTATATTTTATCTGTAGGTTTCCTCATGGGGTGGCTATGTTTTTCTGATAAATTTGATTCCCCTTCACGTCCTGGTTTTGATGCTGACTGGACGATTCTCTCACCGCATCTACGTGGCTTACTGCACCGTGTATTGTCTCGGTACAATTCTCTCCATGCAGATTTCATTTGTAGGCTTCCAGGTAAGAATTTTACTAAAACAGTGGTTCCCAACCTATAGGGGCCCCTAAAAGATTATATAAGGGCTCCTCAGAGTTGTGATAGTCATAGGGTCCAACATCAAAAATTGGTATTGTGCAGAATAAATTAAAAAATCCCATGCATATGATTTGGAATTGGGTATATTGGGTACACACTTTTTGTTTATTGATCTGAAATAAAGGTTTTCTAGGATTCATTGTAATTGCATAATACAAATTGTAGTATGAAACTGGCTAAATGTACTGTAGAAACAATTCAAACCACAAGTTTTTTTGGCTAGTCCTTTTTTCAAACTAATATAGAAATGTTCCTATTTTAGACCGGGTTTGAAATTGGTGGCACTTTGAATGCCAGATATTTCCATGGGTAGCACTTTGAGTGAAAAGCATCTTAATAACTAACTTAACAGCTTAAGGGTGGCACAGTTGTGGACTAAGGGGCCCTGGCAGGTCTCTAGTACACACAGGGCAAAAAGGTTGAGAACCACTGTTTATAAATAATGTTGTTTCACTATAAAGGGCATATTTTACTTATTTTTCTTACATTTACCCAATCTACCTCTTCCCTGTATCCAGCCAGTGCAGTCATCAGAACACATGGCTGCTTTTGGAGTGTTCGGTCTGTGTCAGATTCATGCATTCGTGGATTACCTGCGCAGTAAACTCAACGCACAGCAGTTTGAGATCCTGTTCAAGAGCGTCATCTCCCTGGTGGGCTTCATCCTGCTTTCGGCGGGAGCTGTCTTGATGCTGACTGGTGAGAATTTTTGTTTTAATAAAATAAAAATAAAATTGCTGTGTGTATTTGAACTAATTGAGTTTTTTTCCTGCTAATTTTCAGGAAAAATCTCACCATGGACTGGTCGTTTCTACTCTTTGCTTGACCCCTCGTATGCCAAGAACAACATTCCCATCATTGCCTCTGTCTCTGAACATCAGCCCACAACTTGGTCCTCCTATTACTTTGATCTGCAACTGTTGGTGTTTATGTTTCCAGGCAAGTGAAAGCTTGAGACTAAAGCTGCACTGTGCAACTTTTCTAATGGAGAATCAGCTACTTGTTTGCTTCCATGTACTATCATTTTTCTGGTGGAGGGTCTGCAACCTGCTAGTATTGTGGTTTGCCTGGACTGTTCCTCAGTATGACAGTGAACTTTTATATTTCCATGGGGACAAGCAGGTGGCGTGTTAGGTCTGTGGAGAAGAGCCCACAGTCAAAATTGATTAACTCCAAGACAGATGTTTCATGCCATACTGTGGGACATTTTTGGCAAAGTAATAAGTAATCTTCATGGAAACTGGCAAGTGACCTATCCTCAACCAGACAAGTTACATAGTACAACCATTTTGTTTCATTTGTGTCCATTTAATTTATCCACTACAAAATATTTAAAGGGATATGCCACCCCCAGGTCAAATTTGGGCATCTCCCCACAGTCCAGAGACTAAAATAAGTGGTGGAAAGCGTTTTCCTGGTCACCCAACCATTGTCCGAGTCTGTCGCCACTGATCGCCGCGGTATCTGCAGCTACTCCGCCTTAGACTGGAGTCTAACGTCGCCAGAGAAAGATTTCGGCCAAAAGGAATTAATTTGCTCGATGCGTTTCCCAATTACTTTCTGTGTAGTGCGCATTCATATCGAGTGCAAATAAATGTGCAAATCAACACGGAGAGCTTGCCTTGGTCATTTTGGGTGGGAACTATTTTCCAGTGCGGAAGAATACAGCCGAATCACGCAGCACGCTGCCAGGGGAATCCCAGTTACGCACCGGGAAGGGAGTTCCCCTGTTGCACAACGTGGTGCGTGATTCGGCTGTATTCTTCCGCACTGGAAAATAGTTCCCACCCAAAATGACCAAGGTAAGCTCTCTGGGTTGATTTGCTCATATATTTGTATGCGTTATCCTTGCGCACTACACAGAAAGTAATTGAGAAACGCATCAAGCAAATTAATTCCTTTTGGCGAAATCTTTCTGGCGACGTTAGACTCCAGTCTAAGGCGGAGGCAGCAGATACCGCGACAGACTCGGACAATGGCTGGGTGAGCAGGAAAACGCTTTCCACCACTTATTTTAGTCTCTGGACTGTGGGGAGATGCCCAAATTTGACCTGGGGGTGGCATATCCCTTTAAGATAAGATAAGACTTTATTGATCTCACAACAGGAGAAATTCACTTGCCACATTAGCTCCAGGCAGCCTAGTGCAAAAGAAAATTAACAAAAATGCATACAGACAAGATAAGTAGTAAAATAAGAGAATGTAGACAAAATTGCACGTTTGGACTATATAGTGGAGTTAAACAGTCTGATTTATTGCACTGCTTAGTTGTGATTAACAGTTGTCTTTCTATTCCCTTTAGTTGGCCTGTATTACTGTTTCAACAACCTGTCAGATGCAAGGATTTTCATCATCATGTATGGAGTGACC
This sequence comes from Paratrypauchen microcephalus, assembly GCA_036785185.1. NCBI lineage: Eukaryota > Metazoa > Chordata > Actinopteri > Gobiiformes > Gobiidae > Paratrypauchen > Paratrypauchen microcephalus. Next base: position 10,117,902 of record JAVJIX010000007.1, on the reverse strand, counting down.
AGCATGTATTTCTCAGCTGTCATGGTACTTGAGCTCTTCTGCTTCATAAATAGACTGTAGGCTACTGTTCTTGTTCCCCTGATAGTGGCTGTTTACATGATCATTATCTGATTTCTGGAGTTATCAGATTATTAAAATGTCATATAAACAGTTACAAATAATGTGGCAAAACAAGAATGAAGGAGAAAAGATTGAAACATTGTGCTTTGTCTCCCGGATACAAGAGTTAATGAGACATGTCATGGGATAATCAGATTTCTTTTGTGCACAGAAACACACCAGAAATCAGATCTAATTATTGAACGTTATTATCTGATTATTCTAGTGATTCGATACTTATTTACTGACCTTATTATTGTACTCAGTGTTGTTATACTTTCTCCTCAGGTGCGTCTGATGCTGGTGCTGGCTCCGGTCATGTGCATACTGTCTGGTATCGGAGTGTCCCAGGTTTTGACCACTTACATGAAGAACCTGGATGTCAGCCGCCCAGACAAGAAGTCCAAGAAGCAGCAGGATTCCACTTATCCCATCAAAAATGAGGTATGACCCCCAGGCTCACACTGCACACTCCAACTCCAGTCCTATGGCCAAAGTATTCCATCCACAACAGGTCACATTCTCATTTACAGTAGTTGTATAGTTTCTGAGGAGGTTGGGTTCACCTTCTTTCTTTTTTTATTTTTATTTATTTTATTTTTTTTCAATTATACAAGACAGAACAAAAAAGAACCACAAAAGAGAGGAGTGCCGCCACAGTTGTCCATCGAAATATCAATCAAGATGTGTTTACAGTGTTAGTTTTCAAATAAAGTCTGATCTAATTGGTTTCACATACTCAGTCCATTTTGTCCATATTTTGTAAAAAGTGTCCTTTTGGTTTCGTAGGATGAAAGACAACTTTTCCATCACATAGATTTCATATACAGTGGTACCTCACCTTACGAAAGACCCAACAAACGAAAATTCCAAGTTACAAAACGCCTTCACGTTAAATTTTGGTCTCCAGATACGAAAGAAAATTCAAGTTACGAAATGCGAAATCTCAAAAATTCAAATAATGCGTGCTCAGCCACACACATTATTCGCTTTTCTCAGACTGGATTTAAACTTTTCTCACATTTGTCTCTCGTTTAAACACTCAAACTTTCATAGATTTTCAACAAAATTTATTAATAGTGAAGTGTGGGGGGAAGGGGGAGGGGGGAGAAGACTGCACGCGGACATGTGTGTGATAGCGCAGCATGACCCGGTGTATTAACGAGACCCGTGCTCAAACCGTGCCTCCTCTAGACCAGGTCTAAACCAGGATTAAACCTGGATTAAGCCTGCGTTCGTTCATGCACTCGGACTGCGTGCCGTCCCGAGGGGAGGCACATCTCCTCCCCTCCTCGCTGCTCGCCTCAGCCGTGACTCGTGAGGTACACCGGCAGAGCTAGCACGAAACCAGGAAATAGAACCGCACGCGGTGGTTTAATCCTGGTTTAGACCTGGTTTAGATCTGGTCTAGAGGAGGCACGGTTTGAGCACGGGTCTCGTGCTCGCAGCCCCGCGCCAGGTCATGCTGCGCTATCACACGCGTGCCCGCCCTCCCCCTTCTCCCCACGCACGCAGTCGCTGCTCGCCTCAGCCGTGACTCGTGAGGTACACCGGTGCTGCTGCTAATAGCAGAGCTAGCACGAAACCAGGAAATAGACCCGCACGCTGCGCTTTAATCCTGGTGTCCAGTCCTGGTTTAGTCCAGGTTTAGTCCTGGTCCAGTCCAGGTATAGACCTTGTTTAGACCTGGTTTAGTCCACGTTTAGTCCTGGGTCTACAGTCTCTTAGCCAATCAGGATGCAGAACACAGTGTTACACTATAAAAAAAAAACGGAACGAATCAGGCTTTTTCCATTGAAATAGCTACTCAACTTACAAAAAATTCCAGAAACCACTTCTGGAACGAATTAATTTCGTAAGGTCCTCACCTTACGAAATTAATTCCATAATACCACTGTATTATCTCTATCCACTCTTCTATTGATGGAGGATTTGCCTTCAGCCATTGTCTTGTAATGGCTTTTTTCTTGCTGCAAATAGGTTTGCTAATAACTTCTCATCATCATGTCTCCAATTCTTGACATTAAAGGGATATTCCAGGATTTTTGACATGGGGGCTCATTTCTGAGTTAGCCAGAATGTTGCAGAGATGTGGAGACACTTTTTAGCGAATTTCATGCAGTCCTTCTAGCTGCAGAGTTTTCAGTTGCTAGGCTAGTGCAAGTCAATGGTAAATGGTAGCCTGATTTTAATCAGGCTTACCCACTCCAAAGAACACTCGAGGCCAGTCAACTATAACGCCAGACTGTCGATGTAAATGTCTGTGTTGATGGAACAATTTTAGAAATATAATCAACCTTGAACTTTAAAGGATTTATGTCCTTATGCAACAGTGCGTTTTTTTTCCTGATCAAGCTAGGCATGGGTGGAGTGATATCACCTTGCAGCTAGGTTTCCAGCTGTTTTTTGTTTACCTTCAGCTGTCATCGTTAGCCGTAGAGTACAGTAGCCTGCCCTGTTCTACAATCCAGACATGGCCACGTTTGGAGGTCTCCCCGATGCTTTTGAAGACGATGCTGAGCAATTTGCTTTCTCCACTGAACCGTACCTGTACGAGCCGGAATATACAGACGAATGTTCACGGGCTAGCAACAACTTTATGAGCGTGCATGCCTTTTCTGTCAGCCAGGTAGACTACAAGAGTGAAGCAAAAGCTCTAGCACAGTCTTCATCAATCGACCAGCAGGCTAACATAACGACAGGAGCAAGCTTGGGTAAAAAAGGTACAAACCTGTTCTTCATCACAGGATCTTGCGCTTGGAAAGACAGATGGTACTGCAGTGGTTGTCAGACTAGGCTTTCCAAGGGATTTGGTGTAGTAGTCTGGTCCGAAATGATCACTGCAAATCTTCTGTTTATGTAGCGTCTCCACCGGTGTGTTGATGTCTAAGCCAGCAGCTACAAGCCACAGTCGCGTCCTTTCTCGATCGTGCACTGGAAAGCTGTGAAAACTTTGTGGTGCCCACCTGCGGGCTTTATTTGTACATTTTCGAAATGCACACTGAAACACCATTTTGCCCGGTAGTTCTTTTAAAATTCACCTCTTCATTCTGTGGTCTTCCCTACTATAGCTTTTCTCGCTTCTCTGTTTACGTGATTGGTCACTTCACAACCAACTAGAGTAAAGTAAAATTCCGCTGCTGCTGCTGCGAAGCTAGTCCCTCAGATATGGAATGATTCATGCTATTCGCAGTCAGTTTTATTTAAAAAATTACTCAACATTTATTACTTACATTGACAGTCTGCCGTTATAATTGACTTGTCTTGGGTGTACAGTGGTACCTCACCTTACGAAAGACCCTACCTACGAAAAATCCAAGTTACGAAATGCCTTCACGTTAAATTTTGGTCTCTAGATACGAAAGAAAATTCAAGTTACGAAACGCGAAATCTCAAAAATTCGAATAATGCGCTCTCAGATGCACGCCCCGCTGTTATCCCCGCTCAAAAAGCACCTTTCTCGGCCTCTTGACTCTAGCGCCGAACATGCAAGACTTTCAACAAAATGTATTAAATATGTAAATATGTATTAAAAATGTATTAAATAGTGAAGCGTGGGGGGAGACACGACTCCGGAAGCAGCGCGGAGACATGAACGCACCGTGCGAGGAGCACGGCACCACGCGAGGAGCATGCACCGGCTGGTTTGTGGCTCGGGCCACAAAACAGCCGGTGCGAGGAGCATCCCTAGTCCTGGTCTGCACGACCGGCACCGGGGCTGCGAGAACGAGATAGAACCGCGGCGCCCGGACCGCGTCCTCTGGAGCCCGAGCCACAAACCAGCCTCACGAAACCAGCAAAGAGCGGCACGTGGTAGTTTAATCCTGGTTTAGTCCAGGTCCTGGACCAGGACCTGGACTAAACAAGGTCTAGACCAGAACTAAACCAGGTCTAGACCAGGTCTAAACCTGGACTGGACCTGGTCTAGACCTGGTTTAGTTCTGGTCTAGACCTTGTTTAGTCCAGGTCCAGTCCAGGTTTAGTCTCTTAGCCAATCAGGACGCAGAACCAATGTTACACTATAAAAAAAAAACCTTGGAACGAATCAGGCCTTTTCCATTGAAATAGCTACTCAACTTACGAAAAATTCACGTTACGACACCACTTCTGGAATGAATGAGCCCCCATGTCAAAAATCCTGGAATATCCCTTTAATATCTCCCAGATATAACCACTCAAAAGTAAACATCAGTTTAGACCCAAAAACATGGTTTATACGACTCCAAATCTGTGACCGATAAGATTTCAGAAAAGATCTATCCCAAAAAATGTAGTAGTGGTTAGCCCCAGATGAGCCAGAGTCTCCAGCATGAATCCCCACTCCCTCTGTCTTTTTTTGAATGGGTGTGATAAACTTACAATATTCTTCAGATTGGGTTCACTTTCGTTTGTATTTAACTATGTATATTATACTTGTAAGGCGACCTTGAGTGTTCAGAAAGGTGCCTAATAAATAAAATGTATTATTATTATTATTACTAATTAGTATTATTATTTATTAGTATTATTATTACTTTCTAGAATTGCATGGTCATGATTTTAGATTACAGGGTCCTTATAACTAATAACTCTATGGAAGATTGACTGTTTGAGAGTAATATTAATATAAAATTTGATTAACTATAAAATCTGAATCTGAATGCAACATTGTGCAGCCCAAAAGCTTAGGGTTTGGTTTTTAGCTCCACAAACTTGCCATATTAATTTTAAAGCTGAAAACTATCACATCTTTAGTGTTGAATAATGAAGCTGAACCTATTGTGAAAAAAATTGACTTAAGTTAATTTGTACTGACAGAGAAGATGTTTAATTTTGTGCCAGTTTTTTTTTTTTTTTTTCATGTGGATAGGCCCAGTAATTATAAAGAGATGAACCATAAACCAAGTCAATAAATGTACAGTCTGACAGTTAAACAGCAAATTGTACCATACAATTCTGACATCTCCTGCAGCTCAATTTTAAACTATAGACCCTCTAAATGGCTCATGAACACAAATATTCACTATGCTGGTGTGTTCTTGTGCAGGTTGCCAGTGGGATGATTCTGGTCATGGCCTTTTTCCTCATCACCTACACTTTCCACTCGACCTGGGTGACCAGTGAGGCCTACTCCTCTCCCTCCATCGTCCTTTCAGCGCGTGGAGGAGACGGCAGCCGGATTATTTTTGATGATTTCAGAGAGGCTTACTACTGGCTCCGGCACAACACCCCAGAGGTCAGTTGCGTACAATACTGTGTCCGCCACCTGCTTGTTTTCATGGCTGTGTTATTGCTTTACCTGGAAGAAATGTTCAACCGCATGGCATTAAAGTAATCAGTCTCCGTGGAGACAAGTAGATGATATCGCTAGACTAAGTTACAGGTCTGTGGAGATGCCACTCCACCCACAGGAAGAATACATGTTTTTTCAAGATATTTTTTTTTTATAAACAATGAAAACACAAGATGGATAACAAATACTGTAGAATATTGGAGGCTTAACAATTGCATCTCCACAGAGACAAGCATGTGGCTGATTACATTATAGATGATTGTTATGAATAAACATTTTGAACAAATTTACAGGACGCCAAGGTTATGTCATGGTGGGATTATGGCTACCAAATAACTGCTATGGCTAATCGAACTATTCTAGTGGACAACAACACGTGGAACAATACCCATATATCCAGAGTTGGGCAGGTAAGCTAATTGCTACACATTTTGAGAGATAAAATCATCCTCTTACTGGTTTGTTTTTAATTAGGCTATGGCATCTACAGAGGAAAGAGCATATGAGATTATGAGGGAACTGGATGTTAGCTACGTCTTGGTCATCTTTGGAGGGCTAACGGGCTATTCATCTGATGGTAAGTGGAAATAATAAACATGTGTACAAATATGGCAGATTTTTACTGCACGTGTTAACTGGATTCTGTAGTTCAATTAGTATTTTTATTTCTGATTTAGACATCAACAAGTTTCTTTGGATGGTGCGTATCGGAGGAAGTACAGACACAGGGAAGCACATTAAAGAGCATGACTACTACACACCCACCGGGGAGTTCAGAGTGGATCGTGAGGGCTCTCCAGTCCTGCTCAACTGCCTCATGTACAAGATGTGCTACTATCGCTTTGGACAGGTCTACACAGAAGCCAGTAAGTACTCCTTATGAGAGTGGTAACTTATAATTATTTTAACTTTCACACTATGCATTGAATAAGAATAACATGGGTTAAAATGTATGTCAAATCTCTCCTGTCATTGTTTATTATTAACATTATTAAGACTGGTTTACAGGCAGTGATGAAGTACTTGACTGTTGCTGTCTTCACAGAGCGCCCACCTGGTTATGACAGAGTGAGAAATGCTGAGATTGGAAATAAAGATTTTGAGCTGGACGTTTTGGAGGAAGCTTACACTACAGAGCACTGGCTGGTTAGGATATACAAGGTAAAGCATTTTGGTCTATTACAGCTGATGTGAAATGTCACTTGTTAAACATTAACTTCATGACTTCTTACAGGTGAAAGACCTGGACAACCGAGGCCTGTCTAGGACATAAAACCTGACAAAAGTTGAACCCTTTTTAGCGCACAGCACTGAAAGCCTTCCCCTTTGATCAGCAGATGAATGAAAACATACTTTTTATACTTTTTTGTTTGGGGAGAAAATGCATTAAAGAGATTAGTGTTTTGTGGATTGTCATTTTGTAATAAATGTATCATCTGGGATCAGAGGGAACAGGTATCAAACACCCTGTAAAGTGGAAATGTTAATTTCTGTTTCCAATTTAAAATGAAAGAAAGCAGCAATGTTCAGTTAAAAGTGCTTTGGATTTTTACAATATGGTGAAATAAAATGGAAAAATTGTGTTTAAAGACTCTTCAATGTTCTGAAATTTTAATTCGCTTGTACATTATAATAGGTATTATAGTGTATTATGAATACATATCAATATATTAGCAAGCAAAGGTTTTAAAATCTCCAAAAAATAATTAGTATAAACTTGTGTGCAAATACATTCAAAAACATCGAGTATCAAACATGAAATTCCACAGTTAGCACTGAGTCCTACATGAGCCTGAGCTACAGACTGGGCTGGTCGGGCAGGTCATCCAGAAGAGCAGGGTTCTTTCTGTAGATGTATGCATTGGGGTCATCATCCAGCTTGACCAGCTCTGCCAGTGAAGAGACACAAGGATCATGGTCGGCCAGCATGGTGGGCAGACGAGAGGACTGGCGGTGTATACGACTGGAGCGCCGCACTGGGGTCAGGAATTTCAGGTCTTTGATGTTACTCTTTCTCTTAGATGTGCTGGAACAAACTTCATCTTCGATTGTCTTCTTAACACTAAAAAAAAAGTACATTTATTGATTTACTCTTCATTTCAAACGTGCAGGAAGGAGGAGGAAGATCTGTTATAATTACTATACAGTATATTGATAAGATGGAATAATAACTTTCAGGGGCCAAATTATGGACACTGACTTTGTACAAGTGGGGAACTACTATTATAGACTTTTCTATACTGCTATTAGATTTGAGTTAGAGAAGATTGTATCTGATAATGAATCATAGAAATGATTCAAACAAATTACTGAAGTGTTTTATTCTGTACATTTAGCAACAGACTGGGATATTCCTGCTTTAGGGTCATCGTGCCCATAGCAAAATTGCTTTCATGATTATCGGTTTGTTTTTTTAATGTTATTTTTTCCATATATCACTTCAAAATGTGTCATCGTGACAGGCCTAGACCAAAGGGAAGCTGGAAATAAATGTTACCTTTGCAAGAATGGTGTGGTTTTTACACTGTATTTGACGACAGAAGCCTCCTCCATTGGTGGCGTGTTCTCCTTCACATAACAGTCATCATCGTCACTTTCCTCAGACGCTTCATCACTTTCACTGCCTTCACTCTTCACCATCATTTTGTCTGGTGTTTCCATCTTCACTTTCTCTTGTACACTTTCTGTTTTTGCTTCATTGCTGACGTCATTGCACTCATTCACCACTGGGACATCTGTAGCAACCACAATAGTCTATTCTATTAATGGGAAACAGTCTTTGAACAAAACTGAAAGGCTAGATAAAAGTGTTCTATTTTTAAATTTAAAAAAAATTGCAGCCCTAACTACTCCACTATATACAGTCGCACAATAACAAAAATGTTTTCCCCATTGAGAAGAGAAGACATACTTACCATCATCACAGTGAGAGGGGGGCGCTAAGGCTTCCAGTGCATCACACAGGTTTACAACAATCTGGTAAAAGATAAAAATGAAAGATTAAAATGACAAGGCCATAGCAGTGAAAATAACTCAGGGCTGCACAATTTTAAGGGAAAAAGTTCTGTGCAAACATATTTGTGATTTATGTTTGCACAGAATCCTACTTTAGTTTTTGGTCGGGGTTTGTCACCTGTCATTGCTCTGCCTGGAGTGGCCTGGTTTGGTCTCCATGAAAATGCAAAGGTTTAATACCATATGTAAACATTCCAGACAAAGCCATAACATTTCCATGGAGAAAAATATCTGACGAACCGTCCAGAAAAGAGTTTACAGTGGACATCCCATTACCCAAATCATTGAATTTTTGTGATTTTGTAATGGCATCTACTCAAATTGCAATTTCGATTCAATTACATTTGTGCAGCTCTAAAAAAAAGTAATAAATAAAAATAAACAATTTTTCTCTCACATTATCAACTTCATCACTACCGCCGTCCTGTGGGTCAACTGGCAGATCTAAATCAGAGTTCTCAAGCAGGTCCAGGGTGGTATTCATGATGAGAGAGGTTCTTTTGTCCGTGTTGACCACTTCTTGGTCGTCTTCGGGGAAGACAGCTGTAACAGAGGCTGGTCTGGGCTCCTCTTTAACTTCAGGTTCAGAATTAGACTTTGTAGTAAATTGAGATTTCGGAGGAGCAGCTGATTTGTTAATTTTTTTTGTGGAGGGGGCTGTAGAAGTCATAGCTGGTCTTTTAAGAGTCTTCCCCTTTAGAGCAAGCCATTCTGCTAGTTTTGCCCTGTAAAAGATAGCACACACATGTTAATACCGGTAAAATGGACAATAATAATCAAGATGGATTATATTTATTCATATTAAGTAAAAACACTAACTTCTTCTCCTCTGCAGTTTCACAATTAGTTCTTCTGTATTGACTGACAGTACTTGTGACTGGGGGCTTGCTTGCTTTCTTGTCTGTGACGGGAACTTTTGGCTTTGCGATCAAAGTCCCACATCTTCTGCTTTGAGCTACTGTAGCATTTTTGGGGCGTGCAGCGGCGGGGACACTTCTGGTCGGAGGGCGAGCAGAGGAGAATGAGTTTGGGAGGCGACTGTTGGCGGTGGGTTTGACAGATCTTTTTGAAGCTGATGTATTTGAGCCACGCCCTGTAGCTGTCGTTGGATTTCCAAATTTTTGGTGTGTCGTTTTGGGGACAGTTGATTTCTGGTCTTCACTTTTAGCAGGAGCACTTGACTTCCAAATGGATCCGATCTTTGACTCAATAATTTTGCCTTTGTACAGGCCAAAAGCAGGCTTCAGGGGCTGGGAAGTTGCTGATTTTGGCGCTTCTCCAATCAGCTTTTTGATTTTTGCAGCTTGTTCATTTTTAAACTCCTGGCTGTGAGTTGGCTTCCGTGTAGGAGCTGGATTTTTGAGAGTTGTCGTCTTTCCCACACCAATGATCTGCCTTCTCTCAGCTTGTTTAACAGGTCCTACTTTTACAGTTTTCCCCAAATGATCTTTTTTATGCCCATTTGGTTGGAGGGGAGCAGAAGATTTTAATATGTTCTGTTTAATGAAAGATTTCGCCGCTGGGACGGGCTGAACATTCTCCTTGTTTCTCTGAACAAAAACAAAATGAAAAGAATCAAATCAAATTTCCATTGCCTGCTTGTCTCAACTGATATTATTGCTTTGCCTGGAATGTTCCACAGTATCTTGAAGCTTGAAAATCTTGAATCAGTATGGCATTAAACGTATCAAATTGAAGTAGGGATATGTTCGTATTTACCCAGGACGGTCCCAGTTTTGAGCCCTGTGTCCCTGTTCCAGCAGATTTATCCAGAACTATTGATTTGTCCCAGTTTTATACAAGAAATGTCCCATTCTTGACCAATTTGATACCCACCAACAGTAAAAAGTGGAATATATTGTAATTTGTTTTACTAAACTACAGAAAATCAAGGAAATCACCATCATGAAAAAAAAAGTGAAGAATGGGCAAGATTACAGGTTATTTTCTAGATTTTATTTATACTAACCATGCCAACTCGGGTGTGTCCTGGTTTTGAATTCTTAAAATCTGGTCGCGCTAGGCTAGAGACAAACAGGTGACACCAGAAAGCCATGTTACAGGTCAGATCTGAAATGAGGCGAGCCCACTTACAGCAAGAATGCATGTTGTAAATGCAATATTGTGGAACATTCCAGGCAAACTAGCATCCCCATATAGACTAGAAAAGTTACATCATGCAGCTTTAAGATACTCACTTTCTTGATGGTGTTGTTTTGTCTCGAAATGGTCGCGCTGTCCATATTGACCTTACCAACAGAAAACCTGATGGAAGCAATAATGAGATAAGTTTTAGATTATTTAAGTTTAAAACAGCAGCAGCTCTTAAGATTTTATACACTGATGTGTGACAAAACATCACAATATAGCATGACCATCATAATACACTAATACAATTACAATAACATTACATTTATAACATTGTTCTACAAATTTTTGAACTTGATCTGCTTCTGAGATCAAAGTGGCTAAATCTCATTTATACTGATAAGATGAGCTGAAAATCAATTGTTATCAATTGATGTTCAGCTCATCTCACTGTGCTGGTTAATGTGTTCATGATATTGTGTTACATCAAATTGCATCTGTTTATACAATAGATGTAGGCATTTTTGCTTAAAAATAATATTTATATTTTGAAAATATTTAACTTGCACTTCTTTATCCGTCAAGAAATAAACGAGAAATATTTTAAGACATCAGGTGCACACAATTTTGAGGCATCTCTCTTATGTGAAATCAAAACATATTTGATGTTAAAACTCTAGACATATTAAAATGAATGTATTGGAATGTGCAGACAGGATTTCAGATAGAACTGGTTGCTTGTAGACACACTGTACCTTCTGATAAACTACCGTTTTTGCCTTACTTTTGCATAAATTTCCTATTTTGACCCAATACTATATCTTGGAAACTATGGCCAATCAGCACTTCTGACTTACTTTTTCTTTATTAGTGACCTAAACCAAGAAAAATTTCACTACTTTTGTTCCAGAAGCATTTTGCTTGTAGACCAGTGTAATAACAATAGATAACTTTTCAGAAACCGTTTGAAATCAACATGATTGATCACAACAGTAGACTGATTTTAGCTCTGAAACACTAATGTACCTTTATCTAACCTTAGAAAATGTTAAAATTAAACTCAAACTTACTCTGATGGACGTCGTATATGTGAAGAAACCGTCTCTCACGATGGACAAGTCTCGGCAAAGCCCTTATGTCTGGTTCGGTCTGTTTTCACAGAGAAACGATCTGCTGTTTGACTTTGGCGCTGGGCACGCGCTGGTGCCATTGGACACGTGGATCTCGCGAGAGCAGAAAACAGACCAATGGAGAAGCACGTGAACGGGACCGGGACTGCAAACAGGCCCCTCCCAGGACTCGGTTTGGATTTTTGAATGTTTGAAACTAAATAGGATTCCTTTTGTACTGGTTCGGGAGAGTTGAGTTCAGCATGTGAGAAAGTTCAGATGGGCGTGCAAAATCACAACACACTCAGCACTAGTCTCATCCATTTAGACATTTGATGTTTACGTAGTTAAATTTCCACTTTATAGACGTAGACAAACTATTGATCTACAAGAGAAATTGTTTTGGGTACGGTAACTCACTCATTAAATATAATATATGATAAAAAATAGATGGAAACTGCAACCAAAGAGCAATAAACCTGTGTCAGATGAGACATAATTATACAAATAAAAATAATGATTATAAATATATATGTACAAATCAGATTTAAATAGAAAAGTAGTAAGAAAATATAAAATGGAATATCAAATAAGATATACAATCCCAGCTATATACAGGGAGTTGTAGGGAGTATTGTCTAGGGCAAGGGTCTTCAACGTTTTTCAGGCCAGGGACCCCCAAACAGATGGCGAACTGGGCCAGGAACCCCCTACTATATATACACGGCATAGAATTGTGTTTTATATTAAATTGAGCTTAGTGTCATGTATAAACATTGCTACTCTGTTATGGTACATCCAATACAAAGAAATAATACACAGGTTAATACTGTATTTTACACTATAAAATATAAAATTATATTATTTTAAAGTGAAATCAAAAGATTTCGCGACCCCTGGTCTAGGGCAGACCCGGGCATTTCAAGGCCGACTCTGACCGGCCCGCGAAAGGTTGTTTGGAATTAAGAAAATAAAACCTACTTTCAAAATTGTACATAATTTAGGGCTCTCAAGTCTCAAGCTTTGAGAGTGTGACACACGCAATTCGACGTGTTCACACGCCACACGTGGTATTTCTCACGCTGAAATTTAGTTACGCAATTCTCACGGATCAAGAAAAAAAACATGCTAACTTTGACTTTTTTTCTATACAGTTTGGCAGTTGGAGAAAAAAATGTGACATAGGCCTATCCTGTATTATATTACTGTATTTGTTAAACAAAGACATTGTGGTGTCTTAATACAAATTTAAGAAAGTTAAACTCAGAAAGCATTGTGGGGTTAATGTGACTGAAAAAGAGTTATAAATGTTTCACATTTACCATTGTTTTGAATTATTTGACTGAATAAATTCAGTTTTTGTAAAACCTCACTCTCTTATTACTTAATAATAACACAGAACTTAGCAGCTTCTGTAAACAATGCCATTTACTGATTTCAACGTAGAAATAAAATTAATAACCAGAGTAGACTTCAAACTTTTGGCCCGGCCCTCCACAATATTTTCTGCTTCTCATTTGGCCCCTGGGGAAAAATAATTCCCAACCCTGGTCTAGGGAGTATTATCTGTTGCACAAGTGTGAGTTGTTGTACAGCTGTATGGAGTATATTTGAAAAACCTGTTACTTCCGTTTTCTTTATGGAGGTGTGATACCTTTCAGATTGGAAACAAAAACCGAATAAATACTTAAATAAAAAAATAAGTACTTAAATAAAAATTGCAAAACACCATGCGCTTATAAATTGCCAGGGAAGATTTTCTCCTGTATGATTCCTGCCAAACAGATAAATGAAAAGCTTATCTCTCTTTATCTTACCTCTTTTTTACCTCTTTATATTACAGTGCATGTTTATTTTATTTTGAAACGTGATGAAACCGGAAACAGGAAGTCGTAGCGATGGCGCGTAGCTGCTAACAGTCTTCTGTGAACAAAACATCTTAAATATAGTAAAAATAAAAATTGGGGATAAAAACCAAAATGTTGGCTCACTGCGCTGTCCCAAACTGCACTGGAGGAGAGTCCGATTCACAACCATTGTTTAGGTTTCCTCTGGACTCTGAAAGGTAACCTTAAAGACAATAAGACGAAGATGCTAACTAGTATTACAGTGAAGACGGTATATACGATAAACTATTTGGAAACTACTGGAGATTTTTTGTATTATAAGTTGTCTTTTCGCAGTAAATCCTGAATGAGATTTTTAAAATGTACACCTGCACCATTAATAGTCATAACTAACATTTCTTGCTAAGTGTCCTTATGTTATATTATGGAGGAAAACATAACATTAATTCAACTTTTCAGGCGCAAGCAGTGGCTGGAGAAATGCCAGCGAGAAGATCTCATTAACAAACCTGCAGAGCAAATGTACAAATATGAAAGACTTTGTGGGAAGCATTTTCAACCATCTGACATTGATAGTGTAAGTTTGCAAGCTACTGTTGCACATTTATTTTTATCTTTATTTTCAATGCACATTCTATTGCACATTTTACTGTACATTTTCAATGCTGCATCTTCCACTGAACATTTTGGACATCTGTAAATGGGTATTTATTTATTCTTTGCACTGCTTTGGATTTTGTTTTAGATTGTTTTTGTATTGTCTTTATGTTGTATTTTGTACATTTTCTTTTTTGCACTGCTTGGCCAGGGAGAAACTGAATTTCAATTCACTGTACAGTGGTACCTCACCTTACGAAATTAATTCGTTCCAGAAGTGGTTTCGTAACGTGAATTTTTCGTAAGTTGAGTAGCTATTTCAATGGATAGTGTAACTTTTTTTATAGTGTAACATTGTGTTCTGCGTAGAGACTGTAGACCCAGGACTAAAGGGGGACCGCACGCTCAGACTGCGTGCGGTCCCCCTCGTTGCTCGCCTCAGCCGTGACTCGAAACGAAACCAGGAAATAGACCTGCACGCGGCGCTTTAATCCACCTGGTCTAGTCCTGGTCTAGTCCTGGTCTAGTCCTGGTCTAGTCCTGGTCTAGTCCTGGTCTAGTCCTGGTCTAGTCCAGGTTTAGTCCAGGTTTATTCCTGGTCCAGTCCAGGTCTAGACCTGCTGGCAGCCCCGCGCCGGGTCATCCTGCGCTATCACACGTGTCCGCGCGCAGTTTTCTCCCCCCTCCCCCTTCCCCCCACACTTCACTATTAATAATTTAGTTGAAAATCTATGAAAGTTTGAGTGTTTAAACGAGAGACAAATGTGAGAAAAGTTTAAAGAAAAGCGTATAATGTGTGTGGCTGAGCGCGCATTATTTGAATTTTTGAGATTTCGCGTTTCGTAATCTAGAGACCAAAATTTAACGTGAAGGCGTTTCGTAACTTGAAATTTTCGTTTGTTGGGTCTTTCGTAAGGTGAGGTACCACTGTATGTCAAACACATATGGCAGAATTGACAATAAAGTTGACTTTGACTTTGACTTACATTGTAAATTGCACTATGTAATGTCGGTTGGGGGTCCATCACCTGCTTGTTTCTATGGATATGTCATTGCTCTGCCTGGAATGTTCCACGGTATGACATTAAACACCTGTACTTTACATTTATCAAATTACAGATGGTATTTTAATTGCTCAAAATAGAAAAACAGGCATTCCCACAGAGCAAGGTTGTTTCTCCACAGATCTGACCTCTAACTTGGTTTAGTTTGGTCTCCATGAAGATGGAAAGGTTTAAAGCCATACTGTGAAACATTCCAGACAAAGCAATAACATCTCCACAGAGAAAAGCATAAGCAAGCAAAAGTTACACAGTGCACCTTTAATATAAATGAGATCTAAAAACACAAATCTTCATCTCACATGTTGTAGGAGGCACAAGGCGTGGTGCTGAAGGAGGACGCTGTTCCCACCATCTTTAACTCACAAGAAACACCTCAGAGCAGCCAGGGGAAGAGGAAGGAAGTTGTAAGTGAATAGGGCTACAACAAAAGAAGTTTATTATAGAGAACACCATTTTCTGATTCTCATCCATATTTTTTTTGTAAATATTCTCCATCTAGTCAACATATTCAAACCTTTATTTGGTTAAAGATTTATTCAGAAAGTCTCAGCAGTGTACAATAGAAATGACTAGTTAACTTATCTTGTGATATGTTCTTGTTTTTTACTATATATATATATATATATATATATATATATATATATATATATATATATATATATATATATATATACGTATATATATATATATATTTTTATTTTAAAGGGAAAAAAATAAAATATATATATATATATATATTTTTTTTTTTATTTTAAAGGGAAAAAAATAAAATATTTGTAAATATTCTCCATCTAGTCAACATATTCAAACCTTTATTTGGTTAAAAATGTATTCAGAAAAGCTCAGCAGTGTACAATAGAAAAGACTAGCTAACTTCTACTCTTGTGATGTTCTTGTTAATATATATTTATTTTTTATTTTTTTAAAGGGAAAACTGAACGAAAAGGATACTAAAGGAAGAAAGAGTATGTGTTCCCCTTTTGTTGATTGTTTTGAATTATACACTATTATACACTAAAAAAGAATAATAATGCTGTTTATTTCTCCTGCAGAGATGAAAAAGCCAGAGCCAGAGTCTGAACCTGAACCTGTAGACAGCACACAGCCACTGTCAGAAGAAGACGAGAACAGAGAGTATCTAAAGTCTCTATTTGAGATTGTGCTGCTGTTAGGAGGACATAATATTTCTCCCACATACCAAGGAGAGGACTCTGAGAACAATCCAACGCTAAGCAACTTCCAAGCTCTGTTAGATTATCGCATACAAAGTGGAGATGATATTCTAAGGAAAAAGTGGGATGAGAATAAGGAGAGGTTTCCAGATGAGCTCAATAAGATGATAGAAGTCTGTGAACAATACATCCGTGGTAAACTGGTGGAAGAAGTCATGCAAAGTGGTAATTTCTCATTAATTACTGATGATTTGGTGGCCATCTCTGGAGAATTGCTCCTCCCTGTTTTTGTTCGATTTGTAGATCAGTCAAACAGTCAGCGTGAAAGCTTTCTTGGGTTGGTGTGTTTCAAGGGAGAGGAAGATGTTGTGGTAGAAAATGTACTGAATGAAATGACTGAAAAATGGGGTTTGAAAATGGAGCAGTGTAAAGGCCAAGCCCATTCCTGCTCTGGAACACATTCTAGCAAGATAAAAAAGTTTGCTGCCAGGGTAACAGAGAGATTCCCAGCAGCAGTATTAGCAGTAAGATCAACTCAAACGTTAAATATCTCACTAGCCAATAGTTTGCCATTGGTGGGGGTCCAGCTTGTCATGTCTACCCTTAAGAAGATTGACGCTTTCTTCAGTCGCTCCCCCTTGCTGGTTGCAGAGTTTGAGCAAGCAATTTCACTTTTCTACGAAGACAGAGCAGAGAAAGCCAGTGCATTAAAGGGCTTCTGTCAATCTAAGTGGACAAATAGCCACAATGTTTTCGAAATTGCGGTTGAAATGTATGAATCGTTACTACTTTGGTTGGATAGTGTGAATGACAATGAAGATGTAAGGTGGAGTGACCAGGTTGCACACGAAGCCATGGTGATTTCAAAAGCTCTGACTGATTTTGAGTTTCTGATGACGTTAATTGTGTTGAAGAATATAACCGCTCTTACACAGGCTATTGGTAAAAACATGTGGGGAAATGCTGCAGATATCAGTAGTGCAGCAAACTCTCTTCCAGCAGTGTTGCAGTCGATAAAGGAGGTGGCAGACAACATTGATGTTTATCATGAATTCTGGTACGAAGAAGCAACCAATATTGCATCTGTGGTGGATGTTACAGTGAAAGTTCCTCGGTCCTTTCTGAGAAAACATTCAGAATCTTTTGCACTTCTGCAGGAGAATTACTACAAGGAGTATGTGTCTTTTGCTGTAGTGAGCGGCATATACAATGAGTTGAGTGAAGTCTTCAGTGAGCATGTCCTGAAAATGCTTAATAGTCTGGCACTGGTTCCTGCTGCTATCGAGCAGAACAAATCTGCTAAACCTGAAGAGGATTGTGTGGAGTTTTTTAAGAGTGACATCCCAAATGCAGACAGCTTCTCTGCAGAGCTCAACTGTTGGTGGGTCAAATGGAGCAAAAAGAGCAAGCAGGAATCTTTTCCCACAAATATCCAAGACACACTTCAGCTTGCTGACATGAAGTTCTTCCCAAATATGTTGGCAGTTTTCAGATTGCTTGCCATCTTACCTTGTTTATCTCTTGACAGTACTAGCAATGTGGCATGCCAGTGCTTCTTCAGGTACATGGAAGAAGTCCCAGATAAAATTAAATCAAAAAGTGTTGTATTTATGAACTTAAATTCTCATGTCCAGTGTGATCTAGATTCATTGGTTGATCTATTTGTCAAAACTGATCCTAAATAAAAAAAAAAAGGTGCCCCTCTGAAAGGGTGATTGTAGTGAGAACTTTTATTAAAGATGTGCTTATGATGATTCAAAACTGTAAAATGCTTTTTGTCATGTTCACTGTTCTATTAGCTGAATTTGTAATGGTCTTTTACTTTGTAGTAAAAATGTAGTACTTTGTAGTGGAAAATGAAAGCTTTGTCTGCCTTTCAATAAAATTAAATAAAAATGCGTTGCAAACCTACTTAAAACTAGCACGCTCGTTTAGCTCAATAAAATTTGCATTATTTACTTGACCATGATGTGATTTCTTCCTATACTTGATACAATAATAGTTTATCAACACAACAGAGGTGATAGTGTTCTTCCTATACTTGATACAATAATAGTTTATGAACACATAACAGAGGTGACAGTATTCTTCCTATACTTGATACAATAATAGTTTATGAACACATAACAGAGGTGATGGCAGTATTCTTCCTATACTTGATACAATAGTTTATGAACACATAACAGAGGCGATAGTATTCGCAGCGCGCCCTCTGGTGGTCACACTGTGCATCGCGCTGCTCCAGTTCCTGGTTGTGCAGCTCACGCGTTTGTTTCTTGTCTAAGCGCCGAATGGCAACTTTGGGAGCATGGATTTAGACCACTTTTAGTTTTGTCCACATTTCTCAACCGAAGCTACCGTTACGATTGATCTTGCATTTTGCGGGTTAAGGCAAAAGCATGACTCTTTAAAGTCTCATGTAGTTTTTGTACTGTAGCATTTCCAGTTTGCAACCACCAGCGAAGCTAGCTAACTTGTTAGCTGGCTACATTGCAAACCAAAATGACTGACTGCTGCGCTGCAGCCAACTGTGGTTATCAGCAAGGAGAGGGCGAGAACACCCCACTTTTCAGTTTTCCACTGGACCCTGAGCGGTACGTGTTGTGCTTTCTCTACATAGACAATCATGAGTGAATTTAACATTAAACGAAATGTGTTAGCTCCCCATTAGCGCCGATACTAGCATAACAGCGTGTTGGCTGGCAGGCTAGTGTCCATCCGAAATCACTGGAAAATGGCGCATTTTGTGTTATTCTTTGGGAAAGTCCATGGGGATCGTAAACTCACTGTTTGTGGTACAAGACCTGAGACCATCGCACAGTCTTGTTTTTATTCTAGTCTTCTCCGATGTTTGTACATTATGTTTTCTTCACAAAGTGCTAACTTTAGCGTTGTTTCCATTACTGTGCGACACCTATCGACTGGATGAGTGCAACTCATTAGTCCGATGAACCAACGGGTCATTGTCCAAATGTCAGTCTGGGTTATGCATCTGAGCAGTGTTTGCTCTGTTTTTTTCTGAGGGAGTGTACAATTCTACAGCCTGTTGCAATTCTCAGTTAATAAACAAAATAAAAGGTTGACACATGCAAATCAAAACATACATGTCCATAGCCCTGTGTCACTAATCATCTTTATCTTTCATCCTATTGATGTGCTGTTTATATGCTTCCAGTTGTAAGTTATGGCTGACAAAATGTCATCGTGAAGATTTGGCATCAGAAGCCCCAGACCGCCTGCACAAGACTTATAAACTTTGTGCAAAGCACTTTGAGCCTGCTATGATTTCTCATCAGGTAAGAAAATCATACACCACATTTAACTTTATTCCAAACACTGAATACCTGTTTCATCCCTGATTATTATTTGTCGACGCATAAGTGTATGGATTTTTTTTCTCTGTTATTATATTCAGAATTTCTTACCAGTGCATCATAAATGTGCTAAAACATGCCTATAATTTTCATGCTTGAGGTTCAAGTATTGCACATGTGATTTGACTGTGAAATTAACCATAAAAGTCCAAAAATGTCACTATACCCTTGTTTGTGAGATTATTTTATGGTCTTTTTATTCAGCGCTCTTTTGTTTTTTTTCATGTCGTACCTTTCCAACACAAGAAATATGATCATCTATTTCTTTAAACCTATATATATCTCCCATTTATAACTGAATGCAGCACATGGATTAAACTCAATGCTTTTCTGTTGAAAACTTGAAATGTTCATGAGTGTTTTTGTTCTTAGGATGACTCTAGCACTGTTCTAAAAGAAGATGCTGTTCCAACGATATTCAACATTACAGCGCCAGTAAACAATCAACCAGTCAACAGAAAGCGAGCTGGAGATCAGGTAATTTCTAAATTAAATGCTTGGATTTTTTGCAATTTTATTTTGAGTGTAAAAGTAATTCTATTTTTGTGTCTAGTCTGAAGAGGACCACACCTCTATAAAGAAAACAAAAGGTATGGGTGTTATAATTAAATGTTGTAAATATTTATTTATAATGTAATTTGTATGTTTATATTAAACCCAAATTGTTTTTTTCTTTCTAGAAGCTGCAGAGACATCCGACGTGTGTGATACAAACAATTCAGCAATTGATCTGCAAGATGAACCCCAAACACAGGAAGATGTAGCCATCCGTAAAGCAAAAGATACACTTAAAGCATATTTTAAAGAAATCTTGGCACTCACTGGATTCAGCATTAATGGCACTAACACTGCGGATGATCCTATCGGAGGTGCAAGGGGTCAGCAGTCTCTTAATCACATCTGTGTGGAGAAGATTGACAAAAAAGAAATCTTGCAGTTTAGTGAAGACTTGATGCGCGAGGAGATCCAAAACAGCCTTCGCTTAGCACGGTTCTTTTCCATTCTCATTCAGGAAGTGACCGTAATAGAGGGAAAGGAGCAGATTCCAGTTTATATTCGCTCTGTCACAGTGGCAGGGCTTCCACAGAAGCACTTAATTGGCTTTTTTCCATGTGATGTAGATGCCGAGAATCTTTTTTATCTTCTTATCTCAGAGCTCAGAAACAAATGGGGCTTGCGGATGGAGCATTGCAGAGGGATAAGTTATCTCGTCAAAGGCAAAATGTGTCAAAAAATTCGAGACCTTACCTGCAGAATCCTCCAGGAGTTCCCACAGGTTGTTCTGTCTCCAAGTGAGCCGTACGCTTTTAACATTTGGATTATGCGTTGTATGCCTGTGATCTCTATTCAGAATGTGGCTGACACTGTGGAGGAGGTGGCCTCATTACTCAGGAGAACACCAGAGCTTTCCAAGAGACTGGAAGGAAAGATTCAGATGGCGTATGGGCATATAAAAGGTGAGGTGGACAGGATCAAGACATGTTTAAGTAGTAACTGGGAATATGGCACTGATGCTTTCTTAACCATGTTGGATATCCTGGAGCCATTCCTTAACTGCATCAATGAAATAATTTCAAAAGTAGATGAAGATACTGCTGAACAAATGGCCAGGCTCAAGCCCATTTTGAAGAATTTTAATTTTATAATCACTCTTGTTGTTTTGAAAAACACACTCTGTTGTGTGAGCATATTGAACTCCAGTCTCAGGGGAATCATCAGCGTCAGCAGTACTTTACAGTACAGCATTTCTAATGCCTTAAAGCTGCTAAGCAAATACCAACAAGAGCTTGCAATATTACATAGAAAATGGTTTGCTGATGCTGTGGGGAGGGCAAAGAAGCTTGGTGTTGAAATCACCAAACCTGAGACGGACCAAGCCAACACAGAGACCCCACTAGAAGACTTGTACAGGGAGACTCTGAGCCGGCCCATCCTACAGTATCTGGTTCTGGAGGTGAAGAGAGTTTTGGGCATAGAGATGGTCCGTATTCTCCGGTGGCTTTCATTAGTGCCCTCTTACATGGCTGACCACAATTTCAGCATCCGCAGAGATAAAGTAGCAGATGCTAATCTGAACAACCTTGCGAGGCCAGATACTTTCTATGAAGAACTGGGTTGTTGGGAAGTGAAGTGGAGACACGCCAGCAAGCGCAGAATTCTGCCCACGACTGTGTTTGCAACACTAAAGATCCCCGACATTGGCTTCTACCCAAATGTGCAGAATCTGCTGAGGGTGCTGGGCACTGTCCCCTGTGTAAACACAGAGGCAGATGTATATGGGCAGTACCATATGGTGCAGGAGAGGTGCCAAGTCTACCTGAACACCACACCAGAGGACCAAAGACAGTGCAGCAAGGCATTCATCTATGTCAACCAAGACGTGCACTTCAATGCCGAGAAAATGGTGGACTCGTATGTTCAAAAGCACCCAGACATACTGCAGCTGCTGCAAATGGTGGGACATTTTACAATTAAGAGCTTGCATATATTAACAAACCTAAACAGTTGCCTTAATTTTTAAAAATTTTCTCTCATTTAGGATGACAACACAAAAGAAAAGCCTGCACCAGGTAAGATTACAGTATTTTATCAGATAAAGCATGACTTGCATAATCTCCATTAAGAAACAATGAGTGGATTTTAGTTGACAGGGCTTTCCCCAGTTTTCACTTTCAATTGTCTACACATCAGATATGGGATTTTTCAGCACTTATAACCAGAATCCCTAACACTAGCTACAGCTAAAGCAACAGATAGACATTGAGAGATTTCAGTTTGATTTGGAGGTGGTGGACAATATATCAAATTATTGGTAATATTGTGAATTTGGTTTTAGAATATACCAAAATAAACCCATAAAAGTGTTCTTAAAAAGGGCATATTTTGGACTGAACCTTAATAACCTTCAAACTTGTATATAAGGTGATATTTCTGCATGTTTAAAAAAAAACAAAAAAAAAAACATTTTACTATCCTTTCATATTTGTCTTTTACTTGGCAACCAATTTCACCTTTGTGGGAATGCCCAAATTTCTGATTTCAGTTCAAGTTTTAATATATGTATTAAAGCTTGTAATATATGTATTGATTTAGAAATATATAATATGTATTTCTAATATAAATATATATGTTTGTAATATATGTATTTATTGATTTTGTTATTTTTTTAAAGTGCACTATGCAGCTTTTCTGGAAGGGGTTCCACCACTTGCCCGTGTTTTGCTTTACCTATAATGTTCCACAGTTTGACAGAATTATAGTTGTTTTTATAGCTCAGAATTGTTTTTATTTTTTATTGTGATTGGGGTTACCCCTTTACATATTTAACCTTCTTCATGGGAGTAAATGTTAAAATCCATACTGTGGAATTTGTGTGTAACATGTGCTCTGTCTATTTTTCTTTATAGTTGAGAACCAGGGGAATCATGCTGAAAAGGACACTGAGGAGGAGTTACAGCTTATAAACCTGGAGATGGATGCAGATAGACTGGTGGAGATGAAGTGTGCAGAGACTGACAGAGAAGCGCTGAAGTCCAGTCTGCAGTCCGCAGTGGTGGCAGCGTACAGCAGCCAAAACAGGGACCACCCCGAGCCCCCCCCTGCTCAAGAAGGAGAGACTGAATATGTCACAAAGTCCGAATTACAAGAGGTTCTGGTGGTCTGTGAGAATGCAGTCAGAGAGGGAATCCTTATGGAAGTTGGAGGCTCATTCTTTTCCTTGTTCATCGACAGAGTGGTTAAAATGGGTGAAAATAATTACCTTCCACTCTTTCTTAGATTTGTTGACAGTTTTGATGTCATGCGGTTGGAATTGTTGGGATTTCTTGAGGCAGATCTTTCCTGTGAGGTCATGGTTAAACATTTATTTGATATTGTAACAAATAAGTGGCATCTTGACTTAAAGAACTGTAGAGGTCAGGCTTACTTGGGCTCAGGTGATGTTGCCTATAAGTTAAAGGCATTTGCTTGTAAAATACAAGAGAAGTATCCACTTGCAATAAGCACGCATTGTTCTTCATACTCATTCAACATGTGGTGGTCCAAGTCCATCCCAGTGCCCACCATCACCCGAGCTCTGGAGATCTTTGAGGAGGTCATGATGTTTTTCTCCAGCAGTGATGCTCTAGAGAAACAGCTGGACCAGGTGATTGCTAAAGGCCTCAGAGAGAGCTATGAGAAAGTCCAGGAGTTACAGGGAAAGTTTTGCTCAGTTTGGCAGGAGAAGCATGACTCGTATGAGGTGTTTGTGCAGATGTTGGAGCCCCTGGTGGAGTGTTTAGTGAAAATCAAAAACAACCCCCAGAGGTGGAAGACTTTGTCTGAACAGGCTCTGGCTCTTCTGCAGAAGATGATGGACTTTGACTTTATCATGGCTATGGTTGTGCTGAAGAACACCTCCTCCTTCACTAAAGACCTGAGTGCTGGCCTTCAGAAGGACCACTTCAGTGCTGCATCCCAGCTTTGCCACATCGGGGGCATTGTGGCTACACTCAACAGAGTAAAGACCAATATCAAAGTGTTCCACCAGAACTGGTTTGATGAGGCCTGTGCCATAGCGCAGAGTCTCCGTGGTCAAACTGAAGTGACTGAAAGCTCTTTGCATAGAGATGGAATGATGAAGCCAGTGGGCTTCTTCAAAGATAATTTGAGTGCCCCACTCGTAGATAACCTCATTAATGCTGTAAAAGACTATTTTTCAGATGACCACAAAGAAGCTCTGAATTTCCTTTCCCTTGTCCCAAGTTCGGTGACAAAGAGCTACATGTTTGAGAGCTTAAAGTCCAAACTTCCTCTGTACAGCAGTGATCTTCCTGATGCGGATAATTTCTTCACTGAGCTGTGCTGTTGGAGAGTGACATGGAAGACCAAGGCTTCGGTCACCACTCCGGGCTCTCTGTTCCAGACTCTACGTTTGCCACTGATGCAGTACTTTGGAAACATCAACATGCTGCTGAAGATCATGTCTGTGTTACCCAGCACTGCACTGGAGGACTGTGGGGTCATGATGCGCCACAAGAGGTTTCTGGACTATCTGAGGAACACAGACCCCCAGGACCGGACCCCCTGCCTCGCACTGCTCCAGGTCAGCTCCGACTTTAGCCGGGACCTGGACCGTATGGTCACACAGTGTCTGAAGGCTACGCCACAGGCTCTGGAGGGCATCTGTCTGGTAAGTGCATGTTTATACAACAGTCTATCATCTCAGTGCATGCACAGGTATCTGACCTTTTATTTATTTTACAGGAGAGGGAATCCAAATTCTTCAACAAAAACACTGAAATTCAAATGGAAGGTAAGATAATAAAATTAAATTGCATTTTTGCCACAATTTGTGCTATTATGTATATTTGTTGTGCTTTAGTTGAAACAGTCAAAACTGAGAATGAAGAACCCCAAATGGATCAGCCTGCTCACAAGATTGAAGACCAGGAGATGAAGGCTGCTGATGAGAATGGTCACAGTGGAGATAACTGTCCGAGCCTTACAATAGTTTTCAAATTAGCCACGGGATTAGGGAAAAAGAACTGCAGTCTGTCTGAGATTTCTGAGGAGCATCGTGAGCTCATGTTTCAGGAGCTGTCCATGTGTCACTGGTTTGAAAATGAGAACAAATGTAACATCGGTGAGGCCCAAATGAGCGCCCTTGTTATCCAAGGCATCAGAGATTTTATACTTAAAGAAATCCATGAGTCACCATTCTTCTCGCTTATTATTGACAAGCCAGTCCATATCAGTAACAAGGCCTACTTACCTGTGTTTGTGAGATATGTGGGCGAGTCTGTGCCAAAAGTAGAGTTGATTGGATTTTTACATTTTAATGAGAACTCTGGCGTTGAAGCACAGGCACGCAAACTGACCAATGTCCTCTGTGATGACTGGGGACTGAACATGGTTCAGTGTCGTGGACAGGCGTTCATGAATCGTGGTGCAGGCTTTCAAAGTCTAAAGAAAATGTCTCTAGATTTCCTCCAAAACTACCCACTCGCCGTCGTAACACCGAGCGAGTCTTGTGGTCTTAGTCACTGGCTGGTGCAGAGCGTGCCTTGTGCTTTAGTAGTGAAAACTTTAAATATCGCCGAAGATCTTTTGCTGTTTTTCGACTCGTACCCCGGGCTAGACACACAGTTGGCACAGGCTGTGGATGGGCTGCTCAACATGCCCAGAGAGGCGTTAGAGGAAAGCCCAGAAACATGCTACTCGAGGTGGAGAAAAAGGGAGGACTTCTTTGGTGTACTTGCAGAAACTTTGGAGGGTGTGATCAGTTGTCTAGATGCGGTTGGTTCTAGTGTCACTGGTGCCAAATCCATGCATGCACAGGTACTCTCTACTGCACTGAGAAATGTCGATTTTATAATTCCGCTCATAATTATAAAAAATTCTTGTACTCCTCTTGGCAACTGCAGTACAGTTTTCCGATGTGGGAATCCTGCTGATATTTTGTGCGAGGCTGAGAAAATCCCCTCAATCATAGACACACTTGGTAAAACATTGGCGAACATTACCTCTGTGCATCACTCTTGGTTTGAGCAGGCTTTTCAGCTCGCAGCTAAAATAGCTCCTGAACAAGTGTGCTTTTCTGGGGAGGTTAATAGCTATGAATCTCCAGAGGTTTATTACAGAGAAAATCTGAGTGTTCCCCTCCTTAAAAGTCTGATCGATGAAATGAAATACAACTTTTCCGATGGACATTTGAAGGCTCTGTCAGTTTTGTCTTTGCTGCCCTCCTGCAACCCTCAACCCATGCTAGCAGAGTCCACAGACCAGCCCCTCAGTTCATACCTCAAAGAATTTCCTGATCCAGAGGCAGCAGAACAGGAAGTAAACGCCTGGTCTGCCGTGTGGAGAGAGAAGTACCAGGATGTAGCCCCTCCAACATCTATAGCAGAAACTCTAGCTCACGTAGAGGCCAAAACCCACCCCACTGTGACACACCTCCTCAGACAGGTAGCCGTCCTGCCTAGTGTCAGTATGCAGTTTGACCTGATGAAGACCACACTGAACTCCATCAAAGAGGTCTTCAAAAACACAGTGTGCCGAGGAAGTAAACTGGATCACATGATGCTCTCCTCCCATGCCACGACACTTCAGAGGCTGCCGGAGGTGATTGAAGTGTGTATGGAGCTCAACCCAGAGAGTCGACCATGTCTTTCAAAGGTACACTTTTGCTTTCTCTTCTCTGATTAATTTCAAGTGAATGTGCAGTTCTAAATTGTGTGGTTTTTTTTATTTCAGGTCATGGCAACATTACAGAAGCTACATTTGGAAAGCGGCAAGTATTTCAGTAAAGTTAATGTATTTGATAATGGGTGGGCAATGAGGTACTTTTTTATCGCAATTGGCAAACATTTTTTAAGATCTGAGGATCTAAGCTCTGGGGAAAAAAAACAAATGGATTGAAGCACATTTTCAGGAGTCTGTGATCAATAGGAACATTTATGGTCCTGTTTAGGGTCTGATTTGTTGCGAGCTTATAACTAATTTTATGTGTGAGAGACTTGTTTAACAGCACAAATCATCTCGCCTGTTGTATTTCCAATCAGCTCAGCTCTTTCAGATTGTGTAAAAAAAATAAAACTCAAAGAAAACTTGAGTAACTGAGCTGCAGACATAGTGTCTACAGTTAGCTTCACAACCTCAGGGAATGTTGATGCCATCAGCTGCAAAGTATCATTTGCTTCTAAAATATTAAATTGTCACAAGGATGAGATCACAATGAATTTTTATCACCATAATGGCCAGTCCTAATTTCCGTACCGTAAAATTGTTTTCTTCTTTTCTGTAGAAGTTGCTGAAGTGGACGTTACAATGGAAGAAATAAACAGCACCACAGCAACAGCAGAGCAGCTCCCAGAGACCTCAGAAGTTCCAGAGGGACCAAGGAAGGCGGTGTCTTTCTATGACCCTCAACAACGTGAAGAAATAATCAAGGAACTGTCCGACTCGCGCTTTTTCACAATTATAACTGAACAAGCGGTGGACATCGAGGGTCACCTGTACATCCCTCTGTGCGTCCGATATCTAAACAAAGAGGACATTCAGTGTGAAGAGACTTTTGCTTTTATTCCTTTCAGTGAAGATGTTCTTATCCTTACGGAGACAGTGGAGAGGGCTTTGTCTGATAAATGGGGGCTCAAAATGGAGAATTGCAGAGGCCAGGCCATGCTCAGTGTGGGGGAAGTAGGTGCACAGATGAGCGCAGTCAGTCTGGCCCTCACTGCAAAGTACCCTAAGGCTATTAGAACAATCAGCTCTGCCCTGTCCCTGAATGTGTGGCTGGCCAAGTCCTCTCCCATAACAGAAATAGCCACTGGAGCTGTTTTGATCCAGAAGATTTTACACTGGTTCACAGAGGATGCAGAGAGGCAGAACAGACTGGAGGAGATGATCTTGCATGTGTTTAGTCATGATGAAGGAAAGGCCAATGAGCTTAGGGACAAACTCATGAAAAAGTGGGATAAGAGTCATGATATGCACCAGGTGATGTTGGAAGTGTTTGAAGCAGCTGTCTTATGTTTGAATGAACTTAAAGGTCAGGGCTGTATGCCTGATCAGAAGCAAGCTGCAGATTTCTTTATTGCGATCAGAAACTTTGATTTTATCTTAGGGACAGTGGTGCAGAAAAATGTTCTCAAAGTAACAAGCACACTCAGTGAGGGACTGCTGGGAAAGCCTTTAGACATGCTGCTTGCTGTAAACAGTTTGCCCGATGTTAAAGCACAGCTTAAACAGCTGCTGGCTGAAGTAGACTGCCATCACAAGACTTGGTTTGAAGAAGCAGTCGCTTTGGCCTTTAAACTGAATGTGACGCTGTTACATTCTGCTCTTTTAGAGCCACTGAGTGAGTTTTACAAAAGATCAGTTAGCATGAAGGTTATCGAGCATTCAATAAAAGAAATTGAGGACGTCTTCACAGAAAAAGTAACAGACACACTGCGGTGTCTGGAGATTGTGCCTTATGCAATGTCCAAAGTAGAAACCAGCATTCTGAGTGGTCTTGTTGGTGATCTTTTCAAGGAGGACTTGCCCGATGAGGCGTCCCTCCACACTGAGCTGCAGCAGTGGAAGGACAAATGGTTGGATTCTTTGGCAGGTTATCTCCCCACTACTGTGCTGGATGCCCTGCAGACATCACAGATCAAAAGCTTTGTCAACATAGAGACTCTCCTCAGACTGCAGGTCATTTTGCCCTTTTCGAGGAGGGAGAGTAACTTTAGGCAGGGCAAGAGAAGCCTACAGGAGTTTGTTCAGCAGGACAGACGGTCGCTTGGTGAGCTCCATCCTCTGGAGTAGCTGCAGGTCTTCCGTTACAGAAATCTAAGATGTCATCACCCCCAAATTAACATTTATCCTGGAGCTGTGATGTTCTGAGCTCTGTACATTACCTTTATTTCATTTTGTGATTATTATAAGAGCAAATTCTTATCCTATTGTTTAATTTCATATGATGTAGTTTTTGTATAGTTGGTACTGTCCAATGGGACCAATGTCTTGGCAAAAACCGCTCCACTGATGGTTATCGATGCTTCTGTGCCTTGATGCAGACACTCATTGTTTCCTTATACAACATTAAAATGTCCCATTGGCATTTTTATCATTACCAAAAACAGACCAACTTGAGGTAATTCACTATTCTGAATTATTTTACCCTTGTGTCTAATTTTTTATTATGTTTCCCCGTCTATTTGCAGGAATAAATTTGCTGTTAACGTATCTTTAAAAATTATGTTTCCTATATAGGGAAAACTTCATATATATTTGTCAAAAAATGAATAAAATGCACAAAAAGATACTAGAGACTGGGTTATTTTTATTGCATTACATCACCACAAGATGGTGCACTTTGGCCAGGTTTGGCTTCAAGAACACTGCACAACTGTAGGCCTACTAGAAATCCATATAAGACTTATGCACTGAAAGAAAGAGCACTGTGCTTTAGGAATGTGTGAAGATATGTAAAATATGCTGAATAATATTTTGTAAGTTTAAAATTTTCCACAGTTTTCACAAATGATTTTATTTTGGGGCACCCACTATTTTCCATATGCTCATTTATTTTAGCTACATTTAATGACTAAAATCAAGGATCTGCTGGCATAGTGCAGACTTAAAAATCATTCCCATAAAATTAAAGTATTATGTATTTTAATAAATTTAAAAGTTATCTCAAATTATTTTGTGCATGTATTCAGGGGTGGACAGTCAGTAACTAATAGTTGAGTAGTGTAGTGGGTCAGTGTGTGTATAAACATGTACTTGATGTAATTATGTCATTTTATCCACGTCATTGTAATTTGTTTGTTACATTTTAAATTAGTTTCTGAGTACAGTTCAGATCTAATTGTCCCGAGCACAGATCTCTTAGTGTCTCTGTAACTGTTCTAAATCAGCTCTCATTTCTTGTTCTCTGTCCTGTTTTCACTGGTGCCCTCTTTGAATGCCCTTGGTCTAATAATGTAACATAATGTAATGTAATGTACTGTCATGCTTGTTTCTATGAGATACAGCAGCAGATGCCTGAGTGATTATTGTACAGATAAGTACAGGAAAAAGGAGCAACCTAATTATTATTACTGTATAAGTAAAAGTTTGTTTTAGGTAATTTGTATATAGACAATGTAATGTAGTGGAACAGAACAGAAGTAAAAGTGAAGGTAGGCTACTGTAAAACTTAAGTAAAGTACATATACTTGAATATTCGCAGTACCTTTACATTTGTACTTAATTAGGTTTTCCACCACAGCCTCTGCTCTGCTGTAAAGGCCTCAAAGCAGCCATGTGTAACGCAGAGACATACCAGCACCGTCCCATGCGCCCTAGTCCATACCCTGCGCCAAATATAATAATACTTCTACAATCTGTCTTTTATTTATTTACACTTTTGATCTGGGAGTTGGCGAGTTTACAGCTGAAATCCTAGGTGTATCTTGTGTGCATGAGACTCCGAGCTCACATCCCCCGGTCTCGAAAGCAAAACAACGTATTGCCGTAATTGACCCGTGCGCTCGGTTTCCTGCTGGAAGTCAAGGTTGCGCACTGATGTAAGGCCCATAGCACTCGGTAATCATGAACATGCACGGCTCGGACTTAACTATACTCTGGGGGGGAGGAGACACAGGGCTTAAGTGGATTTTATTTCAAGGTTCTCTTTCAGAAAATTGGCAACGCAAACCAGAATTCTCGAGGCTCCTAGTGCTACATGTAAACCACTGGCTTGTTTGGATTATTAGAATTTCATCTTGTGGACTTGAGCACTTTGAAATCACTTAATATGTACTTGATAGTGTGAATACTGAGGAGGCCTTTCATTCAAGGAGTTTTATTGTCTTGTCTTTTTTTTTTTTTTTTTAAATATATATACAGGTCTGAAAAAAATAAGAGACCACTGCATTTTTTTTCTGAAATCAGCATCTCTGCATGTATTATTATTATTATTATTATGTTCCAGCGTCTGTTGAATTCCAACACAAACACAAAGCTGAGCTACTTCAGTTCTTGCACCAGGAGTGGAATAAAGTCACCCAAGAACAATGTGAAAGACTTGTGGAGAGCATGCCAAGACGCATGAAAGCTGTGATTAAAAATAATTACTGCACCAAATATTGATTTCTGAACTCTTCTTAAGTGTAAACATTAGTATTATGTTGTTTTAAAATGAATTTGATCTTGTTTCTTTGCATTGTTTGAGGGCTGAAAACATGTATCTTTTTTATTATTTTGACCATTTGTCATTTTCTGCAAATAAATGCTCGAAACGATAATATTTTTATTCGGAATTTGGGGGAAATGTTGTCACTAGTTTATAAACTCAAACAAAAATGTTCCTTTTGCCCAAACACATACCTATAAGTAGTAAAATCAGAAAAACTGATCATTTTGCAGGGGTCTCTTTTTTTTTTTTTTTTTCCAGAGCTGTATAAGTAGCTTACAGGAAGTCTTGCCATCATAAAGATAGATAAATGTAAAATGTCCAGGGCTGATAGGACATTAAAGCGATGAAGCCACAAATTATGCCTCACAACAGTTAAATATACAATATGTAATTTTCTGGAGGTGGCATGTCACCTGCATGGATTTCAAGGAAATAGTTTAAAAAGTTTAGATAATACTTCAGAACATTATCTCCATACTGTGGAATATTAGTCAAAGGAACAAAATTGCCATGGAAACAAGTGGGAGCACGCTTCGATCCAGGCCAAATAACAATCAGCTTTGTTTAGATGCAAGCTCACTAACAATAAGAACATGCTCAGTGAAATATAAACAACCAGAATGAAAAAAACATGTTCTTATTTTTGTCTTTTTTTTTTTTTCCTAAAATTTACATACACAGCTTTAAGAATCTAAAAATGTATATATATTTATTTTGACTGTGTGAGTTAAATTATTGTCTTCAATCCAGCAAACCTCCTATAATTGAAACATTTATCTGAATCCAAAAATACATAAAATAAAACGTAAAACCCTGTACCGACATCGTTGCATTATTCATGCTGGCATAATGGTATTTCTGCAGATCTATGTCGATTTCATTCTATTTAAACTCAGCTTTAATCATATTTCAAGACGCTCTGGT
Organism: Paratrypauchen microcephalus; assembly: GCA_036785185.1. Taxonomy (NCBI): domain Eukaryota; kingdom Metazoa; phylum Chordata; class Actinopteri; order Gobiiformes; family Gobiidae; genus Paratrypauchen; species Paratrypauchen microcephalus. The sequence goes on along the minus strand of JAVJIX010000007.1, from coordinate 10,085,691 downwards.
TCTTTCAAGCCTCCTCCAACCACAGAGACAGGAGAAAATATCATAGAAAACACATGTATGTGCACAATTTATCTATTGTAATGCTCCAGAGGTCACAGCCCGGACAGTTATACTGACTTTGACTGTATTTATCTTTCTCTGATCTTGTGTTTACTGAGACCAGTGTGGAGAGAGTTTTGAGTGAGCGCATTGGTCTGGGCTTAGCTTTGTTTGTCACCCACACGGTCTACTTCTTGCCCCCCTGTAGCCTCAGTCAGCACCTTTCGCTCTTGTCGCCTCAAACAGCTCCTCTCCGTCCTCTTCAGTAACACCTCTTCAGATGTTTAAGATTCATTTTCATTCTCTTTGTGATAAAGGGCCTGTGTGTAGACAGCTCAGCCACCCTCCACGATGAGAAATGTCATTTTAAAAAACGCAGTACACACATTTTGGTATATTGGACAAACTGTGCTAAACAAGCTTTTAGCCTTGTTGTAAAGGTGTTTCCTTATCACTAGTTTAAATAAGGTAATACATAACCTCCTATTTCTGTGAAAACAAGCTTAATGTTCCTCATCAATCCCATATTATCCTACATCTGGGGTTTGAGTGAAAATTTCAGCTTTCATCCACCCCCTATACCCACCCCCTTCCCTACATTAATGTTTATTTAAAAAAAAAAAAAAAAAATCACACACATAGGTTAAAAAAAAAAACTAAGGCAGAAATTAAAAATTCAGATTTTTTTTTAAATAGGAAGTGGTCCCATTTTTATTACTAATACCAATATTGTGGTATATGATGCTGTTGATCTATATGCTCTTGTTTAAGTACTAGAGAAAAAGCATTATATGTCTCCTTTCAAATTAATCTCAGTGAAACATATGAGAAACTGACACTATTGACAACATCAGAGGCTTAATCCTCCAAAGGCTTAAGACAGTAAATACTACAACTCCCAGGATGCACTGCAGCAGCTATACAGACTTAAAATTTGCAGCTGTAATCCCGTAATAAAGAATTTCCTCAATGATCCCAGTATTCATTTGATATATTATGGTTCCTTTAATAGACATCAGGCAAAGATCTTAAATGCATTTTTAATACATTGAATGTGGGGTTTTAAATATTAGTTATAACACTGAATTAAATAATCATTTATGTATTAAATAGAAGTCACAAATAAAAACACTGTTATAATGTAAAAGCATTATAGGCCAATATTATTTAATATAACAGAATTAATAATGTTAGAATGCATATTTCTACTGTATTGAGTGTTGGGATGTTATTATTATTATTTTTATTATAACTTTATTTAACCAGGGAAATCCCACTGAGATTAAAACCTCCTTTTCAAGGGAGCCCTGGCCAAGACGCAACAAAAAAGACAATTACAACACAATTAAAATGACAGATAAATGAGTTAAAATAAATACAATTTATGGAGGCTGTCTCAAGTGCTCTCAGTCTGGATTTAAAGCCATTCAATGAGATAAGTTCCATTAATTTCCAGTCCTTTTGCTGCTTGTTCCATGTCAAAGGGGCAAAGAAGACAAAAGCCCTTTTTCCCAACTCTGTGCGAACAAACGGAACAAAAAGCAACAACTGATATGTAGTCAGTAATAGAAATGATCAGGTTCAACATCTGTGTATTTACTTTTTAGATATTTCAAAACTAAAAGTAAAGTACAATGTAATCAATATGAAAAACAGGCTCTTATATTGTATTACATTGTAGAATCTGAAAAACACCAATACTGATAAATGCTGATTGATTTAGAAAATATAAAAAAATACCAGAGTGAGAATGTTTAATCTATTCAAAATGTAATTCTCTTAAACAACTGGACAGTACAGACGTTATCATACCCCGGGCCCAGCTCTGTGTCTGAAGAGTTGGAGCCCTCCTGTGTTCAAAAGTGCCCCATCTGTCACTTGAAAAGACTGTGTCCTCAGCGCACAATGGAAGCAGGCTCGTAAACAAATGGGAGACAAAGATGTGGACATGTCTCCTTTAGCTCAGGCCTGAATTGGAGCGAGTACGTTGTTTTCAGAGGCCGTCCCCCCTGAGAGGACTGCCGAGGGTGATGGGAGTTTCACATGGTTGGATTCAAACTGTCTGTGGGTTTCAGATCAAAAAAGAAAATTATAACTGGGTCATTCCAGAATGGGAGGACATTTTGGCTTTAAAATTCTTGAAAAATAAACCTTCACTTTTGAGATTTTCTGCTACATATTCATCAATAATAGGTAATAAACTATCAAATGCTTGATTAGCTCAGCTTACGGATCAATGGCACAATTTTTATTACATGATTTATTTGGTGGAGTAACCCTGTTACTCTAATCACAGTAACAGGGTTGCAGGTAACAGGGTTGCAAATCCGCACTAGCGTTAGCTTTATCTCAGGAGTAGAAGCTAGCTGTTTAGCTGGCTGTTACTTATTTATGCAAATAAGTAAAGGAAAAAATAATACAAATTGTTTTATTCTGATCATCTGCATAACAGGGTTGCATGAGGTAGAGTGACACATTCAATCAATGCTAACTATGTTATAAAAATATGAAAAATAGAAGAGAAGACAAACCTTTACTATACCCATTCTTTTGGAAAACTGATGATGTCAAGTCCAGGGGATCATGTGGTTCTGCTTTCTTCTTCTTCTACCAGGCTAAAAATGTTATGGTAACAGGGTTATGTGCATGTTGTGGGACACTTGTTCCATGAATAATAATTATTATTTGAAATATTATGTCTATTAAAACAAATGTTCCCACAGTTACAAGAGATGGCAATGAAACAAATAATACAAATAAATAAAGAAATAAATTTAAATGTCTTTTTTTTTAACAGTTTTATTTGAGATTCAGTTTGGTCATTAGAGCAGTGGGACAAGGGGAAAATGGCATTTTGGGGGGTACTCCAGACTTATTTGGTATTTTAAAAACTATTTTCAAGCGTTCTTTTCTTCAAGCATTCGTTTTTTTAGATTTGGTCTCAGGACAAGTACTCAGAAACTGTATGTTTTAGTATTTTGTATGTGGATTATTTAATATTTGATGGGTGGGATGTAAAATGTCCTCCAATTCTGGAATGACCCAACTGTTGCGATTGTAACACTCTGCACATGCTGCAGACTGTGGACCTACGTAAATACTGCACACTCTTATCAGAATACAATGAGTGAAGATACAAAAGGAGACAGACGCAGACGCACAATGTAACACAATGTAAAAGAAAACCTGTGTGAACCAGTTTTTCTGTGATGATGTGTCTAGCCAAATGATCTTGACATCCCTCATACATAACATTTCATTCTATTTGATTGAAAATACTATACATTATGAGAAAACGTCTGGTTCGAACTGAAACCACAAATGTAGCCTCCGTACCCAATAATATCTGTATGTGAACCAGGTTTTCGTTCAAAGACTTCAAGGTCCAAGTCTGATACAGTTAAGATACCAACTGTTCAAAAGCACAGATTTGAAAAGTGTGTGTTTTTTTGTTTCCTAAATGATTGTGTAATATTGTACGCATATTTACAGCACGTGTCTCCCTCTCAAACCATCGGAAAGTGAAAAGTGTAACACCGGTTTTATAGGTCTGCACGTTTAAAGTTTTATAGCATTCTTCGGAGAGTGTCTGTGTGAAGGTTCGATAAGTTTGTATTTAGAAATCTGATGACTATGTTTCTATTTGAACCACAAAATGTCCATTTTTACAAGAGACGTTTTCTTCACAAGGTTTAATTTTTCAAACTTTCTCAATTGTTTTGTGTCTTGTGTGAATAGTTTGCAAAGTGCACAAAAGATTTTCCAGATTTAAAAAAAAAAATCTGAAAAAGTGCAGAAGTGAAAGAAATAAATCTTTTAAAATGGGAAAAATCCACCAAATGTTGGATATAACAGGCAGTTGACACACGTGAATAGGCCACAGGGCAATAATATAATATCAAATCTTATCAAATCAAACCTTGTAACACAATAAAATACGGCTGAATAGACGCTTGCTACAGTATCGGGCTAAGGCAACATATCATAATCAAACTCACATTATCAAATTACTAAGGCTATTTAGGTAATAGAATTGTACTTTTATTTTTTTATTTTTTTATTTATGTTGTGACTGTAGTTTAGACCTCTGAAATACATGGGATTCTTGTTCTACTTCATGTTCATATTTCAGTCTTATCTCAAATACAGTGCTACTTTTTATACAAATCACAGATCAAATCACAATCATAATCCTTAAAATAAAACATTTTTGCATTGAGAACAGAGAAGGCATAATGTAATTTAATCTATTATGTTATGTTCAATTATTATTATTATTATTATTATTATTATTATTATTATTATTGTAAAGAAATATGTTGCTTTGTTTCTCCATCAAAATCATCTTGTGTATATCAAAAAGTAAAAGCTGTATTGTTGCATCCCTGTGTTTACAACACATAAAGATTTAGTTAATAATATCTCCACAGTTGATTCTCTGAGTAAAATTCATAAAAGGACCCCGTATTGTTAAGTGAGGGATGCCAGATTGGTTCCATCTGAAATCTCCTTTTAACTTCTTCCTTTATGATGACTATCAATCAGGGCTCTGGTATTATTTTGATTTGATAATTTTATGGTGAAATGAATCAAGACAATAATAAAAAACAGGCGTTTCTTTGCTTCGGACTCAAACATCCACACATACCTTTGTAGATTTAAACCTGTATTCTTTTGTCATGGTGTATTTTGAGGTTTTATCTTGAAGCTAATCGGACAGAACTGATTCAATGGTTAAATTTGAGCCACACTAAGTCAGGATTAAAAGTAAGAACAAGGAGTACCAGTTTATAATAACTGCTCAGTTAATACTTGTTATGGATATAATTAAGTAGTTACTAAGCCTAAATCATGCTTAGTAAATCATAAGTTGATTCTGAATTATCCATTATGAACTGGTCCATGCTTTATTAAGGCTAATTAAAGAACAATTTTAAATACTTTAAGTGTTTGTTTGTTTGTTTCTTTGTTTTTTAAACCCTCAAAAAACACAAAAAACATGCCTTCTTACTGTGAGCATAGTCACCTTTCCACAGATCTGACCTTTAATTTGGCCGGGTAGGGAGACAGAAAAGTTGATCACTAAATACAGTGGACCGTTCCAGACCAAAAAAAAAATAACGTCTCCATGTAAACAAGCAAGTGGTAGACCCTCCACAAGAAAAGTTACATAGTGCAGCTTTAAAAGGCTCATATTATGATATTTTCTCATCGATGTTATAATGTTTTTTCATCACAAACATACCTGGAGATTTGTTTTATTTTGTTCACACATGTTTAACACACAAACCCTGCGCATTTAGGCTGAGTTCTTCAATTCTTTTTCTTCTGTCATGTGGTAAAACAGGAAGTGCTTCACTGAGTTTTTAGAATTATTTGAATACTTTCAGCCCATCTCTACTGAACTAAAGTCAACTAAAGTGGCTGGTAACTTGAAAACTACCACTTCATGACATCACAAGGTGGAACGGAGGAATTCACGCTTTGGAGATTACTCAAACATGTGTGAATGAAACAAACACAACTCCAGGTCTGTTTTTGTGGCGATATTAACAGTAACATTATAACATGGCTTAAAGCTCACAAGAGTCAATTTTGTATCATATAAAGTAAGTGAATACTGAAGGACTTGAATTTGGTTTTGCGTCTTGACTGAAGCATGGGAGTCATTTTCTAGACGATAATCGTGTCGTGTGAGCCTCGTGTGTGAAAGCTGAGTGTCCCTGTCTCCCCTCTGATTCAAACAACAGCTCAGTACTTCAATCGTAGTAATCTCTCATCAAAATAAACTCAACATTTTAAACAAAGTAGGCTAGATGTATACATAATAAGGATGTCACCGTATCAGATTTGTGTGTTACTGTATTTTAGTGTTATTGTAAGAAGAGGCATCACAATTATTATCATTTTTTTTTCTCAATTTGACACCATAATAAAATAACCCAAAAATGTATAGTTAATATGACTAAACTTTAACTTATAAAAAATCTTTCTATTCTACCTACAGCTCTGGAAAAAAATAAGAGACCACTGCATTTTTTTCTGAAATCAGCATCTCTACATGTATTACAGCCATTCCATTCCAGCGTCTGTTGAATTCCAACACAAACACAAAGTTGAGCTACTTCAGTTCTTGCACCAGGAGTGGAATAAAGTCACCCAAGAACAATGTGAAAGACTTGTGGAGAGCATGACAAGAATCATGAAAGCTGTGATTAAAAATAAGGGTTATTGCACCAAATATTGATTTCTGAACTCTTCTTAAAGGAAAAGTAACGTTCTTTTTACAATCTGAGCCTTATTTCGGTAATAAAACAAGTTGTTTTACTCAGCCATAGTAATTTGGTGTCATATGGAGCACTTCCGGAGATGTTTTAGATTTGCGATCTCCATCATGTGAGTTCTCGGGGCACTTGTTTGCGGTCTCCAAATAACACAAACTTTAGCACTTTTCAAATCTTAGAAGCTCGATGTCTCAGCCTACGATTTTGTGTGGTCAAAAGTGGCCTGTAATCCGAGATTTAGCCATAGTTTCGAGTAGATGAGGACGCCAGTGCACATGTGCGGACTGTGCTCTCAGCTCCCGGGACCCAAACATGAAACGCAAAGCTGTAAACTATGGATAAATCTCGGATTACAGGCCACTTTTGCTTCAAACGAAATCGTAGGCTAAGACATCGGGCTTCTATGATTTGAAAAGTGCTAAAGTTTGTGTTATTTGGAGCCCGCACGGGGGTATTACATGCTTGGGGAATATATTATATGCCCCGAGCTGTGACTAGAAGTCGCGCTAGGCTAACCGCAAATCTAAAACATCTCTGGAAGTACTCCATATGACACCAAAGTGCTATGGGTGAGTAAAACAACTTGTTTTATTACCGAAATAAGGCTCAGATTGTAAAAAAACGTTACTTTTCCTTTAAGTGTAAACATTAGTATTATGTTGTTTTAAAATGAATTTGATCTTGTTTTTGTTTTTTTTTTGCATTGTTTGAGGTCTGAAAACATGTTTCTTTTTTTGTTATTTTGACCATTTGTCATTTTCTGCAAATAAATGCTCTAAACGATAATATTTTTATTTGGAATTTGTGGGAAATGTTGTCAGTAGTTTATAGACTCAAACAAAAATGTTCCTTTTGCCCAAACACATACCTATAAGCAGTAAAATCAGAAAAACTGATAATTTTGCAGTGGTCTCTTATTTTTTTCCAGAGCTGTATAGTAAAACATTGTTCCAGCTTTTCATAGTCGATGGAGTATTTATCGTGGCAGGCCTACGTATGAATGTAGTAGTAGTAGTAGTAGTAGTAGTAGTAGTAGTAGTAGGAGGAGGAGGAGTAGGAGTAGGAGTAGGAGTAGTAGTAGTAGTAGGAGGAGTAGTAGTAGGAGTAGTAGTAGTAGGAGTAGTAGTAGTAGTAGAAGTAGGAGTAGGATTAGTAGTAGTACCAGTAGTAGTAGGAGTAGTAGTAGTAGGAGGAGGAAGAGGAGTAGGAGTAGTAGTAGAAGTAGGAGTAGGATTAGTAGTAGTACCAGTAGTAGTAGGAGTAGTAGTAGGAGGAGGAGGAAGAGGAGTAGGAGTAGTAGTGATAGTAGTAGGAGTAGTAGTAGTAGGAGTAGTAGTAGTACCAGTAGTAGTAGTAGGAGTAATAGTAGGAGGAGAAGGAAGAGGAGTAGGAGTAGTAGTGATAGTAGTAGTAGTAGTAGTAGTAGTAGTAGTAGGAGTAGTAGTAGGAGTAGTAGTAGTAGCTCTAAACGATAATATTTTTATCTGGAATTTGGGGGAAATGTTGTCAGTAGTTTATAGACTCAAACAAAAATGTTCCTTTTGCCCAAACACATTCCTATAAGTAGTAAAATCAGAAAAACTGTTAATTTTGCAGTGGTCTTTTATTTTTTTCAGAGCTGTATCATAGTGAATTGATTTAAATGACATAATTCTGACATGTTTACAATTTGTATTTTTTATTTTTGTGATGATAATTATCGTCTAGTCCAACAATCTTGATGTATAACGTTTCATTGTAGGCCTATCCTATTGATAATACTATACACCATGAGTAAACTTCTGGCTTGAGCTAAAACCACAAATGTAGCCTCCATCACTGTGGTAATAAACCAAAGATATATGTAATATCTAAACAAAGGCGCTTGTGTGCTTTAGCGATGCATAAATCATATTAAAGCTGAATTTGAGTCTGTTTCATGATAATCCTTTATAAAAAACGGGATTGTGTTCCACTGCGAAAAGACAACGCGATGTAACTGAATCTCGAGAAAGCCGCACATACTTCAATAATCGTCATTTATCATTAAGCGGTCTCTCTTGCTCTGCGTTACGACATGACAGATTTCTTTGGGATGAAGCTGACGTGTTCAGTCATCGGTATTGGCTTCGGTTCAGAGGGTGCAGACCAAAGAGAAGATCACGATGTTAGAATAGAGGCTCCGTGGTATCTGGACTCCCACACTGCACTGGCCGGAGCGCTCTCACAGTTGACTGCCATGTTAAACGCTCTGTCTCTCCAGAACCAGAACCTCAGCTCTCGGCAAACACCAAACACACATAAGAGACTACGAGTGTGGATGTGAAGAACAGAGCGGACACCGTGGCTACAAACACTGAGAGGAATGGAGAAAGTACTTTTAGATACTATAATGTGCTGATGTCATACTTTCAGACGGGCAGGAGCCAGTTTTTACTACAGCTCGAGAAAAAAAATAAGAGACCACTGCAAAATTATCAGTTTTTCTGATTTTACTACATATAGGTATGTGTTTGGGCAAAAAGAACATTTTTGTTTGAGTTTATAAACTACTGACAACATTTTCCCCGAATTCCCAAATAAAATATTATCGTTTAGAGCTACTCCTACTACTCCTACTACTACTACAATACCACTACTACTACTACTACTACTACTACTACTACTACCACTACTACTACTACTACTGCTCCTACTACTACTTCTACTACTACTATTACTACTACTACTACTCCTCCTTCTCCTCCTCCTACAACAACTACTCCTACTACTACTACTACTACTACCACTACTACTACTACTACTGCTCCTACTACTCCTTCTCCTCCTCCTACTACTACTACTACTACTACTACTACTACTCCTACTACTACTACTACTACTACTACTACTACTCCTACTACTACTACTACTACTACTCCTGCTACTTATACTACTCCTACTACTCCTACTACTACTACTCCTACTACTACTACTATTACTGCTCCTACTACTACTTCTACTACTACTATTACTACTACTACTACTACTCCTTCTCCTCCTCCTACAACTACTACTACTACTCCTACTACTACTACTACTACTACTACTACTACTACTACTCCTACTCCTACTACTACTACTACTACTACTACTACTACTACTCCTGCTACTTCTACTACTCCTACTACTCCTACTACTACTCCTCCTACTACTACTACTCCTGCTACTTCTACTACTACTACTACTACTCCTACTACTACTACTGCATTCATACGTAGGCCTGCCACGATAAATACTCCATCGACTATGAAAAGCTGGAACAATGTTTTACTATACAGCTCTGGAATATTACATTATACTTTGCCAAGAAATAGGTACAAATGTTGAACCTGATCATTTCTATTAGTGACTGTACCCTAGAATCTCTTAGAACATAAATCTGCATTTTAACCATAGACATTTCAGCTGCCCCCATCTGTGTTAAATATTATCGGCCTGTACATGATGTTGACGTCATCTGTACTAAACTCATGATTATTAATATCAGTTTTATTTATTTATTTATTTGATTTGTTCTCTGTTCTCTGATCTATTGCTATCCGTTGCATATTGTTTGCTGACAGCTGTGTTCTTGGCACCATCATTTGTAAATAACATTCATAAATGATCTGACATCAGCCTAAACCCCTTCAGTCCTGTTTTATGACAAATGTTTGTATTGAGCTTTTGAGTTCATGACTGGAGAAAATAAACTACTACTACTACTACTACTACTACTACTTCTATTACTAGTACTACTAGTACTACTACTACTACTACTACTACGACGACGACGACGACGACGACGACGACTACTACTACTACTACTACTACTACTCCTACTATTACTAGTAGTACTACTACTACTACTACTCCTACTATTACTAGTAGTACTACTACTACTACTACGACGACGACAACGACGACTACTACTACTACTACTACTACTACTACTACTAGTACTACTACTACTAGTAGTACTACTACTACTAGTACTACTACTACTACTACTACTATTACTAGTACTACTACTACTACTACTACTACTCCTTCTATTACTAGTAGTACTACTACTACTACTACTACTACTACTACTACTATTACTAGTACTACTACTACTACTACTACTCCTACTACTCCTACTACTAGTCCTATTACTACTACTCCTACTACAGCTCTTCCTCCTACTACTACTACTTCTCCTCCTCCTCCTACTACTACTACTACTACTACTACTAGTACTACTACTACTACTAGTACTACTACTACTACTAGTAGTACTACTACTAGTACTACTACTACTACTACTACTACTACTACTACTACTACTAGTAGAACTACTACTCCTCCTACTACTCCTACTACAGCTCCTATTACTACTACTACTGCTACTACAGTTCCTACTACTACTACTACTACTACTTCTCCTCCTCCTCCTACTACTACTACTACTACTAGTCCTACTCCTACTACTCCTTCTACTACTACTACTACTCCTACTACTAGTCCTACTCCTACTACTACTACTACTACTAGTCCTACTACTACTACTACTACTACTACTACTACTACTACTAGTCCTACTCCTACTACTACTACTCCTACTCCTACTACTCCTACTACTACTAGTCCTACTACTACTACTACTACTACTAGTAGTCCTACTCCTACTACTACTCATATTCCTACTACTACTCCTACTGCTACTACTCCTACTACTAGTCCTACTACTACTACTACTAGTAGTAGTAGTCCTACTACTACTATTCCTACTACTACTTCTACTGCTACTACTCCTACTACTACTACTACTACTCCTACTCCTACTCCTACTCCTATTACTACTACTACTACTACTACTACTACTACAGTACTACTACTACTACTCCTTCTACTACTACTACTACTCCTACTACTAGTCCTACTCCTACTACTCCTACTACTACTCCTACTCCTAGTCCTACTTCTACTACTCCTACTACTACTCCTACTCCTACTACTACTCCTACTCCTACTACTCCTTCTACTACTACTACTACTCCTACTACTAGTCCTACTCCTACTACTACTCCTACTCCTACTACTAGTCCTACTACTACTACTACTACTACTACTACGACTAGTCCTACTCCTACTACTATTCCTACTCCTACTCCTACTCCTACTACTAGTCCTACTACTCCTACTCCTACTCCTACTCCTATTACTACTACTACTACTACTACTACTACTACAGTACTACTACTACTACTACTACTACTACTCCTACTACTCCTACTCCTACTCCTACTCCTACTACTAGTCCTACTACTCCTACTCCTACTCCTACTCCTACTACTCCTACTACTACTACTACTCCTACTACTACTACTCCTACTACTACTACTACTACTACTACTACTACTACTAGTCCTACTCCTACTACTATTCCTACTACTACTCCTACTCCTACTATTAGTCCTACTCCTACTACTCCTACTACTACTACTACTACTACTACTACATTAATACGTAGGCCTGCCACGATAAATACTCCATCAACTAAATATATGAAAAGCTGGAACAATGTTTTTCGGGTCAGTATTTATCGCTTGTACATTTTCGTTGCACTACCACATGAAAATTTGTGGTTATTTTTTCACTATGTGGTAAGATTTGAACTGTAGAAGGTTGAATGAATAACTTCTAGTACTCATTCCTGCAAACTAAGTATTAAAGTGTTTCACTGTTTATTTATTGAAGCTCATTTTTAACAATATTGTAGATTTATAATAGTTTTTGTGGTTTAAATCTGCTCGTGGGTTATTGTGTCAGTGGCATAAGTTTCAATCTAATCATTTATTGTTTATATTTCTACAGCAATGAATCACACTTAAATGTTTTTTATTTGCACACTGCACCTTGAAATAAGACCTAAAAACACATCTGGAAAATATACGGCAAACATGTGCATGAATTCCTATTTTTATTGACCTGACCGTTTGAACTGTCAAGATGTTTTGATTATGTCTAAATTATGTGAACTCTTATATTTTTGGCCACCTATGTGAACTTTTATATTACGTTTTTGTGATTTTAATTCTGTGTAAACTTGGATTTGTCTGTGCGCATGAAAAGTGCTCTAAAAATAAAATAGAATTGACTTGTGCACTGTGTAACTTGTCTGCTGGAGGGTCCGTCACCTGCTTGTCTCCGTGGAGATGCGCTTAGAATGTTCCGCAATATGGCCATGAACTTATAAATCTCCATGGCGACTTGCAAGCTGAATTACAGGTTAGGTTTGTGGAGAGGCAATGCAAGGCAGATTAGTTTAATGCCATAGTGTTAACACCATAACAATTCAACCAAAGCATTAACATCCCCATGGAGACAAATAGGTTACACAGAAAAGTTACACAGTGTATCTTTAACACTTAAACTTAGACAAACTTTATTGATCCACAAAGGAAATTGTATTGGGTACAGTAGCTCACTCATTAAATATAATATATAACAGAGGGTAAAAAGAAAAAATAGATGGAATAGCAACCAAAGAGCAACAGACCAGTGTCAGATGAGACATAATTATACAAATAAAAATTATAATAAATGTATATGTACAAAGAAGAATTAAATAGAAAAGTACTAATAAAGAATAAAATACAATATCACATAAGACGTAATGCGTTCCAATAATCATAATCTATAGTTATTTGATTTTACTGACCTGCTTTTCAAACTATGAAATCTATCTACTTCTATTAACTATCACTGTCTCTAGCCCTCACAACCCTTTTGACACTTCACTAGTATTCTCACGCATGCTTATTTTGCACTAGCACAGCTTTAGAGTAGCTTTTTTTAGACAGAAAAGTAAAGTATGACCAACCCCCTTGAGCAGCCAATTAGCTCTCATCTCAAAATGACACGCATGGCTCTTCCTTAAACATTTGCAAATGATCAAATGTTTTCAAGTTAGATGAAAGCAGCACATAGCAATCTGATTTTTGTCAAGTTTTGGTTTTACGATTCAAGAAAAGAAAAAGTTAGGCAATGCAGCTTTAAAGACTGGATCCAGTTTGTTGTGGTCTGTATAAGTGTCTGCTCCAGAGATATTTGACAACACCTGATCCACAGATCCCAGAGGGGTGACCATGTCAACCAGCAACAAGGTCATGGCCAAGACACATCTCCATTTATCTCTGTCCAAGCCTTGGCAAGAACTGCGCATAATAATAATAGTAATTCTGATTTTTGTAGAGCTTTCAAGACACAGAAATTGTTTCACAATAACAAACATACGCACACACTAACATAGAAGAAGCTGGACTGCTACACATCTCACAGCGGTTCATATTTAACATTGTAACTTTGGCTAGTGCAGGAAAATAAACTTCACAATGTTTTAGAACCTTCTGAAGAAGAGAGACCTCATGTGCATCTATTGGTTGTTCCCATTTTGGCCCCTTATTTAGAGAATGTCATTTTCTATATGAATGCTATTAAATTTGTATAGAAAACAGAATATTATATTACTTGAAAAACAAAACCATAACTTTTTGGTGGTTCTGTCTTTCCCGGTTGTAACATAATGTTTTTTCTAATTCTTTAACTGCGTTTTAATGGATAAACACTGAAAATCATACAGTTTAAAGCAGTCTTATCTAAGCCTCAACTTCATCTATCCCTCCTTCCATGTCCAATTTGTCCCACTTTACTGGAGGTGGTTCTTTATTTTGAAGTAAAGACCACATATTAGTATATTAGGCTAATACAGGGGTAGGCAATTATTTTTTCCATGGGGCCACATGAGAAACAGAAAATATTGTGGAGGGCCAGGCCAAAATGCTCAACTTAATTTTGCATAATATTAATTGTATTTCTTTATAAAAAAGAAGTAAATAGCGTTGTTTTGACACACTGGTAAGACTGGTATACAGTATGTTATGATGAAGCAATGAAAAAGTGAAGTTGCCTTACTAAAAAAACATTTTAAAAAAGCACCTCTAAAAAAAGCAATGCAGCTTTAGTCCATATATGAAGTAAAATTATAAAATCTGTTCCAAATTATCTTAAATGTGACCTGGGAGCTGAACAATGCCTAATTTGTGTTTTGCACACAAAATCAATAGAAATGGTAAATGTAAACCCTCAATTTGATTTTTAACAGTCTATTTCCAAATTGTAAGTTTGGAAATAGTAATGTATAAAGCAAAGTGTAATGTATTACCTGTAAATATTCAAAGTCTGAGATGAGAACAAGCCACTACAATTTAAAAGGAACCTACATGTTTAAAAAACCCAGATTCAGAACCAATGTTATGGAGCGAAGCGTCGCTGTGAAAGGAGTTCATTTATGGAATACAGTAGTCGTGACAAAGAAATCAAAGAATCAATTACAATAATGACATTTAAAAATATATAAAATCCAGTGTAATGTGTATATATGAAAAAGAACTGCAATTGTTGTGCTTAAAAATGAAGCTTTCTGTTAACAATTGATTAGTAATTGTGATTGAAATGGAATTTATTGATGAAATGTTTTATAGTCACTATCTGTGTTAATGGAAAGAAGGGGGCAAAAAAACAGATTACTCTTCTTTCTGCTCCCTTTCATTCAATATTTTGTATTGCTATCACACTGGTGATGCTTTTTATACTTTATGAATGAAATAAACAAACAAACAAAAAAATTAAATATTTGTCCTTATATTGTTCCAAAATTTACTCATGCGATCTTCAGGCTTTTTAAAATACAAAATGTTACTTTAAAACCTTGTTAATATTAGATTGTGTGGTTGCACTGCGCTTTTATTACATGCGTTAATCTCGTCTAATCTGAACCCGCACCATAAAAACGCTAAAAATACCATTACCATAAGATCATCGTCGGAGGAGGATGCCTGTGGAGATACGAAGGGCTTTTCCTGAGCTTTGGGAGCCAGGTCTTTCTTATGCTAATCCGGCTCTGACATCAGCAGTGAGATCAAAGCGGTGGAGGACTACTTTAACCCGCTCTCACCCCCACCAGGACTCACTCAGTCCGCGCTCCTGCCGCCCTGACACTCCCGCTCTGCCTCCCCGACGCGCACCATGCGTAATACCTGTGTGGAGATAACCTACCTCCCGATTCTGGATTTTACTCGCGTGTTTGGCTGATACCGAAACAGACTACACCCCGAAAGGATACTCGGGCTCACTTTGCGTTGTTCCCGTGCGCATTTCCTCCACACGCTGGAAAGGTGAGAGCGAACTTTTGGGTGCGAGTGTTGTGTTTCTTTACGCACAATGGATACGGTCAATATGAAGGCAAAGACTAGAAAACAAAACACTCTCGCACAAAGGCCAGCCGGTGACAAGTCATTAAAGAAAGCTCTATTAAATTGAAACACTTTGCAATTCATAGCCTATTTAAAACATTTCAACTCGCTTTTCAAATCTAAATCATATAAACATTAAGAAAAGTGGTCTATTTGTTGATCCCTTGTGATTTTTTCCCCCACAGGATTTGATCTCATTTAGTATCATGAGAGAAAGTGGTTGTATTGGTCAATATCCTGGCATAGTTTACTGTCCATTGTGTGTGATTTTGGCTCGACATGGGTAAAGCTGCTGCTGCTACAGTGAGAGGCGATCTGAGCTTATCTTTACGCGGAACAGGAGCTGCTTTTAGGGCACTTCGGTTTGGTGTCAATTTGAACAGTTAAATCCTTGTGAACTAAGCCAATCCCTAACTACTTGAGTCTTCATCAAACAACAAGTATCAAAAGTCTGGCTTAAGAGATTTTAAAACGATCCTGCGACCACAAAAGGCCTGAATGAACAATTCGTGTGCTTATTGTGAATATTGTTGTGCCAAACAATATTCCCCACACCCCTGTTTAGTTTCAGTAATCTTATTACAATAATTCATGAGTGATTTGACACAGTTTGCGCGCGCCTCAGCCAGAGAGCAGAAAAGAAAAGAAGAATAAGAAGAACCTTTATCAGTTACCTGCGCGCCTTGACGTGCTCACTTAAACATGTGTGCAAAGAGATTGTTTATCCATCAGATAATGGTCATGATCCGCTGTTTCTCTTCATATTGTAATAGTAGGTTGTTGTTTTTTTCATTTCTATCTACTTCTTGTCCTTTCTTTCCTTTTTACCTTCTGTTATAGCCTATATTATATATTATATTTGATGAGTGAGCTACCATACCCAAAACAATTTCCCTTGTGGATCAATAAAGTTTGTCTAAGTCTAGACTAACAAACGTAGCGAGCTGTCACTTTATAAAGCAGATATAAGGCCTACATTTATTTTCATGAAGCACAATTTTTTTTATCTTTGATTTTATGAGTTGGGACCAGCGCTGTTAGTAGTGAGTAACCTAATATTTACATTTTAGAAAGTAAAATACTAAAAATAACATCATGCTTTGTGTATTGTTTTTCATTTTTGCTTTAATTGTATTTCTCATCTTTTAAGCCGTATTTTCATTTGCATATGAATTACTAGGCTAAGTCTAACCCAATATAATAAATATTTGGGTCAGGTTACTGTCCCTGTAGAGAAATCCACCCTCCGCATTTGACCCATCTTTCAATGGCGCTTGCACAACCCAGGTTTCTCCATTATCTAAGCATCTTCTATGTTTTTTGTTTGTTTGTTTTTTGTTTCAGAGCCATCTATACAATGACGACTGACTTCTAAAACTGGGCCCGGAGAGATCTTTTGTCTTTTGCCTCTTGTGTGAACTCCAGTTTGAACTTTGTTGTGCCTCAAAGCCCCTCTCACCATGCGGAGCTGCTCCCATGTCCTGCGTTTTGGTGTCTTCACAGCCCTTTTCCTGTCTCAGGTCTGCTCTGGCATCAAATGGCTGTAAGTATTATAGATATATAGAGGGATACTTTATTGTTATATTATATAGGACTGCACAATTTTGTAAGACATAATATAGTAAATTTTTCTGACTCGTATTGCGACTAGATATGTTTATAAAAGTAGGATTCTGTTCAAAGAGCTTATTATAAACTCCAGAAAGAGAGTAGGCCTGTCACGATAACAAAATTTGAACCACGATATATTGCTGAAGTAAAGCCGATAAACGATAATATTGAAGCTAATTTATGCCACTGACGAAATAACCCAAAAGCAGATTTAAACCACAAAAACTATTCTAAATCCACAATAGCTTTAAATGAAATCATGAGCTACATTAAATAAACAGCAAAAGTTAGTTTGCATCTGTAATGAGTCATAGAAATTCAACCTTTTATGGCTTAAATAACCAAAAATTACCCAGTACAATGCAAAGAAACTGTACACACGATAAATACTGAGCCCAAATATATATTGTTCCAGCTTTCATATATTGAAAACTAACTCTAGAGTATTTACTGTGACAGGCCTATTTAAGAGAAGACTGAAATCTGAACTGATAAACTAATACAAGAATCCTGTGCATGTCAGAATACATTTGTAGCGATCTAAACAACAGGGACAACAAAATCTAACTATAAAAAAACGGATATTGTGTTCTTTGCAGACAACATTCTTTAATCTAATCTCAGCGGCGACTCAAATAGCAATTTGAATCTGATTGCGATACATATTGTCCGACGCTAAAGCATTGTCAGGCATTTTCCATTCACGAGATGTTTTTTAGTGTTGGCGCAATTCAGATAAGTGATATTGCGCGAGTGAGTAATTCCGTGTTTTGTATTGCCGTGTGTCCATGGCTGCTTTGAAAAGGGCCCCCAGCATTCCTCTGGTTGATCAAGGAAAGATTGTGTTGTGTATTGTGCAGTAATGAATGGACATCTCCGAGTCAGTAACATCTGCTACAGCTGAAATAGGCACGCTGTGTATATTATCATGTCCTCCGTGCAGCCTTATCAAAATAACAGTGAGATATAAATAAGATGCACACCTGGTTCGAGGGTGTTGGCGAGTGTAAGTCAAAATGGAGGACAGAATGCACAGACATTATTGTTGAAACATGTGTTAGTCATACACTTTTTACTGTTGACATAAACCATCGATTGCACAAACATTTTGGGCAGTACGGAATATTCTCAGGTTATTTCTGTATCGAGAGCGTGTTGTTTATCACTTTGGAAAAGTTATTCATATTTCCAAAGCGCTTGCGGTTTTCAGTTTGACTTGTTTTTGAGTTTTTTAAATTTGGATGTTGTAGTTAGATCTGTGACAACACTGTACTGAGCTAAACACAAGTGTAAGGGTGCGCCGAGTCATCACACTCCCAGTTTGGTTCTTGTTTGAGTCCAGTTTTGTAATGGATGTAGACCTGGTTGAGTCCTGATTTAGTCCTGGTCTAGTCTTGGCTTGTTCCTGCTCTAGTTGTGGTTTAGTTTAGGATTAGCTCTGAAATTAGGCCCAGTTTAGTCTGAATTTTAGAGCTGCTGTGATTAACCGACTAACTGTGTCTATAGTCAAATATTAGTCGTATTTAGAGAATCGCTCAGGTTTCAGGTTTTCATTTATTTTGTTTACTCGTGGAGAAATTTGGCTTAGAGCCGCCGGGGTCAGTTGCATTAACATAATATACACGCATAACATGACATGCCAATTGTTAACTGGATTATGCGGACTCTAATACATATACGAAAAAAATGCATAACAACGGTTATTAAATCAAAATGTCAAAAAATAAATTATTTCAAACTTTATCAACAATACACTTTATTTTTAAAATATTTTATATACAGAAGACTTTCATATATTAATTATATATTTTAAAATATACATTTTAATATATATTTTAATTTACCAGAGAAATAATAATCGTCTGACTAGTTGACTAATTGGAAAAGCAACCGCAGACCAGTCGAATACTAAAATGGCATTAGTGGCATTAGTTGCCACCCTGGAACACAGTTTAAGCGACAGTATTGGAGCGCGAATGGCGGATACCGTAACACAGTACACCAAGAAAGGATACTGAAATCTGAACTGATAAACTAATAGAAGAATCCCATGCATCTCAGAATATTTGTAGTGGTTTAAGCTACAGTGACAACAAAACATTCCTATTAAAAAACTGGATATTCTAACATTAACATATTCTAACATTCTAATATCAAAATTTACCAGCGAAATAATCGTCTGACTCTTCTATGTGTCTATGTGAATTCTAAGTCACACTATGGAATTAGAGATGCCATGTGCTGAATAGTATAGAACTCCTACAATGTTGATAATGCACAGCAGTACAATGTGAACCAGATGAGGCTGTAAACACCTGTGAGCGCTGGAGTACACAGAGCCCAGTGGAGTCACAGCTTATCACTGGGCACAGAGATGGCCCCGCGGCCCTAATGCAAACCAGGCAGAGAAGCAAGAGGCCAGGGCTTCTCACGAACAGACCACAGACAGAGCCATCCCCAGTGTAAACTCAATCAAAATTATGTGACAAAAATAATAAAACAGGGCAGCAAAACTCCTCCTCCAAACCCTTGCTAAAGTTTAAAGGCACTGTATCTCATTTTTACTGTCTTACTGTCTTCTGGGCATCCTTGTTATTCACCGCAGTGAGTTTATGAGTGTTTTTCACAACTTCCCGAGATCAGAGGGTTTTGCTGTCATGGCAAAACGAACAACTAGCATGCTAATGTGCAATTCCTGATTATCTGACAGTAAAACGCTTTATAATTTGACACAGCGAGCATATTTTGACTTCAAAAGCTGCTTAGACAACATATCTGTAGTGGGGCTAGACAAATGATGAAATGCAGGGAAAATATTGTGTACAGGGTCTTTTAGACACTGTAAGTCTCTTTCTATCCATTACATGTATGAGTGTTCTTTGTTTTGACATAGAGGACTAAGGAAAGTGTATTGCCAAAAAGGTGTCCGATTTACTTTACGAATCTACAGCTGACGGTCCTTTGGGATTTCTCTCTGATAAGATGTTTCTGCTCTGTGGTTAATAGAAAAACATATGGTCTAAAACACTATCTGTTTCAGTTTGTGTTAGCGGGGCCAGACTTTTGTGCACAAGACTGAACTGTGAATAAATATTTTACTCTTCGGTGCAGTAGAAGTATAGTAGGGCTGAAGGGCTTTAGTTGTTTAGTCAATTAATCGGTTCATGGTGTATTACTCAACCAAAATTTCTACTAGACACATTATTATTTTATTTTGGAGTTAGTGAGCAAGTTAGCTGGAGATTTCTTTATTTTTTAACATGAAAAGGTTAAACACATGACAAATTTAAAGGTGCATTGCGTAATATTTGTAGTGGAGGGTCCACCACCTGCTTGCCTCCATGGAAATGTTATTGCTCACAGTACAGATTAAATTTATCTATCACAAGGGAGACAAGCAGGTTACAGCACTAAGCTACATTACAATTCAGATCTGTGGAGAGTCGCTCCTTTTTACTTAAGTAAGTGGAGTTAATATGATTAAGTTAGATTCAGGAGCTGGACCACACCTCAACCTCCTCGCCAGCCAACCACAGCTCATCTCGACCACACCTTCAATTACCCAGAAGCCCTATTTATACAGCCTCTCCTGACAACACCGTCCATGTCAGCTCTCTTGACCACTTCCCTCCCACCCCGTGTCTATCCTTCAACGACATCATCTTTAAAGAAGGGGGGTTCCGAATCAGCTGAGTGACCATTTTGTTTTTTTAGAGACGGAGCCTCCACCCTGAGTCTCCCCCCAACCATCACATCTACCCACCGTCAATAAATATCTTTATTGTATTCCATTGTTGTGGCGTGGTCCTTGCGAGTGAATTAATGTATTTTTGAGAAATAGATAAATATAAACACCCATAATGAATAAATGCGAGATGCACATGTTTAATGTCATACCATGGAACATTCCAGGGAAAGCAATAAAATCTCCATGGAGACAAGCAGGTAGTGGACTCTCCACCAGAAAATTTGCAAGGTGCACTGTTCATTTTAAGTCTTTATATAAATACATTGTTATTACTTTTTCTGCATATGTAGCTGTGTTAGCTTAAACTCCCGTGCATCAGAGTGTGGACTGGGGCGATTTTTTCTGTCTGAGACCGGCCCTCGTTTGACAGAACAGTGATCGAATCCAAACCGAGCCCGATAGGTATTAAAATATTTGTGTCTAAGTCTGACCAAGCCTGATACATCACATATTTGGAATCATGATATTTTCATAAGTCTACGAATGACACGCGTAGTATATTGTTTGTGTGGAAAGTCCAGTTTTATCAATCAACTGAAAAAAGGCATTCGGAACATCAACACAGATGAGCAGAACGCATCAGCGCACGCAAATGGAGCAACAAGTGCACGTTAGCCCAAGAGGCTGCGCTGATGTGTCTGAATCCAACCCGAGCCTAAACATAAGTTCTAAATATTTGTCAGAGCCCAACCGGCCGAGTTGTCCCGTCGGACTTCGGTTGGCTTTCCATGCTCTACCTTGCATGTAAGTGGGTCAGATACATTGGGATACGTGATAGTTTGCAGAGCTTTTACCACATCCCCTTTTTTTTTTGATCAACTAATCCATCAGCAGAACATGTCTCCAAGAATGTATATGCAGTAGTTGACTACAGCCTTACGATCTAGTAGTAGTAGTGTTTTTATATTTAAAGTTGCATTGTGTAACTTTTCTGGTGGAGGGCTGGTCAAATGCTTTGTCTGGAATGTTTCACTCCATGGTATGGTTTAAACCTGACCAAGTTACAGGTCAGATCTGTGGAAAGGCGATCCCGCTCACACTCAGAATGCTTTTTTTTCTAGGTATTTTTGAGCTAAAAAACACATGTAATTGAATAAATGTGTGGTAGAGCTGTTGACACACAATGCACCTTTAAGACTTAACCTTATGTATTCCCAATGGTTTTCTTACAGGGCGATATCACACGCTCCAACATCTCTACACGTGAACCAGACTCAGCACTGTAAACTGCTGCCGGGCCTGGTGTCCTCTCAGGCCCAGCTGTGCCGCAGTAACCTGGAGATCATGCAGACCATCATTCAAGCAGCCAGAGAAGTGAAGAAGACCTGTCAGAAGACCTTTGCGGACATGAGGTGGAACTGTTCGTCTATTGAGATCCCTCCAGACGCTCCCAAGTACCGGCCAGATCTGGACAGAGGTAAGGCTAAGTACTATGGTGGTGAACATGGATTTGTGATATACTGTATATTAGCAGAGGAGGGTGGAGTAGACAAAAATAACACTTAAAAAAACAGTACTTCAGAATAATTACTCAAGTATAAACACAAAGTGATCGAAGAAGTTACTCACGTAAGAATAAAAAAGTATTTGGGAAAACTACTACATAACATCTGATATATAATTTGATATTAAAGATCCCATGACATGGTACTTCTTGATGCTTTTATATGGTGCCTTAATGGTTCCCTAATGCTGTAAATGAATCCTTCTTCAAAATCAAGACTCAGTGCATGAGAAAGATCCATGAACACAGGCAGAGTCAAAAAATATCTCTCTGAACACCTCATTGTGGGCGTTGTTGCTTGAATGCCAATGAGAAGGACAGAGACAGGCCAGAGCAGCCGGTGAAGGGGGGGCCAAACTCTCCGCTGTTTCTTCGTTTTAGCGGTGCGCTGTGCGCTGGCTCCACTTCCACGTTTTATGCGCGAAGGAAGAAAGGAGAGGCATTTCAATGAAAAAAAACAAATTTTCACAGAAAATAAAATTAAACCACTGCTGTTTCAGAGGTCCAGAGGCTCGGATAAAGGACATCCGAGCCTGGAAACACTCTCACGTGCCTCCAGGCAAATAAAAAAACGCATCTCGCATTGCGTAGCTCGTTTGTGGTCCAAACTCCGTGACGGTGGGTAGATATCCAGACGGGGGGTAGAACTGCATTTGCATTTTTGCTTCAGTGTGACGTCACATAGTTTCCTTGTTCAGAATCGCCCGTTTGAGCTGTCTTTTTTTCAAACGCAGAAAAGGACCGCAAATGCTCAGTTTACACATTTCGCAACTTTTAGCCATGGGCAGCCCTAAACAGGGTAGGGGAGCTCACATTAACGTTCAAAAACCTCAGAAAGTGAAAATTTCATGCCATGGAACCTTTAAAGTAAGTTGATTTTAAGCAAATGTAACAGAGTACATCTAACTTGAGTATTACCCACCTCTGGATCAAATTCCTATTACGATATTTTGGTGAAGTTGGAAAGTTTTTCCTTGAATGCTACTCTATGTTCAAACAGAGCCTTTTTTCTATCTATAGTGCTTATATATGTACTTTTTAGTGTATTGTATCTTCCTTGTTTGGGTCATTCAACCTAAAGAATCTGCATGAAGTCATTTTTGAACACTGTGAAGACACTGCACAAACTGTCGCTACACTGTTGTTTTATCCACGTTGTATTAAAACAGGGTGGTGGGTGAGTTTGTAATATATTCAAATTATTTTAAATTTGAGGAAAATTATCAGCCATCGGTTACTCTGGATTTTAAACCACAGCAAACAAACAAAACAAAAAAACAGCTCAAAACAGCTCTTTTTGGTCAGCAGCAATGCCTTGAGTTAATAACAGCTGGATTTTCAATGAAGCGTTAAAGGTTAAGTTATCTCTTGTAGCAATACAAAGATTCTAACATTAGATAAATCTTGATAAAAAACTAAATTGGGATCTGGCAAGTGGCCCACCCTGAGACAGAGGTACGGTCAGGAAGAGGCAAAATAATGTCGCGCCTGTGGTCTCCTGCCCACGAGAGTCTATTTTGAATCTAGTGTTTGACGTTCGATAAATACCCCAAACCGAGGTCATTAAGCGCGTCACCCAGTTGAGTTCAGTTTAAAAATGTGCAGTGACGACTTGGTGAAGTCTTGGTTCAAAAACATTGCTTTATTTATGTTCTCGTGACAGCTGTCCACGAACAAAACGCACTTATTTTTCTAGTGTATTAGCTGTGATATATTGCGTCAACTTTACCTTAGCCAGTGGAAATACACCAGCTGTTTATTCTGCCTGGCCTCACAGACCTTATAAGACTGCCACCCAGAAGTGCTAGCTCCCACAGCATCGTACACATTGTAGCTATTATCTTTAAGGGTGCATTTTGTAGCGTTTCTACTGGAAGGTCGTCACCTGCTTATTTCTGTGGATATGTCATTGCTCTGCCTGGAATGTTCCACAGTATACAGACATTAAACAGTTCTACCTTACAGTTATTCAATTAAATATGGTTTTACAGCTCAAACATACCTAGAAAAACAAGCATTCTCCACAGATCTGACCTGTAACTTGGTCAGGTTTGGTCTCTGTGAAGATAAAAAGGTTTAATGCCATACTGTGAAAAATTCTAGACGTAGAATGGAGAAAAGCATTTGACAGACACTCCACCAGAAAAGTTACACAATGCATCTTCAAGGGTTATCAATCTAGAATTAGTATTTAAACTAGATACTCATTTAAGCAGGTAATTAGACTTTAATCTGAGCTTTATTTAAAAACAATCTGACCATAAAGAACTGACTTGGCTGGAGCTACTGTAGGTGACATAAAATTATCACATGGTAGCTTCAGTTTTTTCAGTTTTAGAGGTCACTCTCACCGTTTTTATTAAAAAGCAAATCTCCGAACACTCGTATTGATCAAAAGCTTCTGAAAATGTGCTGTTTAAATCCATTTAGTATTTTTTCTTCAGTTTTCAGACTATCTTAAACTTTTTTGCCAGGATGTGTCTGCAGTTTCAAATCCTGTGTGTGCAACCTGTACATATGGTTTTTGACAATAAAGCTGACTTTGAACTTAATTTCTTAGGATCGAAATCAAGTTTAAAATTTTAGTATCGTGGCAACGCTGTTATCTTTAAACCACAGGACCACTGCACAACCTGGCTCCACATCTGTTACGGAGCACTTCAGTCTGACTTACGTTTCATTGTCCAAAAGACCTTGAAACGAGCGCCGTAGAGCCATTTACCAAAAGTCGAACAGGAAATGGCTCATCTCTGCGTAGGAATGGCTTTGATCTCACATGCCATGGTCAGACGTGATTTGGTCTTGCTCTAGTTTTTAACATGTGTGCTTTCTGTGTATGAAAATCAGCTCTAATCTCATCACAAGTCATTCCACGGTACGCCGTGACCAGCAACGGCTCTTGGTTTTTGAGCCAAAGACAGCTGACCATTTTTACATAAGGCAGACCTATTACGTAAACTATGAGTAGAGCTAAAAGTAATTTATCTCATGTAAAGTCCATTTGACAGGTTAGACTGCTGCTCAAACCCACAAAAACATAGTGAATAGGATTACATGTAAGATTTTAGATCCTAGTTTTGTCAAGTTTATAATTTTACTTCGTGGTTGGACATGGGTAGCAGATAAGACATAGGCAATACTACCAAGGGCCAAAACTTGTCTAAATTGCGCAATTAGATTGATAAAAAAATAAATAACAACATCTTTATTTTTGTTGAATAAAGGTTTAAAAAAATGTGCGTTCCTTAGCAGAAATTGTCTCTGCATTTTGGATGTAATTTTCAGTTTTAATGAGATACAAAGGTGTTCTTCTTTTTTTATTTTGCACTTATACAAGAAAGGGCACACTAGATAAAATGTAGGTGCAGGAAGAGTCAAAAAACCCAAAAGAGCTTATATTAATTCCATGAGCATGTTACTGACATCCAAAAAACAATCTTACACACACTGATGTCCATGCTGCTTGCATTCTTGCACTTTACAAATTGCACCTTCCCTTATTACACCTTACATATTGCACATTTCATTCTACCTCAAACTTTCTTTCTTGTTGAAGCGTATATGTTTATACCTGTATGTCTTATGTCTATTTATTGTTGATGTCTGTGTACACTTCATGTCGATGAGTGTAGCTGTGTGTTTGTGCGTGCGTGTTTTTAGTTTTTAGTTTAAATTGCACGTTTGGTGTCTGGTGAAACGCAATTTCAGTCCTCTGTGTAATGTCTGTTACATAGTGAATTGACAATAATTTACACTTTGACTTTGACTTAAGACATCCGCCTTAAGAATGCATAATTGCACATTGCACATACATTTACATTTCGGTTCAAACATGGATTAAAATACACTTTTTAGAACTCAGCGCTTTTTCAACTTTTTTCCCTCACAAACTTCCACTTATGTGATGTAAAACTATTGATAAATATTTACCACATGTACTATCCTACCAAACCAAGAAATAATTAGAAAACCATAAAAAACACCATACGCACTGTAATAATATGTTTTGTGTTTCTTTTGTGCAGGAACAAGAGAGGCTGCGTTTGTCTATGCCTTATCTGCTGCTACCATAAGTCACACCATAGCGCGGGCCTGTACCTCCGGGGATCTGAGGCTGTGCTCCTGCGGGCCCATCCCGGCAGAGATCCCAGAGCCCGGATACAGATGGGGCGGCTGTGCGGATAACCTGCACTACGGCCTCGTCATGGGCTCCAAGTTTTCTGACGCTCCCATGAAAATGAAGAAGCCTGGTTCCCATGCCAACAAGCTCATGCATCTGCACAACAGTGAAGTGGGGAGAAAGGTAATGGTGTTTTTTACTATAGAAACAATTACTAATGCTTTCAGAAGTATAATAATGAAAATACTACATTTTATTTATATAGCGCTTTTGTAAACACTCAAAGACGCTGTACAAAGAATACTATTTAAAAAGTACATATTTAAAAACAAGGTAATAGGACAAATTATAGGCATGGTATAGGCATGATTAAAAAGCAGGTTAGACATTAAAAGTTCTAAATAGAAGAATATTTATGGTTTTCAGTCGACTGTTCTTGTGTGCTTTTTACCATTTCATAACAATGCACTGGATTTATACGGTGCCTTTCATTGCATTATTTATTCACTCCATACTCAGTGGTGGAAAGTTTGTATCTGTATTGTTGCCACTGTTTTGTTCTGCATTGTTAATTCCTACAGGAACAGTGCTAATTTTTCATCATTCCGAAACTCGGAATAGGCAGAGGAACAATTCGTCTCTTTAGAATTATGAGGTTCTTTCTGCTTTACGGGTAGTTCTGAGGTTTGGGAGGTTTTAAGTTCTGACCTCTGACCAACCCAATAGAACTGAGAGATGGGGTTTTCTCATGTAAACCTACAAAATGATCAAACCCTACACAAACTTGTTAAAAGTATTTCAAAAGTTATTCCAGAATAAGACTATAATATGTGAATAAAACAATTTCAGCAAACACTAAAGGTGCACTGTGTAACGTTTTTGGTGGAGGCTTCGTCAAATGTTTTTCTCCATGGAGATGTTATTGCTTTGTCGGGAATGTTTCACAGTATGGTATTAAACTTTTCTTCATGGAGTCCAATCCCGGCCAAGTTACAGGTCAGATGTGTGGCAAGGCATCCCCACTCACAGAAAGAATACCTGTTTTTCTAGGTATTTTTGAGCTA
This sequence comes from Paratrypauchen microcephalus, assembly GCA_036785185.1. Classification (NCBI taxonomy): domain Eukaryota; kingdom Metazoa; phylum Chordata; class Actinopteri; order Gobiiformes; family Gobiidae; genus Paratrypauchen; species Paratrypauchen microcephalus. Next base: position 10,058,022 of record JAVJIX010000007.1, on the reverse strand, counting down.
CAAAACCACCTATATTTGAATAAATGTCAGGTAGAGCTGTTTAATGTCATACTGTGGAACATTCTAGGCAGAGCAATGAAATCTCCTTAGAAACAAGCAGGTGACGGACCCCCAACCAAAATGTTACACAGTGCACCTTTAATTAGAAAAGCTTATAATTCAAAGGGGATGAACTGATGTTTCTTGTCATTTGAACTCTAAATACAAATATTACAATATTACAAAGGACTCAATCTAAACCTAATCATTATTTATTCATTTTCCAGGCCTTGAGAGATGCTCTGGTGATGAAATGTAAGTGTCACGGCGTCTCTGGCTCATGCTCCATAAGAACCTGCTGGAGAGGCCTGCAGGACCTAAGGGAGATCGCCATGGACCTTAAGACCAAGTACCTGTCGGCCACCAAAGTCGTGCCCAGACCGGTTGGCACACGCAAGCAGCTGGTGCCAAAAGATATCGACATTCGGCCGGTGAGAGAGAATGAGCTGGTGTATCTGCAGAGCTCTCCAGACTTCTGCACCAAGAATGACAAGCAAGGATCTGTGGGCACTCAGGACAGGTAAGAGCCTTTAAAAACATATTGGTGGTTTTAATATTCAACATGATGACGAGATAAATGGCTGAAAGGGGGGAATACAGCGTCTTGTTGAGCAAAAAACCTTCCTGGTGGTATTGTTGGTTTAGCACTCTGATAACAGCTCTGACCCGTGAGAGGACAGTGTCTGTGGGCTGTCTGAGCATGTGTCACTGAAAAGGCCACATACTCAAGTCCTTGTCCCACTATCTGAAAACACTGACTAATGGAGCTATACTTAGGCTAAAGTGCACTTGGGCATTCATATTGATTGGAGGGGGCAGATGGGGAAATGGTTAATGGTCCCCACAGATAAAGTTTGTTCTTACTTTTTAAGCACAGTCCTGGTTTAGACTGTGCCACGTGTTTGTGAGAGAACGTGCAGTTTGTTTGTCTTAGCTTGACTCATGATCGCACAAACTAATCTCACAAATATCCAACAATAGAAAACAATATCAATAGCACCAAAATTCTGGGTCCTAGGTACAATTCATCTTGGTGGGCCCACACTACATGTTGCCTAATGAAAAATGCATATTAGAAGACTTTGTGAGGTGCCCCTCCTTGCACTGGGCCCTGGAAAAATAGTACCCTTTACCTCCCTGTCCAACGCCCCTGTCTAGAAACTTTCTAAATCTGAACTAAAATATTGTTTTTTACCAAATAATTAAACAGAGCGTTAAGTATAACAGCCACAAATAACATATAATGGGGACATGCGTTGTGTCCTGCACACTCAGCCTGTCCCGTAGGGCTCAAGTGTACAGCCGATAACACTGTTACTGCATTTGTCTGGTCACAAGACTCAGTTTGATGTGCCATTATTTCAGTTTGTCATAGACGCTCTAACATGATCTGTGCATCTGCGCCAATGTGAAAACTTACCGTGTTCAATTCATTTTACAAAAAAATTGCTAATTTCCCTTCCTTTCTTGTTAAACAACAAGACAACTAATTAACAATTGCAACTTGAAACTGTCTTTTATCTCTATGTCCCTGTAGCTGAAGTGACTTTATTAGCCTATATAGCGACAGTGAACATTGTTTCCTCATTCTTAGAATCAAATCTAATTCATTTAGATCAGAGAATCTGGGACAGTGACTCTTGCAGCTGTGGTAATATGTAAAGTGTGACTTCTGCTTTATAAAGTAGAGAGGGTCTTTATTGAGTGTGCGTTTGTATTAAATTACTTTATTCTGGAGATGTGGAAAGCAGAGCTGTGCTTTTCCCCTTGCTCCTTTTACAGTTGTAATATAGGGAATCTTGTTCCTGACATAACACAACTATGTGGGCTTTTTGTGTAAGTCCCCGCTCCCACCGATGTAATAAACCTGTCTTACACTCTAAATGAGTCCTGTTCCTCCCCCTGCCCCCTCCCTCTATGGTCATCAGCTCTATGTCTTTCTCACCATACAGCTCTTTAACACTTTACCGTCATAAAACAATGCAATAATGTGCTGAGGGCAAACTAAAGAGCCCAGCCCCAGTATTGAGCCTGATTTACAGCAGGGCCATTCCCCTCATTCACAGCGGCTTCAGGCTCCCACATCCACAGCTCACAACAGACACAGAAAATGTTTGGAAAAAGGACACAAAAGAGTGAGGCCAACAGGTCAGCCACTATTAAGACCATTGTGGGCTCTTCAGGGGAGGTGAGAGGGGACACACAACTAGACTAAATGTTTTAGAATGACGCTATAAAACTAATTGCTCTGGGTGGACTGAATATAAAATACATTTCACAGCTGCCACTGAGAAAGACTGTGTAGAGGAGAATATGCACTTTTTTTTTTTTTTTTGACTATAGGGATCTAAGATGGATCGCAATCGAATCAAAATCACAATTTAAATGGATACTATTATCAAACCAAGTCTCCCATTTTTAAAGTTTCTTTTACAAACAATAAAAAATCCTGTCTTATTGTTCATAAAAGCTGTTAACCCTGTAGTTTAATTCTGTAAAAACATATTCTGAAATGTGATTCTTGTATTACTTTTCAGTTCAAATTTCAGTTGTTTTGTCAATTTTTCTAGATCACAATGCTTTTCAGAAAAAAAACGTAACTAAATATTTTATATATATTTAAGTTAATCATTCTATTTTTTTCTTTTTGTTTTGTTTAGTTTTTTTTTTTTTTTTTGCAGTGACATTAAAGCTAACCACAACTAGCATGCTAACGTGCGCTTATTTATTTTTTATTTATTTGTTTATTTCAGGGACAGTGCATATTAATTAACATTTGCATGTAAATATGCCAGAGTTAGCCAAACGGCTAATTTCCATCTGTAGTCCCTTGACAGATGTTAGGTGTCCTGATTATCAGACAATAAAACGCTTTATAATTAGATCTAGACACACAATGGGCTTATTTTGACCTCAAGAGCTGCTTTTACAATATATTTGTACTGGGGCAAGACATGGAGCTTTTACAGACAGTTGAGTAAAAGCATTTTATATGTACTAGTATTTAAGTAAAACATGATTTTTCTTTTTGTGCATGTTTTTCAGGCAGTGCAACAAGACATCAGTTGGCAGTGACAGTTGTGACCTGATGTGCTGTGGCCGTGGCTATAACCCGTACACAGAGAAGCTGGTGGAGCGGTGCCATTGTAAATACCACTGGTGCTGCTACGTCACCTGTAAGAAGTGTGAACGTATCGTGGAGAGATATGTGTGCAAATGAGAAGACCGCACACTGCACAAGAACCACAGCACTCAACAAAAGCCTTCATTACCATCCCGAACTCCTCTGCCTCACATTTCTCTGTCAAACTCATCAAAGTGAGTTTGAGCCAATGCTTCACACGCTGGGACAGTGGAGTGTGCGATCGTGAAGATCACCGTCCTCTGGGGTTATTTTTCTCCTTTCTACAAACAATGAGTCCTAAACAAAGGGACATACAAAGTCTATTTTATTCTATTTTAATAAAATAAATGTTATTGGATTTTCTGCTTGAGAAGAGGACAGTGAAAGTGGCTTTCTAAGGAAAAGGATTCAGATGGAACCTCATGGTACTTTTTCGAAGTACCAAGCACGTCTCCTCAAAGACAATGGACAAAGAGGACACGGAGTACACAAAGGGAATTTTATTTTTTTAATCACACAATTTTTTGTGGTTGGTATTTTGGACACATGGTATTTTCTGGGCCATAGCCACACTCCTGTGGACTCGGTGAAGAGCATTTTATCTCTGTGATGTCTGAATCCAGGCAGTTCAAAATATATTATATTTTTAGAGCATATGAACTTGGATTTTGTAAACCACTTTTGTGTGGATGTACATACTATTATTTTGTATACTGAAATAAAGAAAGACGTATTTATAAAATAAATCTTAAATATCATCTTTATACATTTTTGGTTCTCTCTTTGTCTTTTGTAGCAATACAACCCTCAAAGTTGTATATCAAAGCTTGGTTATAAATATAAATAACACAGCACCACAAAAACTACATTCTAAAGTTAATATTACTTGAATTACCTGAAGAGTATGTTATATTGATTTGACTGAATTTCAATCTATCAAAGTCTTTTTGTACCTGAAATAGGAAAATACACCTAGTTACACTGAAGATAAGAAAAACAACTCTGTACTTAAAATAAGAAACTAAGAGACTAAGATATGTTGTTTGAATTAAGAAAAAAAGTCTTAATAATAATTATTACTTGTCAAGTGAAATCTTAATCTGAGTAATTTGACCTTCCTTAGATATTACTTTTTGCAGTGAGGCATTTTTCAAGTTACCAAACTTTTTTCAAATCCTATAACAGCCTGAAAAGATGTACACGGGTGCAGGAGGAAGTGAATTTGCTTTAAATTGAATAAAAGCACCTAAGGCTTTTGATGAGACCAAAGACCAATAGTTCTGACTATTTAGTTCTAATAAATTTGGTTCTTCTGATTTCATGCTGACAGAAATAGCAGAGGAGGATGTGGCTCACATAACACTCCATAACACTTAGCAGCACCAGTCTGCTCCACTTGACCTGCCCCCATGTGCACACTCCCAGTGCAAAAACAAAGGTTAACAACATACCCACAATCACAAGATACAAGCCAGAACTATTTACAACATGATTCTCTCTTCATTCCTGGCTATAATGTTTGATTGTGACGAATTTCCATATTAGGTAACACACTTAACATAGACATAAGAGCAACAATAAAACACTAGAATAACGGTGCACTATGTAACTTTTTGGTTGGGGGTCCATCACCTGCTTGTTTCTATGGAGATGCCATTGCTCTGCCGAGAATGTTCCACACTATGACATTAAAGAGCTCCACCTTATATTTATTCAGTTACAGGTGGTTTTATAGCTCAGAAATATCTAGGAAAACATGCATTCTGATTGTGAGTGGGTTGTCTCTCCACAGATCTGACTGGTCTGGTTTGGTCTCCATGAAGATAGAAAGGTGAAATACCATACTGTGAAACATTCCAGACAAAGCAATAACATCTCCGTGGGGAACAGCATTTGACAGACCCTCCAGTTACACAATGCACCTTTACGTAATAAGATTGAGACAGATTTTTACTCACCTGTTTGTTAAAGCTGCATTATGTAACATTTGTCACTGGGATTCTACTACCTGCACTGCAAATTCTCTGATCTGGCCAAGATTTTAAAACTCCTATCAGGCTATTAATCTTGTTTTCAGATTTATTATCTACTTACTAGTTCTAATGTAGAGGTAGTTTATTTTAAAATAACATGTCAAGTAATATTATCTTGCTGCATCAACAGATAATTTCACTACTTTTAAGTGATTTTCTGATAGATTTAAGTGTTAATATCTTACATTTTGGACAAGCTTTTTTGCAGTGTATTTGTTTCCAAGTTGTTTTTACTTTGCCTCTAATGTTCCACAGTATGGCATTACGATCATCTATATTAGATTTATTCAGTTAGGTGTTTTTTGTTGCTAAGTAGTCACACTGAAAACCATCTATTCTTACTGTGTGTAGAATCCCTCAGTCATCCAGGTAGAATCCATGGCAAAAGGAGAAATTCAATTTGACAATTTCTCCTTTTGCCATGGATTCTATGTGGACGATTGAGGGATTCTACACACATCTTAAGAACAGCTACGAGCCAACCATCGCTGGACTGGTAAGAAAGCTGGAAAAGGACACAAAAAGGTTAGCAGAGAAGAGGATTCATTTAGGCTTTAACCTTAGATGTCAACAGAAGCAAGACAAATTGAATCCATTCTTACTGTGACCAGGGTCGCCTCTCCACAGATATGACTAGTAACTTGGAAACGCATAGTATTGTGCGACATTACAAGAATAGCATTAACATCTCCATGGAGACAAGCAGTAGCCCTCTACCAGAAAAGTTTGATGAGCATTTTTCACAACTCACAAGTTTTGCAGCAACCGTAAAGCTAACAACAACAACAACTAGCATGCTAATGTGCACTTCCTTGTTATAGAACTGTTATCGAAGGGCTGTATAATCAGGACTTATTTTGACCTCAAGAGCTGCTCATACAATATATCTGTTCTGGAGCAAGACACATTTTACTCAAATACATGGGCGAAAACAGCTGAGTAAAAGCCTGTCTCACTCCTATTACTTAACCAAAGCGCTAACAGTCGGCGGACATCGTAGAGCAGCTGACAACAGGCTAACACTATGCTCTGTGTGGGGGCAGGGGGTACACGGTGCAGGTGAGGGGGGGTCCATTCTTGGCAGGGGCAGTTAGGACAGAATAGCAACCATCCTTCAGCGCAGTCTCATGTCTCGGCTCCAACGTGAAGACAGTTCTGTTGATAGAGGACGCGCATGTGTTCCTCAAACTAGAATAGCGTCGAAGAAAGGAAGACCGTTTGAACTCCTGACCTCTTTAAAGATAGTGCCACGGTTCGTGACGTGTCTACAAAATGCTTATCTCCTTCAGTTTTCCCAGGAATACAGTAGGTTGTCAAGCAAATATTTATGCTGCGTTGAGAAACACTGTGAATGAGATCTTGGGTTGCACATCAATACGGTTTTCGACTATCACGGCTCCTAAAGTAAGCATGATATTAGGCCAATTTCGTCACACCCCAAAAGATTAGATTAGAGTCAAATCTACCCAGCTTTGGTTGTTGAAATCCTAAACCTCGTCAACTGAACTTATAAGCAACCAGCGTTATCATTTCACCGTGCAAGTATTTTCAATGACCTGGGAGTCACCCTTTGGAAATGTCCTACTTGGACTGGGGCCATACAATTAAGCACACAAGATGAACTGGTTTGAGCCTACGCCAGCTCTCATTTGCTCCATATATTCTCGTATTACACCCATGAATGAGATGGGATGGTGGCGGAAGCTTGGATTTGTGGGTAAAAGGAAAAACAATAGGTCGGGATCAGGGGAGATCTGTGTTGAGAGGCCCTTATCCAGGCTGTTCAAGTTTATTGTGTCCTGGTAGCGACAAAATAAAAGAAAGGATGACAAAAACGGAGCTAATCACCATTGAAGACTTTAGTGCGGCTCTGTGGTTGGTTTTAGCCTTTGCTCTGTGGGAATTGCCTCATAATGGAGACGGAATAGAGGCGTTTAATGGACAGCAGTCTAAATATGCACAATATAATGCTAGTTGCCTTTGTGTGGCTGCTGCTCGGGATAACTCGCCGTGAATGGGGGAGACAAAGAATTCGGCTGTAGTGGTAAAGCCTTTCAAATGTACTGACCCGTACTGTAAATGGACTTTTGTGAGCCCCTCCCCCGCCCTCACCTCCAGCTTTAAACGCTCCGTCCCGAGTATGTGCTGTGAAGGCCAATTTTGTTTTCACGTGTGTGTGCCTGTGCGCGTGTGTGTGTGTATTCTTATGGGTGTGACCTGCGATCTATAAAAAAGATAAGAAGTATCTTATGTAATAGGAAATCACACTTTTAAGACTTTATTGATCCACAAGGGAAATTATTTGGACACACTAGCCCACGCATCACCACAAATATAATAACAAAGAGCAAAATATATATCAATGGTAATAATAAATTCAAAATATGTTGCAAAAATAGCAAGAAAATGGCGTCAAATAAGGCATTAAGTCTTAGGGTAGGGCTATCAATTACATAAGAGTTGTTGTTTAAGTGATTCTGAATACAGTATACAAACATAGCGATGACGGCTCATGGAACATTTCTATTTCTGTGTTTTTGTTACCATTGTGAACTTTTGGTTTGGTTTGTTTGTCAATAAACAAAATAGCTCAAAGGTTGTGGTCAGATTACAATGGAATTTTGAGCAAAGGTCAATTGGGCAAATTAAGGCTATCTTTATTCAAATATGTATTAAAGGTACAGTATGTAAGGGTGTGCTGACCGAAAAGTGGAGCGAGACTGGATGTGGTGGAACAATTTAAATATCTTGGAGTAGTTTTTGATTCCAATTTAAATTTCAAGCAACATGTAAAGAAAATTTTGCATATAATTAAATTCAATTTTTCAAACTTTAAACACATAAGACCTTCTCTGACTACAGAATCACCAAAGGCTTATATGCATGCTATGATATTTAGCCACATAACCTACTGTTATACCACATGGTCTCACACTTCAGAGGCTGTTTTGAAGCCACTAAAGTCTCTCTTCAAGAAAACACTAAAAATTTGGGACAAAAAGCCTTTACAGTATCATTATTGTATTTTAAGTAAGTATAACATTTTGGGTTTTGATAGTTATCAGATATTTATGGATGCTTGCCTCATTTTTAAAGTTTTAAACAGGCTTGTGCCTCCTCCCCTACTAGATTTTATAGGTAAAAAACCTAGCGACTGAGTAAATACCAGAGCATCGACCGGAGGAGACTGTAACATAAAAAGGCGTAGGACTAAATTTGGCCAAATGGTGGTGTCTATCAAAGGCTCACAGACATGGAACACACTGCCAGCCCACGTCAGGAACTGTGGCACCTTCAGCCTTTAAAACGGCTCTGAAACATTGGTTTAAAACTAACCAGACGTGCTCACACATGTAGATTATTCTGACTTTTGGGGCTGCGTAAACGCTGAGATGGATCTATTGCAACTACATGCTCTTGGTGTAATGTCTATTGTGTATTCTGTTTTCTCTGTTTGTGTGAATGTGTTTTGTTCTTACCTGCCTTAGGACTACGGATGTAAATGAGCTATTTTGCTAACTCCGGCATCTTTACATTGAAGCTCTCTGCTGACATGTTGATTAATATGCATTTTCCTAATTTAAATAAATAAAGAAATAAAAATATAGAAACAAAGATGTGTATAAGCAGCATTTTGTCACATCATAATGTTATTTAATTGTATATGTAAATAAAAATCATAATTTAAAAATGCATTTGGATGGAAACCTTACAGAACACTTCATATATATTTGATTTATTTCATTCTATGTCTCAAACTCGATGTAAGCAAAATCTCCTTTCCGAGCGTGACTACGAATGATAATGCAATTCTCAATAATTTAATACAGATGCAAATTTAAGCTACGGCTACGACGACAAATTTTGAAACCTCCAGCTCGACAAATAGCAAACATTTTTAAATAATTCACTCAATTTCCCTAATTTCCCTAAACTAAACCACGCTTAAACCTCTCTCAAATGTGATCACTTCGCTGGTTGCAATCGCTACATGTAAATCATAGAGAGACAGTTTGGTTTGATTTGGGTCTAAACAAGTAGAAATACTTAGGAGTACATAAATTCAAGTGAAATACAAATATTATGGGATAGCATGATTTGGTTCACTTTCAGATGGTGTAGCAGATAAATGTTGCGGGGCTAGTCTGAGCGCAGAGTGAATCGGGCTACCTCCAGATCACTATTCCGCAGTATAAACTATCAACGCAAGGGACAAATCAGTGCCAATCAAAGTGCAGCTAAGCACTCTGGGAAAAGTAAACAGTGCGGCCAAGGAGTCAACAAAATGTCCGACTATCTACCATAACTAACGGAGCTTAAAGAGGCTATAGAGGGGCTTCATTCACAGCAACTTCAATAAAACGCACCATTGTATTTACCTAGTGTCTGGTCCTGTGTACTGATGCAAATGGGTCCAGTCTTTAAAGGGAAATTCAAACAAAACAAGCTTGATTTTGTAATGGGAGAGGTGGGGAATTACTCGAAATATGCAATGACTTTAATTATTGAAGGAGTAATAGAAAGTGCAGGCCTAAAAATGTAAAATGTACATTGTGTTTTCAAGTTTTGATATACTGTATATGTGTGTGTTGTAAAATAAATGAATAACTGTAATGAATTTGATTATCCCCCAGGAAAAATAGTCACTCACAGTTACTAATGAGAATTTTATTTAACTAGATCATAGCCTATTTTTCCTTACAAACTACAAAAGGATATAAATATCCAAATGTAAAGTAAAGCAATTTGGGACTTAATCTATTACTACTGCTTACAGCTTACTACTTGTACACTGTAAATTTCTCTGATCTGGCCAAGATTTTAAAACTTATATCAGGTTATTCATCTTGTTTTCAGATTTATTGTCTACTTACTAGTTCTGAGACTGCTACATTCTAGTCTAGATGGAGTTTATTTTAAGAGAATTTGTCAACTAAAATGATCTTGCTGCATGGACAGATGATTTAACTACTTTTAAGTTATTTTCTGATAGATTTAAGTGTTAATATCTTAAAATTTGGCCAGGCGTTTTTGCAGTGCAACTATAACTTATGTTACTACAAATACTTAAAGTGTATGTATCACTTCCGCTACAAATAACCAGCACAACTCATCTTCTAGGAATACAAAGAATAATAAAATAATCTGAATAGTCAAATATGTATTTTACAGACATGATAACACAAAAATAAACAGAACAAAAATCATGGAAAAATAACTAAAATTAAAGTGAATTTCTGTGAAAATACAAAAGATCAATTCAATGTGTTTTTTTTAGAGCTTAAAGTTACAAAAGTAAACCCTTGGAAGAAAAGAAAGCAGATTGATGTTACGTAATTCCTAAAAATAAATAAAAAATAAATAAATAAATACAGTAAAATAAATAATAATAACAATAATAATAATAATAATAATAATAATAATAATAATAATAACAATAACAATAATAATAATAATAATAATAATAATAATAATAATAAACTCAAAAAATACTAAAATTAAATACATTTTTGTCTAGCCTAAAACCACCTCACAACTTCAACTTCAAAACTGTTGATTTAACCAACAAAAGTCAGAAAACTAAAGACATACAGATTGACCATGGAGCATTTTTCAAAACCAAACAAATGTCTAAATATAGTTTACCAAACAACCGTATAGTTTCCATAAAAAAGAAAAATTGCTGTCCCCTGTTGTCCCTCTGCGCAGGCCTTTCCTCTAAAGTGTGTGGGACACTGAATGATGAGAAACATTCCTTCAGAGCTCAGATCTGTGATGACCTGATAAAAGCTGGTCCCACACAGCACCAGCGGCCTGCAGCCAGTCTATAAGCATTTAGACACACACACACACACACGTTATGGATTTACATCTGGCTAATGTCACATTAAAACTGCTCACCGCCCTGTACTGCCAACTTTATTAAAAGGCCCATGTCTGATTTATGTTATGTTGTTTCCTCGTCACAAACATACCTGGAGTTGTGTTTTGTTTCAGTCACACATGTTTAACACAAGCAATGCATACATCTCTACATGTATTACAGCCATTCCATTCCAGCGTCTGTTGAATTCCAACACAAACACAAAGCTGAGCTACTTCAGTTCTTGCACCAGGAGTGGAATAAAGTCACCCAAGAACAATGTGAAAGACTTGTGGAGAGCATGCCAAGACGCATGAAAGCTGTGATAAAAAATAAGGGTTATTGCACCAAATATTGATTTCTGAACTCTTCTTAAGTGTAAACATTAGTATTATGTTGTTTTAAAATGAATTTGATCTTGTTTCTTTGCATTGTTTGAGGTCTGAAAAGATGTATCTTTATTGTTATTTTGACCATTTGTCATTTTCTGCAAGTAAATGCTCTAAATGTTTTTATTTGGAATTTGGGGGAAATATTGCCAGTAGTTTATAGACTCAAACAACAATGTTCCTTTTGCCCAAACACATACCTATAAGTAGTAAAATAAAAAATAAAAAACAGATAATTTTGCAGTGGCCTCTTGTTTTTTTCCAGAGCTGTATTTAGGCTGAGTTCCTCTCTGTGTTTCCTCTACTGTGTTTTAAAAACCCCATATGTCTTCATTAGATTAATTTGGATAATTTCAGCCCTGGAGTTTCCAATCTCCACTGAACAAACGGTTAAAGGTAGCTGTTAACCTGAAAACTACCACTACATGACATCACAAGGTGGAACAGAGCATCTTGAGCTTTGGAGATGTAGACAGAGTAATAATGCGGGATTATTGAAATGTGTGAAACAAAACACAACTCCAGGTATGTTTTTGAGGACATAACATTATAACATGGCTTAAAGCTCATGAGCTCAGTTGTGTATAATATAGGACCTATAATGAAGCAATGTTTTATGGCCAGTGTGAAAGTAATTAGGCGACATTTTGGACAACAGAGAAAAGAGATTATTTAAGTACAGGTACCTAATGTTGATGTTTTAACTGAGCAATCAAAGTGAGATGAACAAGCATATTCATATTACAACACTCAAGTATCCTACGGGTTTTAGAACGATGACAAATTAGGACCATTGTCATAGTGATTAGCAATTTAAAGATCCCATGACATGGTACTTCTTGATGCTTTTATATGGGTCCTTAACGGTTCCCTAATACTGTAAATTAATCCTTCTTCAAAATCAACACTCAGTGCATGAGAAACAGAGATAAGATGAGAAAGAGTATATTTCTCTCTCTGGAACACTCCATAATGGGCGTTGTTGCTTGAATGCAAATGATGAGAAAAGAGCTGGCCAATAGTAGAGGGTGGGGGCGTGGCCAAACTCTCTGCTCTGGGCTCTGAGCGCTCTCTGATCCATTTCCGTGTTTTTGCACGGGGGAGAGATTTGAAGTGTTCCATTGAAAAATAAACACATTTCCACATAAAATAAAATTAAACCACTGATTTACAGAGACGCTGAGTTCAGACAGACGGGGGTGGAACTGCATTTGCATTTCTTTTTTCGATCTGACGTCAATAAGGTGCCTTGTTCAAACTCGCCCGTTTGAGCTCTGGTTTTTTGTAACGCAGAAAAGGATTGCAAATGCTCAGTTTAGACATTTCACAACTTTTAACCATGGGGGGGGGCCCTAAACAGGGTAGGGGAGCTCACATTAACGTTCAAAAACCTCAGAAAGTGAAAATTTCATGCCATGGGACCTTTAAAATAAATGATTATATCTTATGAAAAGTGGTTAATTGAGATGGAGGAAAGTTCAGGTGTCTAAGCTAAAGAGTTTTTCACTGTTTATCTGTCAGATTGCAGATTTGATTGCTGGTTTATGTTTAATATCTCTGTAATTACTGAGCCTATCCACATGAAACAAAAATTGGCACAGTGTTCAATTTCTTCTGAGTGAGTATAAATAAACAAAAGTGAAATATTTTTTTTCTCAGTAATTTCAGAAGTTGAAGGCATTATGCAGTCTCAAAGATGTGATTGTCGTCAGTTGAAAGAACTTTAAAGGTGCGCTGTAACTTTTTGGCTGAGGGTCCGTCACCTGCTTGTTTCTATGGATTTGTCATCGCTCTACCTGGAATGTTCCACAGTATGACATTAAACAGCTCTACTTTACATTTATGCACGTACAGGTGTTTTTTTTTTTAATAGCTTACAAATACATAGAAAAACAACATTCTGACTGTGAGCAGGGCTACTTCTCCACAGATCTGACCTATAACCTGGTCTGGTTGGTCTCCATGTAGATAGAAAGGTTTAATTCCATACTGTGAAACATTCCAGACAAAGATGTGTGTAGAATCCCTCAGTCGTCCTGGCAGAATCCATGGCAAAAGGAGAAATTCAATTTGTCAACTGGACAAAAGTTTATTTGGTCGAATACATTTTGCAGCTCATCCAAACTGTTTCTTCAGTTCTGAACTGAACGAACTGAAGCAGCAGCTTGGATGAGCTGCAAAACGTATTCGGCCAAATAAACTTTTGTCCAGTTGACAAATTGAATTTCTCCTTTTGCCATTCCAGACAAAGCAATAACATTTTTTTGTTCTAATTTTCTTTTGCACTAGGCTGCCTGGAGCTAATGTGGCAAGTGAATTTCTGCTGTGTGAGATCAATAAAGTCTTATCTTATCTTATCTTAACATCTCCACTGAGAAAAAACATTTGATGGGGCTTCCACTAGAAAAGTTACACAATGCACTTTTAAGCCATAATATTAATTCGGCATATTTGTGGAGCCAATCCATAGGAAATAATGATCAGATTAAACACTTTCAGTGACTCTGCTGTAGACTTATATAGGCCCCTGCCCTCTAACAGAAAATATTATAGCAAGCATGAACAAAAGCTATTTGGTGTATCCTGAAACCCTTTATGGATTTACAGTCATCTGAGTTAATTTCTTGAGCTATGGTTTGTTCCACTGCTGTCTATGTAGTCCTTTGTTTCGGAAACAAACCCTGCCATTGAAAAACGAGCATGTTTGTCATATATGGTGATATATTTAAAACAGATGCTGGTTGTGTTTATTTTGAGCAAATATTCAGCTTTCAACGTGACAAAAGCACTTTAAATCAAATGGTTTATTCCATGGAAGGCTTGATTAGCGTAACACCAGAACATGAGGACAAGCCGAGACCTGAAAATCATCTTGCAGTTTGAAAGAGCCAGAGATATAACCGCTCCGAATGTGCTTAGCACTAAAGGAAAGCCCATATGAACGCAATGCAACAGCCAAATCCTCCTTGATCTGTTCAGAGGCCATAATTCTCTTAAAGTTTCACAAATGAGTGACTGAAGAGTTACTTTTTCTTTTGACGGCAACTGGAGCGCATCTCAATAAATCAGTCCACGAGCAGGGCAAATCCTTCAGCTAGAGCTTATATTTAAAGGGCTGAATTTTATGGACAAAATGGTGAAAACAGATCTGACTTTACACACGTTTGTAGATGACGTTCTTCCACTTGAATTATTGGAAGTCCTTTTTTTTATAATAGTAGCCAGATTATACCCAACCCACTAATGATATTTTTGCATCTGATGTCATGAACATTCCATGGGGGTGTGACGCTAACTGGAGGCACAAGTCTGTTAGAAGCTCTGTTAATCAAGTTAGACTTTAAAGTGCCTATGGCAGGTTGGACACAGTTAAGATCAGTATATTTAAGGTTTTTTAAGATTTAAGATTAAAATATTACTTCCTGGTTGGTAATCATGACAGGGAGATTCCATAACTGTTACCTAGATGTTGTACACTGGACCAAAATTCCTTTAATGTGCACAGAACCTATTATCTGACAAATATAAAGTAAAAAAAAGTAAAGTAAAATAACAGAACAGAATTGCCAGAACAGATATTTGTATAAGCAGCTCTTAAAATAAGTACATTGCATGCTGTCTGTGCCTAATTAGAAAGCATTTTATTGTCAGGAAGTGCTCATTAGCATGCTACAGTGGCTTGCGAAACTATTTGGCTCCCTTGAACTTTGTGACCTTTTGCCACATTTCAGGCTTCAAACATAAATATATAAAACTGTAATTTCTTGTGAAGAATCAACAACAAGTGGGACACAATCATGAAGTGGAACACACTTTATAGGATATTTTAAACTTTTTCAACAAATAAAAAACGAAAAATTGGGCGTGCAAAATCATTCAGCCCCTTTACTTTCAGTGCAGCAAACTCTGTCCAGAAGTTCAGTGAGGATCTCTGAATGATTCAATGTTGACCTAAATGACTAACGATGATAAATGGAATCCACCTGTGTGTAATCAAGTCTCTGTATAAATGCACCTGCACTGTGATAGTCTCAGAGGTCTGTTTAAAGCGCAGAGAGCATCATGAAGAACAAGGAACACACCAGGCAGGTCCAAGATACTGTTGTGGAGAAGTTTAAAGCTGGATTTGGATACAAAAAGATTTCCCAAGCTTTAAACATCCCAAGGAGCACTGTGCAAGCAATAATATTGAAATGGAAGGAGTATCAGACCACTGCAAATCTACCAAGATCTGGCCGTCCCCCTAAACTTTCAGCTCATACAAGGAGAAGACTGATCAGAGATGCAGCCAAGAGGCCCATGATCACTCTGGATGAACTGCAGAGGTCTACAGCTGAGGTGGGAGAATCTGTCCATAGGACAACAATCAGTCGTATACTGCACAAATCTGGCCTTTATGGAAGAGTGGCAAGAAGGAAGCCATTTCTTAAAGATATCCATAAAAAGTGTCGTTTAAAGTTTGCCACAAGCCACCTGGGAGACACACCAAACATGTGGAAGAAGGTGCTCTGGTCAGATGAGACCAAAATCGAACTTTTTGGCAACAATGCAAGACGTTATGTTTGGCGTAAAAGCAGCACAGCTCATCACCCTCAACACACCATCCCCACTGTCAAACATGGTGGTGGCAGCATCATGGTTTGGGCCTGCTTTTCTTCAGCAGGGACAGGGAAGATGGTTAAAATTGATGGGAAGATGGATGGAGCCAAATACAGGACCATTCTGGAAGAAAACCTGATGGAGTCCGCAAAAGACCTGAGACTGGGATGGAGATTTGTCTTCCAACAAGACAATGATCCAAAACATAAAGCAAAAGCTACAATGGAATGGTTCACCAAAAAACATATCAAGGTGTTAGAATGGCCAAGTCAAAGTCCAGACCTCAATCCAATTGAGAATCTGTGGAAAAAACTGAAAACTGCTGTTCACAAACGCTCTCCATCCAACCTCACTGAGCTCGAGCTGTTTTGCAAGGAGGAATGGGCAAAAATATCAGTTTCTCGATGTGCAAAACTGATAGAGACATACCCCAAGCGACTTGCAGCTGTAATCGCAGCAAAAGGTGGCGCTACAAAGTATTAACTCAATGGGGCTGAATGATTTTGCACACCCAATTTTTCATTTTTTATTTGTTAAAAAAGTTTAAAATATCCTATAAAGTGTGTTCCACTTCATGATTGTGTCCCACTTGTTGTTGATTCTTCACAAGAAATTACAGTTTTATATCTTTATGTTTGAAGCCTGAAATGTGGCAAAAGGTCACAAAGTTCAAGGGAGCCAAATAGTTTCGCAAGCCACTGTAGCTATTGTTAGCTTTACTCTAACTGCAAAACTCTGGTCTCTGAGAGTTGTGAAGAGCTCTTACAAACTCAGAGCTGTGAATAAATAGGATTTTCCGAATCTATACCGTCTGTGAGGTATAACTTTGGACCACTTCAAACTGTTTAAAATGAATTAGAGCTGTTTTCCACGTTTTTAAGACAGCAAAAAGCACGTACAGCACTTTTAAAGGGCTATATTTTATGGACAAAAAGTCAGAATAGCGAGGAGAGCTCTGACTTTACGCAGATTTGTAGAAGTCCGTTCCTCCACTTGAATTATCGGGGGTCATTTTGAGTAGTAGCCAGATTAAACCCCACCCCCCTTTTCCTTTAACTGCTTCCATATTTCCAGGCTGAATGAGGTAATAGAATTTATTTGGCCAAAACCTGAGTAGGAAGGGCAGCCAATACAGCCATTATATGTGATTAGCAATGTTAGCGCTGATTTGTACAGTTTTTGATTGGTGATTGGCGGTGGGAAAAAGACAACGTTTTTACTACAGAGTGCCCCACTGGAAACTATGCACCGTCATCAATCACCAACAAACTGCTACTGAATACAGAGCAGGTGCCGAACTGTGAGGGATTTCAGAAGCCAAATACGGTAAAAAGGTATGTAACTTGGCTGGTGTTGAGAAATTTTTGAGTCATAAACGTCAAAGAGTCTTAAGTGTTGGAAGAGAAAGATGAATAAAGATGATTTGGACATCTTAATAGTAATGTAATGTTCTTCTGTCAAAACGTTGCATAAGTTATGGAAAGAAGTCGACAGGTTCTTCAAGATAATGTATTTATTATTTTGTTCTAAAAAAATCTAGGGAAGTTAAGGGCATTTTAATGCTATGAAATTGAATGTGCATTGTTAGTGTATTTACTGTACTTTACTGTAACTTAAAAAATATGAAAGACATTAACAAGGTCATAAACAGTGTTGGGAAGTAACTACAGCGATATATCAGGCCAATATCTGGGCTTTTTAGTGTTTTGATTATCAGCACAGGCCGATATTTTGTTTAGGTCAATTTGCTGCCTAAAAAATACACACAAAGCCTTAGTTTAACACTTTAATATGAATATGAGGCACAAAATGTGACTACACATCTCTCTTATAGGTTTGTGGTAAAAAGACGCTAGGTGAGTTTATAGTAAATTTAAAATACATCATTTGAAGAAAATACTCAAAATCGACCTAAATCGGCCCAAAAATATTATCCATCGGCTACTCCAGATTCTGAACCACTGATATCAACATCGACCATGAAAAAACTCACATTGGGCGATCTCTAGAAGAAATGGCACCGTATTAATGATAAAAACAGAATGCATGCATGATTTTTTTTTTCTTCTTCAATGACTAAGAGGGAATGCATAATAAACAGTAAAACAAACATAACGCTGTTTGTAATCCTATGTTTTTTACTCTATAATTTAAATACACAACTTTACTTTACTTTACTTTACTTTATTGTTTATTTGATAGGGACAGATACAACAAACATAGATTAACATCTGATGCAGGTACCACAGTGTTTTAGCCAATGGCTAATTCGCAACACCAGTCCCTAGGAGGGCTTTTAAACAGATTTCAGTAAGTAAAAAAGTTAAAATGTATTGATAATGAAGAATAAAAGAGATGGATAATCTAAAACAACAATAAGTTAAAATGATGATAAGATAATGATAAGATAAGCTAAAACAACAATATCACACTAAACATAGGCACATAAAACACACTTGCACTGTCATTCCCCTCACAAACACACACAAACATACATGCAGTTACACATGATCACACTGCTGCTGGTGAATAAACCAGGACTTAGTCTGTTTCTTAAAAGTGGAGAGTCTGGTTATAGTTTTTATATGAGCAGGTAAAAAGTTCCAAAGGTTTGCTCCTTTTCACATACAAAATACATACAAATGAGGTCTTGCAAAAGGGAACTCTGCAGTCCCCATGCGTGGTGGCTCTTGTGGACCTTGTGGAGAGTCTGTTTACACATCTGCTGAGAGGTTCAGGTGCAAGTCTATTCAAGCATTTAAAAACAAGCTTTACATAGCTAAAATTGCAAAAATTTGCAAAATTTAATAACTTATATTTGGATAAAATTAGACAGTGATGAAATCTGATCTGTTTTTTTGTCTAAAATTTTATAAACACGGTTATAAAGTCGTTCGAGAGGCTTTAGAGTGGTCGGGTTGGTTTGAGACCAAACAGTAGTGCAGTACGACAGCTGAGAAAGAATAATTGAATTTACAAAGACACAGGCGCTTTCAAAAGACAAACAGTCTCTAATAATTTTGAAACAGTTAATGCTAACTCAATTTAAAAGTGTTGTAAGTGTTCAGAATGCAGTGCATGTATTGGAATACATTACAAAATACATCTTCATTTAGATATTCAGTATTCTGTAACTAAATACATGATCAAAAATTCTTCCCATCATTGATCATAAAGTTAAACATACAAAAAATTGAATGAAAAAGAGCAGAAATAAGAGCTATCTTATGTTATCAGCATGTCCTCTTTTCCAGACCATACTTAAACATACTTAAACATAGTAACTTTAAAACCTTGAGTAACTGAAGCATAATACTGCCCTTTCTGTAAGTATTTGGAAACCAGAGTCAACCAATGAACAATTATGGTAAGAAATAAAGTTTGTGTAAACGTCCTGTGCTGTGTGTGACCCACAGAGTGATCGTATAATACCATAGAGCTCTGATTTAGTGGCCCTTATAGCAGCCCCCACTGAGTACTTAACTGTGTACTGCAGTATTCAGCCTCACGTCCTCCCCCCAGAACACAGGCTTCACACTGCTCCCCAGAACACTGAGGCCATATGTGGTCACAATCTACCTTGACTAAATACTCTGAAAAGGCCCTCTATATAATAATAACTGCAGCAGAGCATTGGTACAACTGGACTAGGCACCCTCTATAGTCAGGTTTTATGTTGTGCTCTAAAAAAGCAACAGATATTATGTACAGTACGTAGTGAGGGGAAGAATACTAAATGAAAATGTATTTAGCTACAGAATACTGAATGCTTGCATTATATTGTAGTGTGCAACATATTCTGATACATTATGTATTTTTTATTTTTATTTTTGTTTGTTTATTTCATTCATAAAGAATAAAAAGACATCAACAGTGTGATAACAATACAAAAAAACTGAATGAAAGGGAGCAGAAAGAAGAGTAATCTTATGTTATCTGTCCCCTCTTCCCTTTTCCAGACAATAACACCGATACTGACTATAAAACATTTCATCAATACATTCCATTTCAATCACAATTATTAATTCGTTGTAAACAGAAAGCTTCATTTTTATGCGCAACAACTTCGTTTTCTTTTTCATACCTACACATTACACTGGATTTTATGTTTTTTTAAATGCCGTTATTGTACTTATAAAAAAAAAACATGATCTATAATTACAAACAGCTTGGTTTCTTGTTTTGTATTAACTTTTGTTTAATTGACATGAGAAGAAAAAATCACATGCACACATATTACAGGAGCTGTGTTTGCTTTTTTTTCTCTCTAATTCTGAGCCAAAAAGCCAAAACTGCATCATCAATTATCACCATGTATTCATTTTAATTTAGAAAAAATACCGGAATACAGTTACTCAAAATCAGTATTCAGAAAGCATATTTTCGGTACATGTAATTAGTTATTTCCCAACACTGACAAACAACATTTTCGGGTTCCTAATATGGATGGTGGAGTGACTGGAATATGCATGGTGACAGAGTGTTTAGCACAACTGCCTTACAGCTGTAGATTCCTATTTTCATGGAACTTTGCAGATTGAATGCAGAATAAAATAAATAGCAAACAAGATCTGGCTAGCATGTCTGCAATCAACTTCAGCATCAATATTTTGTTTTAATTTTTTTTTCCACATTTGGAAATTCAACACAAGAAAGTCATAAACAGGAATCCAAAGTTATTCCTTACCCTATCCTATGATTCTAATGGTTCTCAGACAACACCATGTTTTAATTAGATGCAGACTTTACACAGCTGACTTATTTATACAATATATTTGTATTGGGGCAATTTTGCTGAAATTCATATTCATAAAACATTGTGTCAGTATTTAGTTGTTTTTTTTACATTTGGGATTCAAGACAAGAAAGTCACAAACAGGAACATTAAGATATTCTTTTTTTTCCTCACTATTTTTACATGGGACAGGCCTCTCTCCATAAAAGTGCAGGTAACCTCCAAAACAGCAAGGCAATTACTCAAATAAATGTCCATATTGCCAGCTATAAATAGTGATTAGTGAAGCCTTATATTGCCCAGTTCAAACCTAAGCTGACAGAAACAAATGAAGTACAGAGTTTAAAAAAACAAGGTGAAAATTTATGTGGGGAAAGTTACACATCTATTATGGTCCACGTCAGTGTGAGGGGTTAAAGCAATTAGAGCGCAGGTCCCTGTCACAGCCTGTAGGGGAGCCGGAGAGCTCACATGTGCTGCCAGTGTATTGATACGTTACAGCTGATGTCACCAATATTCCCTGGGGGTGTGACGCTAACTGAAAGCACTGCTCTGTTAGAACCTCTGTTACTCAAAATAGACTTTAATTTGAGCTTTATTTTAACATAATCTGACCTGAAAGACCTGACTTGGTTGAAACTACAACAGGTGAGATGATTTGTGCTTGTAAACAAGTCATAAAATTACATTCACAAGCTTTTCCTGCTTTTTTTATTGAAAATGAAATATAAAGAGAAATTCAATTTGTCAACTGGACAAGAGTTTATTTGGTTGAATACGTTTCGCAGCTCATCCAAGCTGCTTCTTCAGTTCTGGTCAGACGCTGGTGGACACTGCCTATATTAAATATTAAATATTAAAACATATTCAACCAAATAAACATTTGTCCAGTTGACAAATTGAATCTCTCCTTTTGCCATGGATTCTACCTGGACAACTGAGGGATTCTACACACATCTTAAGAATAACTACGAGCCAACCATCGCTGGACTGGTAAGAAAGCTGGAAAAGGACACAAAAAGGTTAGCAGAGAAGAGGAATCAGAATAAATATACAGTAATCCCTCGTTTATCGCGGGGGTTAGGTTCCAGAAATAACCCGCAATAAGAGAAATCCGCGAAGTAGGACAACTTTATATTTTACAATTATTCTACATGTTTTAAGGCTGTAAATGCCTCACCACACACATTATACACTTTTCTCAGACTGGAATTAACCTTTTCTCACATTTCTCTCTCGTTTAAACACTCAAACTTTCATAGATTTTCAACAAAATGTATTAATAGTGATGCGTGGGGGGAGACACGGCTCCGGAAGCCCCGCCGGACGTGCGAGGAGCACGGAGACATGAGTCACTGGATCCACAGGAAGCACCGCGCTCATCCAACGGCACTGCCACGTCCCGGGATGCGGGGCGCCCGGACCGCGTCCTCTCAGCCTGAGCCACAAACCAACCGCACGAAACCAGCAAAAAGCGGCACGTGGTGGTTTAATCCTGGTTTAGACCTGGTCTAGTCCCGGTTTAGTCCAGGTCTAGACCTGGTCTTGTTCTGGTTTAGTCCAGGTCCAGTCCAGGTCCAGTTCAGGTATAGACCTGGTTTAGATCTGGTCTAGACCTGGTTTAGTTCTGGTCTAGACCTGGTTTAGTCCACGTTTAGTCCTGGCCTAGTCCTGGTCTAGTCCCGGTCTAGTCCCGGTCTGGTCCTGGTCTAGTTCCAGTCTGGTCCCGGTCCCCCCGCGTCCCCATCTATCAATCGGCAAAGGTCTACAGTCTCTTAGCCAATCAGGACGCATAACACAATGTCACACTATTAAAAAAATAAAAAAAAATAAAAAATCCGCAAAACAGCGAGGCTGCGAACAGTGAACTGCGATAGAGCGAGGGACCACTGTAATAGCAGACCCTCAAACAGAGCAGAGCCTCCAGTTAGCGTCACACCACCGTAAGTAAAGTATGAATACGTCCTGTAGGGGAGCCAGCGAGTTCACATGTGCTGCCATCTCTCATTTCTCCTCCTGCCCTTCTATTGGCCCTGCACTTTTCCAGCTCTTTCTAAATAGCAGAGTCCTAATATTTACTTCTTTCTTTCAAACCGGAGAGGGGAGGTGGCAGGATCCGATGCCCTCATTAATTCTGCTCAGGGAAACAAACATTTGTCCTTTCAGGGACTTGTGTGATTTTGTGGAGGGGTGCAGCTGGAGCATGACAAGAGCGGCCCTGCCCGTTCATTTCGTGTTTGTATTACAGAGCTGTGTGAGAGAATGGGTTCGCTAGCTGCTAACCAACAAAGGATTTCATGTCTTGGAATAAATGAGGAAATGATGAGGGCTTTTTTTCACTGTCAAGAAATTTGTTTTATCAATGCTGCTCGTATGTGAAAATGAAAGTGGTCGAGCATCCCCAGTGATTCACCGCTACGAGTTTAAATGCACTCTTGACAACTTTCAGAGGCTAGAGTTGTCACGGTAATGCTCGCAACGACTAGCATGCTAACTGTGCACTTCCTGATTCTCAAACAACACAACATTTTTTAATTAGATGCAGGCTACACAGCTGATTTCAGAGGCTAGAGCGGAGTTTTGCCGTCAAGGTAATGCTAACAAAAAACTTTAATGTTAACAAAAACGCTGATGCTAACCGTGCACTGACCTGATTCTCAAATAAAAAATTGTTTTACAGACTTTACACAGCTGACTTACTTTGACGTTAAGTGCTGTTTATACAAAACATCTGTGCTAGGGTAATTTTGCTCAAATATATGGAAAAAATAAATCATGCGTAAAGGCCTTTTAATAGAGAAGACTATTAAAGGCGAGTCTAAAAACCAGCTGAACCAAAAAATAATCAAACAAATGATACTTTATGTTTATAGTATTGTCATAAAAATACTAATAGAAGTAAATATATTACATTTGCAATCAAACATTTATTCTCCATAAATTGTATGAAATAAATTTAAATACATTAATTTCTGTTGTTTATTCATTGCATAAACAGTTGTTTTCATGTAGTAATTTGTTATCGTGTTTCTCATTGTAGCATGTACCAAAATGAGGTGCAGCAAGGGAGACATTTAATCATTATCTAACACCAAGTAAATCATTACAATTTCTGTTCAATAGCAACAAAGTCTCTTGTAAACAAAGGCAACATAGTAAACCATCTGCTAAACAGAATGGCAAAGAAAGCACTTTATTACAGGTCCTTAAAGTGTTAGGATTTCATGTTTTTTATAATTATGACTTGGTTTGGTGGGATAGTATCTGTGGAAAGTATTAATCATAGTCTTAGATCAGTTAAAGGTGAATTGTGTAACTTTTCTGGTGGAGGGTCCATCAAATGCTTTTCTCCAAGGAGATGTTATTGGCTTGTCTGGAATGTTTCACAGTATGGCATTAAACTTTTCTATCTTCATGAAGACCAAAACAGACCAAGTTACAGGTCAGATCTATAGATATGCAACCCCGCTCACAGACAGAATGTGGTTTTTGTAGGTATTCTTGAGCTATAAAACCACCTGTAATTTTAAAAAAGTCACGTAAAGCTGTTTAATGTCATATTGTGGAACATTCCAAGCAGAGCAATGACATATCCATAGAAACAAGGAAACAAGAAACCGATGGACCACCAGTCGAAAAGTTACACAATGCACCTTTAAGTGGATTTAAAAAAAAGAAAGGGAAAGTACAAAAACACAGTCGGTAGCGCTGAGTTCTAAAATGGAAGACCTCTACTGTCAATCAACAACCAATAATACCATTCAAACTGCACGAACAATTTACGTGGAACACATTTTTGTAACAGATTCATTGAAAAAATAAATTTATCATCTATTTGTATTAATTTAATCATAGCTATTGTGCAACTTAGACATGTTTTGCCCCTTATTATCAATATTGTTGCTAGGTAAAAGTTGTGGAATTACATTATATTTCTATATTTAATTTACTATATATATATATATATGTATATATGTATATATATATATATATATATATATATATATATATATATATATATATATATATTAGGGCTGTCAAACGATTAATTTTCTTGATCGCAACTAATCTCAGAAATTTCATAGTTAATCGCGATTAATCGTGATTTATTTTGCATGTTTAAAATTGATATCTTGCAGTAAGACCGTTCGAATCTAAAGTTAAACTCACAATGCAAAGTATTTCTCACCATTTTTTTTATTTCAAAAAAGTGCAGAGAAAGGAAAAAGTAACAATGAACCAGTAATAGTGCTTACTTTGAGAAATTGTAAATAAATGATTGAAGCCCGCTCGAGCTGCCTACGGATGCGTAGAAGGAACAAAATACTAGCAAACTCAAAATAGCGCGTTTAACCGACAATGAGTTTAATTAATACAACCAAATGAGCTGCATATGGATGGTAGAATTGCGGAAAATGCTGGCAAACTCTGATCGCGATTTAAAAAATTGTTCGCGATTAAAACTCTATCGCGATTAATCACGATTAACGCGTTAATATTCCCAGCCCTAATATATATATATATATATATATATATATATATATATATATATATATATATAGAGAGAGAGAGAGAGAGAGAGAGAGAGAGAGAGAGAGAGGGAGGGAAAAAGTGCATACAGTGTCAAATTATGCCTTATTTGACACCAGTCGCCTTGCTGTTTTTGCTACTTATTTAAAATGTATTATTACCATTTATATTTTTGCTCTGTTGTAAGATATTGTGATGTATGGGCTACTGTGTCCAAATATTCCCTTGTGGATCAGCAAAGTTTGTCTAAGTCTAATATCTGCTGCCCCAAGATATACAGTTATAAACTTCACCAAAATAAATAAATAAATAAATAAATAAATAAATTAGTCAAATCTAAAATATACTTATGATAATCATGTTTTGTGAAATGAATAGTCTAATCTGTCATATATGTTTAAGACTTGTAGTGAAAGTGTGGCTGCTGAGTTGATCCATGTCCTTGTGTGTTCTTGGACTGGTAAGCCAGGATGAAGATGTACATTTCATTTGCTTCCTCTTGTTCTCACTTCTTTGGCCCTCTGGTCTGCGGTGTACCATACTGTTCCCTGGGAGCTTCCACGACCGTGCATTCCTTCACAAATCTGATCCCAGCTGAATTCCCATCAAACTCCGTCTTCCAGATCTCACCACAGATTCTCAGCTGCAA
The DNA here is from genome assembly GCA_036785185.1 of Paratrypauchen microcephalus. Classification (NCBI taxonomy): domain Eukaryota; kingdom Metazoa; phylum Chordata; class Actinopteri; order Gobiiformes; family Gobiidae; genus Paratrypauchen; species Paratrypauchen microcephalus. The sequence goes on along the minus strand of JAVJIX010000007.1, from coordinate 10,032,061 downwards.
TGGTTGACGGCGGATTCCAGCATCAGACACTTGGCCCGTCGCTAATTCACTTTGACGACAGCCTTGTGTGTCACGAGCTACACAATGGACTGTCCTGACAAAAAAGGAGGATTATCTTGTCAGTATTTCTGCTAAGTACTTTCATTTAAGGGACCCTGTGCCCTGTCTTCAAAAGTGAGTTCAGATATAACACAACTATTTCAGACAAGAAAAAAACTGATGTCTTGCACCCTACATATTGCACATTTCATCCTACCTCGAACTTTCCTTCTTGTTGGAAGACTATATGTTTACCTGTATGTCTTATGTAATCTTAATCTATTTATTGTTGATGAGTGTGTGTGTGTATGTGTGTGTTTGTGCGTGCGTGTTTTTAGTTTTTCTGTTGTTTAAATTGCACATTTGGTGTCTGGTGAAACGCACTTTCAGTCCTCTCTATGCCTGTTAAATAGTGAATTACAAATAAAGTACACTTGGACTTTGACTTTGACTTTGAACTGACTTACCTAGTAAAATATTGAACAAAATTTATTTTAGTTTTAAAGGTGTTGTGCCCAATTTTTACTGTCTTTAATGGTTAAATGGTTTGCAGTGGGTCAAAGTTATTCCCCATTTTCCCAATTCATTTCGAGCATCCTAATTATTCACAACTTTCAGAAACCAGAGCGGAGCTTTGCCATCGTGGTAAGGCTAATAACAACTAGCATGCCAACAGTGCCCTTCCTGATTCTCTGACAATAAAGCGCTTTAAAGGTCATGTATGTTCTCAAATGTTCTCTTGGGAGCTTTAATTTGCGTCAGAACGTTGTTACCTCATCAAAAACATAACCAGAGTTTGTTTCATTTGCACATGAGTAATCCCTTATTATTAGTCTGTCTACACCCCCAAAGCTCAAAATGCTCTGTTCCACCTTGTGATGTCATCGGTAGCAGTGGTAGTTTTCAAGTTGGCAGCTACCTTTTAGCTTTAGTTCAGTAGAGATTGGCAATTCCAGAGCTAAAATTAGTGTTTTCTGTTTTTGACACAATTCAACTTATGTTTTTGATAAGGAAAGAACATTATAGCATTAGAAAATAGTGTAATATAGGTCTTTAAATTAAATGCAGACAGCACATAGTAGACTCATTTGGACCCCATTATATCTGTACTGTTTTTTTTGCATTTATTTCTTTCACCCAACTGAAGTAAATGCGTTCCCCTCACCCACTGTTAGCTTTTAGCCTTATATTTACTGCCAAAGCACAACTGGCCTCATTCCTTAAGCACGTTTGACAGAGAGGACACAGAGCACTTGTGGGTGATGGACGGCCTCCACAGCTCAGAGGCCTCACACATCTTTGCTCCTGCCAACTGAGGATTAGCACTACAGACCTGACCCCCCCCCCAAATCCCTCTAAAACCGCTCTAACCTCAGACCCCTCCACCATCCTCCTTCTCAGCATCGACCCCGGGTTTTCCTGGCTGTGTCACATGTAGGCCTGTCACGATAATTGCTATATCGACTCAATATTGTTCAATATATAAAAGATTTTTTTATTTATTTTTTTTTTTCGTGGGAACAATTTCTTTGCATTTGAGGGGACATTTTGTATTTTTTTTATCCATCTTGTGTGCTTTAAGGCATGTTATTATGTCGTTATCTCCTTAAAAACATATCCGGAGTTGTGTTTTGTTTCATTCACATGAGTTTGAGTAATTCTTTATTATTAGTCTGTCTACATCCAAAGCTCAAAATGCTCTGTTCCACCTTGTGATTTCATGTACTGGTAGTGTTCGAGTTAACAGCTACATTTTAGCTTTTGTTAAAGAGAGATTGACAATTCCAGGGCTGAAATTATCCAAATGTCATCATCCAAACTCATGTGCAAATTATGTCTCATCTGACACTGGTCTATTGTTCTTTGGTTGCTATTCCATCTAGTTTTTTTTTTTTTTTTCATCTACTTTTTTTCCTTTTTTCATCCTTTTTTTCCCCCTTTTTTCCCCTCTGTTATATATTATATATTATATTTGATGAGTGAGCTACTGTACCCAAAACAATTTCCCTTTGTTTGTCTAATTCTAAGTCTAAATGATTCTAGTGAAGGTGTGTGGAGTTTAAAAACACAGTGGCGCACTTCCTGTATTACCACATGATATGACAAGGTAGAACAGCGTTCAGTTGAGGAACAACATTATAACATAGATCAGAAAAAGCATAATATGGGCTCTTTAAATAAGTGGGACAAGGGACAGGTGGTCTCCCTTCACTTGGCACAACCTGGTCAGTGCCCGGGGACTGTCGGAGTGGAGAGGTGCCAACATTCCAGTGTGGCGGGTTTATTGTTAGAGGGATTTCCTGAGGCTTTCGTGCCAGTGTGGAACAATTACCGCTGCTCAGCCCTCACTGACCGTGACAGGTGATCAGAATATTGTCTAAATCTATAGAGGTGACCAGCACAAGTGCACACACACAGAGGTCACAGGAACTCACATCCACTTCTGACAGTAACTACAGAAACAAAAGACTTAAAGGTACTATGACCTAAAATTGACTCTTGTGAGCTTTAAGTCATGTTATGATGTTGTTACCTCATCAAAAACATACCTGGAGACGTGTTTTGTTTCATTCACACGTTACCACATGACATCACAAGGTGGAACAGAGTGTTTTCCTAATGGGGTTTATGTGTTAAACATTTATGAATGAAACAAAACACAAGTTTTTTTTTGTGACGAGTAAACAATATTATACCATAGACTAGAAAATAGCATAAAATGGACCCTTAAATTTTTTTTGCCGAAAAAATATAAACTTACATACTAGTAAAAGCATGGTATGATTTCAAAGACATTTCTTCTTCCAAGAAGTTGGAACCTGACTCTTTGAATTTGATCAGAGTAAGAAAAGGAGTTCAGCAATGAAAGGGTAATGACGGAAAGCATAAATTCAGCTTTCAAGCGTTTATAGATGTTATTACGATTCTACTGAATGATATAAGCTTATATTAACATAATAACATGTGGCAATAAACGGCTGTGATTGGTTTGGCCTTCACCAAGATGAATAAAAATATATAGTTATAAAGTTCTATATATATAATATAATATAATGATGAAATATATATATATATATATATATATATATATATATATATATATATATATATATATATATATATATATATATATATATATATATATATATATATATATATATATATATATATAAAAAAATAAAAGAAATTAGTGGCTAGGTGGTTCGTTATGTGTGATTTTTTTATTTTTGTTTTCTAACCACACAAGTATTATATTAGCTTTAAATTAGATCAAATGTTTAGATAAAATCAACCCAGTATCTGAACACTGCAGATGTGCGTCCTGAGATCTGTCATCTGGTCTTTTTTAAAGTCTTTGATGAAGACTGTAGAATGGATCTTCCACTTATTTGCCCACCTTAAAATATCTCTTGAGTCCATCAGAAGTGACTTATCCAGACTTTTAATCGCAGTATTTATGTTCTTAACCTTGCCTTCATCTGGATGAGCAACCGCGTGAAAGGTGTTTGAAAAGTTGGGAATTCTTTCCTTTTTTATAATGCAAAGAATTCTGTCTGCACATGTGCTCACATTTTAGTCATCAGTGGTCTTGGTTTGCAGCGAGGTGAAGGTCACAACACAGATGCCATTAAAGCAGCTTTAAAGAACAGACCAGGTTCAGCTTTCTGTTATATGTAACATTTGAGGACTTTTTCTTATTTTAAAAGATAGAATATTTTGTTTAAATTGTTACAGATGATTTTTATGGTCTTAAAAATGTAAAATAATAATAATAATAATAATAAAAACAGAACTGGTACTTCTCACTTAACATATGCATAACAATCATCCTATTAGTAGTGATGAGTTTATAAGCTCGTTTCACTACTTTCAGAGATGAGAGGGGAGTTTATTGTGACTGCAAAGAAAGTAAAGCAACAGTATTGCTTGCAGTGCACTTCCTGATTATTGGAAATATAAGCTTTATTAAGATGTAGACAGAACACAGTTGTTTTTACCTCAAGAGCTGCTTATAAAATATATCTGCACAAGACCAATTTTGCTCAAATACATGGAAAAAATTAAGTACAGGCTCATTAATTGCTACGGCAAATGTCCTAATTTTTCATCATTCTGCTGTGTGTGTGAAGGCCTTTTTCCTAAAACTTTACCAAATGTCATCTTTTTTTTCTTTTAGATCAACATAGTGCTGTCCGTTGCTATGGCAGCAGTCCTAATTTTTCATCATTCAAGGATCCATTGATATACATACATACATCTGTAACATCAACATGCACCGTACTCCAAATTGAATTTTACTTTTCCACCTGTTCGACTGTCAGCGCTCATTTGTTACCGCTGTGTTCAAATTTGATTCAAACATCTGCGCACCAAAAGTTGGCATCAGAAATCATCTTTGTTTCGAGTCTGTGATTTCTGATGAAGGCAAATCGATTCCAAGCCGGGAAACAGGTCGGAAATCTGTGCTCCGTAATTCTGTGAAGCGCCAAGGCCTCAATTGCTCTCAGATCTTCCCATTTCCTCCAAACAAGAGTGTGTTAGGGGAGAATTAGACTTGTGGCAATGCAGGGACAAGAAAGAGTAATTCTTCACAGTGACACCGCAAGCTGTGAGCTGCACTCTTGGTTGGAGGGTAAAGCGGAAGAGTTAGCTGTTTGCATGGTTGCCAGATTGAGTGAAAAAGAACTGTTTTGGCCTAAAGCTCAGTGGGGCACATGCGATGGTCCCCACATGATGATCCAGGCTAATGTCTTTACTTTCTATTCATTTGTCTCAAGTTTAAAATTAAATTGTAGTAATCCAGGCATGGACCATGGTGTAAAACTATGTGCATGACCCAAGAGCAGATGAAAATACATAGTTCAAAATGACTTAAAGGGGCATTGTGTAACTTTTCAGGTGGAGGGTCTATCAATTGTTGTTTCAGAGTATGGCATTAAACCTTTCTATCTTCATGGAGACCAAACCAGACCAAGTTATAGGTCAGATCTGTGCAGAGGCAACCCTGGTCACAGTCAAAAACCCTGTTTTTCTAGGTATTTTTGAGCTATAAAACCACCTGTAGTTGAATAAATGTAAGGTAGAGCTGTTTAATGTCATACTGTGGAACATTCCAGGCAGAGCAATGACATATCCACAGAAACAAACAGGTGACGGACCCCCAGCCAAAAAGTTACATAGTGCAAGTTAAGAGAATCACCACCTAAGTTCTTTTTGAGATAACAGCTCTAACATTTAAAGGGCTCACACAAATTTTAAAAATAAAATTTGTTTTGACCCAGTACAGATATATTGGCCATGTTTACATGATGTTTTTTAATTTCGAATTAATTGTTCCAAGTGAAATAGTTCAGAATTAAATTATTCTCCATTGAGTTTACATGGAAACAATAATTCCGAATTGAGGTTTACACCGAAAATGTATTAAACCGCCTTTATTTAATTCCACTCAACGTCTGGGGGTCGGGAAGGGTTCTGATTGGACACGGACACGGACGTATTTATGTCTATTGGAAGAAAACACACAATCTGCTGCTACCGGCTTTTTGTTATCTCGGTTTGGTTAGTGTTTTTATGTTTTCTGCCATCCACTCTTTTCATTATTTGTAGTTCTTCCAGCGCACTTATTAAGATAAGAGATAAGATAAGATAAGACTTTATTGATCTCACACAGGAGAAATTTACTTGTCACAGTAGCTCCAGGTAGGGACAGTTTGAACAAGAAGACAAGTGCATGCAGGCAAAAAAAGGCATAAAGATAGGTGATAATAATAATTAAAAAAATAAGTAATAAATCGAATAATAATAATAGTAGTGATAATAATAAAAAACAGTGACCGGGAGAGTATTGAAAAAATTGGAAAAACGATATTGCACGATAGGAGTATTGAAAAAACAACAATATTGCACATTGGGAAAACGATATTGCACGGTAGGACTATACAGTAGAATTATACAGTCTGATGGCGGTGGGGATGAAGGATCTGCAGTAGCGCTCCTTCTTGCACTGGGGGTGCCTCAGTCGGCTACTGAAGGAGCTGCTCAGCTCCTCTACAGTCCGGTGCAGAGGGTGAGAGGTGTCGTCCATAATGGACATGAATTAAAATAATTGTTTCGGTTCAAGACCAACGTTTGCTCCAGGCCGCCATCTCGCAGTGCGTCATCGCATCAGAAGGGCGACCCAAAGAGCATGCGCCAAACGAACGGAATTATTTTTAAGCAGAATAACCGTTTACATGATCGAGGAATAAATTAATTTGGCTTTAAAGTCGGAATAAACCACCCACTTAATTCAGAATTAATATGAATTCCGAATAATCATTTTCATTAGGAATTAAGTGCTTACATGGTCTTTTTTAAAGCGGAATTAATTTTTATTTGGAATTAAATTGCTTTTAATCAGATTTACAGCTCTCATGTAAAAGCAGTTGTGTGTGAAATCCCTCAGTCATGCAGGTAGAATTCATGGCAAAAGGAGAAATTCAATTTGTCAACTGGATAAAAGTTTATTTGGTCTATCTTCGATCAAATAAACTTTTGTCCAATTGACAAACTGAATTTCTCCTTTTGCCATGTAAAAGCAGTTATTTACATCAAAATGAGACCCCTGTATGCATGTGATTATAAAGCATTTTTATTTTCCTCAAATCAGGAAGTAATGCTGGTGTACTGTTAGCATGCTAGTTGTTTGACATAACAGGAAAAACACCACTCTGGCCTCTGAAAGTCATTGCTGTGAATAATTTGGATGCTAGGAAATGTGTTAGGTAAGTGAGGAATAACTTTAGATGGTTGAAAATATTTCTTTTTAGAATCAGGCACATCTCCTTTAATGTTTTTACTTGTTATGCAATGCTCGTCATATCTGTTCATTCATGTAAGAAAAATGAAACTCATGCAACCAAATGTCCAGTTACTCAAAAACCACTACACACAGTGACGTTCCAAGGAATAGAGCTAGCATACTTCCTCCATCTCCACATGCTTGAGCAATGTGCCTGAGCAGACATGTATGATTTATGAGCACCTCCACACTCGACCTCTCTTCAGTTCAGAGGACAAGCTTACACAGACGCTGGAAATCCCATAGCAACCCCACAGATTCAACTAGAATTCATCTATTTAGTTTTAGTTTGTTGTTCTGCCCATACTATACAGCTCTACTTTACATTTATTAAAGATCCCATGACATGGTACTTCTTGATGCTTTTATATGGCTCCTTATGGTTCCCTAATACTGTAAATGAATCCTTCTTCAAAATCAAGACTCAGTGCATGAGAAACAGAGATAAGATGAGAAAGAGTAATTTTTCTCTCTCTGAACACTCCATAATGGGCGTTGTTGCTTGAATGCAAATGAGGAGAAAAGAGCTGGCCTATAGTAGAGGGTGGGGGCGTGGCCAAACTCTCCGCTCTCTGAGCTCTCAGCTGATCCATTTCCGTGTTTTTGCACGGGGGAAGAGATTTGAAGCGTTCCATTGAAAAATAAACACATTTCCACAGAAAATAAAATTAAACCACTGCTGTACAAAGGTCCAGAGGCTCAGATAAAGGACTTCCGAGCCTAGAAACACTCGGACGTGCCTCCAGGCAAATAAAAAAACGCATTTCGCATTGCCTAGCGCATTCGCAGTCCAAACTCTCTGGGCGTGATTTACAGAGACGCTGAGTACAGACAGACGGGGGTGGAACTGCATTTGCATTTCTTTTTTCGATCTGACGTCAATAAGGTGCCTTGTTCAAAATCGCCCATTTGAGCTCTGATTTTTTGTAACGCAGAAAAGGATCGCAAATGCTCAGTCTAGACATTTTGCAACTTTTAAACAGGGTAGGGGAGCTCACATTAACGTTCAAAAACCTCAGAAAGTGAAAATTTCATGCCATGGGACCTTTAAACTACAGGTGGTTTTATAGCTCAAAAATACCTAGAAAAACAGGCAAAACTTGGTCTGGTTTGCTCACCATGACGATAGGTTGTTATTTTTATTTTATTTTTCATTGCTTATATTTATTTACTTATTATTTATTTGCTATTATTGTTCATTGTTTTATATAGTACCTCACCACCAAGGCACGTTGATGAAAGTTTATGAATTTTGGTCACTAAGATGGTATCAAAAATTCTGATTCTGGTTACAGCACCACTTCTCAGTGTACTCTACCAAGGACTATATGGGCGAGATAAGATTCGTATATAATATTTAATGCTGTCAGGCAATTTAAAAAGTTTATCTAATTAATTACAGGATTTTTAATTAATTAATCTAATTTATCGCATTTTAAGAGTGTGAAAGAGGAAGAGGGAGAGATTGTGAGTGAGTGAGCAAGTGATTGAGCCAGCGAGCGAGCGAACTAACAGGGTATTTAGTTCGCTCAATCACTTTGCGATTGAGTTCAGTTTTCAAGTGGTTGCTTTGCTCATTCGTTTCCCAAATTCTGCGAGCGTGGTTTGGTGGTTTGTTGGTTTGTTGGTTTGTTGGTTTGGTGAAGTGCGCTCACGCTCGCTCTATCACCGGTAACAATGGAACGTGTCCGGACATGTTTATCGTTCAAATGATCCGTCAGGCTGGAGCAGCTTCGGTGATCGGAAAATTCTTTTTGACAAAAGCTCCAAATCACGGCGTTCTTGTTGATTGTCCCGTCTTTGTTCTTTTTATAAATAAAAGGCCATGGCAGTGATTTGCTCGCCGCACGCCAAATTTAAATTGCACACGCATTGAACTGCCACTCATAATTAATTGCATTAATTTTTATAATGTGTTAATTTGCAGTGTAATTAATTAATCTAATTAACACGTTAAACTGACAGCCCTAATAATATTATAATATTTTTTCTACCTGAGACATGAGATAGGGTCCACAAGAAGAGGCAAGACTTTGACAAATTTTATTATTCATAAATTGTACAGTTAAAATCAGAATTTTGGCCCATTTCGTACTTTAAAGGTACTATTTTACGTAAAATGACTTGTGAGCTTGTCGTGTTAGAATGTTGTTTCCGCATCAAAAACATACCTGGAGTTGTGTTCTGTTTCACGCACATGTTTGAGTAATCCTTTATTATTAGTCTGTTTACATCTCCACCTTGTGATGTCACGTAATTGTAGTTTTTAAGTTAACAGCTATCTTTTACCTTTTGTTCAGCAGATTGGCAATTCCAAGGCTGAAATTATCCAAATTATTCTAGTGAAGGTGTATGGAGTTTAAAAACACAGTGGAGCACTTCCTGTATTACCACATGACATCACAAGTTGGAACAGAGTGTTTTCTGTTTGAGAGAATAACTCAGCCTAAATATGCAGGATTTTTGTGTTAAACGTGTGAATGAAACACAACTCCAGGTATGTTTGTGATTAGGAAACAAGATTATAACAGATCAGAAAATAGTGTAATATGGTGCCTTTAATATGTAGCACTACTTTGAAACCAATGCTTCTCAACAGGTGTAACTCTTAACACTCTTAACACACCTTTTTGTCTCATCCAAATCTAAACACAAAGAAAAAAAAATCACAAGATCATTTCTCTCATGTGTGCATATTGTACCAACTTTGTCTCACGAGATCTATAGAAAACTAGCCTATATTTTCACATTGATGTTATTCTTTTTGAGCTGTGTTTCCTCTGCGCACGTGCAAGCTAGCCCCTCTAAGTGTGTGTCTCTTGTGCCTCTTTGTGCCCAGCCCCTCTCTTTCTGTGGACGCTGTACTGACCTTGCACTTTTCTTGTTTGGCTGGCGGAGGATTGCAGCAGCTGGACCGGTGGTAGTGGCCTCTTGCTTCTATGGGGCCACCATCATTTCCTGTGCCCCCCTGTGCCCTTTCTCTCCTCACAGTGGCTCTAATCCCCCCGGCTGCACTCTGCTGTCCTGGAGTCTGTCATTTGGAAACAATATTTGGGAAAAAGAAATTACTGACTCATAGGACTTATTTAAAGGTTTTATACTCAAAAGTGACTCTTGTGAGCTTTAAGCCATCTTATAATGTTGTAACCAGTGTTGGACACGTTACATTGAAAAAGTAATTAGTTACAGTTACTAGTTACTAACCCAAAAAAGTAACTGAGTTAGTAACTGAGTTACTACACTATAAAAGTAACTAGTTACCTAGGAAAGTAACTAATGCGTTACTTTTTTTTTTTGTTAAAAAAATGTCAAATAATTTGGATTTTTTTACAGTGCATTATACAGCTTTTGCTGCTTGGCTGGCGTGGCTCCGTCACCGTGGACTTCATTCTTAACGGCACCGAGCATACGATTATCATCATGGGGCCTGCTTCTTCTGCCCCTTCCTCTCCTCCTCCTCTCCTCTTCCTCCTCCTTTCCTCTTCCTCCTCTCCTCCTCTCCTCCTACTCCTCTCTCCTCCATTGTTAACGGCACCTAGCATGCGATTATCATCATGGGGCCTGCTGGTGGCTTGCCTGGAAGAATCCATGACTCATCGCTGTACCAGCGGTATCGCGCTGTAGCAAATACAGAGAGATATCATTTGGCTGGCCAGGTAAGCTGGTGGCCACTAGTTTAACAAGCGCGCGCCGTCCAGAGATGCTTCATTAAATTCGAGTTGCTTATATTGGACGTGGACAAAGTCTCTGGTCTTTGACACAATGTGCACGTAACATGTAGGTTTTTACCTTTTACCTCGACGAGGTTAAAACACTGCCTATACTTCTGTCTTCAACTCGGGACTCTCCATCTGACACGGGGTGTGTGTGTATTGTGTGTGTGCGCTACTACTGTGTGCTGGGATTGTGTGTAGAACCCGCCCACCGCCCACTGGGTGTCTCTGGTTGGCTCAACATGAAATCTGACTCTGCTTTAGCCAATGATCATTACTTATCCCGCCCTCACCAAAGGGAGAGAAAAATTCCCCTGTGCCTATGCGAGTCGCGCACATGATGCCAGTTTCAAAATGAGCAAGTTCAGTAACGTGGTAACGCGCCGTTTAGTAACGGTAATTGAGTTCCTTTATTTTAAACGTAACGCGTTACAGTATTAGTTACTGTCAACAGTAACGGCGTTACAGTAACGCGTTATTAGTAACGTGTTACTGCACAACACTGGTTGTAACCTCATTAAAAACAATCGTGGAGTTGTGTTTTGTTTCATTCATACATGTTTGAGTCACCCTTTATTATTGGTCTCTCTAGAGTACATCTCCAAAGCTCAAAACGCTCTGTTCCACCTTGTGATGTCATGATGTGGTAGTTGTCAAGTTAACAGCTACTTTTTACCTTTAGTTCAGTAGAGATTGGAAATTCCAGGGCTGAAATCATTCAAATTATACAGTTTTTTGTTTGAGAGAAGAACTTGTAAATATGCAGGGTCACAACATGACTGAATGAAACACAACTCTGGGTATGTTTTAATGAAGAAACCACATTATAACATAAATCATAAAATGTCATAATAACTTTTCTAGAGGAGGGTATACTGCTTGCACCTGCTTCTCTCCATGGAAATGTATTATGTTGCCAGGGATGTTCCACACTATTAAACTCATTTTTGTGGCATTTAAAGATGTTTTTATTCCTCAAAAACTGTCAGTTTAACGCGTTAATTAGATTAATTAATTACACTACAAATTAATGCGTTATAAAAATTAATGCAATTAATTATGAGTGGCAATTCAATGCGCATGTATTTTAAATTTGGCGTGCGGTGAGCTGCCAGGGCCTTTGAACGGCAAGTTTATTTATAAAAAGAACGAAGACGGGACGATCAACAAGAATGCAGTGATTTGTAGCTTTTGTCAAAAAGAATTTTCCGATCACCAAAGCTGCTCCAGCCTAATGGATCATTTGAACGCTAAACACGTCCAGACAAGTTTCACTGTTACCAGTGTTGTATAGTAACGAAGTAATAATACTTCACTACTGTACTTAAGTACATTTTGGAAGACTTTGTACTTTACTTGAGTTTTTTAAAAAAATGATCACTTTTACTTTTACTTCACTACATTTCCGAATTTAATTGCATACTTTTACTCCGATACATTTTCAATGTGCCGTTTAGTTACTCGTTACAAAAAAACCCTCTACTGACTGAAGGAAGTCAGGACGTGCCTGGGCTTGTTCGCTACTTGTGCATGACAATCAGCCTACACCTGTTGGTTCTACTCACCCATGGTAGTTTTGTGTCATTTGAAGCACTGCTGAAGATACTGGGTTTGGTGATATCCATGAAACGTCTTCCTATGGGCAATTAAATGCAGGCACAAAGTACGTTATTTGTTATTTATTAATTATGGTATGGCGGCACTAATGTGTAGTGAATGTTCTTGTTTGAAAACATCCAGGTTATGTGGGAAATAAAATTTTTGCCAGTCCGAATGAATGAATGAATGAATGGATGGCAGCACCTGCCTTCACCAGACTTGAAAAAATGGTATTCCCCACACAACCCAGATGTTTTAAGACAAGAACATTTACTACACGTCATTAGTGCTACCGTACCATAATTATTAAATTACAAATAACGTATTTTGTGCCTGCATTTACTTGCTCATAGGACGGCGTTTCATGGATATCACCAAACCTAATATCTTCGACAGTGCTCCATATGACACAAAACTACCATGGGTGAGCCAAACATGGTGTTTTACAGTAGAATTAAAGGCCCAATTGGAAAAAAAAACCTCTTCCTCCAAAAACACTCCTTCAATGGTGTTGTGTACCTTATTTTTTTCTTTTTTTTCACAAAAAAAACAACAAAGGTTTGGGGGGGAAGGGGGTGGGCGAACATTAAAAAATATTAAATTCAGACTGCCTTTACTTGATACTTTTACTTGTACTTTTAATTACTTTACTTGAGTATATTTATGTTTACATTACTTGTCATACTTAAGTACAAGAAGTTCCAGATACTTTAAGACTTTTACTCAAGTAACATTTCAGTCAGTGACTTTTACCAAAGTCATTTTTGGGAGGGGTACCTATACTTTTACTTGAGTTTGATTTTCCAGTACTTTATACAACACTGACTGTTACCGATGATAGTGCAAGCGTGAGTGCACTTCAACAAACCACGCTCACAGAATTTGGGAAACAAATGAGCTTTTGCTTTTTTTCGTCACAGAAAAACTGACAAACTTAATCACAAAGTGGGTTGCCTCTCTGTCTCAATCTCTCTCTCTCAATCCCTCTCTGTCTCTCAAGAGATTAAAATGTCATTAATTAGATTGATTAAAGATCCCATGACATGGTACTTCTTGATGCTTTTATATGGCTCCTTAATGGTTCCCTAATACTGTAAATGAATCCTTCTTCAAAATCAACACTCAGTGCATGAAAAACAGAGATAAGATGAGAAAGAGTATTTTTTCTCCCTCAGAACAGGTCATAATGGGCGTTGTTGCTTGAATGCAAATCAGGAGAAAAGAGCTGGCCAATAGTAGAGGGTGGGGGCGTGGCCAAACTCTCTGCTCAGAGCTGTCAGCTGTGCCCTCTGATCCATTTCCTTGTTTTTGCACGGGGGAGAGATTTGAAGCGTTCCATTGAAAAATAAACACATTTCCACAGAAAATAAAATCAAGCAACTGCTGTTCAAAGGTCCAGAGGCTCAGATAAAGGACTTCCGAGCCTAGAAACACTCGGACGTGCCTCCAGGCAAATAAAAAAACGCATTTTGCATTGCCTAGCGCATTCGCAGTCCAAACTCTCTGGGCGTGATTTACAGAGATGCTGAGTACAGACAGATGGGGGTGGAACTGCATTTGCATTTCTTTTTTCGATCTGACGTCAATCAGGTGCCTTGTTCAAACTCGCCCGTTTGAGCTCCGAATTTTTGTAACGCAGAAAAGGATCGCAAATGCTCAGTTTAGACATTTCGCAACTTTTAACCATGGGGGGGCCTAAACAGGGTAGGGGAGCTCACATTAACGTTCAAAAACCTCAGAAAGTGGAAAATTTCATGCCATGGGACCTTTAATTACAATTCCTGTACTTAATTAGATTCATTTTTTTAATCACCTGACAGCACTAGAAAAAATACATTCTTACTGTACGTAGGGTCACCACTACAGATCTGACCTGTAACTTGGCTTGGTGGCATCACGTTTCAGAGAGGTTTAGGTTATGTTAAATGTCAATCGATGGACATTTCAGGTAAAGCAATAATCATGGGCCCTCCACCAGAAAAGTTACATAGTGTACCTTTAAAGTGCTGTAAAATTAAGAACCACGCAGAACAAGAAAGCAACTGGGATATTGTGTTCTCTTTATAATTATGTTTAGTTATGAACATGATTCATGAGCTATTGTGACATAGTTGTTAGCACCTCTGCATCACAGCAAATGGCCCTATGCATTTAATAAATATATGTCCAACCAGTATATATAAACATTTCTGGCTGCGTCTTCAGCCAGTTTACTGTCTCTTTGCCTTTTCTGAGACTGTAATAAAGTAATCTCCATCAGTGCAGGCTTTTGGGGTTTATACAGAGTGACTGTATTATTAAAGGAAACTTGGTCATGATCTGGAATCTAATATATAAACTTTTGTAAGCAGAAAGCTCGTATCCAGGCTAACCAAGGTCATTTATAATACACTGTTTAACCATTGTGTTGCTGTCCTACTATGATATTACATCAAGACACAAATTGAGCTGTTATTACTGACAGTAATCTGAGCGTGTCTGCGGTCACCGGGTTCCCCACAAGCTTATGGAAATAACTTTTTACTTCTGGGAATTTACGACCTGCGTACAAGAAGCCAGAAACTCCAACAATGCATAAATATGGAGGATTCTTGCCTCACGCGTCTCTATGAGGATGGGCTGTGAGAACCAGTGGGAGAGGGAGACCAGTGGCATGTTCGTGTCTCTGTTCAAATATGGTTTATGTAATATTATGGAAAAGAACTGTCATCACACTAAATATGTGAATAGTAACATACATGAAAGACCACAATTACTGAACAACAAAGTGAATCATGCAGCACGAGTTTTGTTATGTATTGTTATATACTGCATATTTCAACAATTATAGATCATCCTCACAAATGATCCTAGTGCATATACCTTTATTTTATGCAGTGGTGAAAGAAGTAAAAGTACAGATAGCAAAGCAGAAAATACCTAAGTAAAAGTATTTCATGAAAAAATCTACTTAAGTAAATTTAAAAAATACATTTAAAGAGTAAAAAGTGTAAGTATTTTGCACATATTATGAGATCTAATAAAGCTTCAAATGTAGTGATTTTGACACAGATTTTCAGAATTTTGTTCAACAGAAACAATACATTTTTTATTGTGTTTTTATTTATATATTTGTGTTTGCTCAAACTATGCGGGGTTTTCCACAGGTCTCACACAATAATAAAAATACTTTTACTTGTCCGGTTTAAAAGTGTAGTGGAGTAGAAAGCAGAGATACCTAGTCTCAAATGTAGTGAAGTAAAAGTAAAAAGTATCCACTTTAAAACATACTTAGGTAAAGTACAGATTTTTAAAAGATTTTTTAACTTAAGTCCTTGACTTAACTTTTACTTTGTTACGTTCTACCACTGACTTTATGCATTCACGGGCCGAGAAAAATGGAAAAACATTGGCTGAACTCATGTCAAACGTACTCAAGACCAAAAGTTGAAATCCCAAAAGTAGAGCATATGAGGTGAACTATAAAATCCTTAATTCTGGTAAAGTATGTTTTAGTGAATGGCATATTGTTCTAACGTTAATGGATTTATGCACTGTTCATTCATTGTTCTCAATCTGCTCTCAGCGGTTACATAAACGCACTATTACACAAAAAGTAGCCAAGTTCAAATTGCTTGAATTAATTATCTTGATTTGAATTTCATTTGACAAGTAAAATCCACTAATGGAAAAAGACTTAAAATATAAAAATACATCTTGTTACACTGAAACTAAGAAATACAACAAATCTTTGAACTTAAAATGAGAAAGTAAACACTTGACAGTGACAGTAGCTCCTGCCTAAATCATGTGTTGGTTGAATTATTCCATTGGTAGATCATTTTACTTGTCAAGCTGCATCTAATCAAATACAGTAATCCCTCGTTTATCGCGGGGGTTAGGTTCCAGAAATAACCCGCAATACGTGAAATCCGCGAAGTAGGACAACTTTATATTTTACAATTATTACACATGTTTTAAGGCTGTAAACGCCTCACCACACACATTATACACTTTTCTCAGACTGGTATTAACATTTTCTCACATTTCTCTCTAGTTTAAACACTCAAACCTTCGTAGATTTACAACAAAATGTATTAATAGTGAAGCGTGGGGGGGGGGGGACACGTGCGCGCGGACACGTGCACATGGATATGCGTTGTTTTGGAACAACATATCCATGTCATGTGCGAAAGTCAAGTGGAAAGTGACCTGGATATCATTTTGGGCAAGACTCAAGCCACTGCTAACAGTGCCGAACTGGCTGACATGGTTCACTGCTCCGAAGACGCCTCTGAGCACCAGCCCTCACCACCCGAACAGGTACGAACACTTCAGCGAGGGGCTAGGTCTAAAGCCCCGATCAGCTCTACCATGAGGATTTTCCCCCACTAACCCGCGCTCACAAGGGTTGGTTGCATTTCACCCCGGCTCCAAAATCAGACCGCCCCGGAGTTCGGGGCATGGCTATCAATGCGTCGCCAATACTCCACTGCTCTCTAGGACGGGGTCGGGTTCGTCCGCTAGGCGTGAGGTGGGAAAACCCACTGTCCCCTCTCTGCGCGCGAGTGTCCTCCCCCACTGCGGCTCCCTCGAATGCGGCTCTCTCCGCTGCGGCTCCCCCAGCCACGCGGCGTCTGGGCCAGGCCCGTCCGTGTTGATTCTTGGCTCTTCCATGGTCCGGCTCGTGCAAGTAAACAAAGGCCACACCTCCTGTCACCCAGGCGCTCTCGTGAAGGACATCATAGACTCTGTCCCTACCACCCTGCGTGACCATCCCTGGTCTAGACCTGGTTTAGTCCAGGCTTAGACCTGGTTTAGTCCTGGTTTAGTCCACGTTTAGTCCTGGTCTAGTCTCTTAGCCAATCAGGACCCAGAACACAATGTTACACTGTAAAAAAAAATGTTACACTATAGAAAAAAAAACAAAAAAATTGGAAAAAAAATCGCGAAACAGCGAGGCCGCGAACAGTGAACCGTGATAGAGCGAGGGTTCACTGTACACTAAAATATTCTTAATTTAGGTATTTGTAATTTGTAATTTACCTAGATATTACGTTTTGCAGTGTACAAATATTGCAAAGAAATCCATAGACCCATTGATTACAGTACAAAAGACCTTTTATTTTATTTTATTTTATTTTTTGGAACAGTGTTTTTATTTCGCTTTTTGACATTATCAAAGCATAATCGCAAACAATATGCCAGTTGTGTACATGAACAAAAACAAAACAAAACAAAAACAAGGACAGATGTATACATACACATACATACATACTGTACATATATACATATACACATACATGTACAGTACATACACATATATATATATATATATATATATATATATATATATATATATATATATATATATATATATATATATATATATATATATATATATATATATATATATACAGATATTTTTTCCCAATATAAATATAAATATATATACACATTTACAGAGTAATCTCAGTCATCTTCAGTACCATCCGCCAAATTAGGATTCCCTATAAAAATTTTAAAAGGACCCCATACATCGTCAAACAATTTCAACTTTCCTTTTCTAATGCATGTACTGTAATCTTTTCCAAGGGGGAAAAAAAGACCTTATTAATCGGATATCAAATACTATCTAGCTCAAAAGAATATTACACCTCTTTGATAAAACTAATAATATTAAACTCACAACAAGATCAGATTTGCAAAACAAGTAATCATCAAGCGTGGCTAACAACTGTTTTACCGTTTAGTAAGTCCAGTTCACTCAAATCTAATGTAAACTCCCACTGAAACAGGTAGCCATTATTTCTGGCAGCACTGCAGTCTGTGTGGGGTCTTCTGCCATCTTGGATTGTTTTGTTTGCTTTGCCGCTGAGTAGAAACTGGCTTGAATAATGAGAAGTGGATGTTGAGACACTTCTTAGTGACAGACACGCATTCAAAGGGACTGTGTGTGTTGGAAAATACAGAACTGAAGATTCGGTCACCCCCAGGCGTAAACATTATTAACAAGCCCTGATAGCATCCACAGTTGTAGACAAAATTTGAGACTTTGACTTTGATGCTGTTTCTGTATGTATAAACATTTAGACTTCAATTAAAACCATATTTCATTTCTCACACAAGCTGTTTACACTATTATACACTCCAGCCATGCAATTGTCTGCGTCTCACCGGTATTTGTAATGACAGCTAGACACAGCATAGATCAAATATTTACACTCCCCATTGTTCTCATCGTGGCCTATCTGCCCTCTCAAACTGAGGTATCCAATTGATGTAAACAGCTCTGTTCTGACAAATCAGTATTATGGATGAAAAGAGTGATCAGAATGTAGAGGAAAATGTTTTGAGGTAGAAGTACTACTTGTGACCAGAGACTTAGGGCCTGTTTACACAAGAACGCTTATGGGTAAAAACGACAAAATATTTTATCGGAAGTGCCTTTCGTTTAGACGGTGAAAGCGTTTTGGGGCAAAAAACTGAAACCGCCCTCCAAAGTGGAAAACTTGAATATGCTCCGCCGTAGCGTTTTCGTCTACACTGCTCAAGACGCAAAACTCTGGTCAAACCCTCTCAAACTGAGGTATCCAATTGATGTAAGCAGCTCTGTTCTGACAAATCAGTATTATGGATGAAAAGAGTGATCAGAATGTAGAAGAAAATGTTTTGAGGTAGAAGTACTACTTGAATACGCTCCACTGTAGCGTTTTCGTCTACACTGCCCAAGATGCAAAACTCTGGTCAAATCTGCTGATGTCATGTACACGTTTACGTCACCATTTCTGGATATTTATATTTATAAAGTAAATTAAATTCAAATTAAATTAAAAAGTTAAGTAAATTAAATTAAGTAAATAAATTAGGGAAGATTCTACGCATGTGCGCGGACATAGTGATAATGTATCAGAGCACCACCTAGCTG
The DNA here is from genome assembly GCA_036785185.1 of Paratrypauchen microcephalus. NCBI lineage: Eukaryota > Metazoa > Chordata > Actinopteri > Gobiiformes > Gobiidae > Paratrypauchen > Paratrypauchen microcephalus. The sequence continues at coordinate 10,012,959 of JAVJIX010000007.1, read as the reverse complement.
CCTGGCATGCATACCCAGTCGAATTCCACACACTTTTGCGTCACCGTATGCACGCAGATTACCTCCTCAAAACGCTTGTCTAAAAACGGAATAAAAAGTGAAGACGCGGCGCCACTTTTGCATCTTCTGTTCAGACTGTCATCATATAAACATAGCCTTACTTGAGGACTTTTCTAGCAGCACACTTCTATTTGAGTGATATTTTTTATTGAAGTAACAATACTCTTACTTGAGTACTTGACTTTACATTGAAGTACTGTCACGCCTCTCGCTGTAACTGCTGCAGTGAGCCTCATTTTGGTCTTAAATGTTTATACCTGCTCTACATGATCCTTTTAATTTTGTTAATCCTACTACAGAACTCAGCTCCAAATTCACCCTATAACTGCTAGCCTCATGAGCTTCATTTGACTGGAGCCAAATGCTATGGGTGATGTCACACTCCCTTAGTCCACTTCTTTATACAATCTACAAGTTACAAAATCTTTATGTTGACAATATGAAATTATCTGAACCATTGTGTCTCTAATCCAGATAGAAAATCTACTAGAAAATGTAATAGAAAATTACTAGTTAATTATTAGTTTCCCCAAATATTTTTTAATTTTTACTTTTACATGAGTATTTTCTTGGACCACTACTTTGACCTTCTATTTGAGAATTATTATAAGTAAAGTTACTCTTACATGTGTAAAATTTTTGGCTACTCCACCCACCTCTACTCATGACATGCTTGGAGATGCTTTCTCAGCTGATTTTAGTTTTTTATAGTTTTTTGGCATATTCATTACAGAGGAGCATGTACTACTTAACCCATGAACAAATATTATCATGATTCATGTTGTAACATCACACTTTGTTCTGCCTTTTCAGTGCATTTACAATTACCTCAAGAGGAGGAAGTGCTAATTAGAAGCTGTGACATCGTGTCTACCAGCCAGTATCTGCTGATAAGGCCATACCTCTGGAATTTACTCACGAACACCAATCTTTTATCTCCATGGCAACATAAACAAACAAAATACTGACAAGGATGAACATTTCTATCTAATCACATGGTGTGGCTCCAAACTTTGAAGTCTTTCACATTTCTGTACCTAAGAGGCATGTGATTTTTAGCAGCTGTGCTAAAATAACAGTGCTGTTTATGAGTTTTAGTATCGCTAACATGCAGTCTGGTGTCAAAACCCTGTGCTTTCCCTTCAACTTGTGTGGGACATTAAAAGCTCTACTACTTCCTATAGAGACAAAATACAGACACAGGGGATAGAAGGTTTATAGTAATTTCTAGGAGACGGCTCGTCAAAAGACACATTTCACACTGTTTTGGGGTTGCATAGGTATTACAGAGTTGACCTGTATTTGGCAGAGACAGTCATTTTGGATGCATAATAAAAAAAATACATTTTTTTATCCTGGTTAGATAAAGTAAGATATCCTGTTTATAGATAACCTTTTGAGGATTTTTCACCTTTCAAAAGTTGTTCCAACAGTCCTACTTCATCATTCTGAAACCCATAGATACAGACTAATAAATCAGATGACCATAGCATAGCTCCTCATAAGATTAGGTGAAAGCATGAGGCCTGGGTCTGTCGTAACACTGAGAGGCGAAGCTCACAGAACAAAGGCTCTTTATTGGCGTTTGCCCTGCAGGGAGTTTGTGGAGCTCTGTTGGTTACTGCTGCTGCGTTACACATTACAGTCCATCTGCCAAACTGTACCAGGCCACACAGAGGTCAGGCCCAGGCTCCAGACACTTCTTTATGTGTGAGCTGAAGACTGCAGATACACCTTTACATTCACATGTTTGAACAAACTCCAACTTTTCCTTGGGAAAATCTTGACAGGAAGTGATGTGTTTTACTTTTGCAGCTGCTGCAGGAGTGAGGCCATATTTCACTGTAGAAGCAGCTCAAAAGGCACCACCTGCAGAAAGTCTATATCACTGAATCACCTCCAGTGAGCCACCAATAAGAGCTTACACTTTTATTTCAGGCAGGGGCTATCTTCAAATGCTGCAGGACGCATCTGGCCTTTCACTGCTGAAATATGTGAGTTTCTAACCTTCTTACTAAGCTCTCATTATCATGCTTCACTGTTTGCAAAAGCTCCATCTGTTGTGTGACTAATTATTGGGGATCTGTGATTGTAGCGGCCACAATAGCCAGCACTTCTGACATTCTGGGAAGATTTGTTTATCTTGTTCCAATCCCAGTGAGGGTCACACATAAACCATCAGTCACTCACTCACTGTGAGCAGGTGTGTAATTCAAAGACTTCTATATTCTGTGATGTCCAAGAATGCAAGCTCACCAAAATCGACAATCCAACTTCTCTCTTTATTACCTTCTACAGCTCATCACCATTATCCTGATGTTTCTCCTCTGGAATTTTTCTTACACATGCTTTTTCTGTGGTTTAAAGGTTGGAAACTCTTCCCAGAAAACTCTTTGTTGAATAGGAGTGATCCTGATAGTTGTGGCCAGAGGTCAGTGCACTGTTGTGTCAGCTTTATTGTGATCTGATCCAGTGTCTTTGTGGGGGAGCTGTCCACAGCCTGAGGTGTCAGGCGCTGTCACTGAGTTTGCAGAGATACAAGCCCTCAGTGTTTCCTCAGTAAATTTATAGTCCTAATTGTTACCGTCTCTTGATGTGTCATAAATTACAGCTGAGGAAGAATGTGAGATATTGGTTTGGTTTGTATTGAGAGATGAGCAGAGCAAAGCTGACATCACTGGGCTCTTTTTGTGTGATGGTGGGGCATATGTTTTTCTCTGTTTGTCTTTCAGAGCCTTCCTACATTATAGTTTCATCTGCTGCCACAGTGTTGAGAGAGAAATTGTGTTTTGTTGGTGGAATACACAGAGCACAACAGACAATGGCTGTATGACTCAGTGTCTTTCTGCAATGTCATATCTATTCATTTTCTTCCGCTTATCCGGGGCCGGGTCACGGGGGAAACAATCTAAGGGACTCCCTTTCGGCTAGCTCCCTCTTCACCACAACGGTCCGATACAGCAACCACATCACTGCCGACGCTGCACCAATCCGCCTGTCAATCTCATGCTCCATCTCCATCCAGATGAGATCCTGTGGTCTCCAACCCGGATCCCGTCCGGCCCCTGACTGCGCCTAGAAATTCTGTCCATAAATACAATGAACAGAGCCGGTGACAAAGGGCAGCCCTGGCGGAGTCCAACGTGCACCGGAAACAGGTCCGACTTACTCCCAGCAATGTGAACATAGCTACTGCTCCAGTCATACAGGGACCGGACAGCCCTTAGCAGAGGACCCCGAACCCCATACTCCCAGAGCACTCTCCACAGGACCCCATGAGGGACATGGTCAAATACCTTCTCCAGATCCACAAAGCACATGTGGACTGGTTGGGCAAACTCTCATGAACCCTCGAGCACCTGATGGGGAGTATAGAGCTGGTCCAGTGTTCCGCGGCTGGGAAGAAAACCACACTCCTGAATCCGAGGTTCAACCACCAATCTGATTTTCCTCTTCACACTCTGGTCCCCCTTCTTAAACAGAGGGACCACCACCTCAGTCTGCCAGTCCAGAGGCACTGTCCCCGACCACCATGCGATGCTGCAGAGACGTGTCATCTAAGACAGCCCCACAACATCCAGAGATTTAAGATACTCAGGACAGATCTCATCGACCCCCAGAGCCCAGGAGATCCTCAAAGTATACCTTCTACCATCTGACAACATTCCCAGCCGAGGTCAACAGCTCTCCACCCGCACTGTAAACAGTGTTGGCGAAGCACTGCTTCCCCCTCCTGAGTCATCGGACGGTTTGCCAGAATTTCTTTGAGGCCATCCAATAGTCCTCCTCCATAGCCTCTCCGAAGTCTTCCCAACCGTGAGTTTTTGTCTCTGCAACCATCCGGGCTGCAGCATGCTTGGCCCCTCGGTACCTGTCAGCTGCCTCAGGAGTCCCACGAGCCAACAAGGCCTGACGGCATCCCATACTTCCGGTGTTCACCACCAGGTTCGGGGATTGCTGCCACGACAGGCACCACAGACTTTATGACCACAGCTACGAGTGGCTGCATTGACAATAGAGGCCAAGAACAAAGCCCACTTGGACTCCATGTCCCCAGCCTCCCCCAGAATCTGGGAGAAGCTCTCCCGGAGGTGTGAGTTGAAGGTCCCTCTGACATAGGGCTCTGCCAGAAGTTCCCAACAGACCTTCACTACACGCTTGGGTCTGCCAGGTCTCTCCGGCTTCCTCCCCCACCAGCGGACCCAACTCACAACCAGGTGGTGATCAGTTGACAGCTCTGCCTCTCTCTTCACCCGAGTGTCCAAGACACGCGGCCGGAGATCAGATGACATGACAACAAAGCTGATCATCAGCCTCTGGCCTAGGGTGTGCTGGTGCCACATACACTGGTGGACACCCTTGTGCTTGAACATGGTGTTCATTATGGACAAACCGTGGCTAGAACAAAAGTCCAATAACAGGACACCGCTCGGGCTCAGATCAGGGAGGCCATTCCTCCCAATCACCCCTCTCCAGGTGTCACTGTCATTGCCCATGTGGCTGTTGAAGTCCCTGTGGGGCAATGAGTAGGCCCACACTTGCCTGCCGTCGCTCCTCACGGGCAACAACAGAGAAATGAAGAGTCCAGCCACCCTCAAGGAGTTGGGTTCCAGGGCACTCAAACCCCTCCACCACATTAAGGTGGTGGTTCAAGGAGGGGTGCAATGTCATATTATACCTAAAATGATTCAAATATGAATTTGTACAGCAGTATAAGGATTATGCTTATGTTTTAAACAGTAAATGACATTTGTCAGCATTGCATGTCATTGTAAATGTTTCTTTGTAGCGACATTAGAGTAATGAACTGAAACATACACTCTTTCTCAAAAGAACAGGCTTTTCCCAAGTGTTATGGAAACCAGACAGTATTTTGAAGGAATAGTTTCATGTAATCAAATACTGTTTCTCATCCATATTTACTCAACAAAGTCCCTGTTTTTTTTCTCTTGTCCATTTAAGACAATACATGGACACAAAAGAGATGGAGTTTCAGGAGATGGAGTATGGAGGGAAGAAAATGGAGAGGTCCATGTCCTGTTATAACCTTACTGCAGATGAGGGTCTTTGATGGCTTCATGAGTTAGCAGGTCAGGCTGTGGACATATGCTGCCCCCCCATCTCTCCTCTTGTCTGGAGAGATCAGGTCAAAGGTCAGTCACATCAATACAGCCTTTTGACATGGCTGCTTGACTTCTCCATAACCTTGTGTACAGCGACTGTCACAGTGTGACAATTAGGCCAAAGCAGCGAGTATTTCAAAGCGAGACATCTAGAGTCTTTATGAAGATATATCAAGTTTAAAAGGCCCATATTACACTACTTTCTGGTCTATATTATTGTTTTGTTATCACAAACATACCTGGAGTTGTGTTTTGTTTCATTCCCACATTTTTAACACATAAACCCTGTATTTTTAGTTTCTTCTCTCAAACACCCATTTCCACCTTGTGATGTAATGTGGTAATACTGGTAGTGCTCCACTGTGTTTTTAAACTCCACACACCTTCACTAGAGCATGCTTTCATGTTTTCCATCTCTATTGAATAAAAGGTAAAAGGTATACCTGTTAACTTGAAAACTACCACATCACAAGGTGGAACAGAGCATTTTGAGCTTTTGTAGACAGACTAATAATAAAGTGTTACTCAAACATGTGTGAATGAAACAAAAGAGAACTCCAGGTATGTTTTTGAGGTATGCTTAAATGACTTCTGCATGTTTTCTCATCTGTGTTCCTCACCATGGTTGTCCTGTCTTAGGTCTGTTCTTTGAAGCCTCAGGGGAGCGAGTTGTAAGTCAGACTTGATTGCAGGGAAATGGATGGGTTGGGTACCTGCTGTGGCCTGTTGTTAGCCTCAAATCAGACTTATCAGATTAAACTCTGAATCTGAGCTCTCTTTCTGTGGATTACAGTTTTACACCATGACTGTTTCCCTGCTGTATTGGGCCTGTGTTAAAGATGTCCCCTACTGCTTTACCTCAGTCCAAAGTGGCACCTTCACAAAAGAGCCCTGTGGTGCCTGGAGAGAGCTGCATGGGATTATTTAGTCCCATTCACAGATTATTTGTAAAACGCATTTCACTTAAGTGTTATTCATCCCCCAGCTCCAAAGAAACAGTTAGAAGCAGATTAAATACTTATGTGGAGTAATTCAGCCTTTGATTTGAGATTCTCTGAAGAAAAGCAAGCAAAGTAAATGGCTTTAAAGGTAACTTTTCTGCTGGAGGCTCCAGAACCATCTGTTTAGATGGATTAGATTTATTGTCAAAATACAATGAAACTTCTATAGATCAAAACTGCAGCAGTAAAAATGTATAAATATAAACACATTCTCATATCTATATCAATAAAAACTGAGTCTTTTCAGGCCTTTTATCTGAAGCACGTCCACTGCTCCAGGTTATATGTAATTTGCCTGAAATGTTCCACAGTATGGACTTGATCTTATCTAGTGTAATGCTGTATTGTGGAGTGTTCCAAGCAAAGCAATAACATCTCATGGACCCTCCACCAGAAAAGTTACATAGTATGCCTTTAACAGGTGAATACAACCTATAAAACCAGAATTAAACACTTTTACATCACAGTCGTTTATCTGTTGCACATGTTTCTCAACTGTGGACAATATCTCCTTTCAAATATCCTCATATCAGAAAACATCAGCTTTGACCACAGATTTACGTAGAGTTTTGCTTGTTGATTCTGCAGAGAACCGCACTGTTTCTCAGTCCTCTCTGTAGTTTTTCTTTTCTTTTTTATTCGTATGACACCATGTTTGTATCGACACAATGGAGGATGCATTTCTATGGGTTGATCTGCCTGTCAATCACACCCACTTGAAATTGCGGAGACAGGATATGATTTCAGACTCTTCAAATAACAAAAGTATTGTAAAAGTGGGTAGTCCGGTTACGTAGTTTTCTATGTTGTGGTGCTGATGGACACTCTTGTCCCACAATGCAATGCACAACAGAAGTACAGTGGCTATTCACAGCTGGGAAACATTTAAACCGACTTTGGACAATGGTTAGACAGCTCCAGGATCATTGCTTTGAGGACTTTCCAAACTACAATCGAACTGCAGTCTTTCAGAAGTGTGGTTTGATCAAGCCTCATATAGTGGATCCATATTTAGGAAAAAATCTATTTACCACATGTAACTCTTAGATTAAACGTTGGCTTCATCTTTGCATTTTGTGCATATGTTTGGTGTCCACATGTTTGAGTTAACACGATCAGATGAGAGGAAAGCTTAAAATGGACCAAACCTAAAATGGCTCCCAACACATGGTGAACATTCTATTCTCTGTGGTGATATTATATATTATTGTTTTCGTGATTTAACCATTTCCAATGAATTCCAAAGTCATTTTGAAGAAAAAGTTGTAGAAATAATGACTCTTAATCCTCTCTAACCAGCCGAGAGACACAGCAGAAGCTTTATGTTCTTTTATCTTATTTCTCATATATAGACCCACAGATTCTTTGGTGTCAGTACTGAACTAATTACACTTGAACAAAGGCACATTTGGTTTGACTTTATAGGTTTTGGTTCAGTTCTCTGGCTCATCATCTTTCACACTGGAGCTAATAATTGTATAATTGTATACCGTTATTAGTTGTCACTCAAAGCACTGAGAAAGTCATGTGCAAGATAGTGTCAACCAACACATCATCTGTTTGTTTAAAAAGCCTCCATCTGCTTTGTATTTGCTCTTTTATTTTCCTATACCCCGCTGTTAATGGCACTGTACTTGTCTTAATGTGAAAAACAGAGCTAGTTCTTTTCAAATCATTTTCAAGTTATTACTCACTTACCGTAGGCATTACGAGCATCCTAATTATTCACTGTGATGTGTTTATAAGCACGTTTCACAACTTTCAGAGACCACGCTGCAAAAACTAAAATCAAGCCAAGTTAAGATAAGAATTAAGAAAAGTTTAGCATGATTTGTTCCTAAAATATGGAAATACATCTTGCTATGCTGAATCTACTCAAATAAAGTAAAATGTTTAAAATGTTCTTAATTGAAATCATTTTAAAATGCTTTCTAATCAGATGCAGATGGACTTATTTAGAGCCCAAGAGCTGCTTATGTAATATATCTGTACTGGGGGAATACTAACACACACAAAATGAGGCCCTCTAAAGGTACACTTAGTAGCTTTTGTGGTGGAGGGTTTGTCACTTGCTTGTCTCCATGGAGATGATATTGCTTTGCCTTGAATGTTTCATAGTGTGACATTACACTTAAATATCACAATTGCAGGTGTTTTTATTGCTCACAAGTTCAATGAAAAACGTGCATTCATACAGTAAGCAGGGTCTCTCCACAGATCTGACCTATAACCAGGTCTGGTGGCTTTACTTGCCTGTTACCATGGAAGTAGATACAGGGCTCTCAAGTTTTGAGCGGGGTCGTGCGTGAGACTGCGTAATTTCCGAGGAGCGGGGGTGGGGTGGGGGGTGAACAATTTTTCCCGAGGAGCGGGGGGGTGGCTTGAATTGCCTGAGAAATGCCGTGTGAGCGTGTGAACGCGTCGAATTGTCTCTCTCAATGCGTGAGACTTGAGAGCCCTGCTGTAAATGTTTGTCTAAAGAGCAAACTTAAACTACAAAGCAACTAATGACAGTTATATAAATGAAGTATGAAGTATGAGAACCTGATGGTTCTCAGTTTGTTTTATCATCACCGCAGTGTGCGCTTAGCAGCTGAAACTACACTCTACAGTCTGCCCAACAACAGAACAATCCATTTTCTGATTGGCTGATTTTTTTCCGGGGAGCGGGGCGGGGAGGAGGGGGAGAGTTCGCTAAAAACGCGAGGTGCCTGCATAAACTGAGCCACACAGACTGATTTTCTGGGCACAAAAAAAAAAAAATCAGCGTGAGAAATGCCATGTGTGAGCGTGTGAACACGTCGAATTGCGTGTGTCACACTCTCAATGCGTGAGACTTGAGAGCCCTGGTAGATATCATGACTACTGTGGAACATACCAGGCAAAGCAATAACTTCTTCATGAAGATAAAAGTTAGACAGTGCACTTAGAATACTTGAACTCATCTCCGCTTGTCAGAGGATACAGTGGAGCGGAGAATCTGGCCATTAGCCACATGCTAAGCTACTGTGCTCTTTCTCCGCTCATCATCCTCTCCTCGGCTTTCATCTGGTTAGCCAAGTGTCCTGAGGTGACATCCAGAACAAATGAACTCAAACTCAGAGCAGTCTTCAAAACAAAGAGGAGAAACTATGACAGGAGGAAAGACAGGCCACACTCAGTACATGGAAAGTGTCCAGCTCTGTTTCACTGCGATCTGTTTTTTATGTGCAGTCTAATGAGATATTAAACGGAATCTTCTGAGAAACTTTTATTGGCTTCGGTGGAATGATGACCCATGAATGAAATTTATAGAAAACCACACAGAATAAAAAAACAATTTCAGAATCTTGTACTCATTTACTCGCAATTAAGATTCCTGTTTTTAACACATGGCCCCCAAATGCATATACGAGCTGTCAGCCTAAAAATGGATCGCTGTTTAAACAAGATGTTCCGTAATTAGGCAGATACCCACCGCAAAGTATCACACTGGTCTGAAAACCCAATGCTGGAGTTTGGCTGTTGGCATGCCAAAGCAGGAAGCAACAAAAGGCATTTGAAGTCTGATTTAAATGCTTTCAGCACACTGGAGGTCAAATGTTTTTAAGGCACGTAATATCACAGTCAGTTATGCATATTTTCATTATATGGTAATTTCCATGTATTAATCTGTGCACATATTTATTTATATTTACTGATCCTATATACAATAATAGTGGCACAGTATATCTAGCTCCAGAATTACTATACATGTTACTATATGAGTATTATTCTGATGAATCTGACCGTACATATTTTCACATCTACAGAATGTTATAATGTTGTTTTATCACAAACATATCTGGAGTTGTGTTTTGTTTTATTCACACATGTTTAACACACAAAGCCTGCATATTTAAAGACTCTGTTCCACCTTGTGATGTCATGTTCAAAGTTCAAAAGTTCAATGTCAGCTTTATTGTCAAAAACCATATGTACAGTTTGCACACACAGGATTTGAAATTGCAGCGCTCCCTAGGCCCACAGTGAACATAAAACATCTGATAAATAAGACAATGAACACCATGACTAAAACGTCACATATACCCGTAGCAAAAGTACAGTAAACTTATATATGATACAAATAGGTAAAACACAATGTGTGGCATAATGAAGTTCAAATTGTGTCATTTAAGCAGCAGTGTCAGTGTCCTTAATAGTGTCCTTAAATGTGGTAATACAGGAAGTACTCCACTGTTTTTAAACTCTATACACCTTCACTTGAATCATTTGGATGATTTCAGCCCTGGAATTGTCGATCTCTACTGAACAAAAGGTAAAAGGTTGCTGTTAACTTAAAAAGGATGACGCAAACATGTGTGAATGAAACAAAACACAACTCCAAGTATGCTTTTGATAAGGAAACAGCATTCTAACACTGCTAAAGGCTCATAATAGTCATTTTTGCACAATATAGGCCCTTAACTGTGCACTATAGCTGTTCAAATAAATAAATACTATCAGTTTGGTCTAATAAGATGATACAATGATGAGACTGTCCTGGAGGTGTAACACTGGTCCTGCCTGTAGCATGAATCATTTCACCACACGTCCTTACCCAGGCAGAGGAGTGACTCGGTGACAGGGCCTTCTGTTAATGCCCTCACTGTTTGGCTCTGGAAGGCTGTGTGGCTGAAGTCTAAAATAAAAACTAGCCAAAACCTCAGGCGTTTCTGCGAGCTGTACAAATGTTTTGATATGTAGAAGCCAACAACATTTTTGTTTTGCTCTTATTAAAAATGCAATCATCAGTTACTAAATATGTATATGATTAGCAAGTGGAGGTAGAAATATGTTTGTTTGTTTAGATAAGCACGCCAACTGTGTCACGCACAAGCTTAGGTGCAATTGAAAAGGGGTTTAGAGTTTCAAATAAACTCACCTCATATTTGACTGGTGTTGACCAAAAGCAGGCTTAAAATCGCAAGTCAACAAGCGGATATCTGGAATATTTTGGTCTCACAGTAACAGGATGCTCAGAACTAATAGACGTTGTTCCCATTTTGATCAGAGCTAAAGCTATAGTGACAGCTGACAGCAGTAAGCCACACTGAGGTAAAAACACAGTAATTTGTCCATCTGATATGTTTGGGCCCCTCAGGTGGCCCCCTGGTTCTTTGAAGTCACTCATAGCGGCTGTTTGCCTTGGCGGGAGGGATACAACAGGTCTGATTCCTCTAGAGTGGTGAAACTTAATAAAGTAAAAGTAAAGTACAGTACTTAAAGGACCAATATTATGTTTTTTTTTCTGATCTGTGTTATAGATATACAGTATTGTTTTGTTTCATTCACACATGTTTGAGTAATTCTTTATTATTAGTCTGTCTGCATCTCCAAATTTGTGTAGAATCCCTCAGTCGTCCAGTTAGAATCCATGGCAATTTGTCAACTGGACAAAAGTTTATTTGGTCAAATACGTTTCGCAGCTCATCCAAGCTGCTCTTCAGTTCTGGTTAGACGCTGGTGGACACTTCCTATATCTGCCTGAAGGGAGGAGCTAACTACAGTGAAATTACTCTGAGACTGCCACACCTATTTGTTTACAGTTTCTGTTAGTTAGGTAGGCCTATTAGATATGCAGTGGGGGTGGAGTGTGTGGGTTCTTGTTAGCAAAGCCATTCAGGACCATTAAATATTAAAATATAATCTGTCTACTTTTAGATCCATATGAAATTCCCTGACAAATGCAGTGATACTACCTCATTTAATTTTTGGTGTTTCATGCTGGTCACAAGCCAACCAAACCACAATAAAACCTTATAAGCAAGCACTTAAGATTCTACATCGGAAACCACGGAAATACCATCACTGTCAGATATTAAATAAACATAAAATGCTCAACTTTGATAATACAATTAAACTGGCCAATCTAAGGTTATTATTCAAGATTATCAATAATGTGGCACCACCACCATTGAAAAAGTTTATCTATTTAACACCTGATCAGATGGTCAGAACAACCAGGTCAACGGTCAGTGGCCAATGTGCAACACCAAAATGGAAAACATCACTAGGACAATCAGCATTTTCATTTAAAACAATCTCAGAATGCAATAAACTTCCAACTGAGCCAAAATTATGCTTAAAAAATGTTTGCCTAGAAATTAAACAACAATTTGTAAGAGTGCAGACGTGTCAGTGTTAAAGACTAGACATGAGAAGGGGGTACAGGTATTGGGAAAATATTTTTAATTATTTTTTAGTAATTGATGAAATGTATCACCGTCACTGGAAATATTATGAGTTGCACTGTTTTTATGCTTTATGTTCATTGTTTGTAATGTTGTTTGTCTCAGGGACTGCAGTTGGAAATTAGCTCCGAGAGCTAAAGTCTGGTACAAAGCATCTTTTCATTTTTTTGTTATTAATGCTCCTGTACATTGTCCCTGTCAAATAAATCAAATAAACTAAATTAAACTAAACTTTTCTCACCTCTGGACCCAACCTGCTGCCCTATTGTTTTCTTTGTTTGTTTTGATTTAGGTTTGAGGATAGAGTTATAGATGGGAGAAAAACGATGTCTGAGACCTCCATTTCTGTTCAAGGAAGGATTCTCTTTCTTGACAAAAAAAAAAAAGCCTCTTTAGCTCCCCTCTCAAACCAGTTCTTTTCTCTGGCTAAGATCTGTACTTCACAGATCTCCATCTTCAAAGTTAGAAATGCTCTGTTCCACCTTGTGATGTCATGTAATTGTAGTTTTCAAGTTAGCTACCTTTTACCTTTCAGTAAAGATAGGAAATTCCAGGGCTGAAATTGTCCAAATAATTTTAGTGAAGGTGTATGGACTTTAAAAACTTCCTGTTTTACTACGTGACATCACAAGGTGGACCAGTGTGTATTCTGTTTGAGAGAAGATTATAACATAGACCAGAAAATAGCGTAATATGAGCCCTTTAAAACTAAAGTCCCAGTAGTAATAACATTGTAACATTTTCCTACACCAAAATTGCATGTTGAAAAGTCAGTCAAAAGCTATGAAGACATTAATTTCCTCTTTCCCCTTCTTTCAATTTCCATTTCTCTTACAATCAGCGTTTAGGCCAAAAACCATTATAAGTGACAGGACTTCTCTGGAGTAATATCCCACTAATCCAGAATACTTCCAGTTCCTCTTAAACTGGCAGAGCCTTGCCTTTTTTTCTGGTTCAGATTTGTTCGTCAGTTCTGGGTTATTTATGAAGCTGCTGACCTGGTGGGTGGATAATTAATAATACTGAGATTCATCAGTGTCCAAATGTACACAGCTGAGTTGGAGGAGGACGAGGAACAGCTCCAACCAGAAAGTCCCAGGTGATTTAAAGCTTCGAGAGTCTGTGTGAATGGAACTGGCCACAAACTCTGTACGGATAATTACGTCACTTTTCTGTCAAAGCTAGAAATTGCACTCAAGCTCTAATACTCATGTCATATAATTATAGGCGTAGGATTCACAAACGTAAAATTCTTGTATTGCTTATTCAACTTTAAATCAAGACATATTATTGAGTAATTTTGGACAGTAAAATAAACCATTATATTTTGGTGCCCGTCTAAGGCCTGGACACATGCAGGCTATTGGAACCACATTCAGGAGAAGGTATGACATGTATACAAAAGCATTTCTTATTCACGTCAGGATGAGACAGCCAAAAAATGTATTCAACTGATGTACAGTATGTTTGTTCTTACAAGAGTCCATCATCACATAAAACATAAAGTAACTGGTTTATCAAAGCATAATAGTAATCCATGTGAAAAGAAATGTAACTTTTTTGGTTTAGGGTTCATAATTCTTCATTTATATGTTATATAAGATTTAAGATTAAGACTTTATTGATCTCACACACAGTGACACACGAGAAATTCACTTCTGCATTTGACCCAAGTGGGCTGCTTGTCATTTCCGGCGCCCACGGGGCAGTACCGTGAAGGGTCTTGCCGTGAAGGACCCACACTGGCTTGCTCATTGCTGGGGGGGGATTTGAACTCAGGTCCCCCGGGTGAAAGTCAAGTGACTTACCAGTTGAGTTAGCCAGCCAGCAAGACTGTATGAGCTGTATAGACTGTAAAAAAGGTGGAGTAAGGAAGTGTGATCACCCATGTCACCCATAGCGTCCGGCTTCTGTCAAACAAACCTCATGAGGCTAGCAGTTACAGGAGCAAATTAAAGCCAAGAAAGACCGCAATTACGAATTGATGGAGCCAAAAGCGCCTCCATGCTCACTTCTTATTTGGAACGAGGCGGCTAGCAGGTTAGCTATGTCCATTTATGACATTACTTATATAATGCCATAGAGGCAAGCAAGTCAGATGTTAGAGTTAGACTTAAATTTAGACAAACTTTATTGATTCACAAGGGAAATTGTTTTGGGTACGGTAGCTCAGTCAACAAATATAATATATAATAGGCTAAATAACAGAGGGTAAAAAGGAAAAAAATAAAAAAAGAAGATGGAAATGAAGAAACAGATGAAATAGCAACCAAAGAGTGTCAGATGAGACATAATTATATACATAAAAATAAAGTAAAGTAAATAATAAAGTAATGATAAAGTAAATAATAAATGTATATGTACAAATCAGATAAACAGAAAGTAGTAGTCAAATATACAGTAATATAGTACAATATCAAATAAGATCTGTGGAGAGATGCATTAGAAGTTTTTTTTTCTTTAATGAAAACATCTGCAATTGAATAAATGCAGCATCACCATTGAGAGCCATTTCGAAATGCTCTTTCTGTCACATCATGGAACCATTCACCATGAGTCCTCATCGTCTGTATCTCATCTACTAGTATAAGACGTTCAGTTCAACCAAAGTTTATCCTTATCCACAACCTTGAACTGCAACCTTTTACAACCATTTCCTTATTGAGGTCTGAATTTTGTCTCTGCTCTATTCAAACGTTTCTTTAGTTATTCCAAAGATTAAAAGAAATTCTGACTTCATCTTTAAACGTCCTTATAGTGACACTAAACACTCGTGAGACACAAAGAGCAGAGATTTCGTCAAGTCTTACAAAATTCCACCAAAAGCACCTCTGTTGGCTTATATGCAGTAGTGGAATGTAACAAAGTAAAAGTAATTTTTACTTCATTACATTTGAGAGCATTTTTTACATTTTTGAACAGGGCGAAAAAGTTGTTTTAGACCTGCTGGGGGTTGTTTTTAACACATCTGTAGTTTGGGTGAAAAAAAATATACAAAATAAAAAGTCTGCACAAATCTGTATCAAAATCATTACATTTGAAGCTTTAAGGCCTCAAAATCTGCATGAAATTTAACTATTTACTCTTTAAGTGCATTTTAAACAAGTACTTTAATACTTTTACTTAAGTAGATTTTTTATGTGATACTTCTACTTGGTCTAGTATCTACTTAAGTAACAAAATTGAGCACTTCCACTACTGCTTATATGTGACTACAGAAAAAGGGACACCCACCTTTTCAGAGTTCACAAAGGCCCATCTGGTCTGTCTCAGCCTCTGCAACAGGTCAACTCCAGACGTGACCCCCTTTCTCTCCTCGCACCGGTCCCACAGATGACAAGGAAGGCGTTAGGTGATACTGCTCGCTCCTAAAAACCCAAAAGTGGAATGAACTTTTAGAAATGGCTTCACTGGGACTGTATTAAAGAGCAGAGAAGATAGAGTGGAAACAGTCTGGAGGAAGTCAAGAGGTGAAGCGTTGTGACAGATTTTAAAACTCAGCTGTAGAAGAGTTGGGAATAATAATATTGCAGATTGCACAGAAACTAAAACTAAGGTGAAATTAAAAAAAAAAAAGTAAATAGAAATAAAAAGGTGAATGTGGCTTGCTTATTTTGTGTAGCTGGATTGCCTACACAACACCTTCTTCAATACTTTATAAAGATGTGAGTCTGGTCACCTGTGAATCCCTTTTCAAATAGCTGTGATTGACAGATGGATTAGCCAATCAGGGACACGCATGGGCCATTTTCATCTGAAAAAGTAAATTCCAGGCAAGTAGTTGGATAAAACTGACTGTAAAATCTAACCATATTTCAACTACTACTACCATACAACCATAGATACCATAAGTTTTATCCATTTACTTCAAAGGTGCACTTTAAATGTAATTTTCCTGGTAGAGGGTCAGCCACATGCTTGTATAAACTGAAATGTTATTGCTTTGTTTGGAATGTTCCACAGTATGGCATTAAACATAACTATCTCCGTGGCCCAGTCTATCTAGTCTATCCATCTATCTGGCCCAGTTTTAGGCAATTAAAAACACATGCCACTTACCTACCTACATTTTCTTATTTACTTATTTTATTATTATTACTTATCTTGTCTGTATGCACTTTTTTAAATTCAAATTCTCTTTTGCACTAAACTGCCTGGAGCTAATGTGGCAAGTGAATTTCTCCTGTGTGAGATCAATAAAGTCTTATTTTATCTCTTATCTTTTCTTACCTACTACTGGTATGTTTAATACCATACTATTCCAGGCAAGGCAGTATATCAATGGACACAAACAGATGGTGGACCTTAAGCAGAAAAGTTTCATAGTGTACCTTTAAATTATACTACTACACTCAATCATACTAGGAGAGAACACTTCCCGTGTTACTTGAGAGCTACTTACTTGCTTCAGTTTAACATGACATTAATGGGTTCTTCAAAAGTTCAAAGATATTACCTTTTACCTAACCTGGGAAATCCCAGGCTGCTTTCGTTCATTTTGATTCGAAAGACAGCCTGGCAACTAGGCTAAGCGAGCTCTCCTGATTTTGGGAGTCAATCAGAGAGCGGGGAGGGGTGGAAAGACGGTGACGCGTACTACGCGACAAACGGAAACTTAGTTTGAACTGACAACTGGCATGATTGGCTATGGGCTACGTATACGCCAAAAGATAGACATTCGTAACGCCCAATAAACGGCCGTTGGCAATCGTAAACCACACCTCCGCTACGAGATATTTAGTAGGTGGCTCCCAGACCATATATCACTTGTGATATGGTCTGGTGTAAACCAGGCAACCTTTTACCTTTTGGTCAGTAGAAATTGGGAATTCCAGGGCTGAAATCATCCACATGAATCCAGTGGAGGTGTATGGAGCATAAAAGCACGGTGGATTTGTGTGTTGAAATAAAACACAACTCCAGGTATGTTTTTGATAAAGAAACAAATGTTGTCCTACAGAGATAAAACTAACAATTATCTGTCAAATCTGAGTCCGTTTCCCTTTTATTGGCCCAGTCTTCACAGTTTCTGAGGCCGCACTGTACTCTTGCATATTCACACAGCTGCATATGTTTACACTAGGGAGCCATGCAGCCAGACTGAACCAGCGAGGATTAAATGCATTGCTTAAGGGCACTATGTTCATTAGACGTGGTGGAGAGTCAGAGCTACCACAAAGTCTTACTGAGACCACTTGGGTTCAAGCGGACTTTCATGTCAAAACAGAACTAACTTAGCAGAAGAATTGATTTATTTTTTTCATTAAGACATAAGACATTTGTAAACTTCCAAGTATCTGCTACAGTTACAGTACACAGAGCTATAAATATTACAGTTCAGGTCCAGTTGTTTTTTGTCTAATTTTTGCAAGAAGAAATGAATTTGTTTAATGATCTGATAACAAAATAGTTTTGTATCCAATTCCATCACTCCTTAAGTTATTATTATTATTATTATTATTATTATTATTATTATTATTATTATTATTATTATTATTATTATTATTATTATTATTATTATTATTATTATTATTATTATTATTATTATTATTATTATAAGCTGTAGCATCTCAAATGTAAAAATGTAAAGATGTAGTATGTAACTTTTCTGGTAGAGGGTCCTCATGGAGAAGTTATTGTGCTGCCTAGATAGAATTTTCCACAGAATAGCATTAAACATATCTATCTCTGCCAAGTTACAGGTTAGATCTGTGACCAAGTGAACCAGCTCACAGTAAGAATGTATGTTTTCAAGGTATTTTTGAGCAATAAAATCACCTATAATTCAATAGATGCAGATAGATAATGACATATGGAATATTCCTGGTAAACATCTCAATGAAGACAAGATGGTGTCTAACCCTCCACTAGAAAAGTTACATAATGCAGCTTTAACAAGTTGGCCTGCTTTCTCACAGACCATAGCAGCAGGTGTAATGAGGCTGGAATTGGCTGTGAAAAGAGGAAAACAACTATAAAACTCTGTGCCAGTAGTTGAGTTGCTGAAAAGGCATTCTCTTTTTATAGGCTTCGACCCTCCGCTTTGAGACCATTGTGTGTCTGTGAGGAGAATTTATAATCCTCACACTGGTTAGCACTATGGGTCCTGGTGTGATTAATGTCTTCTGTTTAACAGATTTAAAGGTCCTATATTATGCAAAATTGACTCTTGTGAGCTTTAAGCTACATTAAAATGTTATCTTCTCAAAAACATACCATGAGTTATGTTTTGTTTAATTCACATGTTTGAATAACGCTTTACACTGCGTTCCAAATTATTATGCAAATGATATTTTTCTCTGATTTTGCCAAACAGTCATACTTTTCAAGTTATCAACCTTTAGAGTACAATTCAAATGTTATTGAACAAACCTCCCAATAACAGTATTTTTTTTTTTTTAAATAAAAAAACTTAAAATGCACTGTTCCAAATTATTATGCCCGGCAGAGTTTCAAACCCTGTTAATGTAAAGAACTGAAAATGGTCATTTGTTTATTTTCCGATGAGAAGCATTAGCATATCACTGAAATCAAAAGCTATTTCAATGAAAACATCTTAACAGGTCAAGTTACATTTGAACATAGGAGCCCTTATTTGACAGGAGCTTCACAATTCTTGCATCCATTGAACTTGTGAGTTTGTGGAGAGTTTCTGCTTGAATTTATTTGCAGGATGTCAGAATAGCCTCCCAGAACTGCCTCTCGCCCTCATAGATGTTTCACTTGAGGAGCTCCAGAGGTTCTCAGTAGGGTTGAGGTCAGGGGAGGATCATGGGGCCACACCATGAGTTTCTCTTCTTTAATCCCGTTAGCAGCCAGTGATGCAGAGGTATTCCCTGCAGAATGAGATGGATGAAGCATTGTCATGCATGAAGATGATTTTGCTATGGAAAGCACTTGAGTGAAAAGTCCCTCAGTCGTCCAGGTAGAATCCATGATAAAAGGAGAAGTTCAATTTGTCAACTGGACAAAGAGCTGACGAAGCCTCTCGGATGAGCGGCGAAACGTTTTCAACCAAACAAACTTTGTCCAGTTGACAAATTTAACTTCTCCTTATTATGGAAAGCACAGTTCCTCTTTTTGTACCATGGAAGAAAATGGTCAGTCAAAAACCCTTCAGGGACCCTAAAGGGGCCAACCAGCTCTCTCCACATGATTCTGGCCCAAAACATGGCTCCGCCACCTCCTTGCTGACGTCACAGTCTTCTTGGGACATCGTGGCTGTCCACCAACCATCCACCACGCCATCCATCTGGACCATCCAGAATTGCCCAGCACTCATCAGTGAACAAGACTGCTTAAAAATGAGTCTTCATGTATTTTTGGGCCCACTAGAGCCGTTTGTACTTATGAGCTTTGTTTACAGGTGGCCAAATAGAAGGTTTATGCATAACTGCAAGCGTCTGGAGGATCCTACACCCTGGTGTTCGTGGGACTCCAGAGGCACCAGCAGCTTCAAATACCTGTTTGCTCCTTTGTAATTGCATTTTAGCAGCTGCTCTCTTAATCCGATGTATTTGTCTGCCAGATGTCTTCCTCATTGTAGCTTTATCTGCACAAATCCGTGTGCGCTCTGAATCAGACATCTCTTAATAGTACAATGATCATGCTTAAGTTTTCGTGACATATCTAAGGTTTTCATACCTTGTCCAATGTATTTCACGCTTTTCAGCACTAGAGAGATCCTTTTTCTTTCCAATATTGCTTGAAAATGTTGCTCTGCTTAATAATGTGGAGTCATTTTTCCTTTAATTGGACAGACCTGGTAAACTCATTAGCACGGTGTGAGATGATTTCAGTGAGACACAAAACCATCCATGAGTTTCACTGGAACAACAAAAAACAAAAAATAATGACCTTTATAACACTTAAACACAATTAGCATAATAATTTGGAAGTATTATATTATTACAGTGTATTATTAGTCTGTCTACATCTCTAAAACTCAAAAATCCACCTTGTGAGGTCATGAAGAGATCATTTTAAAGTTAACCACTACATTTTAGCTTTGGTTCAGTAGAGATCGGCAATTCCAGGGCTAAAATTATCCATAATTAATAATAATTCCAGTGAAGGAAAAAGGAGAAATTCATTTTGTCAACTGGACAAAAGTTTATTTGGTCGAATACATTTCGCAGTTCATCCAAGCTGCTTCTGAAGCAGTTTGGATGAACTTTTTGTCAACTTTTTTCCGGTTGACAAATTGAATTTCTCCTTTTGCCATGGATTCTACCTGGACGACTGAGGGATCCTACACACAATTCCAGTGAAGGTGTATGGAGTTTAAAACAGTGAAGCATTTCCTGTATTACCACATGACATCACAAGGTGGAACAGAGGTTTGTGCAGGGTTTGTGTGTTAAACATGTGCAAATTTAACAAAACACAACTCCAGGTATGTTTGTGATGAAGAAACAACATTATAACAGATAAAAAATAGCATAATATGGGCCCTTTAAAGGTGCATTGCGTACATTTTCTGATGGTGGGTACATCATCTGTTTGTCTGCATGGAGATGTTATTGCTTTCATTGGAATGTTGCTATACTGTGGAACTCCCAAAGCAATAACATCTAAAGTTACATGGTAAATCTTTAATAACATAAAGAACTTGGCTTGGCATTTTCTCGAGTCCTGCTTTGAACTTGAACATCCCACATCCCAACACTGATACCTCCAACCGCTTTCCACAACCATGAAGCAGAACTGGCAGAAAGACTTAAATATGAACTCACAAACAAATACAAGAGTCACATTTCAGAACATGTTTGTATAGTTCTAAACTACAGGGTTAGCAAGGATGCAGAATAAGACAGGATATTTTGGTCTTTATCGAGGAAATTATGGTACTGGAAAAATCACTGTGACTTATCCGTTCAAATTGCAATTTCGATTTGATTGGGATTAATCTTGCAGGCCTATGTTACACTGCTTTTATCGTATCACAGAGGTATTCGTTGATGGCATAGACTGTATAAGGAAGTGGACTAAGGGAGTGTGACATCATCCGTATCATTCAGTACCAGTCATATGATGCTCAGTACCAGTCAAATGAGGCTAGCGGTTATAGGAGCTCCATACTAGGAAAAGGAATTTATTTATGGACAAAATGGTAAAATAAAAACACCAGGATGCCCATGATCACTTGCTATTTGGACCGTATTTATATATACGTACAGTCTATGGTCCTGGGACAAGATGAGGACATAATTCACACTTATTTTTCTGCATTCTTCAGTTTAACGGAGAGCTGTGCAGCCTCTTTTGGACCCCCATGGCATGCCCTGTGCCAGCTGTCACTGCTATGTCCTCTAATTATCACTGAGCTGGGGGCTTTCATGTCCTTTTGATGGGCGTGTGTCCCCTCTCAGTTTCCATGGCCCAGTGAATACCCTCCAGCACATTTTAGACATTCCACTAAGTAGCATGGCTTTGGGACAATAGGGCTCATCACAGTATTTGGATGCCATTGTCCTGTGTGGAAAAATACCATGATTTGTTTAGTAAAACAAAGTACAGTGCCCAGTGGAAATAAATAATAAATACACATTTTGTATAACTATAGCTAAACATCAAGTTCGGATATGTTTAATTTTATTTGCCAAACATGTTGTATCAATCATATCATCAATCTGTGGAATAAAGTAACTTAAATTACATATAGTTTTTCTAGAAATTCCCAATAAGAGATTATTTGAGAAAAAGAGTCCTTGTGCACATAGAAAGATCCATGCAAGTCAACCGTGAATAAATATTGGTAAAGTCAATTTACATTTTAAAAACATGTGATAACCAATATGAAGAGTATTAACCTAGTGTTTTTATTTCAAAGTGCAGGCCTCGATGAGCTTCATTTGACTGGAGTCAAATGCAGAGACAGCAAATATTGTCTCATTTTTTCCAGAACTAATGAAACCCAGAACCCCAGTTTCATAAGAGACTGAGTCCAGCCTCACACGAGCTGACCCGAGGTGCCAGCCCGGTCTAGTCTTTCTCTCAGGTCGTAAAGGCAGCCTGAACTTCACACTCCTGAGTCCTCACGATCTCATTACACTGTATTTGAACTAAGCCATATGTTTGTGAATGTGTGTGAAAAGTCCAGCTAAAGAAGGTACTTTC
The DNA here is from genome assembly GCA_036785185.1 of Paratrypauchen microcephalus. Taxonomy (NCBI): domain Eukaryota; kingdom Metazoa; phylum Chordata; class Actinopteri; order Gobiiformes; family Gobiidae; genus Paratrypauchen; species Paratrypauchen microcephalus. Next base: position 9,990,444 of record JAVJIX010000007.1, on the reverse strand, counting down.
ACTGTTTTTTGACCTGTATTCTATAAAATTATATCAGGAATGAACAGTAGTGATAGAAGGATCGATAATATCGATCGGATAATATCGATCCTTCCACCACTACTGTCAAATATTTGTATAGGCCTATCGATAATGACTGAGATATTGAAAAATATAGAATCTCATGCAAACCAAAAAAATTTCAATTTATTTTTAGGCACTGCATTATCTACACTATCCTAGCAACCCATGCCAAAGCCATGGGGCATGCATATTTGTTCTTCCTAAGATGTAAAGGTCAACACTGAGTCTTTTTTTTTTTATTTAATTTAAATAAATAAAAAATAATAATGATAATTTTAATCTTTTAAATTTAATTTTTAACCCCCTAAACATATTCAAAAACTCACCAAATTTTGCAAAAAAAAATTCAGAAGTGCCGAAAAATTTGATAAAATATGTGTTGCATAACTGGGCATAAAAACTGGTGCCACAGAGCCAGCTGCAAATGTCAAAATACATTGCGCCTAGTAGCCGTCTTGATGTAAAGTTTGTCGTAGAGCCACGAAATTTGGTACACATGTTCGTCATGTGAAAACAAAAAAAAAATATTATTATGGCCACGCCCCCTAACAAACCGGAAGTCGGCCATCTTGGATTGAATTTAATGCTGAGTCAGCATTTTCATCAACTCTTTTAAAGGTACTTCACCAACAGGGTTAAAAACCACTGTACATAATATAGAAAAGTGGGGCATCAAATGTTAGCCAATTAACTTAACTGTCATGGTTTACGTGCGGTGAAGCCTCAAATTTCATTCTGAATTTTTCTAATTTTCCATTGTCAAAATTTGGTCCCATTTGCACAGACAAATCCAATTGGGATTATATTTGAATCACTTGTAAAACTTTCTAGCCACAACCTACTAATTGTGAAACAAACACACATGACACAATAGCGCCCCCTACAGAACACAAGAACTTTTTGTATGAAGGGTAAAAATTTTAGTTTTTATAAAATGTATGAAGTTTTGCAGAAAATTACTTTGGGTTATCTCAATCAAAAAAGTCTACATAAACGATATGGTATTTTTAACCGTGTTGCCATGGTGATCCGTGGAAGCTAATGTGACCCTAATGGGAGAAATCTTGAAAATTCCCATTCATGATAAAAAAAAAAAAAATTATATCATTTTATAAATATCATTTTTTAGATCAGTTCAAGTCATCCCAATCAAAAAAGTCAATGACAACCATATGGTATACTTCACTGGGTTGCCATGGCGATGTTCCAAAGCCCCCATGTTATTCTTATGGCACAATTTCAAAAAAAGTGATAAAACTACTACAGCCCAAAGTCACAATCACACGGAGACAAGTGGCGTGTCAGCACCATCCTGAGGGAGTAGTGGGCTGGCCGAGTGTGAAGTGAAGGCCGTTCGATGCCGCTTGCAACTTTAATTTATATATATATATATATATATATATATATATATATATATATATATATATATATATATATATTTATTTTATTTTTTTTACCAACTCAGAATTGTTTATATAATTTATTTAGTTTATATTTTGGTTTATCTGCAGATATATTTCATTTTTTAGATCAGTTCAAGTCAAGATAATGACACTAAAGCAAACATTTTTATAGTAAAAGCTTGTGAGCTTCAAACCATGTTATAATGTTGTCCATCCATCCATTTTCTTCCGCTTATCCGGGGCCGGGTCGCGGGGGCAACAGTCTAAGCAGGGACCTCCAGACTTCCTTCACCCCGGACACTTCCTCCAGCTCCTCCGGGGGGACCCCAAGGCGTTCCCAGGCCAGCCGGGAGACATAGTCCCTCCAGCGGGTCCTGGGTCTTCCCCGGGGCCTCCTCCCGGTAGGACATGCCTGGAACACCTCCCGAGGGAGGCGTCCAGGAGGCATCCGGAACAGATGCCCGAGCCACCTCAGCTGGCTCCTCTCCACGTGGAGAAGCAGCGGCTCTACTCCGAGCTCCTCCCGTGTGACCAAGCTCCTCACCCTATCTCTAAGGGTGCGCCCAGCCACTCTGCGGAGGAAACTCATTTCGGCCGCTTGTATCCGCGATCTCGTCCTTTCGGTCATTACCCAAAGCTCATGGCCATAGGTGAGGGTAGGAACGTAGATTGACCGGTAAATTGAGAGCTTCGCCTTTTGGCTCAGCTCCCTCTTCACCACAACGGTCCGGTACAACGACCGCATCACTGCCGACGCTGCACCGATCCGCCTGTCAATCTCACGCTCCATCCTCCCCTCACTCGTGAACAAGACCCCGAGATACTTGAACTCCTCCACTTGAGGCAAGGACTCTCCACCCACCCAGAGAGGGCAAACCACCTTTTTCCGGTCGAGAACCATGGCCTCGGATTTGGAGGAGCTGATTTTCATCCCAGCCGCTTCACACTCGGCTGCGAACCGCCCCAGTGCACATTGGAGGTCCCGGTTTGATGAAGCCATCAGGACAACATCATCCGCAAACAGCAGAGATGAGATCCTGTGGTTCCTGTGGTTATAATGTTGTTACCTCCTCAAAAACATACCCAGAGTTGTGTTTGTTTTCATTCACACATTTCTGAGTAAAGCTGCAGTTCAAGCGCTGAAATCGTCCATATAATTCTAGTGAAGGTATTCATTATGTATTGAGTTTAAAAACACAGTGGAGCACTTCCTGTATAACCACATGACATCACGAGGTGGAACATAGTGTTTTATGCTTGAGACAAGAACTCGGGCTTGTCTAAGTCTAATTAAAGTGTGGTTATTATCAAGTGTTACTACTATGATATTGAAGAACAGGGTTATTTCTCTCACTATATGCTGTGACTAGAGCTGTGGAGCTGTATGCTGCAGAGACAAAAGGGGGCTTCATGGGTTTGTGTTTTCTTCCAGTGTCAGCGCAGGTATTTTTAAGGGAAAAGTGGTGCGGTTCTATCAACAGCTGTGACCCACCTGGGATGAGGGTGTGTATGTTTAGATGAAGGAGAATGCTGTTATGAGTACATGTCACTCACCAGACCTGCAACAATATGGGCAGAGAGGCAAAGAGAAGGAAATCAGGCCTCAGACTTAGAATGGAGAGAAATAATGCAAAGATATTATGTCCTTGGGGGGTATTTAAACTGTAGCATATGTATGTGCATATCATTATTTTACATTTTTCTTACTGTAAAATTGATCTAAAATGAATAATTATAATAAAAGGAATGTATTGACTTCCTGTTTCCATTGTGGAAATTTCACTGTAGCAGCAGCTGTATGCAAACTTGCATGTATCTGTTTGTACTGTTGAAATATGTTTATGCATTGTAGTTCTACCCATAATGTATATTTTGTATTTGTATATTAAAGTCTATTTTATTATTCTTTGTTTAATGTAGCACCAAACTGCCAAAGCAAGTTTATAGTGTACAAATTTTACTGATTGAAAATGGCAATAAAACTGATTCTGATATAACATCAATGCTTTTACATGTCTATTTTACACAGGGCTCTCAAGTCTCACGCATTGAGAGTGTGACACACGCAATTTGACGTGTTCACACGCAACACATGGTATTTCTCACGCTGAAATTTAGTTATGTAATTCAAGCGCAGCGCTTTTGTGCCCAGAAATCGGTTCAGGCACCACGCGGTTTCAGCGCCATTCGTCCCCCTCCCTCCCACCCCCCGCTCCTCGCAGAAAAAAAATAGTCACTCGCAATCCCTCCCCCCGGAAATTACGCAGTCACACGCACGACCCCGCTTGAAAGTTGAGAGCCCTGATTTTACATATGTCTCCTTTAAAATTATTACTTTTTAAGTAAGAAAGAAGAAGAAAGAACGGTGCTCCAAATCAATGTTTCTTTTTAAAGCCATTGCCTTAAAAATAACATGCTATGTAATATCTGTGAAAGAAATAATTTTATGAACATGTGTTTATTTTTCTCCCAAAAGTGAAAGGAGACGTGCTCCACTGTAGTAGAGCTCCCCCTGTGGGAGCGGAGGGCTCAGGGCTGATCCTCTTCATGCTGATGTATGACCTGATACTGTTGTTTACACCTTAAATGGCTCGACTCAGAGGAGCACAAAGGCCAGAGAACTTTAGATAGCAGCAGTGCCCCCCTAACCCTGAGCAGAGGGGATCGGGGACAGGGGCCTCACAACTCACTGTCTACAAAAATAATAATAACATGCTTCTTTGTAGCTCCCTGTGTGTTGAAATCTCAGCCCTCTGCGATCACAGGGGCACAGAATGAATTCCTGCCTGGAGATGCCAGAAGCTGTTAGGATGAGTAGCGGCCTTCACCTATTCAAATGAAACTAAAGGGAGGAAGATACGGCCTCTTCTAGGCAAGGTCAATCAGACGCATATGTTTGGATGATCTTAAATTGAACTGGAGTTGGACAATCAAGATGTAAGGATTTCAACCAGGAAAAGCTGTTCATTCTGATCTGATTTTCCTGTTTTTATTGTTTCCAAGTACATTATGTTTATTGATTAACAAAGCTCACATACTGTGCTGAACAAAAGTAGTAGTAGTAATAGTAGCAGTAAAAGTAGTAGTAGTAATAGTACATTTGCAGCACTATAAGGACATAGGCTACAATCCCATTTTGATCATGACATGGCTAAAGGATTTAGGCTGAAATAAAGAGCATTTATAATGCCTAACCCTGTTAAGCAATGCCAGAATTCCATGAAAGAAAAGCAAGATTGTGTTTACAGTTTCATATAGAATTTACTATACAGTATATATAAAAGAGAAAAAAAACCACAGATAAACAAAATTGAATGTGTGGATCATTCAAAAATAATGCTTTGTACTCCTTTTTAAAGGCTTCTACAGTATTGTATTTTTAAATCTATCATTCAGGTTCTTCCATATACTAATCCCTCAAACAGAAATACTATACAGTAAATAAAGCTAGTTTTGATTCAAGAGACTTTTACTCATAAAAGCTTTTCTTTAGTACCTATGACTGGATAAGGCAGGCAAATAGAAACATTTAATGTTCAGTCATCTTTAATGTGTTTTAAAGGAGAAATGCTTTGATCATTATTTTTATTTGTGTTCCTTGTAAACTGCTCCAACAGCTTAGTAATAGGAATGGTCCATTGACTACGTGTTACAAATGCAGACTTGATAAGCTCTTCATAGTTGTAGTTCTTCATAACAAACAGTGAATATTTATTTGCATGTTTTTATCATTGAAAAATTACTTTAATGATGAAATAAAAGCTTTGAAAAGAAATTTCAAAGTCTAAAGGGGGTCTATCAATTTTAGATTATGTCAAAGGATTAAACGTGTGAACTTAGCTTAGAAATGCTCCACATTCCAGTCACAGCAGCCCATTAATATACTGTCTGTGGAGGAGTATAAGAAAGAAAGAAAGCTATGCCTTTATTAGTCCCACAGTGAGGAAATTCCAGTTCTGCATTTGACCCATCCTGTTATTAGGAGCAGTGAGCAGCACATTACTGCGCCCGGGGACCATCTCCATGATCTTCTTGCTTCGGCTTGGTCAGGACCTAAGCTATGGTGCATGTTTTGGGTTGGTGGGGGAAACCGGAGTGCCCGGAGGAAACCCACCCAGACACAGGGAGAACATGCAAACTCCACACAGACCCGGGGATCGAACCCAGACCATGCATCCAAACTCCACACAGAAAGGCCTGGGAGACCCGGGGATCGAACCCGGAACCTTCTTGCTGTGAAGCATGAGCGCTACCCACTCAGCCACCGTGCCGCCATATAATGGCAGTATTCACTTGTAGGATAATATAAGACATGTTTTGGTTACATTACAGTCATTAAACACTATAATCCTATGTTGTTTCCCTCCCTCTCTCTCTTCTGATCACTCACTCTTCCTTCCTGACTCCTCCCTCTCTCCTTCCTTCTTCTTGTGTGTCCGTTACCTGTCCGTCACAGTGACAGGCAGTGATACCGAGGCGGGAATAACTTGCAGTATACTAAAAGTGTCCTTTGTGACAGCTCTTAAAGGCCTGGGTCTGTGTAGTGACAAGCTGCTGATGGCTGTGGTTGATGGCACAGTTAAAGTTACAGCCGCAGATGGAAAAGCATTACAGGCTCATTCACTTCGCATGAGTTTGTGAAGCACCAGTCTCTATACAAGGGAGACATTAAAAGCCTAGGATGACATATATCTTCTATAACAAAAAAGGTAAGAGTCATAGTTTTCCCATACTGCACGACTTCCTTCCAGGTGGAGAGTTACAACAAACTTAGAGACAAATCACTGGCTAAGATGTTTAAAAAGTCAAAACTTATCTGATACATTATGGACCTGTACCTGATTTTAGACCATGAGTCAGGAGCATGTTTTAGTTTGAACTTTTAGCCCCATCTACTTAGTCACCTCAGCGACTGTGATTGCACCATGACACAGAAACTGTCTGGAATAGTGCCATACAGTTGTTGCAACTGTATGACACTGTCTGCGTCTAAAAAGTAGAACTTCAGTCTTCCCACAGAAGTAAAGGGACAATCTCTCACTCTTTCTTTCTAAAACCTTCAAATCAGGATAGAAATCTAAAAAAAAAAAAAAAAAAAAAAAAAAAAAAAATCAAAGGTATGCTTTATAAAGCAGACTTATCCATGTGTCTGTCTCCATTAGGTTTGCCTACTGTAATGGCCTGTTCACTGGCCTCTCCAAAAGAACTGCAGCAGTACATCCAGAACGCTGCAGCTCAGGTCCTGACTCAAACCAGGAAGTCTGAGCACATGCGTCTTGTGCTCAGGTCTCTGTACTGGCTCTGAGCATAGACTTTAAAGCACCAAGGCACATCTCTGACATGTTCATGTCATATGACCCATCTACACTCTGAAGACCTCAGGGACCGGCCTCCTGCTGGTGTCCAGACTCAAGACTAAACATGGTGAGTCAGTGTTTGTTTTATGCAGCTAAAATCTGAAGATGTGAGACAGCCTCTACTTTGACTATGTTAAAATCCAGGCTCAAAATGGTTCTGTTTAGCTTAGTTTCTCTCTTCTCTTTTATTGTTAATTTTATGATGATTGTTTATGTTCTGATCTGTTTGCATTGATTTTAATGTCTTATTTTATAAAGGACTTTGAATTACTTTGAATTACGAATTGTTTCTTTATAGTTCCCCGATCTCTGCTTACTGTTTTTTGTCACTCTAAAAAATGCACTATAACAGAAAATCAAGTGTCTGGGATAGTTCAGTTGGTCTCCCATGATTCTAAGAAACAGACAAATGTTTCAGTAGCTTCTGCATTTGTCATTACCCATAGACTGTATAAAGAAGTGGACTAGGGGAGTGTGACATCACCCGTAGCGTTTGGCTCCAGTCAAATGAAGGTCACGAGGCTATAGTTATAGAGACAAATTTGGAGATGAGTTCCATAGTAACATTTGAAGACCAAAATGACAAGGCTCACAGCCGCAGTTACAGAGAGAGGGGTGACAATTCAATGTAAAGTCAATTGGAGCCAGAGGTAATGAAGCCAGAAGCACCCACGTGAACACTTCCTATTTGCAACGCAGCAGCTAGAGGGTTAGTTATGTCAATTTATACATACAGTCTATGAAAATGCTAAGTAGAATGAATAGATTTTTTTTTCTTATATAACAGCTTTTACCATACCACACATGAGTTAAAGAACCTTTAGACTTGAAGAATAAATGAAAATCCAGTACAGGCCCTTTAAGGTCAGCCTCATATTTGAGACAGTTGATGTATTTCTTAGATTCTTAGATTTTATATAATACTGGCAAAATTTGACCTTCTTATTCCAGTACACTGGCTGTACAGTTCAAGTTTCTAGATCTCATTATTTTGAAATAACAGTACATTGACTTTACTCCTACTCTTCCACGGATCTTTCTTCATTCATTCCTGTCAGACTTCAACACCTCCAGGCTGCCACAGTGACAGATGATTTATTATTTCCATGAGGAGCATAGGGAGTTCCTTCTTGAGGGATGGGTGGTGCCAGAGGGCTTTGCAGGTAGCCCGTTCAGTGCGTTGCATTGTTCCCCTGACGTCATTGGACATCCATACCCGCCTTGTACCCTGCAAAAGGGCTGATCTTGTTTCCATTCAGTGAGTGGAATTTAAGAATAAATCCTGGTGTGTAAGAGTTTATAGGGCTCCCTGGATGTTATTTATCCGTGTAGCTAGAGGGAGATCCCATGTGAGCACAAGGCATTCAGGGGTTAATGTGAAATCCTCCTCATTGCGCCTCATACATGATGATTTATTCTGCAGACTTAAGTTGTAGCACATGTCTGTTGCAAGGACAGAGCCGCACATCGGATATGACTGCTGCCCCCTGCGCCTTGGGACTCATTTGTTAAGGGTCCAAGAGGGTCAGGAGGAATTTTTGACCCCATAATCAACCACTTCGCTGGCCACCAAGGATGTATTCGTCTGCATACACTTCCAAGCATGAAGGGTCCTCGTGTAGTTTAACAAGCACTGAAGTACCGACAGCTGGTGGCCTGTCACGCTAAAATCCATACATGCAAACATGCACAATATGAGCTCCACTAACTGACAAACACTTCATATTAAGAACAGGCAGTCACAGATCTCTGCTTTAAAGGTCCTATATTACTCTTATAAGCTTTACGCCAAGTTACCTCATCAAATGTTCTGTTTTGTTGTGTTTTGCTTCATTCACACATGTTTGAGTAACCCTTTATTGTTAGTCTGTCTATATCTTCAAAACTCAAAATGCTCTGTTCCACCTTGTAATTTCATGAAGTGGTATTTTTAAAGTTAACAGCACCTTTTTTTCTTTTTGTTCAGTAGAAATTGGCAGAGCTGAAATTATCCAAATGATTCTAGTGAAAGTAGCCTATATGAAGAAGAAGAAGAAGTGCCTTTATTGATCTCACACTGGAGAAATTCTTCTCTGCATTTTAACCCATCCTATATATATATATTAGGAGCAGTGGGCAGCACACACATTAGGGCGCCCGGGGACCATCTCCATGATCTTCTTGCTTCGGTTTGGTCAGGACCTAAGCTGGAGGTACCTATGGTGCATGTTTTGGGTTAATGGGGGAAACCGGAGTGCCTGGAGAAAACCCACCCAGACACGGGGAGAAACATGCAAACTCCACACAGAAAGGCCCAGGCGACCCGGGGATCGAACCCGGAAACTTCTTGCTGTGAAGCAAGAGCGCTAACCACTCAGCTACCGCGGCCGAGTTTAAAAACACAGTGGTGCACTACCTGTATTACCACATGACATCGTTTTCGGGGTTTGTGTGTTAAACACGTGTGAATGAAACAAAACACAACTCCAAGTATGTTTTTGATGAAGAAACAACATTATAACATAAACCAAAGTTTTTGTTTGTTTGTCTTCTTACTTTAACGTCTTGGGTTCTCTTTTTAAAGACAATACAGTAACATAACAGTTACTGTATTGTCTTTAAAACATAGATCAGAAAACTGTGTAATATGGCCCCTTTAAATCTCCAGTGAACCTGAACGTTACTTGGGGCTACAAATCTGTAAGAAGCGTTAACATGAGGAGTAAAACCCTGCAATCATTATGTCAAAGCCTTGTTGAGGTCTAAAATACACCATTGTACCTGTGCTGGTGTATTGTTCGAGTACCTCTCCAGTATCCACTTGGCTGCTATTATTATCCCATTGTGCCTGGTATTACAGTGACATGGGGTCTATTGTACAGTGTACAGATGATACTGCATCCTCTGCCTCAGGTTAGCAGGGATCACTGAGACAGGTACAGGTGTGTTGACACGCACATCTTACCTGAAGGAAGTTACACTGTCTTTGAAGTGAAATCAGCCACACCATAACGTCACCGCAGACCAGGGCATCCCGCGGTAACTACAGGGTCACACAAGATCCTAAAAACACAGGGTGACATCAGCGTACATGAGTCATACAAATACGATCACAAAGCACAGACACAGCACATCAGTTACAATATAACTCTATATAATATCATTTCTATATACTAAGTACTACCCACTAGTACTTAAATGAGTTATACTTTTAAATATATATAATTCTTCTTAAATGCCTTGAGAAATTACCGAGCAAAATTAACTGTACTGAACCCAAAGTAATACGGGACTCAGTGTCTTCCAGTCAGACTCAACAAACCACTGCCCTGTTTTTGCATTTGACTAATGCACAGAAAACTGAAAATGGAGGAAAGATCCTGCATAGACATACAGATGATTTTCAGGGACAGAATTTTAATTACTTGCACCATTTAAAGCAATGCTGCAGAACTTTCTGGAGATGGCACATCACTGGCACGATTCCATGCAAATCAAAATTAAAGCCATACTTCAGAACATTCTTCATGGAAATAAGATAAGATAAAACAAGATAAGAAATTCACTTGCTACATTTGCTCCAGGCAGCTTAGTGCAAATGAGAATTACAGTAAAACAAAAAAAAGGCTTTACAGTGGAATATAGGAGGTAAAGGAACTACATTTACAAGGAAACAACAGGAGTAGGCTCTCCTCCAGCCCAAAAGAGATCCCCTAACAGTAAGGATGCCTGTTTCTGTTTGTCCTGCAATTTAAAAAAAATATGAAAAAAGTTGATTGCTTAAAGGCTGCTGATTGCTTATTTTCTGACTAAAATGTTACGTGGTCAGGCTTTAAAATGTATGAAGGATGAAGCTGCATCCTGAAGCTTATTATTTTTAATTGACCTGAATGAAAACAAAATTCACTGGAAATGGCACATAAAAGAAGATAACTGTGTATGTTAGACTGTCATTTCTTCTATTGTATCTCTTAACTGTATTCAAGTAATTAGTTAAAGGAGTTTATTTATGAGTTTGGCCCATTTGCCTGATTGACATTGTGCTTACAGTGTGGGGCTGTGTGACTCCAGAGACCTCACGAGTCCCTGGATGTGGGATACTTTGACGCCACACATGGCAGGAAGACCGTGTATATAGAACAGATGAGTCCAAAACACACAACGGTCAAGGAATAACCAAGGAACGCTAGACTTTCCCACAGCACCAAACATGTCTGGAGCTAAAGCCAGGTCAGCTGTCAATCAAAATGAGCTGCGATTCTCACAGGGGCCATCAGGTAGAATATTTTCATACCCCTGACCAGCGCACTGACCCCTGCTCCCTTCTGTATACCTTCTGGATGCCTGTCTATTTACTCACCTGGAATACAATGCTTCCTTCTAACAAACAAGGGGCGTAGCTCTTCCTGCTTTGGTCATGGATCCCCCTCGGTCAATGGTAGTAGACACATAAAAAAGACACAATGGACGTATAGTCAGAAGGGATTGAGTTACAGACAGACTGCTAAAAATAATGTTTCTTTGTCCGTATTCCTGCTTTAGTTGTTCTGGAAATGCTTTTGTTTGTTGTGCCTATCCCTGTGTAACTAATGAGGCTTCACTAGGACCTGGTGTTTGTAAGTCTTACTCTTATTATGGCTACAATTAAGTTACAGTGGAACATTTTGGCTCTGGCATGGCAACTCCACATCTTTAAGACAAAACTCATGTTTGAGGCCAAATTAGATTTGTAAGATCTACTTTATATCCAAAACCCACTCTGTATTCTAATAAGTCAACAACATTAAACAAAGCATTTAAACCTAGCTTGATACATTTTCCAGATTTAAAGGCCTGGGTAATCTAGGAATCGAACCAGGAACCTTCTTGCCGTGAAGCATGGGTGCTAGCCACTAACTGTCTAATTAATTGTAATGCAATTCAAGTACAATTTCATTTATGTAAGTAAATTGCAGGAAAAAGGTTTGAATTGAAATGAAATTGAAAACATCTATAAAGTGTAAGATTTGTCCTGCATTCACCTGCAGTGTCCTTCCTTCAAGTTTATGCTAACACACAAGGAACACACGGCCATTTAAGTGACGAATAGGTGTAGTTTTTTTTTTTTTTTCTTTTTTCTCCATACATCTTGAGTAACACATGGAAGAAATGGGGTCAAAGTTGAGTGTGGATGACCAGAAGAACATTAGGAGAGAGATATAAATCAGTAAAAGTCAATATTATTCAGATAAGAGAGATGAGTTCTTTGAAGGAGACATCTCTCCATCAGTGCAGTGGGCCTGGAGGGGTTTAAAGCGCTGCACTATCTGCTCATCTGCTCAGGGCTGTTAGGGCTGCTGCTCTCACAGCTGCCACCAAAGGAATCCACACCACTGTTACTTTTGTGGAGGAAAATATGTTGTCATAGTTTTGACAATGTTTTGCCAAAACTATCATAACTGTGACAATGTTTTTGCTGACTCAAACTAAATAAAAAGTCATTGTAATTACTATGAGAAAAGTTATATACATTTTCATTTACAAAAAGTGGATATTTTTGACATTTTTTTAATTGAATAAAAACTCAATATAAATAAATAAAAAGAACAAGTGGAGAACACATCTTTACATGTCCAGTGAAAGATAAAAGGAGAAATTCAATTTGTCAACTGGACAAAGTTTATTTGGTCGAAAACGTTTCGCAGCTCATCCACGCTGCTTCGTCAGTTCTGAGCAGCGCGGATGAGCTGCAAAATGTTTTTTTTTGTCCAGTTGACAAATTGAATTTCTCCTTTTATCATGGATTCTACCTGGACGACTGAGGGATTCTTCACATAATGTCCAATGAAACAATGAAATACAATTTATCATAAATTGTATTGGACACTGGTAGCTCCCATGGCAGAAGTACATCAAGGCCAGTTGTGACGTGGGCCATCCTCCCGTGGACTCACCACCCGCGGGAGGATTCATGAGGGCTGGTGCATTGTGTATTGTGTGTATTGTGCAGATCTGCTTGGACTGCTGCTCCCTCGACCCAGAAATGGAAAAGCGGAAGAAGATACATGGATGGATGGATAATTTTAAAATATATTTTCTTGTTCACTTAAACACTTTTAGTCAAATTAGTAAATTACCATAGCGTTTTTGATGAGTAAAACTACACAAAAATATTTACACTAGACAATAAATCTTTAATTCACATCATAACGTCACTGAAACTAAATTAAAATTTCTTGTCTAAAAGTCAGTGCTGAGTCTGCACTGCTCCCCATTCACTCCAAACAACAAATCCATGTGTTCATCTGACGAATGACTTAGGCTGTAACACAAGAGGGCACCTTTCATGTTCCCACAGCTTTGACAGCTCGTCTCTGGAGCTGTAACAAAGGTCTGATCCCAACAAGAAAAATGGCCAAAAAGGCCAATTAGAAAAAGACTCTTTGTGGACTGACAGCTTGTGTTTTGTTCAAACGCTTCTGTTTTTACTGATTCGGGGCTTGAAATGAGCTTTGGGCTCTTCTCCCAGACTGGTATACAGTCAAGAGTCCCGCTGAGTCCATAATATGCCATTGTTAGATCTTCTCTAAACGTCAAGAAGTTATTTATTGTTTTTCAGGTGCGCCATGTTCTCAAGTCTTTGATCTTTATGCGCCACAACTGGATTTCATAGCCAGTTGTAACAACAATACAGAAGCATCTCCAAGTAATATACATGTTTTATAAGCAGGTCCCATCTGGATTCACCTTAAAGGAACCCAACAGTGAATGTGATAAAACCTCAGGCCTATAACTCTTTGGCTGACTATGATCTATGAAAGAAGTCAAGTGGACTGTATATGAGCTATTAAAAAAAAAAAAAGTGATTAGGCCTATAGTTCCCCCTACCAATGGTCTAAAAAGTGACGTGGCAAAGAAACCAAAAACGATGACGTATCTCTAAGTATCTGATCCAAACTGCAGCTCACAAGCCTAAAAACTGCACGAAAGGTTCTACAAAAACAACTATACAAAAGAAAGTACTGCAGTATTTCTAGCTCACTCAGTGCATTCTCCATTCTGCTATTGTCCCATATAAATCTGATATAAATAAAATAAATAGTCAGTTATTCGAAGACACCAGACTAAGGGACTACAGCCTTGACTGGAATTATGCAGATAAGAACTTCAGGTATTGCATAACATTTAAACAAAAAGTACACTCTTGTTGTTGTTGTTCTTGTTGTTGTTGTTGTGTCGTAGTCAGAGTTGTATTTCGATTGAGTCAGTAAATAAACACGTTTCTGCTATTAAAGGGCCCGTATTACACTATTTTTGATCGTTTTCTCATCACAAACATAGCTGGAGTTGTGTTTTGTTTCATTCATGTTTAACACACTAAGCCTGCATATTTAAGATGAGTTCTTCTCTCAAACAGAAAACACTCCATTCCACTTTGAGATGTCATGCAGTAATAGGCCTACAGGAAGTGCTCCATTGTGTTTTTAAATTCCATACACCTTCAGTAGAATCATTTGATAATTTCAGCCCCAGAATTTCCTATATCTACTGAACTAAAGGTAAAACGTAACTGTTACATTGAAACAAGGTGGAACAGAGCATTTTGAGCTTTGGAGATGTAGACAGACTAATAATAAAGGGTTACTCAAACATGTGTGAATGAAACAAAACACAACTCCAGGTATGTTTTTGATGAGGTAACATTATAACATGGCTTAGCTCACAAGAGTCAAATCTGCGTAATATAAGACCTTCAAGCTGTTTTAGATATATTGCATACTGAAAAAGTCTGGCATGTGTTTCATTAGCCAGCATGTACTGTACACGCATTAAATGTACCATGTAGTACGGCTGATTTATTTGAATATCAACAATTGTATTTACATTGACCATTCTGTATAAGAGCTGCACTTTCTCGTAGTATAAAAACTCAGAGTACCTGAATGGCTCTCCTCATTAGCTTCCCATCAGCGCTAATATGCCTCAGTGTTGTTGCACAGTGCTTTTGTGACTGGCTACTTAATCAGAGCACTCACTTTAATGTACTCTTGATAGATTGAAACTATTTCGCCCCTTGGTCTGTCACTTGCCATTTTGACGTCATTACGCATTATTGTTTTGATAACCAGGACGAATCCACGGAAAGCTAAGGGCCCGGGGAACATTTGATTACACGCATCAATCTCTATTAGGGGTCCAAACACACAGACTAGCTTAATACAGGCAGACCAAGAAAGCGGGTGCACTGTTGGAACTAATTAAAGTGACATTTATCCAACTTATGATTACCGAGGGCTCTTAGTGTGCGCTACATTGTTGTTTATGGTTACAAATGGCTTAGGTGCTGCTGGGTTTGATAGATGTTATTCTCATGTCACAGTTGGTACGTGTTACAGGCTCCCAGGTTTACTGCATCACACCTGAATAAGAGCTTTGTAATGCTGTAGACCTTCTCGCCTCTATTCCTGATGCAGCCATTTATAACCGGCCCCTGTTGCTTTAGGTTAGCCACAAGCAATGCATGTTTTCACTGGAGGGTTCTGACGCTGGCTCTGTGTGCTGTGGTCACTAGGGCCTTAAAGAAGACATATTATGCTATTTTTGGGGTATTTTGTGTTAATCGATAGCATTAGTAGATTATATAAACAATATTAATCGAAAATGGCAGGTCCATTGAGTTCCTGTTCACTTTCTTTATAGCATTTCCTTTTAGAAAGCTGCAAAGATTCATGTAGCCTATGTATTTTTACTGTTTATAAATGATTATGTGACACCTTTGAACTCTATAAGTCTGATTTTTTTTTTTAATATCTGTAACTAAATAGGTAACAGGGCAGTGGACAGAGACAGGGGGTAGGTGAAAACAGCACTCACACAACTGAAATATAACTTTGACACAATGTGGTCCTTTAACATTATGCATTTTGAACTCAATTTACAGTAATTGAATACATAGAATTATTTATATCTAAACACAAGTTGGGCTTCACTTTGATAACACACATGGTGCCCCATTTTGAAGACATTGATCATTCAAAGGATATAATATGTTTTTGAATTGTTAATGGCTAAAGAATGGTTGTAGCTTTTCCTCATTTTGAAAACCCATAGATATTTGGAATACAGAAACATCATGGTAGCAACTGCATGGTACTTGCAGTTTTAGGAAGTTTGTGAATAAAAAATGCACAAATATTTAAGAGAAGGACTGAGCGATAACACACTCTTTATATGGAGTGCTGCCCCCGTGACCCAGAAATGGAAAAGCGGAAGATGGATGGATGGAAATTTCCCATTCAAGCATCCAAGCTTCTTCTTCAGTTCTCATAACTGAAGAAGAAGCTTGGATGAGCTGCTTCTTCAATTCTCATAACTGAAGAAACAGCTTTTTTTTTATCCATCCATCCATCTTCTTCCGCTTTTCCATTTCTGGGTTGCGGGAGCAGTAGTCCAAGCAGATCTGCTGCCCAGACCACAATGCACCAAGCCCCCATGAATCCTCCCGCGGGTGGTGAGTCCACGGGAGGACGACCCACGTCACAACAGGCCTTGATGTACTTCTGCCATGGGGACTACCAGTTTACACAGACACTGGGGGCGAGGTGGGGTTAAGTGTCTTGCCCAAGGACACAATGGCAGCGCTCATCTGTGGGAGCTGGGATCACACACGGTCAACCCGTCAAGAGCAGGATTCGAACCGCCAACCCTTGAATCAGTAGACAAAAATGCTCTACCAACTGAGCTACTGCCGCCCCCCCTTTTTTTTTTAGTTTAATTTTTTTTTTTTTTTTTTTTTGAGGGGCCGTCTTTAAGGTGTTTGACAGTTTTTCGTTGGTATGATCTGGATCAGTGTGCTCATATTTTGATTGCATCATTTCCATCAGTATCTGGTTCACATGTCCCACATCCGTATCCACCTCACGTTTATGAACCCCTTGTAAAAAAGTTTCGATCATCTCAGAAACTTTCTGTTTCAAGTTTCTTGTCTCTTGTAGAACAGGTCCGCAGGCTTCTAGATTGTTAAGAATGTCTTTCCACCTGTACTCAAGTAGGACATAATTCTCTTTCTCTGTTTGACTTTCTCTTTTGTACCTTTGTTCTTTGGCTTTCAGTCTTTGTTCTAAATCTGTGTTCAATAATTTGAGGTATCTAATCTCAGTTTCAGCAAGGCTCAATAGGTTGTCACTTTCCTTCAGCTTATCCTCCTCCTTGTTCTCATTTGCTTTTACATATGCGTCATGAACCTCTTTTAGTCCATGGTTGTTCTCTATTAATTCTTTAATTTCCTCGTTTTTGGCAGTGATAGTCTCGACAAGTGACGCATTTTTTTCATTTAATTTTAGAATTTCTTTGTCTTTGAATTGGATCCCTCTATGTAAGAGTTTAATTTCTTTTTTTAATGTTTCAGTTGTCTCTGTGAGATCTTGGACTCTCATTATTTGGTATTCAAGCGTATTCTCTGTCCACTTAATTTTTAACTCATTATCCTTATAATTTTGTTGCATTTGTTCACTGAAAGATTTTTTCTCCTCCTTGAGTTTTTCCTCCAAGTCATTCACCTGAGTGTCTCGCTCATTCTCCAGGGATTTGATTTTTCCTTCCAGATTTGTGATTTTGGATCTGTTAGCTTTCTCCTGCCTGGACATTTCTTTGAGATCTTTGCCAAGTTGGTCAATTTCTTGTTTGTATCTTTCATTTGTCCCTGTGAGATCTTGGACTTTCTTAATTTCGAGTTCAAGCTTTTTCTCTACGCTCTTATTTTGTTCTAGTTGTGTTTCCAGTTGTGTTTCCAGTTTTGTGATGATCTCGTCCTTCTTAGATATTATTTCACTGGAGGATTCTTCCGCCCGGGCTTTATCATCTTTCGCCCGGGCTTTATCATCTTTCGCCCGGGCTCCATCTTTTTTTGCCCGGGCTCCATCATCTTTCGCTCCATCATCTTTTGCCCGGGCTCCATCATCTTTCGCCCGGGTCTCCCCTTTTTTTGCTCGAGTTGCTTTTTTTTTATTCATTTATTTGGTTAACAATCAGTGTCTAAGTCTAAGTCTGCTCTGTGTGTGCAGTGGTGTCTCTGTGTTTGAAAGGACTTACCCTTACACCCTCTGGTCTGCTTTGAGTCAACGTGTTCTGTGAATCACAAAGCCAGTTCAAAATTCAAAGCCTTCTTTGAACTTTGAACTTTGATGAGTCACATGACCATGGATTCCATGGTCATGTGACTCATCATGGTCATATGACAAATGGAGCACTTTAAGCAGCAATTTTAATTTTATTTGAAAGTCCCACTGGCCACTTAAAGGGCCCATATTACACTATTTTGTCATATTGTTGTTTCATCATCACAAAAATACCTGGAGTTGTGTTTTGTTTCATTCACACACACTGTAAGAAATGACTCTGTGGTATAGTAATATATATTCTTTTAAAAACAGTAATATTTACCTCGCAGAATTAATTTTGAAGGGAATCCATAAAAAGTAATTATAAATTACACTATTGATTTCATAACTACTTTATTGTGTGGGACGATTAAATTTTACATGAAATTTTTACATATAATGTATATGTGTTCTTGTCAAAACACTTAATTTAAAACTACTAAGTAAATGTTATTTGGATGAATTAGGTAAGCCGTCTTTATTCGCGCATGCGCATTCGTTGGTTGGGAAAGCCTGAACGTACTCCACAGGTTTGCACTGCAGCCGTGCAGCGAGTGAGTCGGGTTTACCACATCTCGTCAGGAGTTTAAATCTACATTTTGCCGACAACAAGTGTACACGTGAGTATCTCTCCGTTTATTTGTTTAACTCATTTTGGGTTTGTTGTCCACTGTTGTTTGCATGTTGGTGTAGGCAACTGTTAGACTCATTAAAAAGCGCGCCTTTGGTCCTTTTGAACGTTAGCATAAAAGGGGGTTGACCGCCTCAGACAAGGACATGATAACTTTGACGTTATCAGAATGGCATTGGCGATTTACAGTAGAAGCCTGGTGTTCTTGCCCACACTAATATGTGTAATTACGGAGTAATGTGTGCCGTGAAATAGCGGACTGAGGCTACGCAGGAGGAACAGCATGCGCTAGTCTTACCGCCACTTTTACGAAAGTGGATGATTTCAAAACTTGGAAAATGATCGTGTATTGTGTAATGACATGGTTTCGGCTTGCCCAGGGCAACACATTTTTACTGAATGATTGCATCTCGCTTATTAAGTTTGGAAAGCTTTGCCCTTTGTTCACAAAATTCGCTTTCGCCTGATGAGAATATTCTGCCCCTCGTCCACGTGTTGGAGGGACTTTCCTCCAACCGAATCACTCACTACGCATTTTGAATGGTGTGGGGGATTTCTGACGACAATATCTTTGTCGTGCGTTATTTTGAGGGGTAGCCTAGCCTACTGGCCATTTCGTTTAGGTGAAGTCACAATTTTGTTTTAGGATGTTGTGTTTTTTTTGTATAGAGCCACGATAATGATAATGTCACGATAATGTCAGTCATGCAGAGGTGGGGATATGGTTGAGGGATTTGATAGACCTTAAAGGGACATATAATGTTTTGTGGGTGGGTGTTCTCAGTCAGTAGTCAGTTAACAATTGGGGAGAGCAGTTGTCACTTATTTTATACGGATGAATTCACCATACACACACTTGTGATGAACAGAGCTCAGTTTTTTATTATTATTATTTCTTGTATGTTGTATGCAGGATCACCGTGGCAGTAACATTACACAACACCTCCTGAAGATCCTGGTTGTACATGGTCCTCCAGAGAGTGTATCCATCCTCCTTGAAGGAAAGGAACTTCTTCAAGGATGCGGTAATGCTGCCAAAGCCTGTGCGTTGCTCCTTGGCGTAATGTATGTTCTTAACTTGGCATACCCCCAAACACTTCGCTACACATTTGAGACCTTTCAGAAAGTACTACTGGAACTTGATGGACTCAAACTTTCCACAAAACTTGCAGGACTAAAGTCTAAGTTGAGTGCCTGAAAAGCCACAGCATATCACACAAACACACACACACAAACACACACACACACACACACACACACACACATACACACACACTCTTACACACACAGACACACACACTCTTGTTTTGATGTCACTGAATATAACAAGAATGCAACAACTGGTGCAAATCACCTTGATCACATTGAATGCCTGAAAAAGCCACACAGTGGTAACACATGTACGCCATCTTGGCGCATTTCAAAGGTCACACACACACCATACTGCACCATGTCAAAGGTCACTCTTTTCTCGCACGCGTGCACACACACATACATTTTATGTCACTGAACATGACAATGCAACAACTGGTGCAAATCATCTTTGAATAGGACATTGGTGGACTCAAATTCTCAGAAAAAGCTTGCAGGACTGAAGTCCACGTTGAATTGTTTATGGTCCATGCAATTGTTAAGTCCATGCAACTCTTTTTTTTAAACTCTTTTCTATAAAGAAGTCACTTATTGTCTAAGAGATTAAGAGATTCAATTTTTTGTTTTATATTGTTAAGAAAATGTTTGAAAAAAGTGGAAATGTCTCAGACCATATTTGGACAAGTTGACTCAGGTTTGTTGTGCTTGTGCAGCTTTTGTAGAGATGCACAATTTAAGTTTGAAGTTTAAATACAGTTTAGTTTCTATTGGGTCTGAAATGCACCAATAGACCCCACTACTTGTAATGGTACTTGCATTTGATGTCACACACACACATTTTATGTTACTGAATATGACAATGCAACAACTGGTGCAAATCATCTTTGAATAGGACATTGGTGGACTCAAACTCTCAGAAAAAGCTTGCAGGACTGAAGTCCACGTTGAATTGTTTATGGCCACATAAGTCCATGCGACTTTTTTTTTTTAAACAGTTCTGCTAAAAAGAAGTCACTTATTGTCTAAGACATTAAGAGATTAAATCTTTTGTTTTATATTGTTGAGAAAATGTTTTAAAAAAGTGGAAATGTCATGTTTCATTTTTTCATTCTAAATGCAACTTTTGAACCTGTATTGCAGAGGTCAATAAAAACTGGTTAAGAACCTATTTTTGTGATTTGTGGGACTATTGTAACATATATCACAAAGACTTGCTTAACGTTAATGTAAATGTAACAAAGTAAAGTAAAACAAAGCAGAAAATGTCAGTATAAAAAACGCATAAGAATTCCTTAATATTTATTAAGTAATATTTCTTTATTATATATGAAAATAATCAATAATATTTACTCAGAATATTTCTGGCTGTTAATATATGTGTTAGGTATTTTTTACCTGACTTTTATGGGTAAAAAGAGGAGAATTTATTTCAGTAAATTTTAATTGATTCTTGAGAGTAAGTTTTATTCAAGGTAGCATCATTAAATTTACTTAAAAAAAGTGAGTGCAAATTGTTACTAAGATTTTTTTAAGTAAATCGTATGAGTCATTTTTTTCAGTGCAGATTAAACACACACCTCTTGCATATTTATGCTGAGTTCTTTTCTCAAACAGAAAACGTTCTATTCCAACTTGGGATGTCATGTGGTAATACAGGAAGTGTTTTTAAACTCCATGCACCTTTGGTAGAATCATTTGGATAATTTCAGATCTGGAATTATCCGTTTCTACTGCACAAAAGGCAAAAAGTAGCTTTTAACTACTGCTTCATAACAACAACTCCAAGTTTTTGAGAAGGTAACAGTATTATACCATATCTTAAAGCTCACGAGAGTCAGTTTTGCATAATATAGCCCATTAAAGCTCATTCACTGAAACACTGTTGACACTGCACTATGGCAAGTTTTCTTATTAGAGTTTGCAGATTAATCATTGAGAACTAAGAAATCTAGATTAAGATTAAGATTAAGCCTTTATTGGTCTCACACACAATGACACTCAGTGACACACGGGAGAAATTTGACTTCTGCATTTGACCCATCCTTTTCAGGAGCAGTGAGCTGCCATCTTTCGGCGCCCGGGGGGCAGTAACGTGAAGGGTCTTGCCCAAGGACCCACACTGGTTTTGCTCATTACTGGGGGGGATCTATGTGCGGAGACAGGATTTTTTTTGTTTGCATTTACGTAAATATTTAGTCAAGAAAAAAACACTTGAAGGGTTAGACCACTCTGAAACACTGAAATACAGCTAACATCAGTATTTTGAGAATTTTGAGTTTCTAATTTTACTTCCTGGTTGGACATGAGCAGCAGATGGGACATACATAGAGATAAGTCATATGTGGAGTCAATTATATTTGGTCCAAACTCATCTGAATCGTTACTTTTTTTGGACATGTAAATGTCCCTGCATTTAGATCAGTGCATCTCAAACAGTGGGGCGGGCCCCCCTGGAGGGGGGGAAGGGGGGTGCGGTTTGATGCCAGGGGGGGCGCGTGTGACCCTGGGAAACATGCTTTTTTGCCGTACCGTACTAGAACTAAGTGTAATTGCACATCAACAACAGTAGTTGGCAGTGGCGCTCTCATTGTTGCTCTGGGGCAGGGGTCGGCAACATTAAATATGCAATAAACGCACAGAACAGACTCATCATCAGCAGAACATCCTTTGTCACAGAATTTATTTATTTATTTATTGGTTTATTTGACAGGGACAGTGTACATTAATTAACATATCATAGAAAAACACAGAACAGAAGCTGATGCATCAGCGCTTTTAGTTCATGCAAATGAGCCATGTTAAGTTTTGTTTCTGTAAAACGTAAACAAATGTGCGTAAAGTTGAATAAAAACACAATATTTGAGTCCTCAGTGCAAAAAAACAGTGCAGTCTTTGTTGGAAGTTTCTTTCTTTCTTTTTTTGTTTTTAATGTTAACAAAGGATACAATGTTATGCAGAGGTGTACTAATAACAATTTTCTAGACAAATAATACTATTAATAGTCGCACGCAGGGAGGGGGGCGTGACATTTTTTCTTCTTCCTGGGGGGGCATCACAGAAAATAATTGAGAGGCACTGATTTAGGCACTGAAACAAACGTTTGAAACGTTTGTTTGAAACGTTAATAAACTTTGTCCAGCTGACAAATTGAATTTCTCGCTTTACCATGGATTCTCCCTGGACAACTGAGGGATTCTTCACACATCTTAAGAACACTCATGTTAAACGGATATCGCTAAACTCCAAAATCTCCTGAAATACTCGTAGATGACACCAAAGTACAATGGGTGAGTAAATGACATCGTTTTATCACTGAAATAAGGTCCAGGTTGTAAAAACGTTACTTGTCCTTTAATGTCAACAAAAGATATATTGATGATTTTTGGTATTATCGGTGAGTTAAGTATTGGCTTCAAAAAGCTAAAGTCCTTTTTTTTATTTTAGGGTCCACTACTTACACTATATAGCCAAACATACTCATATGAATTTAAGTGACATCTCATATTAAACCCTATGGATTTTTGACCATTCTTCCAGAAGCACATTTGTGAGGTCATGCACTGATTCATTCCAAAGCTGTTCTATTGGGTTGAGGTCAGTCAAGTTCATCCACACCAAACTCTCTCATCCATGTCTTTATGGACCTGGCTCTGTGAAAAACAACCCCACACCATAATCCCCCCTCCACCAAACACACAATGGAGTCAGACAAGTACCATTCTCCTGGCAACTGCCAAACCCAGACTTATCCATCAGATGGAGAAGTGAGATTCGTCACCCCAGAGAACGCATCTCCACTGCTCTAGAGTCCAGGTGGCGTGCTTTACATCATTGCATCCGACGCTTTGCATTGCA
Organism: Paratrypauchen microcephalus; assembly: GCA_036785185.1. Classification (NCBI taxonomy): domain Eukaryota; kingdom Metazoa; phylum Chordata; class Actinopteri; order Gobiiformes; family Gobiidae; genus Paratrypauchen; species Paratrypauchen microcephalus. The sequence goes on along the minus strand of JAVJIX010000007.1, from coordinate 9,966,926 downwards.
CTTGGTGATGTATGGCTTGGATGCAGCTGCTCGGCCTTGGAAACCCATTCCATGAAGCTCTCTATGCTAATCTGAAGGCCACATGAAGTTTGCAGGTCTGTCCTGATTGACTCTGCAGAAAGTTGGTGACCTCTGCGCATTATGTGCCTCAGCCTCCGCTGACCCCACCCCATCAGTTTACATGCCCTATCACTTCGTTCTGTCGTTCCGAATCACTTCCACTGTTATAATACCACTGACAGTTGACTGGAATATTTAGGAGTGAGGAAATTTCACGACTGGACTTGTTGCACAGGAGGCATCACAATACCGCGCTGGAATTCACTGAGCTCCTCTCACACACACTTATTTTTCTATTTTATTTAATAAAGTTTGGATCAATAAAATTTGTCTAAGTCTAAAGGTATTGTAAATTGTATAAGGACAAAATCAGTGCACATAAATGTTTGACTAGTTAATAGAATTCTATAGGATTTCATGAGTTCTTCAGCTCTGATTTGAAGTGCATGAAGATTTTCCCTCATAGCAAATGTTTTGTTTAAAATACAGAAGTCATTTTGGACTTAATGTAAGATGTTTTCTGATCACATATGACACAGTGATGATAATAAGAGACCGAACGTTTTGACACTCAAGAATGCTGTTTTATTTTCTCACCCATCATGTCAGCATAATGTGTACCACATTTCATTATCCTCTCATTAAACTAAATGCAAACTAAATAACTGATATTTTAGACATGTACAGTCTGGCTCCCGGACTATATGCAACATTTTTCATATGAAAATCATATTATATGGCACTTAACATCACCACTCCAACTCATCTACCATTACTTAGTGACATCCCTATTTACCGAGACAGTTTTGAGTCCTGTGTCCAGGGTCCCAGTGGATTTATACAAAACCAGTGATTTGTCCAAGTTTTATACAAGAAAACTCCCAAAAATCCCTATTTTGACCAACTGCCAGGTCTAAACCAGGACTTAACTAGGACTAAACCAGGAACATATCAGGTCCAAACCAGGTGTCCGTATTTGTTTTTACGAATTTATTTAGCTAAAATACAGAAATCCATGCTTGAAAATTACCATAAGGCAAAAAAACAAACAAACCCTGAAGTAACTGAAGTAACTCTGGATTCTGACTGACATAAGTGAGTCAAGATTGGACATTGTTACAGTTTAGTTTCACAGATGCTGCACTATTCTCTAATGCTCATTTTATGATGATTATTTATGTTTAAGTATGTATTGTATTATATTTAAGTGTTTATGTTTGTATTCTGATTTTAATGTCTTTCTCATTCTGTAAAGCACTTGGAATTGCTTAGTGTACGAGTGGTGCTATACAAATAAACTCACCTTGACTTTCCTCGCCACAGTCACGCTAGTGCAATTAGCATTGAAGTTGACAAGCTAACATTTTCGTAGACCTAGCTTTTCTGACAAACCAAATAAATTAGTGATTTTTATATTTTGTAGTTTATCTCTACTATGAAAATAAATAAGAAGATGTGTTAATTTGAGAGATTAAAACTGCCAAAACTAACAACAGTTACAGCAGAATTCTGGATCCCTCTGTTAGCAAATGCACATGCAGGATGCTAACTAGCCCTGCTTCTTATACCGCCCCCTAGTGGACAATTTCACATTTTGCCAAACTCATAAGTCCCAGGGGCCTGTAGGCTTTAGTTAGTAGCCTATAATAACTTGTGCACATCTGTGAACATTACATCATTTAGAAAGGTTGAAGTCCTCATCTTTGAAACTGAATCATCTGAAATAATAATCAAATCTAACACTGCACATGAAGTGGAGCTCGTCTGTATTTGGAATGTGAGTGCCTGGATCAAGAAAGGAAAATGCAAAAAGCCTACATCTGGCTATAGATTGTTGGTATGTGTTATGGCGTCATAACCATTTTTCAACATTACAGGTTATAGTATAGCCTTAAAATGAGGAAACTCAAGATACCATAAGACTGAGCTTAAGCTATTTCCTTTTCACCAAAATATTATTAACAGGCATTTTCTACAATAACCTAATACAGAGTGAAAGGAGTTTGTTGTGGTCATCCTTAAGCCTAGAGGGAACTCCACTGCTGAAGACTTTGATAGTGTGTCCAGTTTCATTGCTAAATCGATAATGAGAGTCACATTAATGACATAATACCAGCATTTTCTGATAAAGTGGCAGTATCCATTTCAAGGGCCTTCTTAATGGACCACTGCTGTGAGACGAGATGCCTGGGAATGTGCCTGGTTTCTCTTTACAAAGACAACATACACATCCAGCTACCAAACAACCACCATGGTGACATTTGTGGTCTCCGTGGGTTTTGAAAATAAAAACACCTTTAATAAATTGTAAGAAAATAACTGTTCGAGGTCAGGGCTGATAATAATTGACAGCCGTTGGACAGTCTGCAGATATGTGATACAAAAGAAGCACTCCCATCTCACGCCTGTGTATGTGTCTACGATCATGGTGGCCAGTTATGTATGTTATAAGCCTCAAAACGCCCTTTACTGTAGTGCAAAACATCTGGATCTTTAACATTTGGCCCACCAAGCACAACATAAATAATTTATGAAAACTCTGAAACTCTGAGTGTGTGCCAAACTTTGGAGGTTGGGGCTTGATTGTTGTCTCGACTGTAACATCAGGCCAAGTGATTGTTGGAACAGTCTGGTGTAAACCTGTTCAGCTCAAGTATAAAATATCAGCCTATATTACAGCAAAAATGTTTGTAAGCCTCTTATAATTCTGATGGGACAGTTGAATGTTTCTTCATGTATCCCTTTTGTCAACAACCAGATATAAGAGAACTACAAGCTCAGGCATGTAAAAATATTATTGGAAAGATGTAACCCTAATTTTAGTCAAAGAATCTGGATCAATTTGTACTCCAAACCCACAAATAAAAATAAACTTAATAGACTTTTTATATGCATTCCATCTGGAGGTTGTTTTTTTTTCTTAAAGGTCCACTATGTAACTTTTTTGCTCGGGGTCCATCACCTGCTTGTTTCTATGGATATGCCACTGCTCTGCCTGGAATGTTCCACAGTATGGCATTAAACAGCTCTACCTTACATTTATTTAATTACAGGTGGTTTCATAGCTCAAAAATAACTAGAAAAACAGGCATTCTGACTGTGAGCGGGGTTCCATCTCCATAGATCTGACCTGTAATTGGGTCTGGTTTGGTCTGCATGAATAGAAATATAAATAATAGAAAATAGAAAATGATAGAAAAAAAAATAGAAAATAGAAAGGTGTAATACCATACTGTGAAACATTTCAGACAAAGCACCTCTCAGTTGATGGACTGGACCCTCCACCAGAAAAGTTACACCTTTAAATAAATGTAATTTTTAGTGATATTGGCTTCAGCTTTCAAACGGGAATTGTCAAGAAGGCCCAACAAATGCTCAACAGTGTGTCAGTCCATCGCACAAGCAGCTTTACCTCCTTTTATATTTACAAAAAAAATCTCAACAGGACTTTCAATCTGATTTTCCTTTGTGCATAACTTGCTACCACTATACAGCTCTGGAAAAAAATAAGAGACCACAAAATTATCAGTTTTTCTCATTTGAGTACTTGTATGTATGTGTTTGGGCAAAAGGAACATTTTTGTTTGAGTCTATAAACTACTGACAACATTTCCCCCAAATTCCAAATAAAAATATTATCGTTTAGAGCATTTACTTGCAGAAAATGACAAATGGTCAAAATAACTAAAGAGATACATGTTTTCAGACTTCAAACAATGCAGAGAAACAAGATCAAATTCATTTTAAAACAACATAATACTAATGTTGAGTTATGTAGTATGAATATAGAGTTCAGAAATCAATATTTGGTGCAATAACCCTTATTTTTAATCACAGCTTTCATGACTTTATTCCACTCCTGGTGCAAGAACTGAAATAGCTCAGCTTTGTGTTTGTGTTGGAATTCAACAGACGCTGGAATAGAATGGCTGTAATACATGTAGAGATGCTGATTTCGGAGGGGAGGGAGCAGTGGCCTCTTATTCTTTTCCAGAGCTGTAAATCAGAGAAAACCAGACATACAGAGGTTAAAACCTACTGAGTCTCAGCTTCACAAAGAGCCTACTCATTTGTTTATACTCCAAAGGATCCAGAAACAGGTTCAGTTTGAACTATGAGCCATTTTAGCCCGTCCTTTTACGGAAAATCAGACAGGATGATAAGGAATTTCAAAGTTTAAAAGCAGAACAGCAGATTTTTCTATTCATCCCAGATATTATTATTATTATTAGAATTTCAACAACATTTATTTGGGTTTTTCTCCAGAATAAGGTGGTCAGGCAAGGTGAAAGTGGTTCTGGCTGTTTTGGAGTACAGCCTCAGTTCTCAGTCCTGGAACATATTTAAGAAAAGTCTTCACAAAAGTCCTATATAGACCAGGAGGCCCTCTGGAAAAACACAGAAGGCTGGGAGCAAAAATAATCCTCCCTTCAGCACACAATAGGGGAGTATGTGGATTTTGTCTCCAGCACTGCTCTGAAAAATGTCCACTTTGATAAGAACACTGCAGTCTTTATCATAAAAAACAAGATTGCGCTGAGCTGCCTATATAGCCATACATCTGAGTCCCTGGCAGCCATAGCTCAAGCTGCATTCATCACAAAGAGTTAACTCAAACCACATTGGACGAACTATAGGCACTAAAGTATGAAACAAATCAGTGGAAATACTTGACACTCAATTTTCATAATAATAAGTCAGACAGTTTTAGATTTGCTGGATATAAAAAATGAGCAGATAATTCTAACTTCATGCTGTTGCTATCTTACCTCGGACTGTTTTCTAAAAGCTAATTACCATGTCTTTCTAAATTATGTTTACAGTAGGAGGGAGCTGTTTCATATTCACGGGCCAAGATAACGTCATATTCCAGACTAGAGATAAAAAGTCATATTGGGGTAAGTGAATTATAACTCGAAACCATTGTTGACTCCAGTGTATTAACATTTCAGGAAGGTTGTAATGGGGAATGACATGGAAGTTACAAGAGGAAGTGGAAATCAAGGCTGAGGGAAAGTACTACAGGGAGTTCAGAGATAATCGCACAAGTTCAATCCAAAAAAATCCAAGTTTAAAGGTCCCATATAACACAAAGTGGACTCTTGTGAGCTTCAAGTCATGTTAAAATGCTGTTACCTCATCAAAAATATACGTGGAGTTGTGTTTTGTTTGAGTAACCCTTTATTACACTGGTCTATAAATTTTTGGACTCGAGCTGCTTCCGAGATAAAAGTGGCTAAATCTCATTTATATTGATAAGATGAACTGAAAATCAATTGATAACTGTGCTGGTTAGCTAATGAATTCAAGATATTAAATGATATTGTTTTACATCAAAATCGCATCTGTTTATACAATAGATTTAGGCATTTTTGCTTAAAAATAATATTTATATTTTGAAAATATTGAACTTGTACTTCTTTTTCCGTCAAGAAATAAACAAGAAATATCTTAAGACATCAGGTGCACACAATTTCGAGGCATCTCTCTTATGTGAAATCAAAAAATATTTGATGTTAAAAATCTAGACATATTAAAATAAATGTACTGGAATGTGCAGACAGGCTTTCAGATAGAACTGGTTGCTTGTAGACACACTGTACCTTCTGATAAACTACCGTTTTTGCCTTATTTTGCATAAATTTCCTATCAGCACTGACTTACTTTTTCTTTATTAGTGATCTAAACCAAGAAAAATTTCACTACTTTTGTTCCGGAAGCATTTTGCTAAAGTGTTCTGTTCCACCTTGTGATGTCATGTAGTGGTAGTTTAGGTAATGAGGATTCAAATTGTTCTTTTAGGTTTAAACCAAATTGGCAACTCAAAGTAGACTCATGTGAGGATCAATCTCTTTTCTTATTGGATACCAAATTAGAACATTTAACATTTATAATAATATTTAACTTTTTGTTATTAATAATAAATCAGCACTACAATTTCTACCAGTAACAGCTGTATCTGAACATGTCTATCTCATATCTGGGTATGAAGATAAGTCATGTTTATGAAACTTAAAATCAAAATCTTACAGATTTAAAAGTGCAATGTGTTCAACAATGAGAAACCTTGGCATTACACACACGGGTGTACACTTAACCATGTTATAAAAGCACAAGTGGAAATAGAAAATTATTAAATCCTAATTACACAAATTTTATATGGTTTTCCAATCACATATTAATATGAAATCCCTTGTAAAACGTCTTGGCATATTGTGGATACATTTTATTTTTACCAAATCATCCAGAAAATAACAGCTAATGTTGAGCTAATGATACCTAATAAATCATAGGAAAGTTTAGTATCCAAATAACTTCATGAATGCAGCTAGTTAAAGTTTTACATGTGGTGACAACATGGCAGAGCTAGGCTGTAATCTATAAAACAGGTGAAGGATTTATTCATAAAAAAACAACTCTATGCACTGTTGTGTGTCTTATTGCTTTGAGTTTGAAAGAAAAGGAGCTAAGTATGGTGCCATTTTATGCTGTGTTAGCTGTGGTCTTCCTGCTATAGCCTATGGATGCGATGAAAAATCAGGACAGTCTGTACACTGGTGTATGAATGTGAATGGGTGAGTGGATCCTTGTAAAGTGATTTTGAGTGCCTTGAAGGTGTAAAAGTATTAAATATTAACATTTTTCATTAAAAATGTTCTTAAAATGTCAGTTATAGCAATGTCATGCGGCAGTTTTATCAATAAAACTGAGAGCATCTGTCAGAAACCAGAATGTCTAAGTTCAGTTCTAGATTAGATGGTCGTAGTAGTAGTAGTAGTAGCACTTAAAGGGCCCATATTACACCCTTACCCCTATCTACGTCTTTGTCTTACCCCTCGATAACGAGCTGAGAGGGCTCGGGGTACGAATGTTCCCCTAAGAAATGGGACACCACTCGATTACCATTTGCGTCATCATCCCTTGCCTCTACCTGGCTGCTACGTCTACAGAGGCGACAACAACTGACGCAAACAAATGTAAACAAATGTCAAGGATTATTGGGTACCTCAGCTCGACAAAAAAACTAGCTTGTTTATACATGAAAGTTCAATGAAAACGATAACGTCGGCTAAACAGACATCACTACAATTAAAACCGCAACAACAGTTCACTAAAAGTAACGTAGAACATAAGCGTCATAATTATAAACCATGCTAAACTGTTAATCGATAATTACAACTGCTGAAAATACATTTATGATACTCCTTTGCTGGTCGATGTGACGCTGCCATCCTGATCCCAAAACCTGCCTGAGCTTGTAGGCGTACCCCTTCGTTCCAAGTCTGGTCGAGAGCTTACTTCGTTTCAAGGGGTATGTAGCCCTCGGTTGTTGATCAACATTAGAATCGGGACACCCCTTGCCCTCACATGAAGGCGCAAAACCAAGGGGTATGGGTAAGACGAAGGGGTAAGACAGAGAAATGGGATGCAGCCTTAATCTCCATATACCTTCACTAGAATCATTTGGATAATACTTCTGCTTGTCTCCGTAGAGATGTTATTACGTCTGGACTGTTCCGCAGTATGGCATTAAAGATATCCATCTCACATTTACTTACAGATGTTTTCTTCTTCAAAAACCCTGGAAATGATGAAGTGTTACTGTGAACAGGCTGTAACTTGGTCTGGTTCCATCACCTGCTTGTTTGGAGATATGTTTAATGCCGTAGTGTGGAGCATTAAACGCAAAACAAAGCATGCATGGAGAGACAAGCAAGTAATGGATCCTAAAAGTTAGTGCACCTTTAGTCCAGCTCTTTAGCTCTTGTCCAGCTGCATCAAAAGTGAAAAATATCCAAAACATCTTGACCTAAAATCCCGATCCACTTGACTGCTTTTCAAATCTTTTAAACTTGTAAAACATTTGTCATTCTAATATTTCTGAGTACTTTTACTTCACAGATGTTGCGAAATCTATGTCAAGCTACTCCATCCATTACCAGCACTTTTTTGGGAGGAGTCATTTAGATTCATACAATTCCTGCCCTTCTGACACAATGACAACACAAACAACAGCACAAGTGGACGAGTTAAAAAGTAACCCAGAATTCATTGTTCCTGGTCTCCGGGCAACAAACTCGTGCATACCTCTTCTTTGAACACGATCAAACCATCTGCTCTGCTAAACAAAGATAGCAGCTATTAGTCACTAAACATTAACAATCATGGCTTTAATGAGTTAGCCTGGTGCATATTTAGCTATTAGACTGAGTATGAATTCTGGTGCTTATTTGAAGTGATCTTGCGAAAGTACAGCTGGCACGCTTTTATTTGAGTGTGGTAATATATAGCACATGTACACAAGTGACCAGTAACAGCACAGAGGAGGAAGGAGAGGTCTGGACCTAACTTGTCGTCAAAACCACAAAATTACAAAGGTTTCTGATCAAAATCCCATTAAAATGCCTAACCAGTTTCCCAGAATGCACCGAGGCACTGTGCACATGTGCTCTATACGTTCTCGTGATAGATGATTTTGTAAGATACGGTGGGAACACTAAAAAAAACACACACACACACCTGGAAAAAGCCATTATTCAAGGGGTTGATAAAGACACGTGTGAGTTCATTGTAATGATTAATAAAATAACTTTAAGCAAATAGAATGTTAGAGGAAAATAGATACGTGGAAATCAGTTATATATACAAAAAGTACTGGCCAAGAAAAGTTAATGAATAATGCTTTAATAAAACAAAACTACAGAAAAAAGGAATAACAGTCGAAGCCGTACTGTGGAACATTCCAGGCATAGCTTCAGTGGGTGCCTTTAAGCAGAGGTAGGCTAATATTCTCAGTATGGTATAACTTACTAGATTTGTGCTCCAACTGGCATTAAAAATATCTAGCTTGCTTTTTTTAATTATGTTTTTTTATTGCCAAAAGAATGCCTTAAATAAATGCATTTTAATTTGAGGGGGTCGCTTCTCCACAGATCTAACATGTAACTTCATCTAACGGTGTCACCTGCTTGTCTCATAGAGAGGTAGATTTAATGCCATACTTTGGAACATTCCAGGTAAAGCAATAACATCACCATGGAGACAATCAAATGGCAGACCCTCCACCAGAAAAGTGTAGTGAATGTATATACAAGTATACATTCATTACGTTTATAGGTCATTCCAGAATTGGAGGACATTTTACGTCCCACCCATCAAATATTAAATAATCCACATACAAAATACTAAAACATGCAGTTTCTGAGTGAATTTACTTGTCCTGAGACCAAATTTTTTTTAAAAACTAAGCGAAAAGAATGCTTGAAAATTGTTTTTAAAATACCAAATAAGTCTGGAGTACCCCCCAAAATGCCATTTTCCTCTTGTCCCACCGCTCTAATGGCCAAATTGGATCTCAAATAAAACAATTAAAACTATAGCTGCAAGCAGCAATGTGGGGCCAAGCAGTGACCCAGCCTAATTTGATGACGTGTGTTGGATCAGTCTTCGCACAAAACACATTTTTGCATGTTGTAGCGCCTCCTAGTGGCCAATGTGCATCAAATTTGGTATGGCTAATTCTGTATGGATGGTACATTGCGCACCAAGTTTCATTGAGAGAGCTGAAACGCACGTTAACGCACGTCAATTTGATGATCAGTGCGATCATGGATCAGTCTTTGCCCAAGGATCCCAGGGATACCAAGTTTTTGAAAATCGGACTTACGGCTCAAAAGTTACAAGCAGAAATGAGGGAGGAGAAGCATTTTGAGTGTTTTTCATAAAATCCAAGATGGCGGACATTCTATTCCGGCGGACATGACGTCATAGGATGCCTTGGATTCGTCTTGGCCCAAGGATTCTAGGGATTCCAAGTTTTTGAGAATCGGGCGTACGGAAGGAATTTTCAGGTACATTTCTGCATGTAACTTTTGAACTGTATGTCCAATTTTCAAAACCTTGGCATCCCTGGACTCCTTGGGCCAAGCCGAATCCAACGCACCATGACCATGACCATGACGTCACCCTATGACGTAATTTTCCGCCATTTTGAATTTTATGAAAAACACAATGCTTCTCCTCCCTCAATTTTGGACCAATTTTGCTCAAATTTGGTACATAGCATCTTTGGACTGAGCCTCATCAGAAATATGCCTGGATTTTTTGATATCTCTTATTGTTTTGTCGTGACAGCCAATCAAACCTGCAACTTTGACCAGCTGGTGGCCCTAGAGGGCAACTTTGACCTGCTCATGGCGCTAGAGGGTTGGGGGCCTATAAATTGCTGTGGGTAATGAGGAGACTGGCTGGAATGTGCATGCAAAATTTCACAACTTTTTACCAGACAGTTCTAGGGGTTGTCATAGACTCCCAGAGGCAGAAGAATATTTTATAATAATAATAAGAAGAAGAATCAGTAGAAACACTATGGGTGCCTCGCAGCTTCACTGCTTGGCCCTAATTAAATTTAAATGTCTTGTTTTTTGTATTATTTGTTTCATTCCCATCTCTTGTAACTGTGGGAACATTTGGTAAATGGTCACATCTTTATACAGCGCTTTTCCACCTTTAAGGCACCCAAAGCGCTTTACAACAAGGAACCAATCACCCATTCACACACACATTCACACACCAGTGTAGGCAGACACTGGGGGTGAGGAGGGTTAAGTGTCTTGCCCAAGGACACAACGGCAGCATTCATCTGTGGGAGCTGGAATCGTACCAACCAACCTGTGGGTCAGTGGATCTGACCGCTCAACCACTGATGTTTCTTATGTCTAGAACGGGATTTGAACCGCCAACCTTTGGATCAGTGGACAAACGCTCTACCAACTGAACTACTGCCACTGTTTTAATAATATTTCAATTAATAATTATTATTCATGGAACACGTGTCCCATAACATGCACACAACCCTGTTACCATAACATTTTTAGCCTGGTAGAAGAAGAAGAAAACAGAACCACATGATCCCCTGGACTTGACATCATCAAACAGTTTTCCAAAAGAATGGGTAGAGCAAAGGTTTGTCTTCTCTTCTATTTTTCATATTTTTATAACATAGTTAGCCTTGATTGAATGTCTCACTCTACCTCATGCAACCCTGTTATGCACATTATAGACAATAATAAGATAATTTTTTTCCCCTCTACTTATTTGCAAAAATAAGTTTTTCCTCTTGATTAGCAGTAACAGCTAAACAGCTAGCGTCTACTCCTGAGATAAAGCGAACATTAGTGAGGATTTGCAACCCTGTTACCTGCAACCCTGTTAATGTGATTAGACTAAATAAATAAATAAATAAATCAAATAAATGATGTAATAAAACATGTACCATTGATCCGTAAGCTGAGCTAATCAAGCATTTGATAGTTTATTACCTATTATTGATGAACATGTAGCAGAGTTAGAAGTCAGAAAAGTGAAGGTTTATTTTTCAACAGCTCAAATGTCCCCCAATTCTGGAATGACCCTTATATAGTATACAACATGTATTGATCACTTTAAAGGTACTTTTGGCCATTATTAAATTACTTTACATGTCAGAGGACATCAGAAGTATATGCACTACTGTTCCACTACTGAGCCACATTACCACATTATAGCTGCCACTTATTGATACTCTGCAGTGGCATCATGCTGGGGGTGTTCTACATGTATACAGTGAACCTTCGCTCTATCGTGGTTCACTCTTCGCGGCCTCGCTGTTTCGCGGATTTTTTTTTTCAAAATTTTTTTCTCTCTTTTTTTATAGTGTAACTTTTTTTTATAGTATAACAATGTGGTCTGCGTCCTGATTGGCTAAGAGACTAGACCAGGACTATACGTGGACTAAACCAGGTCTAGACCAGAACTAGACCAGGTCTGAACCAGGATTAAATCACTCCGTGCGGCTTTTGCGTTCGTTTGTGCGTGTTCGGTTTGTGGCTCGGGTTGAGAGCACGTGGTCCGGGCGCCGCAGTTCTATCTCCCCGGTGTACACGCGGCCTCGCGCTGCATTTTCTCATATTTGTCTCTAGTTTAAACACTCAAAATTTCATAGATTTTCAACAAAATGTATTAATAGTGACGCATGGGGGGAGCCACGGCTCCGGGAGCCCCACCAGACGCGCGAGCAGCACTGCCACGTCCCTGGACGAGACGCGCACCAACCCCTTGGAGAAGTGCACGACACGTGCTGCTCTGTCACGGATTTGTCCACGATAAAACCCTCATCGTGGACAAATCCGTGACAGAGCAGCCGTGGCTCCCCCCACGCGTCACTATTAATACATTTTGTTGAAAATCTATGAAAGTTTGAGTGTTTAAACTAGAGACAAATATGAGAAAATGTTCATTCCAGTCTGAGAAAAGCGTATAATGTGTGTGGTGAGGCATTTACAGCCTTAAAACATGTAGAATAATTGTAAAATATAAAGTTGTCCTACTTCGCGGATTTTACTTATTGCGGGTTATTTCTGAAACCTAACCCCCGCTATAAACGAGGGATTACTGTATCTGCTGGTGGAGTTTAGGAGTCACCGTGGTGACATAATACACACATTAGCAAACACTGTCAAAAACGATTAAGACTTTCTGAAAAAGAAAAACTAAAGAAAAACTAAAATACATTTAAATAACACATTTCCAGGAGCCTGTGATCAATATGAGCGTTCATGGTCCTATTCAGGAGCTAGCTAGTTTGTTAGTTTAGCTAGTTGTTTATAGCTAGTTGTTTATTTTTAATAATTTTGTTCATTTCAAATATGGTTGATTTATACTATAAAGTTTTACATGGACTCCTCCTCCACTACAGGATTTTATTAAAACAAAGACTCTCAGTTGGATGGGAACTAGGGCCACGGCCCGGGGGAACTGTGAGGTCCCACACAGACGCACTACGTTTGGACAAATTATGCTCTCAGTCAGAGGCACTAAGTTCTGGAACTCTCTCCCATTAAGAGAAACTCCAACACTGACCACTTTCAAATCACACTTGAAACAGTGGCTAAAGGAAAACCAAATTTGTGGACACTTTTAATGTTTAATGTTTTAATATTTTAATGTTTTAATGTTGCTGTTATTTTCAGTTGTCATTGTTTTTGTTGTTTTTACTGTGGTGTCACCTCCCTAGGAACTACAGATTGAAATTAGCATTTTTGCTATAATCTGGCGTATTTACACTGCAGTGTTGTAGATGTTCATTAATATGCACTGTCCCTATTAGATAAAAGAATAAATAAATACAATAAATAAATTTAAAAAATCATCTATAGGCTACCTGTTGTAGTTTCAGCTATATCAGTTCTTTATGGTCAGATTGTGTTAAAGCAAAGCTCAGATTAAAGTCTCACAAGTCTCAGAAAGAGCAGTGCTTACAGTTAGCATCAAACCCCCAGGGAATGTTGATGACATCAGCTGCAAAGTATCAATACATTATAATGATTAATACAAAATAAGCTGAACAATGTGCCCATAAACACTCTGAACTGTACTGAGGTTAAATATATAGATCTTCTAGTGTTGCCAGATTGGAGTGTTCACCAGGAGTGATGGAGTGGTTATGGTGATGTTAAGCAGACCACTTTTGTAGCGTGAATAAAATTAATGAGAATAAAATTTGACAACAATGAGAATTATTCTGCTCTACACCCCAACAGACAAACTCTGAAACCCAACATTTTATTTTACAGACTGCAAATCCACCTTGATTTATGGTTACGAATCTCCCTGAAAAGCCAAAAAGTTCTTCTGGAATGCTGCAGTGCTTCCTCCTCTGTGTAAAATGAATAGCCTATGGCAGCTTTAGTGACATTTTTATAGAATCCAACATTTTCCAAGATTTTTATGTATTCATTAAAAACAGGGTCTACATTTTTGGAGCAAGTATGACAAATGAGAAGTGAGTTGGATGCCAGTTATAAAGCGACCAGGCCTTTATATTAGTAATGTGTTACAATGAAAGCAGCCAGCGTGTGATTATAGGTGCGTGTCAGGAATCGTGGCATTCTCATGCCATAGAATAAAACAATGACTTTCCAACAGTCAATAAAAAAAATACTGTAATGTAATACTGTAATGAGTAAATTCAAGTGTGAGTTAATTGCAATAATGAATAAAATGACTTTAAAGGTCCTATATTACGCAAAACTGTCTCATGTGAGCTTTAACCCGTGTTACAATGTTGTTACCTCATCAAAAACAGACTTGGAATTGTGTTTTGATTCATTCACACGCATTTGAATAATCCTGCATTATTAGCCTGCTTACATCTCCAAAGCTCAAGATGCTCCGTTACACCTTATGATGTCATGAAGCCGTACTTTTCAAGTTAACAGTTACATTTTACCTTTTGTTTAGTAGAGATTGACAATTCCAGGGTTAAAATATTCATCATCATCATCATCATCATCATCATCATCATCATCATCATCTTCCGCTTTTCCATTCTGTGGGTCACGGGGGCAGCAGTCCAAGCAGATCTGCTGCCCAGAACACAATGAATCCTCCCGTGGGTGGTGGGTCCACAGGAGGACGGCTCACTTCACAACAGGCCTTGATGTATCTTCTGCCATGGGGGCTACCAGTGTCCACAGACACTGGGGGCAAGGTGGGTTAAGTGTCTTGCCCAAGGACACAACGGCAGCACTCATCTGATTCATTCGAACCATCAACCCCTGGATCACAAGACAAACGCTCTACCAACTGAGCTACTGCCACCCCTCCAGGGTTAAAATTATCCAAAAATTATTTGGATAATTTTAAAACAGTGTATTACCACGTGACATCACGAGCGTTTTCTGTTTGGGAGACATCTTAAATATGCAGGGTTTGTGTTAAACATGTGTGAATAAAACAAAACACAACCCCAGATATGTTTTTGATGAGGAAACAAAATTATAACATACAGCTCTGGAAAAAAATAAGAGACCACTGCAAAATTATCAGTTTTTCTGATTTCACCACTTATAGGTATGTGTTTGAGTCTATAAACTACTGACAACATTTCCCCCAAATTCCAAACTAAAATATTATCGTTTAGAGCATTTATTTGCAGAAAATGACAAATGGTTAAAATAACCAAAAATAAACATGTTTTCAGACCTCAAACAATGCAAAGAAACAAGATCAAATTCATTTTAAAACAACATAATACTAATGTTTACACTTAAGAAGAGTTCAGAAATCAATACAGTGAACCCTCGCTCTATCGCGGTTCACTCTTCGCGGCCTCGCTGTTTAACGGATTTTTTTTTTTCAATTTTTTTTTCTTTTTTTTTTATAGTGTAACTTTTTTTTAAATAGTGTAACAATGTGGTCTGCGTCCTGATTGGCTAAGAGACTAGACCAGGACTATACGTGGACTAAACCAGGTCTAGACCAGAACTAGACCAGGTCTGAACCAGGATTAAATCACTCCGTGTGGCTTTTGCATTCGTCTGTGCGTATTCGGTTTGTGGCTCGGGTTGAGAGCACATGGTCCGGGCGCCGCAGTTCTATCTCCCCGGTGTACACGCGGCCTCGCGCTGCATTTTCTCATATTTGTCTCTAGTTTAAACACTCAAAATTTCATAGATTTTCAACAAAATGTATTAATAGTGACGCGTGGGGGAAGCCACGGCTCCGGGAGCCCCACCAGACGCGCGAGCAGCACTGCCACGTCCCGGGACGCAACGCGCACCAACCCCTTGGAGAAGTGCGCGACACGTGCTGCTCTGTCACGGATTTGTCCTCGATGAGGGTTTTATCGTGGCAGTGCTGCTCGCGCGTCTGGCGGGGCTCCCCCCACACGTCACTATTAATACATTTTGTTGAAAATCTATGAAAGTTTGAGTGTTTAAACTAGAGACAAATATGAGAAAATGTTAATTCCAGTCTGAGAAAAGCGTATAATGTGTGTGGTGAGGCATTTACAGCCTTAAAACATGTAGAATAATTGTAAAATATAAAGTTGTCCTACTTCGCGGATTTCACTTATTGCGGGCTATTTCTGGAACCTAAACGAGGGATTACTGTATTTGGAGCAACGGTGGCTGAGTGGCTGAGTGGCTAGCGCTCATGCTCCACAGCAAGAAGGTTCTGGGTTCGATCCCCATGTGGTACATTGGTATGGCTGTAAGATTTGGATCACCTGAGCCTTTCTGTGTGGAGTTTGCATGTTCTCCCCGTGTCTGGGTGGGTTTCCTCCGGGCACTCCGGTTTCCCCCATCAACCCAAAACATGCACCATAGGTAAAATCCTTCAGCTGAAGTCCTGACCAAACCGAAGCAAGAAGATCATGGAGATGGTCCCCGGGCGCAGTAATGTGCTGCCCACTGCTCCTAATAACAGGATGGGTTAAATGCAGAGAAGAATTTCTCCAGTGTGAGATCAATAAAGTCACTTCTTAATAACCCTTATTTTTAATCACAGCTTTCATGCATCTTGACATGCTCTCCACAAGTCTTTCACATTGTTCTTGGGTGACTTTATTCCACTCCTGGTGCAAGAACTGAAGTAGCTCATCTTTGTGTTTGTGTTGGAATTCAACAGACGCTGGAATGGTATGGCTGTAATACATGTAGAGATGCTGATTTCAGAAAAAATGCAGTGGTCTCTTATTTTTTTCCAGAGCTGTAGATCAGAAAAAAGCGTAATATAGGCCTTTTAATAAAAACAGAAAAGTAAAAAACTTTAATGCTACTAATAGCTGTAACTAGTACCATTATTCTGAAGTTACACAATGGTTGAGAATATTTAGCCTGCCTAAATATCCCCGCTTGTTGTCATAGAGATGCAGTTATAGATCCCGGTGCGTGCTGGGAATCATGCAGCTTTCGTGCTGATTGAATAAAACAATGAGTTTCCAACAGGCAATAAAAACTACTGTTATGTGGCATAAAGTGAATTCATTTAAATCTCAGGATGGTTGGCGCTGAGTGGAGCCACATTGGCCTGCTGTAGCTCATTACGGCCATGTTTACAGCAGAATGTATGGAGCGTAAGATATGAGTCACTAAATCCAGATATGTGTAACTTCATGTGTTTTAAGTACGGGTCCTTTTCAAACACTATTGCATAAACAACACCACATGTCTGAAATAACACAGGAGCTGATACGTCTCATAGTCTGTTCAGTTTAAAGCACCATGAAGGCCTGGATTACCATTCTGATCCAGCTGTTACTATGACTCCCGTGGGTCCCAACAATTAGCTGCAGACTAAATAAAGGCAATTGGGCCTATCTGCCAGTGAATTAGAAAATAGAAATAAATCACTTTGACGGTTAATTGATAATCGTGATTAAATTTATTACACAAAATTGACTCTTGTTACTTTTTGGCCATGTTATAACGTTGTTACTTCATCAGAAACATACCCCAAGTTGTGTTTTGTTTCATTCCCACCTGTTTGAGTAATCCATGTGTATATGTCACCCCTACTGCAATATCTGAGCAAGTCTTGCAATAACTGATGTGTAGTACCAGCTTGTATAGGACTTTTTTGCATGAATTGTTTTGCAATATTTTTTTCTATACTGTGTTTTAAATATCTTGCTGTATTGTATATATCCTACTTAAAAGTTGACTTAAACGTCTGCACTGAAGTGAGATGCTTTCAATCTCATTGTGAGCATGTGAAGCGTTGCTGTGAAAGGAGTTAATTCTTGACAAAGAAATCAAAGAATCAATTGCAGTGGCGGCTGGCCCAAAGAGAAGAGGAAAAATATAAAATGTATAATACTAAAAATATGTTTGTTTTTTTTAATCAATGTCAGTTTTAATTATTTGTGTGTCTCTACATGTAATTTGAATTATTCAAACAACATTTTCACCAAATGACTCTTATTCAACAGTGAATTTCCATCGACATAGTCGTATAGACCCCTTTACAGTTAGTAAACAGACGTGAAGTCACCAGCATGCGCATACATTGTTGACTCAGAATCAACCATAGCGGACTATAGCGGAGTATCTGAACGATAGGGAGAGCTACATTCAAAAGCTCACGTTGAGCAACGGGGCCAGATTTACAGTAGCCAGATATCCACTGTTATTTAGTCGAGAAGTCCAGCGTGTATACAAGAGAGAAAGTGCGCGCATACAAATCCATGGATGCCTACCAGTTTGCCGTGTGTGGCCATGTACAGGAGGTAAAATACCACGATATCGATGGGGAGTTTTGCGTGTTGGCATCTGATGTTCTCCTCAGTCAAAGACAAGGCCACAAGACGACCATGTACAATGCTTGGGCTATCATCAACAAGCGCGATAACTACGTTCTGACCGCCAACTGCACTTGCGTTGCGGGGTAAGTAACATACTACGACTTAATTCACGAGTCACAGATGTGATCTCAGTCATGTCAAATGCCATTTATGATGGTCATGCGAAAACTTATCATGCATTTTAACAAAGTTATTCGTGTTCGTTTACATGTGTCTGTCATAGAGGTTACCCGGTTAATATGTCTGTGAGCTTTGCGGTGTCCTGTGCTTGCTAGTTAATCAGCATGATTAAACAACATTGAACACCTGGGCAAATTACCCTAAACATGCAGCAGGTGTTCACTTGTGTGTATGTCAGTTGAATGGTATGAACTATCATTTATTCCATATGTTTCTCTTTATTCGAGTTCTTCTCTTCTATATCTTCGCTGAGTGTTTTATGGCAGCAGTGGCTTTGTTTTTTTGAGTCAGCACTGCGCGCGCATTTAGTGATGACGTAACTTTGAAACTGGTCTATAGGTTCTCTTCTTGGGGCTTTGCATCAAAGCGCCCTCGAAGTGTAGCGAAATAGCCAATCGTGTGTGGTTGCTAGGGGAAATTTTTTTTTTAAAATGATTCCTATCAACCTATCAGCATCGCCGAATAAAATGGTTTTGGGGCGCCATAAATTGCGCACCTGCTACAGAAAGTTTGGATCGCTATTCGCCCTGCCCCAGACTGATTAGTCACGTGATAGGCGTATCCACGTATTAATCCGCAGGGAATACGCGGATGAATTATTGTGAATGGACGTCTGAATTATTGTTTTGAATTTATTTATTTTCTGTGCCATCTGTGATAAGATAATCACGAGCAAGTTGAAAGGTCAGTCAGGAAGTCAGTCAGGGGATGAGCGCGGGTCTTATTCGGGAGATGCATTTTGGAAGAAGTCACGTTTTCAGCTTGTCCCAAGTCTTAGTAGTTGTCCCAAGTCTTAGTAATTAAACGGAAGTGAATCAGTTTAATTGAACTGTGTTAAAGTCTGGAATAGGTAAGAAGGGGCAGATAACATAAGATTACTTTTCTTTCTGCTCCCTTTCATTCAATATTTTGTATTGCTATCACACTGATGATGTCTTTTTATACTTTATGAATGAAACAAAAATTTAAAAAAATAATGTATAATGTAAATTGTTCATGTGAATAGTGACAATAAAAGGCATTCTATTCTATTTGCATTTCAAAAATGTAAAATGCTCTGTTCTATCCTGTGATGTCACGAAGAGGTAGTTTTCGAGTTAACAGCTATGTTTTACCTTTTTGAGATTTTGAGATTGACAATTCCAGGGTTGAAATTATTCAAATGTTTCTAGTGAAGGTGTATGAAGTGTAAAAACACAGTGGAACACAAGGTGAATAGAGTGTTTTTGGTTTGAGAGAAGAAATTAGCCAATATATAAATGTTTTGTGTGTTCAAACAAAACACAATTCCAGGTATTGTGATGATTAGTAGTAGTAGTAGTAGTAGTGGTAGTAGTAGTAGTAGTAGTAGTAGTAGTAGTAGTATTGTTGTTTTGTTGTTGTAATTATAGAGCACTGTTCCCAGCCCTGTTTAGAGTTTCTGTTTTTCTGTTTTTTGCCCCGAGCAGCAGTTGCCTTGTACTGATCAGTGATAATTGTCAGTATGTTAGAAGTCATTGTTGTATCAGTGGTTTCCAGCTGTTCTCTGCGGTTTACATTACACGTTCTTTAAGCTGCAAATGTGTGAGTGATCTCTTTTGTTTGTAGATAAACAATGTGATCCAGCCACGCCCCCTCTCCACAATGAATCCTTGCAAAATTAGAACAAAGTTGCGTCTGTGTTGTATACAAGATTTATTGTCAGTTGAATTGTTAAAGCAATAGTATGTAACTTTCTGGAGGGGGCACGTCACCTGGATGATTCCATGGAAATAGAACGTTTTTATAATATTTAATTGGTCAGCTGGTTTTCAGTATTGGTATAATCTCTATTCAGTTCAATCACACATAATTATTTTAACCAAGAGCATAGAAAGCCAGTAAGATTATAGCTTAATTATTATTATAAGTATTAAATTAATGTCTTTATACGTGAGCCTGTTACATATTGAATTAACGTTTCCATCTATGCAAACATGACTGAACAATTTTCCAGATTTAAAAAATACTTTATGAATCCTAACTAGGCACTGGCACATTTGCAGCTAAATGATAGAAAACAAATTTGATTTAATTGCTTGGTATTTGCTTTTTTCGGTCATTTTTGACAAATTAGAAGAGTAACTATTTTAGAAGAATGTTTTCTTAAGGCTTGTTTTGTAAGACAGTCATAAATCTCCTCCATCAGTAAAGTGGAAAACAGAAAAAGATGCTGAGTGGAGCTGGCCTGCGCTCTGTGGATCCTTTCCCACAGAGCTCCTGGAAACATAAAAGAGGCTGTTGAAATAAGACAGAGTTTGTTTGAGTGTGAACAAAGTGTGAAGCTTTTGATGAGGTTTTATCACTACTGGAACTACTGGAGTTCACTATGCAAAATATAATACGTTTAGCTTTCAGAAGGGAAGAGAATGATGGCCCCAAGCAAGCTGGGCCAGATGGACCAAACAAGCTTCTCCAGTTATTCATGGAAAAATATTTGGTGGGTTCTCGCCATGATCTTCTGAACCAATTGGTCCCACAGTGAGTCTGAGAATTGCACTCTCTGAAGCATGTTTCCAAGAGCTTCAGTTACATCGTCCAGCACAATGGCTTGGATGCTGAGATCAGAGGACGGCATGCTGAACAAGTGTACATCCGTTGGAGGCTGCCACAGGCTGGGGAAAACCTTTGCTACAATGGCCAATGCCACATCCCTGGGCTGGAGTATGCAGGGACACTCCTTTGTTTGCTTCGACAAAGGGTCCAAAAACTCCTGAGCCAGGCAGACAAACTTTGGGTCGGCAGCAACAAAGTCAAATGAGCTGAACATTAATTTCAAACAGACATGATAATCAAGAGTGTGTGTGACCTACAGAAAGCTCTCAGGGATGTCTTCAGGACACAAGAGGAGCCGCCTTGCCTTAAAATTTTGAGCGTGTTCATAACATCCCAAGTCTGAGGCAAAGACAAGCATCAGCACTAGTGCACAGGACTGTCACAGGCCTGGATTTAAAGATTGAACATCTTATCAAATTCAGAAGAGGTCTGGTTTCCTCTTAATCTTTCCCCTCCATTTCAAAGTTCCACACCTGAACACGGATGGACTCCTTTGCCCATAACTGCACTGCCTTGGTCGTGTGGTCAGTAGTGACCACAAAGGACAGCAGGCCCTCCTCCTGCTGCCTCAACAGGTGTAGGACCACAGCAATCTGAGAGACAACAGACCACCAGACCGTACCACTGGAGCACTTCCTGTTTTACCACATGACATCACAAGGTGGATCAAGGGTTTTCTGTTTAGAGAAGAACTTAGTATGCAGGGTTTGAGTGTTAAACATCTGTGAATGAAACAAAACACAACTCCAGGTGTGTTTGTGGTGAGGAAACAACATTACAAGTACCACTAAAGAAAAGATTTGGCTTTCAGAGTACCATCAGATCTAAATCAAATCAAGTAACAGTACCATTCCAGGTCTAATCTAGGACTAGACCAGGTCCAAATGTGGACTACATAATTTCCACTGTAGCTCTAAACAAAAAAAGATCCAAAGGAGAACAAAATGGGGAAAAAAACAACTCTAAAATAAGTAACCCACAAAGTGAACCACCTGAAAAAGCTTGCCTAGCACCAATAATACATGGACCACAGTTTAAGAAACACTACTGTAGACTATAATAAGACCAAAATACTTTGAGATGGCTGAAAAACAAATACAAAACCATATTCTAGAGGAAGTGAGATGTCAGAAATTAACTTGACACACAGATAAATAGTTTTGCTGAATACGAGTTACCACAAGATCTGTATCAGACATCAGGCGGTGAGCTGAGGTGTTGGCGGGCAGATGTGGGCTGGATAACGTTAACTGTGAATGGGTGGGGGGGCAGGGCTCAGAGTGGGAGTGTGGGAGAGAGGGTGCCAGCGTTCCCAGTGTTGCCAAGGAGACATTCCAGGTTCTGACAGAAGAGGCCTTTTATTCCTGATCCAGGCAGCTGGACTTTGTAAATCTCCACACTGGACTGTCCTACCTGCTGTGATGCGTCAGAGGTGAAGAAACCAGGGCCCCTAATGACATCTATGCTATTTCACACACTCAAGATCACTCAGAGGACAGAGCAAAGGTCCGCTATGGGGGAGATGAGTTTTTGATACGAGTATGTTTGGAATAATTCATCCAAACTTCAGTTGATCATTATGAAAGTACACATGCTAAAGTATTTGTTCTGCAGCAATGGTTGTAATTCATTGGATAAATAAAAGATGAGGGAGGGCATCCTGTCTCAATGTGCTCTTTTATCAAACTTTTATCAAAATAAATAAGCAATAAATGGGCGGACTATGTAGCTTTCCCGATGGGTGGTCCGTCACTATGGAGGTGCTATTGCTTTACATGGAGTAGTGCACAGTAGCATTATTAAATTAATAATATGCATTCATTCAAGTGCAGGTGTTTTAATTGCTGAAAAATACCTTGAAAAACCATGTGTATATTGTGATAAAATCAGCTCTCACCTCAGATCTAACCTGTAACTATTTCATTTTCATTTATTTATTCATTTCAAGCAGGTCAACACAAGGAAATAAATACATCTAACCAATATACAGTCAAATACATTCAGTCTTTCACACAACCTGTAACTATTACCAGTTTGTCACTATGGAGATAAATAAGTTTTTATTTATTTTGTTAGTCTTATGGTTGAACAACTGACTTTACTATATGATCTCATCTGTTTTAACTTTCAGCTTTTAGGAATATGTCACTAATGTAGCACTCTGAGATGTGCTTGGCAAAAGTAAATGCATAATAAATCAAAATTATTATTATTATTATTATTATTATTATTATTATTATTATTATTATTATTATTATTATTATTATTATTATTATTATTATTATTATTATTATTATTATTATTATTATATTAACAATAACATGAATAACAGTGGTAATTGTATCTCAAAATGTATTATTATTATTATTATTATTATTATTATTATTATTATTATTATTATTATTATTATTATTATTATTATTATTATTATTATTACTATATTAACAATAAAATGAATAACAGTGGTAATTGTATCTCAAAATGTATTATTATTATTATTATTATTATTATTATTATTATTATTATTATTATTATTAAGGTAAATGCCATATTATTGACCATTCCAGGCAAATGAAAAACCTCTCCATAAAGAAGAAGGTAGCAGATCCTTCACCGGAGACGTTACGCAAATATACTGAAAATAACAACAGTGAATTATGAAGAAAACTTAAGATCGCACCAGAGTGTAATAACTGTAATATAAATCACACTCACTCGCACTTTTCATTCCTGTGCTGTTCCTTCACTTCCTGTTCGGCCCTCTCTTTCTCACCGGGAGACAATGAGCTTCAGATGTGTGTAATCGCCGTGATGATCTGAGGGCCCGCCTGCACCTGCATTCTGTAAGACCAGCAGAATTACACACATGACAAGCTAATTAGCGCAAAGAAGACTGTCTCAATTGAATAACCTTGAAGATTTCCTCGTAAAATGGTGCCACCGCCACCATTACCATGACAGCGACCATGTGTCTCCCATTTTGAGATGAATTGCTCCAAACTGTTAAGATGTGGCTCCGCTTCTGGTTCGACTCCAAAATTTTCTCACACAGGACTTGAACTCAACCGCCCCCTTGGGATGTCCTAAAATGGTGCAAAAAAGGTGTATTATTACTGTACAAATCTCTCTATTAATCTTATTATATTGTGCATTAAATTATAGCATAATTACCAAGTCATAAATGTGTGTCTGCTTCTCATCACAGAAGAGCCATATGCGAAATTATGATTAGGCGTCTCATATCTTCAAGACAAGCTCATTTTTGTTACTTTTCTATGTGACATGGGGCCTGGTACATTTTAACACAGCATATGTTATTGATAGAACATGTATGAAAACGTTATATTATTACAAAGAGGACAAGAAGACAGTTAGAAAGGACTGACACCACAATGACGCAATATGTCACAAGTTCTGTCAGAGAAATAATGAGACAACTGACAAGTCTATGTGTTTCATTTAGTGTACTCAAACCTGACATGGTCTTTGAAAATACTTGACTCGACCTAAAGTGAGTGTATTTTCTTTTTGTTTTGTGGAAAACAATGACCGAATTGCAGATTGTAAAACTAGTGTTGATTTCTTACAAGTCAAAGCAGAATCAGTGGCTCCAAACAGGTCAGCCATGTTAGCCACTATAATAATGACTATGAAATAAACCCAGATTTGAGCACATGAAATCGGTTCAAGAAAAATATAAAATAACCACTTCAAACCCTTTTACTGTTTGGCTTATGGCTTGAGTACGTTACCCTCTTTCAGGATTACCCCAAAAAGTTCATTGGAAGAACTGAACCCTAATATTCCACAGATAGAGGCATGAAACACCAAAAAAAAATAAAATGTTATTATAAAACTATATATGGGCTTGGTGAAATCTTAACGCAACACTGCATAACTTTCTGGAGGTGGTATGTCAACTTCATGATTCCATGGAAAAAGAATATACACTCAACAAAAATATAAACGCAACACTTTTGTTTTTGCTCCCATTTTTCCTGAGATGGACCCAAAGATCCAAAATCCACTCCAGATACACAGCACTACCATTTCTCTCAAACATTGTTCACAAATCTGTCCAAATGTGTGACAGCGAGCACCTCTGCCCCGCCGAGACAATCCACCCCACCTCACAGGTGCGCCACATCAAGATGCCGATCCGACATCATGACCAGTGCACAGGTGCGCCCCAGACTGCCCACAATAAAAGGCCACCCCGAAATGTGCATTTTTTTTGCTTTATTGGGGGTCTGGGGACTCAGAACCAGTCAGTATCCAGAGTTTATCAGATTGTCAGTTGTGGCCTGTGGAATGTTGGTCCACTCCTCTTCAAAGGCTGTTATGGACGAAGAACACAGGTGCATTTTATTGATGGCATTCTGAATGCACAGAGATACCGTGATGAGATCCTGAGCCCCATTGGTGTGCCATACATCCATGAACATCACCTCATGTTTCAGCAAGATAATGCACGGCCCCATGTTGCAAGGATCTGTACACAATTCTTGGAAGCTGAAAATGTCCCAGTTCTTGCATGGCCAGCATACTCACCGGACATGTCACCCATTGAGCATGTTTGGGATGTGCTTGACCGGCGTATACGACAGCGTGTACCAGCTCCCACTAATATCCAGCAACTTTGCACAGCCATTGAAGAGGAGTGGACCAACATTCCACAGGCCACAATTGACAATCTGATAAACTCTATGCGAAGAAGATGTGTTGCACTGCATGAGGCAAATGGTGGTCACACCAGATACTGACTGGTTCTGAGTCCCCAGACCCCCAATAAAGCAAAAAAAAAAAAAAAATGCACATTCCGGGGTGGCCTTTTATTGTCGGCAGTCTGTGGCGCACCTGTGCACTGGTCATGATGTCGGATCGGCATCTTGATGTGGCGCACCTGTGAGGTGGGATGGATTGTCTCGGCGGGGCAGAGGTGCTCGCTGTCACACATTTGGACAGATTTGTGAACAATGTTTGAGAGAAATGGTAGTGTTGTGTATCTGGAGTGAATTTTGGATCTTTGGGTCCATCTCAGGAAAAATGGGAGCAAAAACAAAAGTGTTGCGTTTATATTTTTGTTGAGTATATATATAGGAAAAACATATAAAACCATTATAAAACCATACTTTGGAATATTCTCAATGGAGATTTTTTTAATGCCATACTGCAAACTTCATTTCCATGGAGGTGATCAGGAAAAGGCCCTCCAGGCCACATAGAGTCAGGATATGGAGAAGCACGCCCGCTCATGGTAAGGATGCATGTTTTTCACTGCAATAAAAACATCCAAAATAAAAAGGGCATTTTTCAAAATTCTATTTTAGGCTTTAGAGCTTTAACCAAGATTAGCTTTGTTTGCATGCACCATAAAAAGGAAGGTTAACCTCACTCACTACGAGCAAAAAGTACTACAGAAGAATATCCTTTGTTCATGTGCCATTAAACAATGAATAAAACCAAATTGTTCAACGTACAGCATAGTGAATGTATCATCACTATTGCTGCAGATGAAACTTGGAAACACAGACACAAAGCAGAACTCCAGCGGTGAAGAAAAATGAATAGATCAATATGCGGTTCATAGTTTCGTCAGGTCTCTTTCCAAACACCACTTTTACACAGAGCAGTTTTCACACCACAGCAGCGCAGTCTGGGTGTAGCTGGGCCTCTGAGCTCTGTTGGGACCTGCGCTGGTCAGCCAAAGGAAGAGCCGCTCATGTTGAAACAATCTCAGTGAATGTGTGCAAACTCCAGCAGCACACAGCACTGGTGTGTGTTTAGTGCACAGGGTCTGAGTCAGGCCATCACTGGTATGAGGGGTTTTCACAGGGGTCTCATGGCAGCAGCTCCACAGGATGGACTTGTTTTGTTTAGGATGACTGCTGCTCGGGCTGGTCTCTGTAGTCACGACATGGGGGCTGTCCTGGTCGAATACAAAAGAGAACTGTCGGTGTAATCCCATAATCATCAAAGTAGGTTTCATAGCAAAAGAAAATGTACATTATCCAAGTGGTTTGTTCATTTCTGGAGCAAACTAAAGGGCGTGATAACCCTTTAGAGGCATGAAAAAGTATACAAAATATGACTCAGGGACAGTTCAAACTTAGTGCTGCCCAACAGACTTAACTAACAACTGATACTGTAAACCAGTGGTTCTGAACCAAAAAATGTGATAACATTGATCTGTCATTTGTTTTAGTTTTTTTATATACAATACCAAATATGTATTGTTTTTTGATGGAAACATCCCCAGCCCTGGCGGTTTATAGCGCAGATTGGCAGCCTCTGTGCTGCAATTGTAGCTCACCACCGCATGCCAAATTTAAAATGCGCGCGCATTGAATTGCCGCTCATAATTAATTGCGTTAATTTTTATAACGTGTTATTTTGCAGCGTAATTAATTAATCTAATTAACGTGTTAAACTGACAGCCCTAATTATTATTATTATTATTAGGACATAATGTTATCCATGAAAGAATAACTACTTCATAACTTCTTACAGAACAATGGTTACGACATCCGTCTCAAATCTGATCTTTGTGTTGCTGTGACTTCTTTATTGTTCCCATCATCATGTCACCTTAAGGGGACATTTGTTGTCACCTGTTGTACACGAGCACTGTACTACATGTGTATACTGTGTTTCAGGTGACGTCAGTGGGTTCTGAAAGGTAACTATAGACAACCACAGCGTCACTGAGCACACCACTGAGTCCTGTATGAATGGGATTACATCAGTCTTCAATTGCCTATAGCCTGGCCAGTAAAACTGTCATAATTTTTTACCCACAATCCTGCATGTCCGATTTCAATATCAATAGTCTGGTCACCACAACACATTATTACAGTGAAACATGAGCACGTGAAGAAGAGGAGCTGTGACTTTGGAAATGGATTGAAAGGTTTTAATAAAGAAAACAATGAGTGATAGTAAGGGCGGCTGCAGGTGCATGTCGGTAGAGCATGAGACTCTTAATCTCAGGGTTGTGGGTTCAAGCCCCATGTTGGGCGCACAGCTTTTTTTGGTGGCTGAGTGGCTAGGACTCATGCTTCACAGCAAGAAGGTTCCGTGTTCGATCCCCGGGTCGCCCAGGCCTTTCCATGTGTGTTCTGTGTGGAGTTTGCATGCATGGTCTGGGTTCAATCCCCGGGTTCTCCCCGTGTCTGGGTGGGTTTCCTCCGGGCACTCCAGTTTCCCCCATCAACCCAAAACATGCTCCAGGTAAAATCCTCCAGCTTAGGTCCTGACCAAACCGAAGCAAGAAGATCATGGAGATGGTCCCCGGGCGCAGTAATGTGCTGCCCACTGCTCCTAATATCAGGATGGGTTAAATGCAGAGAAGAATTTCTCCTGTGTGAGATCAATAAAGTCGCTTCTTAAGAGTGAGACTTTATGGAGTAGAGGTGACTGAAACTGGGTTGTGGGAATGACTTTAACAGCTGAAAACAATACAATATTTTTATTATAGGGTTGCAACTAAAGATTCTTTCTTTATTTTCTTTATTTCTTTATTTTGTTTTCAATTAGCTGACTAATATATCAAATAATTAGTTTTACAATACAATGAAACATTTTTAACAAAATTGAAGTGGACTAAGGAAGTGTGATGTCAACCATAGCATTCGGCTCCACTCAAATAAAGGTCACCGAGGCTAGCAATTATAGGAGAGAACTTGGAGCGGAGTTCATATTAAAAATAGGAATTGATTTACGGAGAAAATAACAAAATAAAAACACCAGGATCCTGTAGAAGGGGTAAATACGAACACTTTAAAGGGATATGCCACCCCCAGGTCAAATTTGGGCATCTCCCCACAGTCCAGAGACTAAAATAAGTGGTGGAAAGCGTTTTCCTGCTCACCCAGCCATTGTCCGAGTCTGTCGCCACTGACCGCCGCGGTATCTGGTGCTCCTCCGCCTTAGACTGGAGTCTAACGTAGCCAGAGAAAGATTTCGGCCAAAAGGAATTAATTTGCTCGATGCGTTTCCCAATTACTTTGTGTGTAGTGCGCATTCATATCGAGTGCAAATAAATGTGCAAATCAACATGGAGAGCTTGCCTTGGTCATTTTTGGTCACTATTTTCCAGTGCGTAAGAATACAGCCGTATCACGCACCACGTTGTGCAACAGGGGAACTCCCTTCCCGGTGCGTAACTGGGATTCCCCTGGTAGCGTGCTGCGTGATACGGCTGTATTCTTACGCACTGGAAAATAGTTCCCACCCAAAATGACCAAGTCAAGCTCTCCGTGTTGATTTGCACATTTATTTGCACTCGATATGAATGCGCACTACACACAAAGTAATTGGGAAACGCATCGAGCAAATTAATTCCTTTTGGCCGAAATCTTTCTCTGGCTACGTTAGACTCCAGTCTAAGGCGGAGGAGCACCAGATACCGCGGCGGTCAGTGGCGACAGACTCGGACAATGGCTGGGTGAGCAGGAAAACGCTTTCCACCACTTATTTTAGTCTCTGGACTGTGGGGAGATGCCCAAATTTGACCTGGGGGTGGCATATCCCTTTAAGACCAAAAATGAGGAGTCTGGCAGCAGCAGTTATGGAGAGAGGGGCATTTTTTATACAAAGTGAATTGGAGTCAGAGTTGATAGAGCCGGAAGAGCGGCCGTGCACACTTCCTATTTAGAACATGGCTAGGAGGTAAGCCATTTATAAATACATATAAGTCTATGATGATGATTGACGGCTTCTAAAAAGAGAATATTTATGAAATCACAAATTGCTTCTTCTTTTTTTTTTTTTAAAAACACTGGGTTGAAAAATGCAATGAAAAATTTGCAGAGTTCCCATAGTAATGAACTCAAAATCTCAATATGATTACCCTGGACATTGCAACATTTTATTACAGTACAACATGAGCGCGTGAAGAAGAGGAACTGTGACTTTTGGAAATGGATAGAAATATTCCAATAAAGAAAACACTGAGTGATAGTAAAAGTGAGATTTTACTGCCTAGAGGTGACCCAAACTGGGCTGTGGGAATGAGTTTAGCAGCTGACCGAGGATGACTAGAGCTGTTCAGGAGCAGAACATGCCTCTACATAGGAGCGGCCACACGTCCCACTAGGCTCGTATACGCACTCCCAGAATCCCTGTATTATGACTATAATCCAGCCGTAAAGAGGTAGAGTCAACAGTATGAGGTCTCAGCGCGCTAATGAAAGAGAAAGTACTTGCTGTCTTGGTGTTGACTTTAAACCACAATATTGAACAGGGGCCAGAGCGGATACCTGACGCGCAGGCTGCACTTGTCCTGCTGTGACGAGACCCAGAGAGGGAATGTTCAAGTTACAGGAGTGGAGGAAGCGTTATACCGACAAAAACTGAGAAGATAAATGATTTTCAAGTGTTATGGACTGAGTCAATATTGAGTTTTAAAGACAGTACAGTACTTTGATTCATTTTAAAGGTGCATTGCGCAACTTGGGTGTTTCTATTGCTCAAAAATACAAAAATTCCTTCAGTGAATAGGGCCGCCTCTCCACAGATCTGAATTGTAATATAGCACAGTGCTTGTCTCGCTTGAAAGATACTGTGGAACATTCCAGACAAAGCCATGGAGACAAGCAGGTGGACACCCCTTCGTTAGAAATGTTACTCAGTGCACCTTTAAGGTATGGATGCAATGATCTGATACTCAGCTCTGGAAAAAAAAATAAGAGACCACTGCAAAATTATCAGTTTTTCTGATTTTACTACTTATAGGTATGTGTTTGGGCAAAAGAACATTTTTGTTTGAGTCTATAAACTACTACAACATTTTCCCCAAATTCCAAATAAAATATTATCGTTTAGAGCATTTATTTGCAGAAAATGACAAATGGTCAAAATAACAAAAAGATACATGTTTTCAGACCTCAAACAATGCAAAGAAACAAGATCAAATTCATTTTAAAACAACATAATACTAATGTTTACACTTAAGAAGAGTTCAGAAATCAATATTTGGTGCAATAACCCTTATTTTTAATCACAGCTTTCATGAGTCTTGGCATGCTCTCCTCAAGTCTTTCACATTGTTCTTGGGTGACTTTATTCCACTCCTGGTGCAAGAACTGAAGTACCTCAGCTTTGTGTTTGTGTTGGAATTCAACAGACGCTGGAATGGAATGGCTGTAATACATGTAGAGATGCTGATTTCAGAAAAAAATGCAGTGGTCTCTTTTTTTTTTTTTCCAGAGCTGCTGATACTGAGTACTGGTGCCAATACTGAAAAGTCAGCTGGTTTGGATATCGGTTTGCAAATATCAGTTAGTTTATGTCCAGTTTGGACATATAAAGTGATGTAATAAGACTATTAACTGGTCATAGTCGGCCCAGAAAGTCTCATAATGTTAGAATTTTTACTTAAACAAAACTAAGTGTAGTTACTTGAGGGATAAATTATAGCTACATAACAGAAGTCGATCAGTTTTGCCTTATTTTATTTTTGTTTAAAGGAAATAAATGCTGTTCTCAACCTCTACACTTGTATCGGTTAAACTTAAAGCCATAGTATCGGTATCAGAAAGGTTACTTTTTTCTTTTGAATTGCCAGCTCTGTCTTAGGTAAGCTGAGAAATGAACATCAATCACTCAAACCATCAACAATCACAGTCTCCTGAGCAATTATCATGAAGAGTCTTGCCCATGGACACAAAGGCAGGAGCACTTCCAATAGTAAGCAGCAGATCTACTTCAGTGTTATACTAACTGCTGATGAATGTTTTAATAATAAGAAATAAATCCAGAAAAAAAAGAATATTTCAAATCCTATCAAAATGATTGAAGCTAAAGTAACATGTGGGAAGTTGAATGGATGAATCAGTAATGTTCAAAACATGTGTTTGACCTCACATTACTTAATGTCTGTGTAGTTGCTTTCAGATGACTCTGGCATAGGTGCATGGACTTGATTTGCTCCAAATGGGACGTGATGCCAGTGAACAGGATACAGTTTTCAGTCTTGTTTTATTGAAGTTTATTTACTCAACAAATCAACAATTAGGTGTAGTGGTGGGAAGCAATGTAAAAGTGGCATAAATAAACTGACAAACTCTGATCCGAGACATGGCTTGACCGGACCATAGAGCGTGAAAAACCTCCATCCAAACTTGAGATGGTCCAACCACAGATTAATTGGGAGCACATGTGTCTCAAAGGCGGAAGACATCTCCTCAGAAAATTCTTTTAACTGAAATAAATTTGGTGTTTTCATTATTGATTCTTTAAGGTTTTTTTTTTATTTTTATGTGTAAGCAACCGTATTTGTTTTTGACACGAATCGGGCATCTGATTGGTTAACTCGCCTTTCAATCACGCCCTCTGAAACCCGGGAGACAAGATACAGCTCCAGATCCACTCGTCTTTGTAAAGTTTTGTCAGGGCGTGTGGTTCTGCTGGTCAGGTAATCTTAAACCCACAGAGAGAGGGAATTCTGCCACTGAGCATCTCAAATTGGCCATACCTGCTTATACACCTGTCACGATAATTACTATATTGATTTATCATTCTGAAAGCTGGAACAATATATTCTGGGGCTCAGTATTTATCGTGTGAACATTTTGTTTGTAAGAATGGAGAGATTTTGGGGTATTTTTGTCGTTATACAATAAGATTTGAGCTGTAGGGTTGAATATCTAACTTCTATGGCTAAAGTTTGATTAAGTCTGCTGTTCATTTGTTGCAGCTCAGGCCTTTTAATGATGCTGTCTCTTTATTGTGTCAGTGGCATAAAATAGTTTCAGTATTATCGTTTATCACAGTATATCTCTGTAGCAATATAATGTGCTTCAAAATTTGTTATCGTGATTGGCCTACCTGCTTGTTAATTCCATCTGAGCTCGGAAGCTAAGCAAGTTTGAGCCTAGTTAGTACTTGGATGGAAGATCATTCCATCATTTCAGTCAGAACAGTCATCGTATCCATGGGCAAGACACGTCACCCACATAGCCTAGTATGAATGTGAAGTGTATGTGCGTCTTGGTGGTGATCGGAGATTGGCAGCCTCTCTTCCATCAGTCTTCCGCAGGGCAGCTGTGACTACAATAGTAGCTTCGCACTACAGAGTGTGGAGTGAATGAAATACACTGTAAAGCACAATGTGTGTCTTGAAAGGCTCCGTATAACTCCAGTGAATTGTTATTATTAAGTTAGAGTCCTTTATTATAACCATATGCAGGTTTAATCTTAGTTATATACACTGACTTGAGTACCTTTTTAGCTTGATTTCCTCACAAACCCGCTGTTTCGATTGAATGTAGGTCGTCTGCATCTCACTGTTGATTTATGATGTGGAGGCATTAAATAGAGCTGCCTTCCTAAAGCTGAGGTGCTTTCAGACACCTGATAGTCATTACCCCTGACACCAGTGTAATCTAACCATGACATACGCAGTGCTTTTGTCCAACATTTGTTCACACATTTCTAAAAATAAATCTACATAGACATCGGCAGGGGACAAGGCAGTAACAGAAGCACAGACAATGTAAAAGTGACGGTTGGGACGATTGACAAGAGTATTGGGTGTCATCATTGGGTGTCACTGTTGTGTGCTTATGGGTGCTTGCGGTTTTGACCTGCAACTGGCGTTAGGCGATCCAGCTGGTGTGGAGGTGTTGATAGACCGAGGCTGCTCTGCTCCTCTTGTTTACCCTATCCACTATTATTAAACAGTTAATGAGTGCAGAAATGTGAGGATAAAGACAAGGCTGATATACAGAGTCACTGTGGTGTTAAGCCAAAGGGCTGGGCCTCCATAGCCAGCAGTGCAGGTCTGGCTCATGTATTGTGTGTATAGAGCACATATGTGAGGTGCCTGTGATGATGTACAGTCCTTCAGTAATACATCTCTGCTCCAGTGAACTCTTTAAACCCAGAAAAATAAAGATGTCTAACAGAGCGCGAGACAGGAGACAAGCTTGCTCAAACCCATATCCTACAGTCCGTGTTCAGTTTGTAGTGAAAAGTAAAAAGGTGCGATGCGTAACATTTCTGGTAGAGGGTTCATTACCTATTTGTCTCTGTGCCTGACCAGCTAGTCCCTTCTAGAGTCTGTTAGAATCCAGAAAATCCTCAATCCAAACTTAGGCTGATCAAACCACAGCCTTTAATTTGTAGTGCATGTCCCTCAAATGCAGAAGACATCTCCTCTCCAAAATTCTTGTTTCATTCAGAACAAAATAAATAATATCTTTTACCTGAGATAAGTAACAGTTTGGTGCTTCCATTGTTGATTCCACAAAAATCCACACTGTTTCTCAATCCTTCATGTTGTTGTTTGACATGCACCTCTTGGATAATCCGCCTGTCGATCACGCCCTCTGAAAACATACAAAAGACAATCTGGGCTCGGCTTTCCACAGATCTGACTGTAACTTGGCTTAGTGGTGTCACTTGCTTACATCCCCACGGAGAGGAGCAGGTGGCAAATGCTCGACCTGAAAAATGACATAGTGCGCCTTTGTAGTAGCTCCACTACACATGCACATGCACACAAAGGATACAGTCGTCATGAAATGTGCTGATGGGGAAAGCCTGTGAATATGACACAAAGCAGTGATTGTCATATGTAATCATTTCAAAGTGTGGAGATGTTAGCCATGGCGACTAACTGCTAAAGTAGATATAATGTGTACTAAATAGAATTACTGTATATGAAATAAACCTATTAGTTAAGCAGACAGCAGGGTGGAAAGGAAAGGATTTTTACACTGAAATATAAGATTCAGATAAGTAAGGTCTGTCAACAAGTAAATAATAAAATCTATACAAGTCAAGTTAAAGTATTACTACATAACATTCCTCCTGGCGGGTCTGCCATCCGCTAGTCTCTTTCTTCGGTTCGCAGGGGCAGCAGTCCAAGCAGATCTGCCACCCAGATCTCAGTGCACCAGCCCCCATGGATCCTCCTGCAGTGGTGGGTCCACGGGAGGACGGCCTCAATGTATCTTCTGTCATGGGTAGTCGTGTACGCAGACACTGGGGTCAAGGTGGGGTTAAGTGTCTTGCCCAAGGACAGCTGGAATCGTACCGCCATGTGGGTCAGTGGATCTGACAGCTCAGTGGATGATCAGCTCTACCAACTGAGCTACTGCCGCCCCTCCGCTAGTCTCCTTGAAGATATTATTGCTTTGCTTTGCCTTACAGGTCAGATCTGTGGCAGGCCTGCTGACGGTAAGAATGCACGCATTTTTGAGCTATAAAAACAACTGTAACTGAATAAATGTAAAAGAGGTGAGTTTAATGTCATACTGTGGAATGTTTCAGGCAAAGCACTAAAATCTCCTTGGAGACGAGCAGAGGGCTAACCCTACACCAAAAAAAGTCCATACATAGACCTGTCACGATAAGAAATTTTGAAGTCGATAAATGATAATACTGAAACTAATGTATGCCACTGACACAAAAACAAGAGCAGATTTAAACCACAAAAATGTTCTAAATCTACAATATTGTTAAAATATCATGAGCTCCAGTAGATAAGCAGAATGAAATGCTTTAGTTTGCATCTGTAATGAGTCAAAGAAATTATTTATTCAACCTTTTACAGATTAAATCTTATCATATTGCCCCCCAAAAGTCCCAGAAAAAGTACCCATGCTAAATACTGACCCCAAAAAATATAGTTCCAACTTTCATATATTCAGTTGATATAGTAATTATCATGACAGGTCTACACATACACACTTTTACATTTAGTCAAATACGACAAGCCAAAGGATAAGATATACAAGATGTTTCAAGCTTTTAAAATGCAGTATTTTCCACTTAAGGGACATGAAAGGAACATCTTTAAGCGTTAGCCAGGGACACGCTTTTGGACACAGTCTGAGAGGTTTGGTGTGGGAATGCTCAGCGATGTTCCAGGTAGATATAAAATACAAGTCTGAGACACATTTGGCTCATCTCTTCTGTCCTCAAACGACTCCTGATATGAAATATGTTGTAATTAACCACAAATGTATCAGACCTGCCCAAGATAAACTTCCCAGTGTCATCATAACGCAGTATGTCACAAACAACAGATCTGTAATTAGATAAACTCATGTTCATTTTTATATCTACAGGCCTTTATAATGGATTTGGAAATGTGGTTTAATAATTCTATAATTGGGCCACTGCATTGAGGCAATAGTATAAAATATACTTGTTAAAGGTCCTATATTATGTGAAATTGAGTATTCTGAGCTCTTGTTAGCTCATCAAAAACATACCCGGAGTTGTGTTTTGTTTCATTCACACATTTCTGAGTAATTACTATTACTCTTGTCTATATCCTCAAAGCTCAAAATGTTCTGTTCCACCCTGTGATGTGATGTAGTCATGTAGTTTCAAATTAACAGCTACCTTTTACCTTTAGTTCAATAGAGATAGCCTATTCTAGGTTGAAATTATCCAAATGATTCTAAGTGAAGATATCATTCATTCATTCATTTTCTTCCGCTTTTCCATTTTCTGGGTCTAAGTGAAGATATATGGAGTCAAAAACATGACGGAGCACTTCCTGTATTACCACATGACATCACAAGGTGGAACAGAGTGTTTTCCGTCTGCAGCGTTTGTGTGTTAAACGTGTGAATGAAACAAAACACAACTTCGGATTTTTTTTTGTTGTTGTTGAGGAATCTTCTTAAAACAGATCAGAAAATAGTGCAATATGGGCCCTTTAAAGGAGTCAAAGTATCAATAAGAACCTTCAAATTGTTAATGATCCAGAGTAAAAATTGAGTGCATATTTTATAAGCAAACACAGGAGACCATAGTTTAAACAGGGCTACGTACATTCATGCCATTGGACTGTCTTTAATAAGAAAAGAAACCTCCATACAAAAGTATATTTACATGGTCAACTGTTGGTATCATTTTATGGAAATGATGCGACCGCAGCAGAGATCTGAGAGGCAGACTGGTCTATCCCTGGTCCATCGCTGTCGTGTCAACTGATGCTACACAGCCGTCAGCATCAAGAGTGCCCTCTGGGGTTTACATTAGCAGTCTGAAACATTGTGCGATGAGAATCTTCTTTAAAACTCAAGCTCATGGTTATTCTGAAATATAAATAATGCATACATCCACCAGTGCAAGAAAGCATTTGTTACATGGAAGTTACTGACGTGGGCTTCAAGACAACACAGCCTGAGTGACAGTTCAACAGAAGAGAATTACAACATTTAATTGGTCTAATACAATGATAATCAACATTGAGGTTTACAACGCTGCACTATCTTAAAATTGAAAACAATAAAACAACATGGAGATGAATCATACATTGCACAGTAGCCCTGCCGTGTGCTCACATAATCCTCGCCTTACCGCCTTAAGAACAAAGAGTATGGAGGGAAAAAGGTGTGTCACAGTAAAGGGGCTCTCTGATTGGCTGAATCGACCACCTCTCTTTACGGCAGCAACCTGGAAGTCAAGGTCATTGGTGGGATTCATCAAAGCCCTACTGTAATGAAGGTCCTGCATGCTAGCACTAGGCCTGTTACAATAATCACTATATTGACTTACTTATAATATTAAAATTAATATTAGATAGAACAATCACTCTGGGGGGTCACTATTTGTCTAGTACTTTTTACAGTATTTGTAATAGAAGGAAACTTTGTTATTTTTTTATATATTAAGATTTGAACTTGACATACTTGACTTATTATAGATACAAACAGGAGTTCACCTGGCTCCCCCTGGACACTGCTGTGATGCTGCAGGACAGAGGAGGGACACTTTTGGATCCTCCTCTCCTCAAACTGGCCTGACACAGGATCTGCTGACCCTACCTGACCAGTCCTCTTGTTAAACTGCACTGAGACCTTTGACTGAGACACAAAGGCAATTAAGACGCGCAGTGGAAATATTGCAGCAGCAAAACTTGAATTTCCCTCAGGATTAACAAATTATCTCTCTCTCTCTCTCTTATTACTCAAGAGTTTATTTATATATTGCATTTTTTTACAATACTGTACATTTTGAATAGTTGCTTTTTATAACTCTGCTTTAGTTACTGCGTCAACTGCATACATTAGTTTTAATATTATTCTTTATCGATTATATATTCTTGAGCAATATATCGTACTTTCAAAAGTTTTATTGTGACAGGCCTAGCAAACACACACACACACACACATCACGTTCAGCTCAGACACTCTCACATCATGAGTGAAACAGCACAGCTCAAGTACTGGGACAGCAGGCATGGGAAAGAGTTAAACTGTTAATGTTGAACTGACCTCTCCTAACATACAGCTACACTGACGCAGTAGGGCTGCAGCTCACCATTATTTTAGTAGTCAACTAGCCAGGGATTTTTATTTTATTTTTTTATTAGGTGACTAGTTAAATTATTTCTTTTGTACACTGAAATTGATTTTTAGCTAAATGGTTAATCTGTTGAAATATGGTGACTAGGTTTCCAGATACAAGTAATTACAAATTTCATTAATAGTGTTCCTTTTCGATATTGTGATTTAAAGATGCACTGTGTAACTTTTCTGGTAGTGGGTCCACAACCTGCTTGTTGTCATGAGGAAGTGATTGTTTTACTTAGAATGTTGTCAAAATATGGTAATAAACTTGCCTATTTTGCATTTATTCCATTCCAGATGTTTTTTTGTGGATTAAAAAGGCATTCTTACGATACCCTGGGATGCCTCTCCATAGAGCTGTATCTTGGTTTAGTTTAGTTTTTGCTTATCTTCGCGGAGATAGAGAAGTTTAAGCCTTTGCTGTGGAATATTGCATGCAAAACAATAACAGCTCCATGGAGACAAGCAGTTGGTGGACCCTCTACAAGAAAAATTACAGTGTACCTTTAATATTATAGCATTTGTTATAAAAAGTCATTTGGCGTGTGTAAGAGTCTGTATAGTCCAGTCAACAATTGTGAAGATGAAAATATTTATTTTAATAGTCAAAGATTATTCCAGTTGTTGCAGCCCTATGATTCAGAGAGTTTAAGTTTCTGGAAAGCAGGTCTGAGAACCTGAATTGACTGAAGTTTGGTACTGCATTGAAGGTTTGCATACAAAGTGCTACTCTTTTATTGGAACTTTACTGCTAAGCTAGACAACCATAGATAAAATTTAATCTCTGGCAACAATCTTTAAAATCCATAAATCATAATTCATAATTCACATCAGCTTACTGTCCCAATACTTGCACTTACATTTATTAAAAGATTACAATGGAAATGTTAATAGTAAGTGCAAATTGGTCGAATAAGTTCCAGAAGCGCTCCTGTGTATTCTGCACATTGTCCACACTGCCATATGGTCTAGGCTTCACTTATCAGAGTTTTTCCGTGGTCTTCTAAAGCTGGACATGTTCTCATTGAGAGCATAGATACGCCTCGAGAACTCCTCAAAACCGGCTACATCCAGCTCCCCTAACACTTGCTCATCGCACTCCACGGCGACAGCGTGATCTACGGGGATACTGTGATAATCTTCCTCAAGCTGAGCCTGCTCCTCCAGCCCCAAAGCCAACCCCGTGGCCTCTGTGCCTATGATCTCTTCTGCTTGTTCCACCGAACAATGTAGCTCAGGTATGGGACCCAGCGCAGCCTGTCCTACTACAAGTGACCCGTTCATGGTCCCTGAATTCTGGGTAGACAAGCTTGCTTTGTCCTCTACTACATCCACAGATTCAGAGGAGGTTGCTTTGGTTGAGATGCTAGGTGGGTGTGTCTCCTCTTCTTCAATCTCTTTTTCAACACCTCTCCCCTCCTCTTCTGGTATCTCCTGTGATTCCTCTATCTTAGCTTCTTCCTTAGCCTCCATCTCTCCCTCCTCTTTACCTTCAGTGGGCATGTCAAGGTTTAGGGAGGCCATGCTGGCATCGAGGGAGGGGTGGTGCTTGGGAGAGGGCGATGGAGGTGCCGGAGCAGGTTGGTGTGGTTGAGGTGGTTCTATGCCCATGGCGGTGTTGTAGCTGGGAGGGGGGGTGGCTTTGGCCCTCTGCTGGTCAGCTTCAGAAGTGCTGCGCTTTCTGTGGCTGCGGTCTGGAGAGCTGGTGTGGCTGGGGAACCCCAACTCTGAGCCTGGACCAATACTGAGGGTGGACTTTGGGACGGAGATGGAACTAGACACATGTCTGTCACTGTAAAAAACAAGAAAGAACAAGTATAAGGAGAAATATTATGAAACAAACTTCAATTATTATTAGTATTGTATATAGTAGTATGTACTCCTGTTTGAAAAAAAGTTTTTATATGACATAATAAAATCCAAACTTGTCTTTTTATCTGGGGCACTGGGGCTTGATCTTGACACCTCCACTGCCCTTTTAAAGCACAGTTCCTTTTCCCCGATGGAAAGAAGAGACAGCTGCAACTCTTTGTAAATCACTGCACCTGACAGCATCCACAAAATATTTGTGCTGCCTTTGAGACTCCGCTCTTCGACTGCTGAGTGCAACAGCGCAGCAGGCGTCTGCCCAACTATGTCAGACATTTTCGCCACTAACAGATAACAGACTTGCAGTACGGGATACCCCACTCCACCCCATTTTAAGCTATAAATTTATTTAAATGGGGGCCTCGCCGCCTCATCCAATAGCCAAGGCCATGTGTAATTCACCACTCTGCCATCTCAGCAGCAGAGGGACTCTTCTTCTGAGGTCAAAGGTTAAGAAGGACCTCCCTGTACCCTCTGGGGCTCTCCTTGTCAGTTAGCACCTGAAGACAAATCTCTACTTGATGAGTTAAGCGTGCAGGATAGCAGACGTCTGAGTACATTTTCCCTTGGATGGACTTACCTAAGCTGTACAAACTACTTAAACACATTAGTCAAACCATAGACAGCTTAAATTCATGACAGCAAGCCAGGTTTGAGAACTTTTAAAATAGTGTTCTGCTTATAACTCAACTCAAAGAGCATTAAAGTAAACAAGAACCATACACCATTGAGGTCTAGTATACTGTTCCAATAGTAACAGCTTAAAAACAACCTTGTGTGCAAAGTAAACATTGTATAATATAGGCCGATAGGGGATTCCAGTCGTAAACAGCGTGTGGTCATTTAAGGTCAAGGTCAAGACAACAAGAGAAACCACCTGATTATGAGCGTGTGTCTTTTTACAAGAGCCTTTATTAGCTCAAGTGAATGTGAAGAATGGCATTAGATAATTCCACAGTGAAGAGCGCAAGAGTCTTAACTCATAATGAACCTGAGGATAGGTTCCTCCTAAAGATACAAACCTTAGGGATAATGTTTCACAAACAGGCCACTGACTGCTCATTCTGTTGGGGATTTATCCTCGTAAAGAGCTATTTTAAATATAGGTAAAAAAGTTCACTCACTCCACAAAATAATCTTGCAATGATACACATAGCGCATAGATCACTTTTGTATTACACCCAGGGTAGATGCTCCATTCGTTATGCTTCATAGTCATTCAATCTAAAGGTAAACTGTAATTGTTGTAATTGTTTTAAATGTACACTAACACACAGTATACCCATTATGTTGATATGAAATAAGTACCATTAGTGCTTCTTGATGGAGCTAATACGAATACATGTGGCGCTGTTTTAACAGTGAGGGGCTTTTGGAGCACATGGCTCTGGTTTGAGTGGTACTGCAGCCCCACATACCTCAATGATGTGAAAAAGGCCTGTGCAGTGAGGTTACCTCCAGTTACCCACGTATGTCTTTAGGTTTCACTGGGCCCCAGTCTCCGGTGTGTTCCTGACAGCAGCTCCTCTGCACACTGTAAAAACTACTGGGAGACCGCTGCCTAAATCATCAAGCAGAGAGGCTGACATCCTGCA
This sequence comes from Paratrypauchen microcephalus, assembly GCA_036785185.1. NCBI lineage: Eukaryota > Metazoa > Chordata > Actinopteri > Gobiiformes > Gobiidae > Paratrypauchen > Paratrypauchen microcephalus. The sequence continues at coordinate 9,925,206 of JAVJIX010000007.1, read as the reverse complement.
GCAGAAATACCCCTTACTCCTCCTTAGCCTTTCACTATCTCCCTCCACCACTGATGTCAAAGATGGCATATTTCAGACACACTTAGGAATTCAGAGGGCTAAACCTTTTCTCCATTCATTCACACACAAACCTACAGCATGCTTGAGCTCCAACCCAAAAGAAGCCAAAACTAATACTAACAGATAAAGGCTGGATGTGGGCTGGGACAATCCCTGCGGAACTACTTAGGCCAATATGTAAAAAAAAACTCAACATGCCCAACAGCTGACAAAGAGTGATGTCAATTTTATTTCCGTGTCTGGACTTTGAAGAACATCCATCACCAAAAGCACGAGAGGGATTTTCACTTAAATCTGACAATGTTTTTTTTCTTTAGTGGAAATGCCCCCTGTAAAAACACCAACACTGAGATTAACAGCAGTATGAGATAAAACTGTTATAGATGTAATACTCTAAAGCAACAAGCAGTGGGACTATAGTCAGTGAACCTAATCTGAGCCTTGAGTGAATGTGGAGACCATTTCTTGAACGCTTTTACATTCATCTTAAGACTGAACTGTCTCTAGGGATTTGGTTTCTAGTACCACCTCTGGCTCCTGGTCACTAATACAGATACCATATAATGAAAGCTATTTTTCTCCTGTCATAGTCCTACGCATCGGGTAAATTTAACCTCTGCAGTGTTAAAGCAGATCTATTATGCAATCGGCTTTTTAGAGCTTTTAACCATATTAGTGTTGTTTCCCCTCACCATTTACTCACCCAAAGTTCTATTTAAAGTGCATATGTAATTGCTTATTTTCAAGACAAAATATTGAAGATGAACCCAAATTTTTACCGCCACCGGCATACACCCACTGCTCTGTAGTTTCTTAATCGAATCAAAATGTAGTCATTTTGGTACAAATTTAAAAATATGCTACTTGCTATTGTGCTGTGCAGCTATCCATTAGGGTTGTTGACTTCTTGTTGTGATAATGTGGAAGTTGGACTTGTTTCTTTTATTAAGTCATTTTAGATGAATATTGTAATTTAAAAAGTGCAAAACATAACATAATGATCCATGGGTGTCATAGATTATCTATGTAGCAGACAGAAGCACAATCAGTCTTCTTTAAGTCTACTTTGAATCACTGTCACAGTTTATAAATGTCTGCCTCTGTGTGGGTCTAGGTGGGTGAGAAAAGGCTTTCACAGTCTGATACAGACAGATCGTGTTATGTATGGAAGCAGGGGGTGTCATTGATTATCTCAATGTATGGGGTGATTCTGTCCATCTGGCATACTGCAAGTTTATACATCATCTATTTTTAAAGGGGGAAGGTCAGTCCCAATACTGGAAAGCTAGAGGTGACTCCATATTATCAACCATAAGAAACTGACCAACTTAAATACAACATACGTGTAGGCTTGTGATTTCTTTCATTCATTCATCAGATTAAGTTTACGTATTTTGGGAAAATAAGCAAGTCTTAAAATTAGTCACATAAAAAGGAGAAATTGCATCCAAATCCCCTTTTTTACAGATTTATTTTAGCACCTTATATCACTCCGTAGACCATCATTTTTTTAATAGAGCCAGTGGAAAAATATTGAAAACTATTATATACACACAGACACGCACACACATACGCACATATACACATAGCTTAAGGGCTCGCAGGTCATACTTTGATCTCCTCCATCTTTAGCTCTTCCCCTCCTCATTATGGGATAGTCGGTGTGGAGAGCCGATTTGTGAGGCTGAGCTTTTCATGGTTTTTCCTTTCAAAACAAAAGATTATTCAATTAATCTGTGAAATAAACATTTTCCCCTTTGCTAACCCTGAACGAAACGAGGAGATCAAAGTCAGAGCTGCACAAAGGTCAGTCACAAGGCATGGACACACAGATGGTCCAGATATATCTCTATGGTAATGGTCAGTAACAATGAAGGTCAAATATCATTAGCCTCTAGTGATGTCACAATACTAAAATTTCAAATTCAATTTCGATACTAAGGATAGACTTTATACTCAATACCGATTCTGATACCACAATGATGATAAAAAAAACATTTTCCATTTAAATTTAGACAATAGAATGTAATTTCCAACGTTAAATTGTAGTACTTTCTTTTATATTATTGTCTGGTCTTATACCTACTTAATTACTCATTCGTCCAGGTAAGTTCCACAGTGGTTCATGGGTTTTAGTATCAATACTTTCTCAAATGAGTATGAGTATGTAGTTTAGTATTGATTAGTATTTGATTCGCAATACCTCTGACAACCCTATTAGCCTCATAGCATAAGTTATAGTTATTTTTCAAGTTTTTTTTTTTTTTTAAACTTTAAAGATTGTTCTGATTGGCCATGAAAGAGCCAATGACAACTACAGATGCAGCAGGTTCTTGAAACTAAAATGAGCATGGATGCAATGAAATCCAAATCTCTCAATACGATATTTTCACAATATGCATCTCATGGTACAATATTTATTGCAATATTTTGGGGAGGCTAACAGAATTGTGCATATGCACAATATGCAATATGCAACTTTTTCCTTTTAAAAACCTTGAAAAGCATTTGCTACTTAAGATTTAAAAGTGCTTACCAGTTATTTGTTCATGTAGTTTGCACTGAATGTGAAAGGATCATGGTCTATGTGGTTCCCTGTTTTTAGCCATAACAATGAATTTAAGCACAGAGACTTGTGTTTCGTTATATTGTAGATGGCTCATGATATTATCGATACTTTTGAAGATACAATATCACAATATTTTGGTTATTATTACATCACTAAAAATGAGACAGTAAACTCAATTTGGCCAAAAGATGACATCTATCCTGTTTTAAATGTACATTCGGTAAAGGGTGGTTTAACTTCTCAACAGCGCATGTGCATGATCTGTCTCTCACCATCGGACCATCAGGCCGTGCTCCAGGAAGGTCTTCAGGTTAGGCAGAGTCTGTTGAAGGTCTGGTGTGGTGAGTCCATGTTGATATCTCAGCTGCAACAGAAGAGAGACGCAGTATTATTAACCCACCGCACTGCTCTGTGTGTGACCGTGTGGTGGAAGACATCTCCAAGTTTGGATGTCGTCTGAGAAGGAGAAATACCACCAACATAAGCGGCCTGAGGTCTGAATTCTTTCCCCATGATCTATTTTCACACTCCCTGCTGGACAATTACTCTTTCAGACACATCCTACCCCGATAACAGCCTCACATGTTAAGAGTGTGGAAAGACGAGGTATGAGATGCTATAGTGGCTAGACAAAGCTAAACACACCAGGATGCAACAGGACTAAAAAACTGTTAGAAACCCAGTAACATTTGCCCCTCCTCGTTGAACCCACTTCTAAATTTGGCATCTATGTTCCTTCCTTCTCCCACAGTGCTCTAATTCATGACGATAGAATCAAATCCACTGGAAAAAAAATCCACACAGCCACCTTTAAACTCCGGGACAGATACCAGGAATAGCTTCAGATTAGCACTGTCACATAGGCCTGTAGAGTTTACTTAAAATGCATGACAAGTTTTCATATATACATTTTATTTTTCTTTTGTTTGGCTGAATACTAGTACCTGTGGTAAATATTTGTTATAGTTTTATGCCAGGTAAGTAGCAGTTTGTGAAGAAATGTTGAAAACAGTTCTAAAAAGGAATCCTTCCATCTACTGTATGTCATCAAAAAACTAAATTCTATCCAAAATACAGGGACAATTAAAAAAAAAAATGCAGTAGTCTTATATAGAGCTTTTCCAGACACTCAAAGTCGCTTTACAATTTGCTGTATTGTTCATTCACTCCACACTCACTGGTGGTAAGCTACAATTGTAGCCGCAGCTGTCCTGGGGCAGACTGACGGAAGTGAGGCTGCAAACTGTCCCATAGGTACAGGTACCCTCCGACCATCACCATCACTCACGCACACACAACATTCATACTCGGCAATGTGGGTGGAGTGTCTTGCCTAAGGACACAACAACTGGTGCCCCACTGTGGCACCTGATTTTCTCACTGGTCTCCCATCCAAGTCCTAACCAGGCCCGGCTCAGCTTAGCTTCTGAGGTCTAACGAGATCAGGCTTTGACAAGGAGGTCTGGCCTAGCCTAACCTAACCTAACCTTACTAAATGTTTTTGGAATAGTGAACACAGGGTAAAATCTTTAGCAAAATCCAATTGAATGAACAGCAGAGAAGCATCACCCTGCACATCCAGCGTTTATCTGCAGGCAGCACCCGCTCACATCTGGTTTATCTCCATGAAACCCTGGCAACACCTCGCACTACAAATACTTTGGGAGAAGAGATGAGGTGGACATGACCCCAGCCTATCAGTCACCTGCACTCGCACCATTATAAAGACATAATGGATCGTTGGCATGTTCATAAAAAAGTATTAGAGACTTACACACGTTTATACGTAAAGGTCAAAGGTCAGGCAACCATTTTGTCTTCCTGTAGGTTTGTATAAGAGTTAAGGAGAGAGACAGATTAGACGCAGCGTATGATCCAAGCCTATGATGTTTCTTTGCCAATGTTCTTCACAGCAGTATAAGTATGACTGTGGGTGTAAGGATTTATTAGATTTTAAAAACAAGCTTCTGCATTGGCCTTGCTGTTGTACTATTGCTATTACTATTATAATTTTCCAAATTTTTTTCTGAAATGTAAACACTGTAAAGTAAAAACACCTATTTTATTTGACACAATTGTGAAAATTTTCAACAGGAGTCAGTTTTGGTATTACAGGGCCCATATTACACTATTTTTTGATCTGTTATAATATTTTATCATCACAAACATACCTGGAGTTGTGTTTTGTTTCATTTCCACAATGAAAAAACAATCTGGCATTTTTAGGCTGTTCTTCTCTCAAACAGAAAACACTCTGTTTCACCTTGTGATGTCATGTGGTAATATAGGAAGTGCTCCACTGTTCTTAAATTCCATGCACTAGATGCTTCACTAAAATGATTTGGATGATTTCAGCCCTGGAATTGACAATCTTTACTGAAGAAAAAGTAAAATGTGGCTGTTAACCTGAAAACTACCATTTCAGGTCATTACAAGGTGGAACAGAGCATTTTGAGCTTTGGAGACGCTAATAAAGGATTACTCAAAATGCCTGAATGAAACAAAACACAACTCCAGGTATGTTTTTGATGAGGTAACAGCATTATAACATGGCTTAAAGCTCAAACTCACCGTAATATAGGACCTTTAACAATCATTTATTTATTATTTATTTGTATAAAAGCTAGCCTCAACCTCAGCAATCACCTGTTTTACAAATGTAGTAACAACTTTTAGGGGTTTCCACATTTAATAAAATGGATTCAATGAGTGACTCTCTAAACCAGGGGGGTAAGCCACCTTCCTAACAGTAGTCTAATAATATGACTGGTAGGACAATTAATAATAATTTAATAAAATCAAGATTCAGTCATCTCTAATCATCAATTATATGTTTAGCTCTTTTTAACTGAGAACTCTTCTGCCAGTCCTGTCTGTAAAATTCAGGCCTATATCTACTTGAGTAAAACTGCTTTCCAAGACTATTTTTAGTGTATAAGAGGAAGGCATTAACAGAAGAGAGATGCCTCAGCCAGTGAGGGGAGCTAAACTTGTATGAACACAGAAATTCATTCAGGTCTGACAGAAAACCTCAGGCTCTGACCAGATGACGGTGATGTGCTGTCCGCAGAGCTGGTCTAACGGAACTGGCTTTGACTCCACAGGCCAAGATCAATATCAGCAGCACCCATAGCATACATGAGAGCGTCTCTAAGAAAAGAACGGCTCTACCTCATGGAAATCAGGCTTAAATTAGGACAGCACCATGTGAGAAAGAGATGCAATATTCAGTAAACATGATAAGTATTGCACTAACGATATTATTGCAATATTTTACATAGTCTACTTTTCCTGCTCAAAAGCCACTTGTTCAGACAAACTTATTCCATGCCCCCTTTGCAAATGTAGCTTTATCTATAATAAGCTTTATCTTTTACATTTTAACATGATGTATTTTACCATTATTCATACTGTCATTTTTATACTGCCTTATTGTATTTTGTACAATGATCTTGAGTGTCTTGAAAGATGCCTAAAATAAATGCATTATTGTTAAATAAAGAAAAGTGCATGCATTCATTAATTACTCAAATTGTGTCAAAATAAAAACAGTCTAAAGCAAGACTAACCCAGAATGACTAATTAAATGTATTTTTGTCCATTTTGCTAAAAAAAGAAAAGGAAAAAAAAAGATATTTTTGTAGCCCTAGTATACATTACAAATCAGATATGAGTAGAGCTAGTATTTATACACAATGTATGCTTTCTTTGATACGCAGATGAATAATAAAATAACAAGATTGCTTTTCCGGAGCATATTTTCACCGTCAGGTCTTAAGTGTACTGAATAATAAAAAATGTAGCTGTAAGTCAAATTATCCTCAGTCTGTGTGTCTGAGGACCAGAGGATGTGTGAGACAAAGAAAGAATTCACATGCATTTACACATGTTTTTACACATAATCTTACCGAGTGTGGAGCAGCTCATAGAAACTTAATCAGGTGAAGACAGGCCCTGATGGCTGAGGTCATTCACTGGCTTGGAGCGCACTTCTTTATTAATGAGGAATGCGTTTGAGAAGGATGTTCTGAGGTAGAAGTGTGGAAAAATGGCTGAAAATTATTTGATTATTTGGAATTTAGTTGGGACTGACACGGATGTTTAGATTAAAAAATTACTCATTTATAGAAAGCTTGTTATTTGTTAGATGTTAAAGCAACATCACAAAATTTTCTGAAGGTAGCATGCGACCTGCATGATTCCATGGAAACAGAAAGTTAAAACATACATACGGAATATTCTCCATGGAGTTATATTTTTATGATATACAGTAGAATATTATTGTCAAAAGGAACAACATAACCATGTTTTTTCCAATGTTTTTCCAAGTTGTTCAGTGCGATAAAAACATGATTTTATTTTTGTGTAAAAAGTTAAGCAGTGGGGCTTTAAGTTGGGAACATTCACAATTTTGACACCACAATGTTACTGGTGACAACCCCCCCCCCCCAATACTGCACGTTCTCATGTTCTGTGTAATTGTAGTACTTGTGGTGTTATTTTTGTGGTGAATTAAGTTGGATACTGCTAAAACCCCTTGGGAGAGACAGCATCTGACCCAAAGTCCAGCGACTAGACTATCAATATTCATAACCTGGTCTGGCCCTCCCTGATGGAAGCCACATTCACTTGCGCTATGTGAATATAGTATGTGTTACTCATGGCCTCAGTCCTGGGAAGCCATATTCTTGGCCGCCGCCTGTCAAAATGTTCAATCATGAATTCACTCCTTTCTTCTCAGCTTGTTTAAACCAAATAGAAAAAATATTAGTGACCCCACAGTGTCTTACGGAGGAAAAATAGAACAGGAATGCTATGAGGGAGAAAACACGCGAGGAAACTTAATGAGTGTGATTTCCAAAAGTGCGCACCATGAAAGTGTTGGATGTCAGCTGAGACACCAGTGCAATGGGAAGATTTAGATTCTGGTCTGTAAACTGTTCCTGTGGAGTATGTGGCAACTCCCATGGGACAGACACGCTGCAACTAATTCAGATGACATCACCATTATCATAGGCCAATACTTTTTAAAGGTCTTCTATTATCCAAAATTGACTCTTGTGAGCTTTAAGCCATGTTCGAAAGTTATTAGCTCATCAAAAACATACCTCGAGTTGTGTTCTGTTTCATTTGTCTGTTTACATCTCCAAAGCTCAAAATCCTCTGTTCCACCTTGTGATGTCATGAAGCAGTAGTTTTCAAGTTTTTAGCATTTCCTCAGTAGAAATTGGCAATTCCGGGGCTGAAATGATCCACATGATTCCATTGAAGGTGTATTTAAAAACACAGTGGAGCACTTCCTAAACAACATTATGTGATAGATCAGAAAATAGTGTAATATGGGCCCTTTAATACAGATGGAGGACAGCTGAAAGTAATATTTTTAAAATGCAGATGTTTTACTGTAATACAGTGAGTTATTGGGTCTAGTCAATAGTAGACATGATCATGTTCAAAATTTGTGGATTTAACTTTTGAAAACTTCATAAACTATGAAATCAATAGCGATTTGTCCCATCTGAGAGTATGCCATCATCACATTCAAGAATCTGAAAGTCACTAATACTTATAAAGAAAAGGAAAGCTGAATTTTCAGGCAAACAGCATCAGAAATGATCCAGGATGTTATTATAAGAGCGGTAGTCATTTAGTCAAATATTTTATTAGTCGGCTAAAAAAACTTTATTCAGATTATAGGGATTTCTATGCACAACAGCAGAAAGGAGAAAGGAGTGAAACGTAAGTTTAATCTGCATTTACACATTAGAAGATGGTATAGTACTCATCTGTATAATAAGTAGTTTTTATGCCAAATGATTAACCTAGCAAGACTGTAGCTGAACTGTCAACTGTTTTTAGTTGAATCATCAGACATCACTCACAGTTACTTGATTATGAATGTAATTTCAAATGACCACATTAAGAATATATCTGACGTGATACTAATACTAACGTGGATCTCAATAAAAAAGTAATTTTAAGAGCTTTTGCTGGAGCCTCTCCTCACTGTTTCATATAATGAATTTATTCTCTACACAGGGCACGTCTTTAGGTGACCAATCATTTCTTTATTCGATTACAGCCCTAGTTTCCATGTCAACAGCTTCAGAGAGGGTCTCACAAACCGCTTAAGTGTTGTCCACTTGAGATCGCTTGTCATTCCCGGTTTCCCTTTCAGACAGTGTGATGAATGCGGCTCTGCTCCTTGTGCGTGTGCTGGAGCGGCCCACGGGGTTCTTTGTAATGGGGCTAACCAGATCGTGGTGAGAAATTCCCTGAACCCATTGAGGAGGGCTGTAAGGTGAGCCGTGTCCCCTCCCCTGAGCGGGCTGCAGGGGAGGGAAGAGGGGGAGGGCATCCGGCTTTCACATGATGATGACATCGTGAAATGGATCGGGCCAGAGCTGCTCTCACTGCTCACACCTCTGCGGCTGGACACTCCCTCATCTCTCTGTGCCTCCTGGACAATGGGATTCTCCTGCGTGTTTTGTGGCCAATCAGCTGCAGGGGACGATTATAGAGGACATTCTGTTAATAATACTAATGGATAATTGTGCTAGCTCAAATTTCGATTTTGAGATCTTGTGCAGCCCTATTCGTCACTTTAACACCTATCACAAAGTAAGATCTACTGACACTTTGCAGCTGATGTCATCAACTTTCCCCGAGGGTGTGATGCTAACTGTAAGCACTGCTCTGTCTGAGGCTTGTTAAACTTTAATCTGAGCTTTACTTCAACACAATCTGAAAACCGACTTAGTTGGAACTACAACAGGTGAGATGTCATGCTGTTAAACAACATTACAGTCAGAAGCTAGCTAGCATTAGCCAACAGTCTTTCAGTTAGTCACTCTCTCATTTTTATTGAAAAACCTAAACAGGACCATGAGCACTCGTATTGATCAGAGGCAATGTGTTGTTTTTCAGGCTATTTTTGACAGTATTAGCCAATCTGTGCATTGTGTCACCATGATAACTGATGAACTTTCCGCCATACACATCCATGTACAACACCTCCAGCACGATGTCACTGCAAAGTATCAATAACAATAACAAGACACATGTTCCAGGAGCTCCAATAGGAACAAATCTGTTTACAGTACATGCCAGCCGTCATTTGGTAAGACCTGCTTGTTTGCCTGGGGCTCTGTGTAGTGACTACCGCTAGTTTATGCCTGCAGTATTACTATTCCCATGCATTTGTCAGTACCAATCACTCTCAGATAGGAAAGGCTAATGTGGGCGGGCTGTGGGGACATTTTGAGCCTGATTGGTGTTGATTGTGGTGTGGGATGGAGCAGGGAGGGTGGGCCAGGTAACAAGACAAGCCTCCCCTCTGAGTCTTTTATGAAATGAGCTCAGCATAAGTAGACATCACTACAGCTCAACCATCGCTGAGTCCTAGCTTTGTTTGACAGGTGAGCCCCCATCTTAAAACAGAGATGTGCAGCGGAGCAAATCGGGGACTCGGGATATTTTCATCAAACAGCTTGCGTTTTCTGTTAAAAGGTTATAGCAGTGCTCTCCTGAGAATCTGGGCTCATCTCATGCATGTCCAAACCACATGACAATTATCCTGTGATTAATCATGACTTGGGGTTAGTCCGCTGGGGTAAAAATAGAAATGTGTACTCTGTAGCATACACAGGCCACACATGGGCCCCCGGGGAGATAATCAAGGGTTCATTAGGCTCTGTGATCGTTTGGTTTCAACAATTAACAAGGTGCATGTATTCCGCTTTAAAGGGCCCATATTATGCTACTTTCTACTCAATGTTATAATGTTGTTTCCTCACCACAAACATACCTACGCAGCCCTTTTGTGTAAAATAGAGCGAGTTTGAAAAATAGGGTGAGTTTGTAGAAATTTTAAATTACATAATTTGGGGAAAATAATCAAAGTCTGCTTTAAATATCCCCTCCAAAAAATACTGGCAGAGCTTATCGACCATTGGCTGCTCTGGATTCTAAACAATCGTTTAGAATCCGGCATCACGGCAGTAATTGCCAAAAAATAAATAAATAAATAAAATAATTCCAAAATTGTGAAGCCCAATAGAACACAAAATGTCACAGACAATATCTCATTCTTTATTATTAAATTGTTAGGACATATTTTTCACTTTTTCTGGAATATACTGTAAAAAAAAAAGTTATACTGATCAAGAACAGTTTCCATTGATGAGTGAAACAAATAATTTTAATGAAATGTAAAAATTCCGTTGGCTCTTGTGAACAGCCTCGAGGCATCTCTGTCCTCTGTAAACCACATCGAAAATCACACATCAATACAAAGGTCAGGCTCTGTCCACAACTTCAGCCAAGACCATCGCAAGACCCTTCACACAAGCCAGAATCGCCCACAGAGCACCATTAAGATTTCATTTTGTCGAATACACACATTTGTTTGTCCCCATTACAGCGATTTGTAGTTCACACAGTGGCATCTATCAGCTTTTTAAATTACTGTTTACAAATGTGCAAGCTCAATAAAAGGGTTTTTTTTTTTTTTTGATGGACTTCACTGTTCGCTAACCAATGGGGACGTTGTTGCCAGTGATTCAAAATTGGTTGCAGTTTTGCTAAATAAACATATCCCATACTCTGATATAGAGCACACGTTTGAATGTTATATTTATATCCACTGGCATCCTCTGTGATCTTCTGTTATGACTGCTCCGTAAACAGCTTAGCTCATCCAACAGTCTACAGCAATGTCTTCTGTAGCCAATGTGCAAATTCAGCCAGGGTGCAGGGATTTCTTGTTTATGGCACAATAATTATGTCTATAACACAATAAAACAGACCAGCACTGGGCCACACTATGAAATGATAACCGCTCATTAGCAAGTCACGGTAACTATAGGTCTTTGTTTTTCATCCAATAGGACATTTTACCAGAAACAACTCCATTTTGTGGGTTACATCACATGCTTCATACCAACACTAGTTCACCACAATGTCATGTATGTATCCGGTTGCAAAATTAATAATGTATTGTGGCGTAATAGTTTGCAATCCAGAAAATTTGTCAACCTCTCACTGGAAATCATAACCGTGAGCTTTGCAACAATTAACCCAAATAAAGTATAACAAATTCTCTCCAAACGTGATTATTTACATGGATGAGATAAAACAGCAACATCAAGTTACATAATTGTCAGGAAACAATTGGAAAAACAAAGACAAAGGCTCCAACTTGCCATGGCAGTGAGTAATTTAAAAAAATGTTTCAAGTAAACATTTGGGGAAAACTAAAATTTCCTGGGTTTGTGATGATGATTGTGATCAGAATCAAACCTCCAGAAAAGTAGATTTTAAACACAGGATTAGGGTGTACACTTTTGAAACTAAAAGTGGTTTATGTACAAAATAAACTGTAAAGTTATAGACCTGTCCAGGAGTGACACATTTAGAATTGAATTGCTGTGCACAGCCTAGTATTGATATACACATCTCAAGACTATCAAGGGATTCTAGAGAGAAATGTGCTGGTCAGTGTCAGAAAGCTTGGTCTCAGTCGCAGGTCATGGGTCTTGCAACAGGACAATGACCCAAAACACACAGCTAAAAATACCCAAGAATCGCTAAGAGGAAAACATTGGACTATTCTAATGTGGCCTTCGATGAGAGCCCTGACCTAAATCCTATTGAGTATCTTTGGAAGGAGCTGAAACATGCCATCTGGAAAAGGCACCCTTCAAACCTCAGACAACTGGAGCAGTTTGCTCATGAGGAGTGGGCCAAAATACTGAGAGGTGCAGAAGTGTCATTGACAGTTACAGGAAGTTACAGGAAAAGCTTGTGCAACGAAATATTAAGTGTACAATCATTTTTGTCCAGGCCTGTTTCATGAGTTTATTTTTTTAAGTAATTCTGCTGAAGCATGGCTGAAAAGCAATGTCTGACTTTCATTGGTTAAATTTCACAGATTTTTTATTTATTATTACTTTTGTCAGATTCAAGTTATTTCTGTGACTATTGTTTTCTTTCATTAACCAAAGGGTACCAACAATTTTGTCCATGTGTGTAAGCATTCAATCCCGTTCATTTTAATAGGACAGCTAAATTAAAACATACATTATGAAGTTTATATATAGCGTTGACAAATGGTTGTGGTTTGTTACATTTGCCAAGAAGTAATACTAGCCAATATCTAACATCCAGCTCTAGTTTCTAAAGTTCACTAATGCAGGATTTGTGGCGCTTGAAGAAATCAGACTAATAGTTTACTGTGAAACTGTAGTGACACTCTATATTTGTGGTGCAATATTGTCCAGCATAACGTTAGATTTAAGAAATGTTTATTATGTGATCATTAGCATGTATGCTAATTTGAGAGCTAAGCACTAATGTTATACTAGTCGTTCCCAAAGTCTGCAGAGGCGTGGCCCCCCCTATTTATTCGAAGATTGCACAGGGGCCCCCAATAAAAACGCATACTCAATGCAAAACTATGCCAGCTGGTGTCTCCCAACATCCAAGACTCCTCAAACTGGGAGGAAGAAGCCTGGTCCAGGAAAGGCACGGTGGCTGAGTGGCTAGTAGCACTCACGCTTCACAGCAAGAAGGTTCCGGGTTCGATCCTCTGGGCACTCCGGTTTCCCCCATCAGCCCAAAACTATCTTCCAATAAGATCATGGAGATGGGTCCCCGGGCGCCTGAAAGATGAGCTGGCCACTGAGAAATGCAGAGAAATAATTTCCCTATGGGGATAAATAAAGCATGTCTTCTTCTTCTTCTTTCTTCTACCCCTGGAGGACAGCGCTCTAGTCAGGGTGCTGCGCGAAGTGTTGGAGGCCTAGCTTGCAGATCAGGTTCAAATAAGCCATTCTTTGGACCTAAAGCTTAAAACTCAGGAGAGTATTGGCAAAGAAAAGGACATGAAGTTGCAAAAACTCACTGATGCTCTTCAAGGACAAGCAGCTACAAGACCAAGTTAATGTACATAAGGAGATCCGGTACCTGTATAATTCTACAGTACAGGAAAATGTGCAACTAAAACAAGCTTGCCAACCCCAAAAGAGTTACAAAAAAGACTTGGAGTTGAAAAAGTTCAAAGCTACTCTCCAGAAAGCCAAGAAAGCGAAGGAGCTAGAAAACCAAGTTACAAGGAGATAAGATATCTCTAAAACAATACAGTGAGAGTCAATGTCCAGATCAAAGATGAGCTGGCCTACACCAGTAAAGTCCATGAGAAGATGAAAGGAAAACTTAAAACACCTATAATGGACACTCAATCCCCTTGTATTGATGTTGGTGAAGATCTAACCAGCAAAGAAAATGAGAAACTGTCAAGCAAGGTGCAGGAGCTGTCTCCAAACTCTTCTCAGTACAAGAAGACCTGCGTCTCCTGAAGTTCAAAGGTCACAGTGATCCAGCCACCCAAAAGGAGCAACTGTAGTGGAGGAGTAGAGGAGAGCGCCTAGGCGCCAACAGTGCTAAAGCACCTCCAACCATTGCCCTTTGCACTTGCATTGTGATTTATTTATTTATTTCTTATTTTTTCATTTTAAAACAAAGGAGCATTTTTAGTAAAAAATGGGAACCACAATATCTAAAAATGGGAATTGTACATTTCTCTAGATGTGTTTTGAATGTCTGTGATCAAATGAAGTCTTGTCTATCCATGGGATGAAGTGGGGAATATAATATTTGATTTATCTGGGGAAAATGATACACCTCAATAAATATACATTGCATGGAGTTCTGTTTGAAAATGTCTAGGATTACACACGTCACTGAGTTGTACAACCGAAATTCCTTTTCTTGAAAGTCAGAGCAATCCTTGGCTCTGGTTAGGTTTTATGTTCATCATCAGGATCATCATCTGGTTCCACAGCTTAACACAAAATCAGGATACATAAACAGCAAATGCATATTTGTTTACAGCACACAATACCTTCCACACAGAAGTGTCAGCAGACGGTTTTCAAAAGAGGCCAGATATGGGAGCAATTTTGAAATGCAGGCAATATCCAGCTAGCCACAATCACGAACATTTTGAATAATCTGTAACAAACAGATCTGAAGAAAAATTTATTTTTCCTCAGTACATATTGTAAAAGCAGCTCTTAGAGTAAAAATGAGGCCGCTGTATGCTGTCTGCATCTTATTATTAAGATTTTTTTAAATCATCCATGAACAAGAAAGTACAGTTTGTGCGCGGTTACCATACTAATTGTTATTAGCAAGACACCGCACTAGTGTCTAATTGCAGTAATAATAAGCAGAATGCTATTAAAGCATTTAAGCTAAAAAAAAAAAAAAACACCTTAAAAATTACTTTCAGGGGTTTCAATACAAAATCAAATTAAATAATTGTTGAGTACATTTTCATTTGATATTCAAAAGGCAAATATGCTGTACCTCTGGATCTGTCATCTCAAACAGAAAGAACATAAAACAACTTAAACTCAAGCTGCTTTGACTGAGCCATCAACAGTGACTTGAAAGGAACCATGTTGTGTGCCCAACAGAAGTTACAGGTTAATCATCTGGAGTCTGAGGCTCTCCAGCATAGCGGAGAAATGTAAATGTGGTTTTGCTCAAAGGTACAGAAGCCAACCATGTCTCCAATTTATGATGGTTTTTAAAGTGCTTTGAAAAGTACTATACGCTAGTTTTCAGGTTACCTTTGACTTGCTGTCTTCTGTCAAGATACCCAGGCGTTTCACTCTCATAAACAGATCCATACTAAGAGACCATCAGATAAGAGACGCTGAAAAGGTATGTTTAAGATTATGGTGTTTGACTAAGTTATTGACTTTAGAAGAAGCCATCGCAGCCTTAAGTACCAGAGCAAAGCCAACCCTCGCATAGCTATGGGAACAGGGCTCACTGCTCACTCTCTACAGTATGGCACTTCCTTAACAGGTGAAATGTAATATTCTGTGTACTTCCTCTCTCTGTTGCCATTTCAAACAAGCAAGTCATAAAAGTGTTTTAATATTGCATAGTCCAACTTTCCTCACTTCATTTACCATTGCTAACCTAAGCTCGCTCTCCTTCCTCTGCTCTGTCCGCTCCGTGCTGTCTCCTCCACACTGTGCTAATGTAATACAGGTGTGGCGTGGTCCAGTGCATGAGTCAAAAGCAGCCCTAACTCAAAACAGATTCTCACGTCGCATTACTTGTTGTTACACTTTACTGAGTATCGTATTGCCGCCAAATTCAGTCAACAGATTTACATAATTACGGGAAAAGCAGTGTGAGGGGAATAGGAAATTCAGTTAGGAAGACCACCGGTGCCAGAGGACCCGTGTTACTCGCCTCTGACCCCAATCATAGCGGGGTGCCTCTAGGGTGGGTACTGCCAAGTTTACGCTACAGAGGAAATCCGTCATGATTGGGCAATGGATGGCAAAGCAAGGAGACAGTAGGCCCTTATAATGATATTTCCTGCTTTATGTTATAATATAATCCTCATCAAAAACATACCTGGAGTTTGGAGATGTAGACAGACTAAAAATGCAGGATTACTCAAACAAGTGTGATTGAAACACCTCCAGGTATGTTGGTATGTTTTTAAGGAGGTAACAACATTATAACATGGCTTACAGCTCACAAGAATCCTTTTTTGTAATATTTTAATTTTAAATGTATTATTTAAAGTATTGTACGTGTATTAAGAGCACATGTACTTGTCAAACTTTAGTTGACCTTTTAGAGTCCATTTTCCTGGTTAAACTTTCCAGGTTAAATTAAACCCGTAACTTTTCTGGTGATGGAGATTTTATTGCTTTGCCTGGAATGTTTCAGTTACCTGTGTATTTATTACTAGGAATACTTTCTGAGAATATTTTCTTTCATTTAATTTGTGTATTTTAAATGTCACTTAATGCCTGTATTTCATTTTTAAGCAGTCTTTCTGAGCAGTGCAGTTACTTTTTGTGAATGACAATACAAGTATCAACAAAGTGAGATTTTGTTATGCCAATTATTGTTATGTTTAGTCCGTGTTATTTTTAGACTATGGAGGTCTCTTCTGTTAATGGGAAACATTGAGCAACTTTGCTGGTCACCTGCGTGAGAGAGATCCATTTAATACCATACTGAGGAACATTCCAAGCATCTCCATGGAGAAGGTGGCACTGTGGCAGGCCCTCCTCCAGAAATGTTCAATATAGTGCACATTTAAGTTTCTAATAAACAAGAAAGTAGTGGTGTAGAGTCACAGTAAAGAGAGCTTTAACTATAATGCCCTCACATCAGCAAGTAGCAGTAAGTAGTTAAGTATCACCATGTGTTTGATTACTGCCTCTACTAATTCAAGTAGTAATGGAAGAAGTAACAGCACTGATAAAATAGTAGTTTTCGCATATAGGGCACTTCTTTCACCCCTGAGTATGGAGGAAGCTGCAGTGACACCTATAGGGGAAGAATTGCGTCCCCCAGGGCTAGTGACCCTCTGTGCTGTTACACTGGTGCCATGAAACTCGACCCCCCAAAAGCTGTACCCCATTTGTGAACTTAACTCCCTGCTTCACTTCCTGTTGGTAGCACTGGCGGGCAAAGGCTCCATCAATCCTCTATAGTGGCTTCTGTTTGAAAAGTCACCAAGAGTACATGTTTCATTCGTCGTTAGGGAATAAAAAGCATTAAAAAGATTGTTGAGGTAAAGGCCACGAGGGATGCAAGTAATAATTATTTTAGTAGTCCACGATTTCTTATGCACATTGAGATTTCTTAAATACATTTTTAACCAGATAAAGGTAAACTAGGCTGACTGAAGGCTTCTAAATGGAGAATATTTATGAAACTATTTAAAAATCACTTTGTGATTTACTTTTAACAATCGAGTTTCAAGCTTCAAAGTTCTTTATTCGTCATTCAAACATGCAAAAGAAAAGCATGACAGAATGAAACTTGTTCAAGGTCCAGTAACTAAAAGAGATACAATATTATACAGAACAATAATAAATAGTACTGTACATTAAAAATGCATCTATCCAACTATTTCCTGTCATGTGTTTGGAGTAGTGCGCGTGTCCGCGATTAGCGGTTAATTACAATTAATGCATTTTGTTCGACCAACGTCTTGATCGACAATTAATCGAATTAAAGTCGATTAATTGTTGACATCCCTAGTTTGGAGTCCGTATTGTCCAGATAATGATTATCAGAAAAGCCATTATTTTAGTATTTTGATTCTGATTGCATGTTCCCTTTTCTCTTCCAGTTTGTCTTGCAACACTGTAATTTCCTCATTAAGCAAAAAATAAAGGTTTTAGGCGATTAGGCATGATTGTGCTCATTAGTTGGTGAAGAGCATAAGAAATTACTCGAGGACTATGACCAGTTCAGAGTAGGTTTCCATCGTTTGGTAAGCTTTAAAATAACATGGGATGGGATTATATAGTCATTAAATAATTTTATTATAATGGGAAAAGGTTCAGGTACGCTAACCTTTTATACAAATACGGTGTTTCCACACAATCCCTATAAAAATAACATGAAGGATGAAAATAAACTCTGTAAGCAGGTACACCAACATCGTTTTGATCTATCAAATAACTAATGGACATTTAATATTTCAGCAGTGAAATTAGTTTGTTTTTTAGTTTGTTTTTCACAGAAAATGTGCAATATGCATCAAAATTAGACCGGTGGATAAATTTGGGCACCTTAACAGAAGAATCATATCAATATTTATTAGAGCCTCCTTTTGCAAAATAACAGCCTCCAAACGCTTCTTATAGCCAACCTAAACATGCGCCATAGGTAAAATCCTCCAGCTTAGGGCCTGACCAAGCCTAAATAACAAAACAAAATCATGGGGATGGTCCCCGGGTCAAATATAGAAACAACTTCTCCTGTGCGAGATCAATAAAGGTCAATCTTCTAATCCTTGACCACTGTAAGGCGCTTTGTGTTACAATTTTGTATGAAAAGCGCCTTATAAATATTGTTTGTTTGTTTGTTTGTAAAGAGTGTCTGGGTTCTGGATGAAGGTATATTAGACCATTCTTCCTTACAAAACATTTCTAGTTCAGTGAGGTTTGATGGTTCCCGTGGATGGACAGCCTCAAATCATTCCACAGATTTTCAATGATATTCAAGTCTGGGGACTGGGATGGCCATTCCAGAATATTGTACTTGTTCCTCTGCATGAATGCCAGAGTAGATTTTGAGCAGTGTTTTGGATCGTTGTCTTAGTCAAATATCCAGCCCCGGCGTAACTTCAACTTTGTGACAGATTGTTGAACATTATTCTCAAGAATCCACTGATATTGAGTGGATTTTTTTTTGTTTGTTTGTTTGTTTTTTTTACACACAGCATTACTACATTTTTATATTATGGGCAGTGGGGATTACCCAAATGGTCTGGAGCAGGATTCCCGTTCACTTGGCTCGGCCCACTTCTGACTGTACTGCATTTTTCAGGCTGTTGAGGGCTGTGTCTGCTTATTTGAACTACTTATTTTAGAAGGTACACAGCCATCATAAAACAAAGGAATGAAATAATATTTGATCTTGGGGCACTATAACATTTCATTGCTCAAAGATAAAATGTCAGCATTTGGCATAAAGGGTAAACTTTTTTTGTTAAGTTTCCTGCATTCTAACAGTTTGTCAAGAGTGAACACAACACCGATGACAGTAAAATGACAACATCTGGCATCTGGTACAGCAAATGGGCCAACTACATGTCCTATCAAAACAGTAAGCAGGGAGCCCAAGATTAAAGCGCGCTCCTCCAATATTTCACAGAGTTCAAAAGGATTTTCACAAAGATCCTGCTGCTATTCCATCAGAGAAAAACTGCCGCATCAAACTGCCCGGCGTAAGAGTCTGGTTCGCAGGGGATAAAAGTAGCAATAGTAAACAAGATGTCCATTATATGTGTCCACATAAAAGGAAAGTATCAGAAACTATAGCCCGCACCATATGGGTTTATATAGTGAGTGGTCTGTGAATGGTGTGGTTAACTTTTGAAACGCATAAATTATTACTATCAAAAGTATCAAAGCTACAAGAAGTCAGCTCTGTTCCCGAAAATGTCCAGTTTCTGTAGTTAATATAAGAATGACCGTGTGATTTAAATAATTGAAAAAAGTAGCAAAAGAGTAAAAGTAATTGTAGTGACAGGGCTGTGTGATATGGCCAAATTACACACACTGGATTATAATTCTTATCATATCCTATTATTTGTGAAGAACTGCCAATTGCACAAAAACTTCATTTTGCAAGTAAAAAAGTCAGGGGTAAACTTGCTTCATAATAATCCACAAATTTAAGATTCTGTAATAAAAAAAAAAAATCTCAATTATTAAAAAGATTATTCAAATTAAATCAAATAAATTAATTGCCCAGTACTAGGTAGTGGAGTGGTAGATGGATTGATACAGTGCCAATCTGCGCATCAGTCCCTCCAAACACCATTAATCACACACTTACTGTATGATTAATACTGGGCAAAAGGGGTGAAGTGTCTTGCTCAAGGACACCACAGTTTCCATTAGAGTTATTGCTGCCCCACTGTATTGATGTCTCATATTCCCAGCGGTCTCTTATTCAAGGACTAACCAGGACTGGCTTGTTTAGGACTGACAAGCAGGAATATTCATAGTGTGAGCAGTAGATCTACAGTTTCACTTTTTGGACATGTATTCTTCTTCTAACAAGTCAGTGTATCTTACGAAACGAAAGCATAAGTGATATCACGACTGAGCTGTGGTTCATATTTGGTAGTAGAGCATGAAATGATTTCTGGGCTGGGGATAAAAAAAAAATCAAAAGAGCGTGACTGTGGAATATACAAGAAAGACATAAAACACTTGGCCTCTTTGCTGTTGGCTCCTCATATCAAATTAAGAGCTGCCACAGTTTGGGGCAAGTATAGGCCCGTGTCCGGTTTACTTTGGAAGGCCTGGAGCATTCTCTGGTCATCTGGGTTCGTTCAACTGTGACCCTGCATAGTGTTAAGGATGTTTAAACTTAAGGAGGGCTGTAAGACGAAAAACTTTCATCAAATATATAGACGTTTCTTGAGCAATTTTGTTGATTTGATGACGCTAGATTATATTCAACCACAGGTAGAACACATGTTTCATGGGTTTCAGTTTCCTGTTATATGGTGCTGTTATAAAGAAGGCTTGTTAATTGCTACAGCAACTTTTCATCACTGTGAAACCCTTAGAGCTGCAGCTAATGATTATTTTAGAAATCGATAGTCAGCAACTATTTTTTTCAATTAGTGGACTACATAAACCATTAACAATTTTTTTTTTACTATTGTTTTAGAAGTCGACAAGTCACAATTATTTCACTTAATTATTGCAGCCCTATTTCCCTGGAATAAAATAAAGAAAGAAGAAACAAAAAAACAGTAATGTTGCCCACTTTAGTGTGTACACTCTTGATGTGGTCAGCTTGTTATTTTGAACTTTTTAGCTTTACAACAAATGATATTAGCTGTCTGGGGCCTGGCATTCTTCATGAGTTGACAGTTAAAAATTTCACTTGCAATATTTTAATATCGCCAACATCCACTTCAGTGGCGATGCTATGTCTGCAAGGTAAATTGAAAACATCCCAGATTCAAGTTCATCTTCAAACAACTGATTGTTGGGAGCAGTCAAAGAGCTCCTTCATATACATTTCACTCCTGCTCAAATAATATTTCTTACAATCTGAATAAATATATACCAGACTCTATGGATTTTGGACTCTATGGAACCTAATTCTCAGGGTTCCAAATCGGATTAGGACTTAAATCGGAGCAGAGACAGAATTTTGAAGAAGAAACAAATAGCTATTGTGTGGTCAAGTTTTTTTCCTCTGCACTTTTGGTGGCCAGCTATGTGGAATGTTCCATTAATTTGGTGCAAGGGAAAGTGTACGAGGCGGTGCTTGTGGTTTTAAAGTCTTTAATGAGCTGGAAGTGAGCCATGTTTGAATTTAAAGTCACACCGCGCTGAGGCACAAGTGTCGCCTGCAACAGTCAGTACAAAGCAGTCTGACATGAGAGAGTTTAAAGGGGACGTTTAGAAACTTCTAACCATGTTATAACAGTGTACAGAGTTTTATTTCAATTGATTTATGAATGTAATTGTCCTGCATTTGAGGGTTGAATGCTCAGAAAAATTCAGTTTTCACCTATACCAGAAGTGAAGAAGCAGCTTGGATGAGCTGCAAAATGTATTCGACCAAATAAACTTTTGTCCAATTGACAAACTGAATTTCTGCTTTTGCCTACCCACTTATCTATACTTACTTGTAATTATTAACAAAAAAATCATAAGGTTGAAAATAGCTATTTTTCTACAATAAAAACAGTATCAATTGACTCATATTCTATTATAAAGACATTTTTGATCAGTATTATGCTTTACAATAAACAGAATGTACAATTGTGATATATGTATGTTATAGTTTAATACTAAATAGCCCTCAAAGGCATAATAGCTCTTATTATTCAATAGCCTATGGAAGATGAACGTCTTAGACTCAAGCCCGTCTTCAACAACTATTAACAATCAGTAATTACATAAAATGAGATGAGAGATGTAGTGTTTTCAATGGAAACACTATTATGTCTGTAAATAAACTCCATCAGAATGTCCTCAAGTCTGGGCCAAAGTGAATTAACCTCTCATAATTATGGATCTTTCACATGCTAAACAACTAATCAATTAATTGAAAGAATAAAGATGAATAGATTACCAAAGTAAACCTTATTTGCAGCCCTAATTTATTTGGATTCCGATTAGCAACAGGAAAGAGTTTACCATCAGTACGGGCCAGGGAGTCAGACTTTCACATTGTGGTAGTATTGCCCATCAAGTCTTCTTGTGTATTATACTATAACTTCTAATCCTGTTGACAAATGAGCTTCGTTGACTGACGTCCTCTCTCCACTTGTGGTGCATGTACTCTTTCCAAAACGCATAAAATCTATACACGTGCACGTAATTACAACATGTGCAATGGTGTTTATATTTGCAGTTGGCTACAGATGGCAGGGTGTAGTTTTTTGCAGACAGCATCCTAATTGCTATAAAAAGCTAACCGACAACTTGGCCAAGACAGCGTAGGCTAAAAGGGTTAGTTTCCATGGGGACGTAAACAGAATTGGCTATGATTTTGGCACTAAAACTTTAGAAATGTCCACATGATGTCATCATAGGTGAATGGCAACTGGGAGAACAACAACAAACAAAAGCTGTTGAGCTGTTAGAACACAAATACACATGACCCCACATCTGTATGTGTGTGCATGGTAAAGAAATGAGCCATTATAGTACATAATCTGTTCCCTCCATACTGAGCTTCACATCAGGCAAATTATCCTTCATCACCACAGAGAGCAGTTTGCACTTGATTTTATAGGCATGTCTGAACCTAAGCAGCTATGACACATAAAAATCATGATGACACATAAAAATCATGATGTACAGTATGTTCTTCATACAGTTAGTAGAAGTGTAATAACATTTTATGTATCCTTGGAAAATGTATGTTTTGTATTTTTAGAGTTATTTTAGAGTTAGTATTTAAGAGTTGAAACTGAGTGGTGACATTTGATTAACGTCACAGTAGGGCTGGGTGACATGACAACAAAAATTAAACCATCTAATACAAAACATAGTCAAACTGCAAAGTCTGATCTCTGCTCCAAACCAAATGCTTTTACTGACAGGATTGGCTGTAGACCTCTCAATCAAAAAGGCATATAATTAACGGCTAGAAATTACTTAACTTGATTCAAAGTTAATTAATTGTACTGCTGTACTACACAGGAACATTATTCTGATAAATGTTTGGTCAATTTTGGGGAGAAATACTTCAAGGTGTATATGCGTGAAAAGTCCCTCAGTCGTCCAGGTAGAATCCATGATAAAAGGAGAAGTTCAATTTGTCAACTGGACAAAGTTTGTTTGGTTGAAAATAATAAATAATAATTCGATTCTTAAACCAAGTCAAAACAGACAAAGAAACATTAGGGCAGACAATCCAGGGCAGAGGGGTGGAGAGGGTCGTTAGGCGTTGAATAGGGAGGCGAAACTAGTCGCCAGAGTAATTTGAAAAACAAAGAGACAGATTAGTGGGGATCGTTTCAGAGCTATTTCAGTGTAGGGAGCGCCGCCCGGCAGCTAGATATAAGCAGCGTCTAACCAGCACTAGAACCAGAGCTGACGAAGCCTCTCGGATGAGCGGCGAAACGTTTTCAACCAAACAAACTTTGTCCAGTTGACAAATTGAACTTCTCCTTTTATCTTTTCAAGGTGTATAGTTTTTTGTTAAATTACTATTGACAAAAGGGAACTTTAGAGGTGGTCTTTCATCTAAAAAACAAATATCACAATTAGCAGACTCCTTCTTCCAATGTAGGCTAGCTTAGTGTGAAAGTTTAATGGATGTTATTTAAAGAGCCCTTAAAACTAAACTGGGCCAAAACCACAGCTTATGTTTAAGCTTGAATTAGTATTTATTTAACAGCTGCTTTCCTGAGCGTTTGAGCCCCAACTCTCCCCACTAAATGTTTAATGATTAGACAACCTGAGTTCATTACAGACACTTCATTTATAAAGACAAAGTTGGTTTTGGTATGGCAGGGGGGATGAGGCCATAGCCCCCACACGGGCTCAGAGTGTAATCCAAACTGACATGTGGGCTTATACACACACCAGTCCAATGAGGTGACACAGAGCAGCGCTATAATGACTGACAAGCACAATAGACAAGATAGAATAGGACTTTTGGTTTATCCTAAATGATTAATACTACTAAAAACCTATTGGTGAAATGCGCTATTCTAATCCTGATTAAAAGCTGCCGAATAGCTGCAGTAGAAGGCCTTAAAAGAAACCATATGTGCTGGATTTAGAAACTATCTGATATTTTACTGACCAGATGAGGCGGGTTTTATACCAGAAACTGTTTAATGTCAATGAGCAGTAAAAAAAAAAAAGCCAGCGCAAGTGACTGAAGGACTCCAAATCCAAACAACCCAATAAAAGCTTTTGAGGAATTAACAAGAAAACAATTTTATTAACTTGCTAACTTGAAATTCACTGGGTGGCTGCCCTTTTTTATTTGACAAAAAATGTCTCAGAACTAAAGCTGGAACACACAAGTGAACACACACTGAAAAAGTTATGAGAAAAAATCTATATATTTAAGTTGGAAAACGAATACTTATTAAAGTAATTACGCATATATCCGCCTGCCAAGGCATGAAGAGAGATTACTACTTGTAGATCCAAAATCTAGACAAAAGAACAAGTTAATAATAATAATAATAGGCTAGTAGTAAAGTCTGAAATCCGTAACCTCTAGACTACCTTTGGTCTGAACAATGGCCACAGTTTATTTAGGCTTGCTATCCATATACTGTAGTTTTTCTCTCACACATGGAGTAAGTCCCATCATTGACTTCACCCTTACATTTTGGAATGCTCCCTCCTTTGCTGCCTCTTTGTGGTGATGGATAAACCTGAAACTACTAACCGCGAAATGTGGAAATTCAATTAGATGAATTAAAGTGTTTCATAAAGTCATAGGTGGCTGTCCAGAAGAATGGCCGTAAAATCGTGGCGCACTGGATTTGCCTTCACTGTTCGCACACACCCAAAACTGGAAGCCACACTACAGAGACGTAAAGGTGCATTGTGTAACTTTTCTGGTGGAGGGTCCGTCAAATGGTTTTCCCTGTGGAGATGTTATTGCTTTTTCTGGAATGTTTCACAGTGGTTTTGAACCTTACATCTTCATGGAGTCCAAACCAGACCAAGTTACAGGTCAGACCTGTGAAGACGCGACCCCGCTCAGACAGAATGCATTTTTTCTAGCTATTTTTGAGCTATAAAACCATCTATAATTTAATAAATGTAAGGTAGAGCAGTTTAATGACATATACCTAGAAACCAGCAGGTGATGGACCCCAATCAAAAAGTTACATAGTGCTCTTTTAAACTCACTACTGCATGAGGTCTTATAAATTGTTACTTGTGGCAAGCAGCGAGTGGAAGCTTCCTCTCCTAAACTACAAATGCTGGTATTTGCTATAGCGAGGTCTGCAGTATGCATTAGACCTGGTATCAAAAACAGACCTTGGGCAGTGCAGCTTCACAAACATAGAAAGCTGAATAATTTGGGAAAATACCCAATTGTGATTTCTCTGGCTACTAAAATTTGTAATTTATGTTTTAATGATAGGATTCTGTTCACAGTTCATATTTTAAATGCATCCAGGAAAACTGAAACATGAACTAACAAACTAATACAAGAATCTCATGTAGGCCTAGTCTGGGGGTCAGTGTTTATCTGTGTACCATTCTTTGCACTTGTAGGAAATATTTTGTTGTTTTTTTGGCAATATGATTAAGATTTGAGAACTTCTATGACTTATAGATATGAGCTAATTAGGGTGTTTCTTTCTATTTATTTATAGTAGCTCATTTTCAAATATATTGTACATTTTGAATTGAATACAAATCTGCTTAAGGATTATTGTGTCAGTAGCATGAATTTATTTATGTTATCATATTATCATTTATTGTCTATATTTTCTTTCAGCAATATATCACACTTAAAAATGTGGTATTGTGACAGGCCTAATCACATGTATTTCCAAACATGTTTGTACAGTTCTTAAGTACAGAATAAGAAAGAATATTTTGTTCAAAACTTGCACCCTTTGCAGTCTGCTAATTGTGTGCATTCAGTATGATTTACATTTGATTTTGCAGTCTTAAACATATGCCCAGCCTGTCAATTCTTCTGATAAAGACGCTAATACAAAACACAACTCAAAATAGAAGCTGTATCCAACAACAAATGCTGTGATGGAAAGCAGAGACCCCATTAAAAACAGAGACAACAAAAAAAACACATATTGCGGCTAAGTAAACTTTGAGCTGCACATAAAGATCTAACCTTGGTTAACAGCTTGTTCAAGATGTTTAGGCAGCCACATGGAGACTAAAGCACTGGGTGCCATTTTCCAGTTTGCTTATACAAGAAAAGCACCAACAAATGTGTGATGGAAGAACCGAACATGCTTCAAATTGTGAGATTATTCTGACAGGGGCAACCTTTGCTACTCAATCACTAATACAGAGGAGTCAGGCAAGAATTTCATCAGGTTTACTTCAGGTCAGACCAATATTTTGAGATGCTAAAACTTATCAGAAGTTAACTGAACCTGGAATTAAAGAAGACATATTAAGCTTTTGTCTGCTAAATAATTATAATCTATAACACACGTTGATCATTGTGTTACATTTTGTACATTTTAATTTGCTTTTTGGTTGGGGTTTCATCACCTTCTTATTTTAATGGTTATGCCATTGCTCCACCTGGAATGTGTAATATTAAACAGCTTTACCTTGCACTTAAATTACAGGTGGTTTATTCACAAATACCTAGAAAAACAGGCTTTCTGACTGTCAGTGGGGTTGCCTCTCTGCAGAACTGACCTGTAACTTGGTTTGGTTCCCATGAAGATAGAAAGCCTTAATATCATACTGTGAAACATTCCAGACAAAGCAAAAACATCTCCACCAGAAAAGTTACACAATGCACCTTTAATAGAAGAAACAAGTCTGCTGACTTCCAGTTGAAAATGTGTTAATTTGTGCGAAATGGCTCTGCAATGCTGCTGAATCCTGAATATGTGTACCACTGATTAGAAAAACAAAAAAGGACAAAGCAGTGGGCATGTATTGAGGCACTGAAGCAATGATGTGTTGATGGCAAGATATCAAAGATGACTTAAACATGCATTAATTACTCTAAATATAATGTTGAGTAGGTAAATTGGAAGAAAAATAATTAAACCATGGTTAAACACTCTCAAAGTTGATTTTGTATAATGTTCCTTTTTAAATTAAATTGGGAAATAACTAAAGGATCCAAACATCCAACCACTTTCAGACAGAGCTCACCTGAATTAGATATTCATATTTACTGTAC
This sequence comes from Paratrypauchen microcephalus, assembly GCA_036785185.1. Taxonomy (NCBI): domain Eukaryota; kingdom Metazoa; phylum Chordata; class Actinopteri; order Gobiiformes; family Gobiidae; genus Paratrypauchen; species Paratrypauchen microcephalus. Next base: position 9,897,656 of record JAVJIX010000007.1, on the reverse strand, counting down.
TGGACAAACCAAGAACAGATATGTTTATAACTTTGCTCAAAAGTGAACTTTTCATGGTGCCTTTATTTATCCTTCCCCAGTTCCTGCTCGGGGTGAAAGTGCGGAGCAGTTTGTGCCTTGGTGCCTGTCTTGCCCATTATGTATTTTATCATATCAATCCCTGTAAATGGAAAGCGGATGTGGTTGTTATGGAAGGATGAAGGCAGCGAGTGACAGCAGGACGGAGGGAAGGAGGCTGATTACTTCCAGGCTTTGGGTCGGTCTCTGGGTCTTTCTTTGGTTCTATCTTTGGGTGACTTGGGTCGTTCTATGGGTCGGGCTCTGATAATTTCTGAGCAGTCTGTAACACTGAGCAGTCCGTTTGTAGAGATGGACTTTACTCTGGACAGAAGAGCTGTAGTTCTTGAGAAGGAACTCCATAAGTGGGAATGGAAAATCTAATGGATCACACTCTTAATTTTCACATTTTGTTAATAGAGAAATTGTAGTCTTAGTTTTTATTATTTCTTCTTCTTGAGACAAACTCGTGCACAAACCAAATATAAAAGTGTTCCTTTCTCTCATCGTTTCAGAATATGTATCCATTTGTGGAGATGGACTTGACTCACGTACTCAGACAGAAGAACTGAGGAGGGCCTTTTTAAACTCCATAACAGAATGGAAAATCTCATGGACCACAGTTTTAATTTTAACATATTTTTTAATAGAATAACACTTTTACTTTTATTTATGTCCAATAAACAGAGGTGTACGTTGGGCTGGAGAGGCTATAATGACTTTGTGCTCATAATTATATAGTGGAATCAAGTAAAAGTTTGTATGTCTCAGACTACAATGCGCACACTGAGCCTAAACTCTTTTTCACCCCTCACACCCTTCACACAGAAATCCCTCCTGTAGACCAGCTCCTGTTCCGCTTATTGCCACCTTCAAAACCCACTAAACATAGAAGGTTCCCCAGTGAATCATAGCTGTGTTTTATGGAGCCACAGTCCCCAGTGGGCATGCCAGTGAGCGCTCTGACGTCTGCAGTAGACCACCACTGTGGCACTGTGCCTGCCCAGCTCTGAGAAGGGCTCCGGGATTTGGAGGTGGGACAGTAAAGCCAACACTGAGGCCGCACAGACAAACAACACTGAACCCAGCGCTGACCTGGCCCAGTCAAAACACATTTGTGTCCATTAATTTCCAATAGAGAGTTTCCTCTGCCTAAGGCCCAGTAAATACGATACAGCCCGGTCTGAGGCTCACAGCTAATTGTTGTATCCTTGGCCTTAAAGATTTTTCATAGAATCAGTTGTCATTTAATCAGCCCCACATGCTTCTTTCACAGCAGTGACGGCCAAACGCAGAGTGTGCACTGTGCAAACACACGGCATCTCCAGACTTTTCCTCTGGAGTCAGACCCACTAACAGGCACAATTACTCTAAGCAGTGTACAACGTTAGTGCCTCCTGTGGCCAGACTTTAGAAACACACAAGTTTATACCAAAATGTCTGAACTTTAAAAAGCAAAAAATATATACATAAATATATGCAAAGTAATATAGTCATCTGGGAATAAATCATAATAAAAGAAAACTGGGCAGATTCACTTTCACCTTCTTGTTCTTGTTAGGGGTTTAGATATTCTTGGTGTCTGGACCTAAGAGATACTCGAGTAACAGTTTAGCATCTGCCATCCCAGGCGCCGCAAACTCTCGCTCTGGCCTCATGACAAAGGGCCAAATTAAAGCAAACTTTTAGCCTCCACATCAAAGCAGTGTCGACCCGCTGTTGTCCTGATCTCTGGCCAGCTTCCCTGTATCACTTTCAAACGCAGCCTTGCAGGACAATTTAATAAGAGATGGACAGCTAATGTCTCCCACCCAGGTCCCTGTTAGCAGAGCAGCCAATCAGCCAGGCAGGCGGGACAGCTGTGAAACCAGATCTGTGCTTTCTATCACCCAGCCGACACCAGACAAGCACCGCAGCGAGCACATAACAAGTCTAGCTTAAACACACAAAGGAAAATATTCAAACCCACAAACAATGCAAGAATTGGCAACAAAAATATTCAAAAATTCACAGAACTTAACCCACACAAGTCATGCAGACAATGTGTTATACAGTGGATGTTATTCTTATCATATAACAGAGACATAAAAATAGATCAATGCAAAGACTGTGTACTTTTTAAAATATGCAAAGCCACCAATGCAAATTGCAAAATGTAAAAACAACAAAAATTAACAACAGTAGACACAACAATAGACACAGGTCATGCAAGCAATGTCTTATATCATGGATTAATAAAATGAATTTTACTACAGAAAGACAGAAAGCTACCTTAACCCATAAAAATAGATAAATGCTACAGGGATTTACTTGACATTTACAAGGGAGATGAAAGTGCTGTGTCACGTCTGTACTGCTCGTCTTTTTATCCTCAAAATACAAGCATGTGTGATGTGTAACTTAAGAAACTAGAAGATGAGCCATGCAGGAGCACACAATGTAGTGCGGGGTGCAAAATCTCAGTTTGCGGCAACCTCTTTTTTATTAGCTGTGGCATGTTTACCACTTTTGCCTTTCTTCAAACAATGATCCTTTATCACGATCATGTGGAAGTGAACTGGTGCTGTTGTACTGTTATGATGTTTTCAAGTCAACCTGATAACACATCCCCAATATGTGAGGATTTAGACACATATGGAATACATAAAATAGTGCTTTGAATACAATTTAATTTCGCCTTCAAAAAAGAAACAAATGAACAACTGAGCCGTCATAAATTAGAGGCTGCACAAAAGTTCAATTTAAATGTTCAACAGTGTGACCCGATGTCAAAGTGTCATTTTAGTTTTGTTCTTCGTAGTCTTGGCCTGTACTGATAATTACTATATTGACTTATTGTTCAATTATTTTGAGATGTAATATTGATTGTGTGTATATTTTCTTTGCACTAGTGGGATTTTGTTCTTATATTAATGCATTATTTGGCCTATCTGACAACATTTCAGTTATTTTCAAATAATTAACAGTATTTTCAATACTATGGTTTATTGTGATATTTTTAGCAATATATTGGGCTTCAAAATGTGTTATTTTGACAAGCTAATGCAAGTCCAACTTCTTACTCTACCTTTGTAAGTGATCATGTGCCCACCTGTGTTCCTGAGTGGACCCTACAGATGGTTTTCAACTTGTGGTTTAAATCTACTTCTGGAGCTCTGATGGACATGGGTGAAAACATCCTGTCCACCCTCACTGTCTGGACCTCATTTTAATTTTCCTTCTTTGATTTCCTTTATTCAAATACACATTTTCAAATCCTATTACCTACACCCTGTCTGTAGCTGCATGCATTTGCCTCTAAAACGTTCAAAATTATTCATAACCTAAAAGAAGTTTAAATTGCACTCTTTTTACAGCCCAAGTTGCATCTGTCTTCTATCAGGGGTCAAATTAAACTTTCAGCAGTGTGTCTGTGCAGTGCAGAACTTCTGATAGCATGTGGTTCAGACCCTATGAAACAGAAATCTCACAAGGCTTAGATCATAATGCATGCCTTTGATAAAATGACAATGGGAGGGGATTATGTAAGTTTATAGGTAGGCATATGAATTCCCCGTGTGATTCTTACCAAATGTTCAGCAGAAGAAATGCATTTGCGGGTGTCAAGCTCAGAGACTTAATACATCTTGTGTTTTAAAAAGATGACACAGTATTTGCCAAAGGTATGAAAAAGTAGATACTAATTCATACTAAAACTATCCAAACTAGATATGCACTTGGGCGATACTGGGGGGAAAAAAAACAACACAAAATTTCCTCAGTAGGTAAAATGGTCTAATGTAGAATGGTATAAGACCACACATGGTAACATTAAAGGTGCACTGTGTAACTATTCTAGCATAGGGTCTGCCACCTCCCCGCCACTCCATGTAGGTGTTACCGTTTCTAATCAGGAATATTCTACTGTATGGCATTTAATTTAATCTCTATGGACACAAACAGGCCGATCTGTGAGGAAGAGGGCGAGCTCACAGAAATAATCCATGTTTTTGCGGTAGTTTTGAGAAATAAAAACACCTGCAATAATAACGATACTGTGGAACATCCCCAATAACGTCACTATGGAGACAAGCAAAAAAGGTATGCAGTGCACCTTTAATGATACTACTACTCTTTTGTGTTGAACATTACATTGTTTTGGAGTATTTTTTTATTTCAACTGTGGTATTGAAAATGGTATGGAGTAACCTATCTAAATCAAGTCTGAAATTTTAGTATCGTCAAATCTATTTGCATAACGTGTTTTTAAAATGCATAGTCTTTTTCTTGTTATCTGAGACTTACAATTAGCAAAAAGCATGCTGTTAAGTAAAACCACCCAAATGCAATAAAGTGAAGTGAACCACCTGTTAGTGCTAATTGCCAAGTCTTATCCAGGATAGAGGAGGCCCTATATTCTTTCAGGGGTGAAGAAGAACACTGAGAAAGGAATGCAAATTGTTAACTGTTGGAGCTAAATGTCTGGAGGATGAATGGAGGGAGTCACCCAGGTCAACACATTAGGTGTACTTTAATAAGCACGGATAGGTCAGCAGTTCAACCCTCCCCTGGGGTGTGAACGATGGAAAGTGAAGGAGAATCTGCCTTCAAGCATTCATAACTGAGGGCGAAGTGTGACCATATTTTCCCCCTATCGGCTGGGATTATAGGCTGAGACTGACAAATGCTTTTCACTTCCTTTAGTCACAGTGTTTTGGGGGTTTGTCAGGATAACAAATTTTGAAGTATGATATATTGCTTAAAGGTGCATTGTGTAACTTTTTGGGGAGGGTACGCCACATGCTAGTCTCCGTGTAGATGTACTTAACTGTTCAGCCTGGAATGTTTCACTGTTTCTCTACAACATTAAACTTATCTATCTCCATGGAGGCAACCAGGCCAAGGTACAGATCAGTTCGGTGGAGAGGCAGGTCCATTCACACAAAAATGCATGTTCCACCTCTGAATAGACTTTTAATGCCATACTGTGGAACATACCAAGCAACGCAATAATCTCCCTAAAGAAAACAAAAGTGGCGTACCCTCCACCAGAAAAGTGACACAATGCACAGGAAAATATATGTTTATTATGTCACTGACATCTCACTACAATATCCCTAAATTATTCCCACAAAAACAATTCTAAATGTACAATATGACAAAAAAAAAAAATCACACACATAAATTTCAATAAATAGATAGAATGAGACAGTAGTAGTACAAAAAGTAGTTTTGTATCTATAATCAACCTTCTACAGCTCAAATCTTATCATACAACAGAAAATTAACAACAAAAAGACGCCTACTATTACAAAGAAAATGTACCCATGATAAGTATTGATCCTCAAAAATTATTGTTTCACCTGTCATGTATTGAACGATAAGTCGATGACAGGTCTAGTTGAAAATACACATGGGTGTTTTAAAGGGCTCATATGTGTTTAACACACAAAGCCTGCATATTTAGATTGAGTTCTTCTCTCAAACAGAAAACACTCTGTTCTACCTTGTGATGTAATGTGGTAATACTGGCAGTGCTCCTCTGTATTTTTAAAATCCATACACTTTCACTAGAATCATTTGGACTATTCCAGCTCTGGAATTGCTCTCTCTACTCATCTCTACTCAACTTTAGATAAAAGGTCGCTGTTAACTTGAAAAATACCACTTCATGATATCACAAGGTGGAACAGAGCATTTTGAGCTTTGGAGATGTAGACAGACTAATAATAAAGGATTATTCAAACATCTGTGAATGAAACAGAACAACTCCAGGTATGTTTTTGATGAGATAACAAAATTGTAGCATGCCTTAAAGCTCAAAAGAGTCAGTTTTGCATAATATAGGACCTGTAAAGGGCTTAAAGTTATTGGACACAGGCAGATTTATTACCTGAGCAATGTTCTTGTTCAGCAGGTAGACGCCGTATTCAAAGTGAAACCTCTCTCCCCGTGGGTATAATGGGAATCTGCAAGAAAGGGCAAAACAAGACCTGGTTACATGAAGGATTGCATTGGCCACAACCCAAACAAGCTATAACTGAAAGAAATATATTTTAGTCTATAGCAATATTATCCCAAAATATGAGAGCACTTTATGTGAAATTTCTAATAAAGGGTGGATGGATTAGGAGGTATATGCACAGTTAGTTTAATTTTAGACTGCTACTGCCCAAAGCTCTGCAATAGTATTACAGGCATTTTATTGGCCACCTTGATAGCCAGTAGTGTCTACAGACACTAAAACTGCAGAACGCACTATAGTGTTCCGATCCCACCCAGATGGTATATTGTAAAACTAAAACATCAAACAAGAATCAATATATGGTGTATATATGGTGTAAATATGGTGTTTAACTTCAGAGTCGGAATATAGAGGTTTGATCCTGCTCATACAAAGAGGAAATGCCATCAGTGCCAATGCAGGTGCTGGTCACATGGGCTTTAGGAGGAGGCTTTAGCAAAGAACAGCCCCTAGTGTTGAGTCTAACCCAGAGCAGAAGCTACAAGTATGTTTTCTTTTGTTGTAAATGTTAAGCTGCTGAGAGTGGATTTTGATGACTGTTAAGTTTGTGAAATTAGACCCACTCAGCCTGCTTGTGTCAATGGAAGAAATATCTGAGGAATTTGAGGAACGACCTAAACTCCAAAAAAAAAAAAACTTTTCTACTCAAGCCAAGCTACAAAAAGCCTATCAAGATAATTACTATATATAGTATATGTTGTTGTGGGTACATTTTCTTTTTATTAGTGGGAATTTTATGTTATTTTTCTGTACTACACTGTAGACTGTTGAATAAATAACTGATGATGATTCAATATAGATAAAAATGACTTAAGTAATATTCTCCTATTTATTTATTGTATAGCTCATATTTTTTAAAGGTTCACTGCACAACTTTACCGGTAGAGGGTCTCCATGGAGATGTTATTGCTTAGCTTAGAATGTTTCATGGTATGACAATAAACATTTCCATCTAGCATTTATTCATTATGAGTGCTGCGTGAAGAGTCCCTCAGTCGTCCAGGTAAAATCCATGATAAAAGGAGAAATTCAATTTGTCAACTGGACAAAGTTTGTTTGGTCGAAAACGTTTCGCCGCTCATCCGAGAGGCTTCGTCAGCTCTGGTTCTAGTGCTGGTTAGACCCTGTTTATATCTAAACTAAACTAGTCGCCAGAGAAATTTGAAAAACAAAGAGACAGATTAGTGGAGATAGTTTCAGAGCTATTTCAGTGTAGGTAGCTCCTCCCTGCAGCCAGATATAAACAGGGTCTAACCAGCACTAGAACCAGAGCTGACGAAGCCTCTCGGATGAACACGTTTTCGACCAAACAAACTTTGTCCAGTTGACAAATTGAATTTCTCCTTTTATCATTATGAGTGCTTCTATTGCTTAAAAATACAATAATTCTTTCTGTGAATAGGGTCAACTCTCCACAGATCTGATTTGTAATGCAGCATAGTGCCGTCTCCCTTGTGATAGACAGGTTTGATCTATACTGTGGAACATTCTAGACAAAGCATGTGGCAGACCCTCTATGCACCCTCACAGCGCACCTTTAAAGGGATATGCCACCCCCAGGTCAAATTTGGGCATCTCCCCACAGTCCAGAGACTAAAATAAGTGGTGGAATGCGTTTTCCTGCTCACCCAGCCATTGTCCGAGTCTGTCGCCACTGACCGCCGCGGTATCTGCAGCTCCTCCGCCTTAGACTGGAGTCTAACGTCGCCAGAGAAAGATTTCGGCCAAAAGGAATTAATTTGCTCGATGCGTTTCCCAATTACTTTCTGTGTAGTGCGCATTCATATCGAGTGCAAATAAATGTGCAAATCAACACGGAGAGCTTGCCTTGGTCATTTTGGGTGGGAACTATTTTCCAGTGCGGAAGAATACAGCCGAATCACGCACCACGTTGTGCAACAGGGGAACTCCCTTCCCGGTGTGTAATTGGGATTCCCCCTGGCAGCGTGCTGCGTGATTCGGCTGTATTCTTCCGCATTGGAAAATAGTTCCCACCCAAAATGACCAAGGCAAGCTCTCCGTGTTGATTTGCACATTTATTTGCACTCGATATGAATGCGCACTACACAGAAAGTAATTGGGGAAACGCATCGAGCAAATTAATTCCTTTTGGCCGAAATCTTTCTCTGGCGACGTTAGACTCCAGTCTAAGGCGGAGGAGCTGCAGATACCGCGGCGGTCAGTGGCGACAGACTCGGACAATGGCTGGGTGAGCAGGAAAACGCTTTCCACCACTTATTTTAGTCTCTGGACTGTGGGGAGATGCCCAAATTTGACCTGGGGGTGGCATATCCCTTTAACAATATTGTACTTGTAAGAGCCATTTCGTACATTCTGTGTTCTGGAATATTCTGTTTATAACAGCACTTCCTGTCCCGCCTTCAGGTTCAGGAAATGCATCCTGATTGGTCCACTTTGATCTTTATTCCTTGTTCTTTTATCTTTGATCTTACCTACTATAAATACAGACGTAGGGACCACACTGGCTCAGAGAGGACACAGACACCAAAGAAGGCACACCAGAAGACAGAAGACACACCACACCAAGACACATACACACACACACAAGAAGAAAGGGACCACGCTACGTAGGTAGTGTGGATAGAAGCCGCGGTCTGGTGGCCAGGAGGTTACCTCGAGCCAAGAGTTGGCGGGGTATAAGGACGCCTCGGGCCACAGAAGCTACACAGTCTTTTGACCGTCACATAAACGTCACGTAAACGTCACGTGAGGACGTCACGTAGGGAAATCAAGAACGGCGTTAGGTAGCGCATGAAGACGTCATGAGGTCGTCATGTAACGCCGCGTAATAGTCACGTAAGAATGTAACATCGGACGTCTCCCGTGTGACAGACGGGATACGCACCGCTACAAGGCACATACGGACAGCAAGGAAGGACGTCGAATAGCATCGTCAACAACGCAACATAGGGTGAGTCCTGTCGGGAGCCACGAAGTACAAGGAAGCCCGGTCTCCCAGTGACAGGCAGGAGCTCACCACTATACGACACGCAAAGACGTCAAGAAGGACATCACAACACATACAGAGCCTAACACAACACGCATAGGAAAACCACAAGCCTCAGAAATTCATCTTTCCATTTCCCTCTTTATTCACCTTATTTGTATCCACTCTGTATGACCTTCACTTTAGTAAAGATAGAAAAGACAAACCTTTTGATTCAAGACTCTTTATTTACATTACGTGACGCGTCGGAAAGAAACTTCAAGAAACGCCGAGGCCGAGGCTAGTGAGGCGGTTCGCTGCACTCACAGTACTAATATGATCGCTTATCATATTTTCTAGCAATATATCACACTATCAAAAAGTATTATTGTGACAGGCCAGGCACCAACAAGTGCCTATTTCATCATACACTATGGGGAAAAAAAACTTCATTTCTTTCAAAAACACTGTTAAACACAAACACATCTCTAAAAATGCAAGTGGAACAAGCTAAATGATGTGTGACCAAAGTATGACCAATCCTCTAAGCTCCATGCCTCTGTTATAACATGACAGCAGTGCCAGAAGCAACACATGCACTCAGGAGCGCACTGGGCCCAGATCGCAGACATGTGTGGACTCTTTGAACATGTGTGTGTGGGCATGTATTTATCACATTGTGGGGACCTAGAATCTGCATGCATAAGCATATATGATGAGGAACTGGCTCTTTTTTGGGGACAAATATCAATGTATCAACGTGTATGATGTAATTCCATTGTTAAATGTGCACTGCGTAATTTTTCTGCTGTAGAGTCTGTTTACTTGTCTCTATAGAAATGATTGTTAATTTGCCTGTTATTTTGTTCCTCAGTATGGCATTAAACTCATGATGAATTGAACTGGTTCGGTTTACGTTTTTTGTAGCCAAAAAAACTGATCTTGATCTTACATTCTTACTGTGAGCAGGGCTGCCTCGCCAGTTTCCACAGATCTGACCTGTAACTTCACCTGGTGCTTAAAAAAAAAAAATCAGAGGAAAGTAATAACATCTGACGCAAGCAAATGGTGGACACTCCAATAAAAAAGCTACAGAGTGCACCCTTAATTATTAGATTAACATGGTTTGAATTTCAAATATGATTAGGGTTTAGGTTACGGTTAAGCAAGTAGTAACTAGGATTTGAAGTTAGGATCAGTCTTCAGGAAATGAATGTCAATGTAATGTTCCCAAAAGGCATGGAAAGCTAGCATGTGTGGACTCTTTGAACGTATGTGCTGCGTCATATGTGTGCGTCGTGTGCGTGTGTGTGTAGCAGCGAAACTGTACATCCGCTGTACATCCTTCCTGTGCGTTTGCCTCCTGGGGATAGGGTCACGGTCTCCCTTTAATCCTGGGTGAGAGTAGATATGGGTCCCTCCTTTATCCTCTCTAACTATGACCTATAGGTGCCTGAAGCCAGCAGACTCAGCGGCAAAGAGCACTTCCCCAAACACCCACAATTCTCAGGACGCTACTGCCACTTACAATCATTATCACAGGCTATGGAAGGAGCCGTGATGGCCACAGTTGAGGAACTCACAAAACTGCTCAGAAAGCGATGGATTAAAAGGTTTAATATGTCAAAAATAAAAGCCAGCTTGAGTATTGAGTATATTGAGTAATAAAGGCCAGATTTTGGACACACTGTTGTCTTCTGTATCATATTGGTTTCATCAAAAATAAATTTAATAGCCTGGCTGAAAAACAGAACAGGCATATTTTTGAACTAGTGCTCCTTGTAAAAGAATGTCTTGACAAATCTTCAAATTACTAACACTGAAAAAAAATGGTTAAAACTAGGGGTTGCGCAATCTGGTTTGATTCTGATTTTATTCAAGATTTTAATCATTTTGAATTGTCAGTGATATTCTTAGATCATTTTAATAGCAAGATCAATTGTCAAACTTTTGTCAGTATAGTTCGGAGCAGTCTTGAAGAAATTAGACTTTTTTTAAAAGTTAAATGCTACTGATTAAAAGTTTGTTTTGTTTATATTTTGTAAATTAATTTTGAAAGGCATTTTAATTTGTTTTTTATTAAAATGTACATTGTGTATCTTTTCTGGTAGAAGGCTTGCCACCTGTTTGTCTCCATGGATATGCTATTGCTTTGCCTGGAATGTTCCACAGTGTGACATTAATCTTATCTACCGCCACGGAAATAGAGAGGTGGCACAATCAAGCAAGTTACATGTCAGATCTAAGGAGAGGTAGGCCCGCTCACAACTTATACTCAACAAAAATATTAACGCAACACTTTTGTTTTTGCTCCCATTTTTCCTGAGATGGACCCAAAGATCCAAAATTCACTCCAGATACACAACACTACCATTTCTCTCAAACATTGTTCACAAATCTGTCCAAATGTGTGACAGCGAGCACCTCTGCCCCGCCAAGACAATCCACCCCACCTCACATCAAGATGCCGATCCGACATCATAACCAGTGCACAGGTGTGCCCCAGACTGCCCACAATAAAAGGTCACCCCGAAATGTGCATTTTTTTTTTTTTTTTTTGCTTTATTGGGGGTCTGGGGACTCAGAACCAGTCAGTATCTGGTGTGACCACCATTTGCCTCATGCAGTGCAACACATCTTCTTCGCATAGAGTTTATCAGATTGTCAATTGTGGCCTGTGGAATGTTGGTCCACTCCTCTCCAATGGCTGTGCGAAGTTGCTGGATATTAGTGGGAGCTGGTACACGCTGTCGTATACGCCGGTCAAGCACATCCCAAACATGCTCAATGGGTGACATGTCCGGTGAGTATGCTGGCCATGCAAGAACTCGGACATTTTCAGCTTCCAAGAATTGTGTACAGATCCTTGCAACATGGGGCCGTGCATTATCTTGCTGAAACATGAGGTGATGTTCATGGATGTATGGCACAACAATCGGCCTCAGGATCTCATCACGGTATCTCTGTGCAAATGCCATCAATAAAATGCACCTGTGTTCTTCGTCCATAACAGCCTTTGAAGAGGAGTGGACCAACATTCCACAGGTCACAATTGACAATATGATAAACTCTATGCGAAGAAGATGTGTTGCACTGCAAATGGTGGTCACACCAGATACTGACTGGTTCTGAGTAGAGGTAAGATCTTAAGCCCAAGCCCGAGCCCAGCCTAAAATGTCAATCATTACTTCGGGTCGGGTCGGGCCGTGCTTCTCTCTCGCTGACTTTTTTAAAATAAATATATGTTTATAAAAATGTATACTAAAACGATGTGTGGATACTAAACTAAGGAATACTTGTTTTAAAATAAATAATTTGGATAAAACAGAGAAGGCACTGTAATGTAATTGCTATTTAACTACTAAACAGGAGCCGCAGAGCCAGAGCATGCTCTGCGCACGTGAACGCCGCCCTCTTAATAATCTTCCCCTCCGCAAGTCCGCATGTGATGTTGATACCCAAACATCACAGTGCGCTGAGGCGTTTCGAAGCCGTGAATAGTTTTGGCCACGAGAGACCGTGGTTCGCAAAAAAACAGAAGTCGCCTCATCACAACACGTACTGTACTAAACTCTTGCAATGACAATTCAAAGAACTCCTTCCTGTCTCTGTCTATTATCCACCCGTCATTGTTCTTCTTTGTCTCTCTGCTTCTTTCTCTTAAAGTGCCGCGCTAGATTCTTAAGGACGTACTGCTGCTGTGGTTTATGGCCCAATTTTCAACCCGTCAAAATGACGGACGGCCTTAAATTTTTCCCGTCAACTCTTAAAAAAATCCGTCAATGATGGAAAATTGTCGGTTAATGTACCCTCTGCAGAAACAGAAATATAAAAGATGTAAATGTTTATACAGTCTTGTTTAACTTAGATTTCGTTACAAAAGACAGGCTTTAATTTGTTATCATAAATCACCCCTCCTCCTCCCGAGTCCTCACAAATAAAATATGAAATTTCGGGTTTGCTTCGGGCTCGGGCCTGCAAATCAAGTTAATTGGTCGGGCTCGGGCCGGGTCGGGCTTTAATACCCGCGGGCCGGGTCGGGTCGGGCTGGATTTTTTTAGGCCCGATCTTACCTCTAGTTCTGAGTTCCCAGACCCCCAATAAAGCAAAATAATGCACATTTCGGGGTGGCCTTTTATTGTGGGCAGTCTGGGGTGCACCTGTGCACTGGTCATGATGTCGGATCGGCATCTTGATGTGGCGCACCTGTGAGGTGGGGTTGATTGTCTCGGCGGGGCAGAGGTGCTCGCTGTCACACATTTGGACAGATTTGTGAACAATGTTTGAGAGAAATGGTAGTGTTGTGTATCTAGAGTGAATTTTGGATCTTTGGGTCCATTTCAGGAAAAATGGGAGCCAAAACAAAAGTCTTGCGTTTATATTTTTGTTGAGTGTATTTTTCAAAGTATATTTAACTAAAAAATCGCCCGTAATTGAACAAATGCTAGATAGATCTCTAATGCCATACTGTGGAACATACAAGGCAAAACAATCATTTCTATGGAGACAGGCAGGTGCCAGACCCTACATCAGAAAAGTTACACAGTGCACCTTTAAGACCAAACACATTTAAAACACAAACTTATGGACACTTCCCGCAACACACAACCACAAAGATAAACTTCTCTCCATCATCAACATCGTGAGAAAACCATGCCAGAGAACATATCTTGACTACATGGAAATACTGACCCTGGAGAGGAAGAATAACATAACATGATTTCCCTGCTACACAATCCCAATCCTGCTGGCAATCCTAATATCACTTCCTCATTCCCAGATAGAATTTGTTTGGCGATGACCGTGACAGAAAAGAAAAACAGAGGCACTTCCAAAGCACACACACAAACACATGAGCGCACACAGCTCCGTCACAGTCGTGATTAATGACCGCTGTCCACTGAGTCTGAAATCGACAAGGAGAGACTCTGGTTCACCAAACATGTGGAATTCCTCCCGGGGAACGTCCAGCAAAGTCAAATATATTATTACAGGATTGTGGAGGAGGGCTGAGGAGGAGGCCCTGCTGAGGTGGGCTTCAGGGGTTATTTTTTCATATTATTTAATCACAGCAGGTTTGTGACAAACACGGACTGGATCACACATTCCAAGTCAATGGTAAATTACAGTCACCTTGTGTTTTGGTAAGTGAGATGACTGAGTGCCCCTGTTATTAATCAGCATTAGTAGTGTAATTTAAAAAAAGATGCAAAGTGTTCTTTGCCTTAATTATTACAGTATAGTGTTAAACTTGGATATCTTCATGGAGACAAGCAGGTGATGCCACCAAGTCAACTTATAGGTCAGATCTGTGGAGATCTTGCTATGAGACCAGGCTCATAGCAAGAATGCATTTTTCAACATCAATATTGAAATAAAAGTCTAGTTAAGTTAGATGTGATATCGTAGAACATTCCAAGAAATGCAAATAACATCTCCGTGGAGAGATGGACCCTCCACCTTAAAAGCTGCAGAATATAACATTACCATCCAATAGGAATATGCCATTTGTGTCGGGTCTGAAATAAGCAGTAACTAAACACATGGATTCACTGACCTTCCATGATTAATTTTGCTGTGTGCTTCTATCAAGCCAAACCATCTTTGTCTCAGCAGCTTGTTTTTTCACGTTGAACCTAATCACAATGTTTCTTCCATCAGCACATCTCTCTCTCCATCTGTCAAAGGGTCGTGTCCGCAAACTAACCGAAACTGAACACTCAGTATAATAGGCGCTGTAATCAAAACGCTCACATACTTTTGCACCCTTTTATGTAAAAGCTGATTACTTAAACTTCAATCTGCTTCCATTTAACCAATCTTCCTCACAGCAGGAGCTGGACCAAAAGATGAACTTGTAATGACAGTGTATTGACAGCATGAGTAAATCTTTCACATTTTTGTACACTCATAAAAATTTACTCGTTTTTTCTTCTCAATGCGTTTCAGAACGCTGCAGAGCAGTTTACTGTAGCATGCCAGCAGCTGGAACATGGGTCTAAGCAAAAATTTAATGAATAAACAAAAAAGCATAAAAGATGCATTTTGTGAAAGTCCCCCTTTTTATGGGAGTGAAACTAGGCCCAGGGCTACACAGTGCTGGCAGCTGGTACACTTTCAGGTGTGAGCACTGCATCAGCAGCAGCTGTAAAACATAATGGTTATGAAGAGGGGACTTTTGACAACAGTTACAAATGCTTTAGTAATAGGAAGTACACCACTCTGTCTACAGGCTCTTTCTTTAATAAATCCTCAGCTGTGAGGTCACTCTTCCTGTTGTGGATCTTTAAACAGTAGTTTGAGTTTAAATTCTTTCATGTCTGGTCAGCAGGCATCTCTGTGTACTGCACAGTTGGTGCCACCAGGCAGGTGTCCAGGTCACATGACTTCTTTTACAGTGTTTGGCCAAGTGGGTGAGAAAGGCAAAAATGTTGTTCCTGTGGCTCATTGTCTTTACAGGCAGTGCAGACACCCCATTAGCATTCTGTTATTAGTTAAAGTGACTGTCTTCTCCAGGGGAATCCTTGTAAAGGCAGACTATTACAGGCCAAGGGCACAGAGGTCAAAGAAAGTCTTTTGTGCGCACCATTGGAGGCTTGTACTGTATGTTTAAGCCTGTTATTGTTTATTCTACAAACTCATTTCCCCCAGTGTTGAGAAGGAGACAGCTGTGAAGGTAGGTGGTCGGCTCTGCTTTATTAGGCCTGGTACATTTCTGGAGACTTCTGCAAATGGGCTAAGCTGGTGCAATGTACACACAGCTTCAGTGCTGTTCCTGTTTGACGTCCTAATTAAGAGTCGGCCTGGTCAGTACCTTCATCACCATTTTATGCTGAGTGGTGCTGTTGAAATACCTTTAATGAGCTATTCTAACCACATAAAGAGATACATCCTTAGGCCTTCTTGACAAATCACCTGCCTTGCACAGGCCCTAATAGCAGAAGTTAGTCGATAAATCAAAGTGAGCTGTATTTTTCAATTTAAGAAAAATTATACAAAGCATCTGTCAGTAAATGTTATTTTAATGACTGTTCGGACTGGTCCACTTTCTTTGTCTGTGCTTTTTAAATGTCTCGCGGGTAATGTGGCAGCTGCTCTGTCATACACAGTTTTCATCACAGCTCTTAAGAATAACCAGGGTCTGGAGACCCCCTTATGTTTTCATTTGTCTTTCTCATTGTTTCAGAATAAGACTAAAAACATGTCCACAGCACAAACAACATACAAGCACATTTAACTGCTAACCACTTTAACACAGATGGCTTTGTATTATTATTTAAAGTACAGATGTATAACAGGGTCCAGGGGGCCTCACCTGTTACCCTAAAGGAGGCATGGTCTTTGACTCGTCTGTGATATCGCAAACATACGCTTCCTGCTATTGTCTTTGAGTGATCTGGAAAGAAACCTCAAAAGACAAGTAAACATTCTGTTCAGTCCTGACATATCTTTGAAGTTGACATAAAGACTTAAATAATGACCCATTTGTTCAAATGTGATTCCATCTCCAGGGGCCCGAGATAAAGGCCCCGTCATCTGGTTTATATAGAATATTCCAACGCTAACTTCCTTGCATTATCAACATATGCAAAGAGAGAGGGTGAAAGAAATCTATAGTTCTCAGAAAGTCCTGCAGCTCATCACAGTTCAGTTTAAGGTTCAGAAACTCAAGACTGGGAACTCAGTGTTTGAGTGTACAGGTTCTTCTGGTCACAAACTGGCTGAGCTCCCACATCCTCTACATTTAACAGTTTCCTGTGATGTGTAAATCCCACATTATTTTTCCTCCAAAATCCAATTATCAAAAAAAATGCATTGATACTTGACGCTGGACTATAGTAGCCACTAGAGCTTGCCATTTAATGGTGGAGCTCTGGTTTCAATCAAATAGTAGACATCTGGATTGCATCTCCACAGCACTCCCTCTGCAATCAGAAACATTGGCCCGAAAATGTGGGTGCAACATGTCCACCGAGTCCAGCTCAGCCAGAAATGGTAAAGAGACCAGATATCATACTACAAAATACACATTGTAGAATGTTGTTAGAGAAAATGTTCAATGAAAACTTTAACTTTTATTTTAAATGCAGTTACAAGTTAAACAGGAGCTTAAAAACCTGTAATGAGCTAGACAGCCTATTAAGTAGGCCAACACAAAGCTAAACCAGCATAAGGTTTCTACAAGTGCGCCATTCTAATTGACTCAGTACTTGCTAATCTGAGCACACTTTGAGAAACTGATCCAAGTCACCTCACTTATCATCATGGGCTCTTTCTGACACTTTAATCGCCCTTTTTGTACCATTTAGAGCTCCACTGGTTGTTTTCTGTCTTCTACACATCATTGTGCTGTGCGCAGGGCCTCAGAGGTCACAAACAGGCACGGGTTGAGAAGGCAGGGGGGGCAGTGAGGGCAGCGGGACTGAGAGGGCAGAAGGGGAGGGGAGCAGAGAGGACAGAGGGAGATGGGGAGCTTTTGGTCAGCTGAGGCTTTGAGTTGGCTCTGGTTATAATAATATGGGAGTGTTTGTAGCCAATGTCAAGCCATGCAATTGTGCTATACTCTTCATCAATATTTTTATACTGTGCTTATTTTTCTTCAGAGTTGTAAAATGAAAGCCAGATACATATAATTAATGTGTCAGCACACATTTTCAATGATAATACCTTCCTCTGCTGTTAATATAATCAGAGTTTATTGACAGAAAGAGCAAAGGCACCATTGTCTTAAGTGTGTGGACAAGTGCGAGCAGAACTGGGGAGTTTCTATAAATTTTAGGAATTTAAAATCACATTATAATAGCTATTCAGTTTAAGGGGGTAATTACTGTATGTGCGCACATGCACAGTAGATAGCAGCAATGCTAATTATAGCATAATGTTGAGTTTATCATTCCTGCTGTAGATGGTAATGCATGAATGAGATTCCAATCTGTGTATGTAAGTGTACGTAAGGCGAAACTTGAAATGTCTGTACAGAAACATCCAATTATCATGAAAAAGTTATGTTTTATTTCCCAAGATGATGCATAGTTACAAGACCATAACACACTAAAATAATCATTTTATTATTTGTGCTCGTGCTGTAACTATGCATGTGTTTAAAGAGCTTATAAAATGGCCCAGACAGGGGTAAAGTCTAATCCTTTTTCTTTTTATCTTTACAACTAATGTGTGCAAAAGCTGCACATAGCTGAGAATTTTGTTGTTAAATTAAAAAGAAGCTTAGGTACAGTGTGTGCCATATAATATTTTTAAATGTGATATCCTCCAAAAAAAGGTCACAAAAATTTGAATTGTAATACACAAGTTCATTTTGAACATGGGCACTGAGACATCGCCACTGTGGCTCTGATACAGAGAGAGGACTGTTGTGTATGCGCATGTACTTAATTTTTGATTACCTGGGCAGCCAAAACCACACGCTTTGACAAAACTGAGGAACAAAAACAACAAAGATGTGGGTCTGGAACCGCTGTCATGTACTGTCGCATGTAAAGGAAATCTTGTAACTGGAAAATGAATTGTCTGTGTTTGGACATGTAAAGCTCTGTTGTCGTGGTAACTTACTCTCTCTCTTTCTCTGTGAGTCGGTCTGTGATGGTGTCTTTGATGGAGGAGCGTGAACCTTTGTGGATCACAGGATACCGCAGAGGAATCTGAAGGAAGCACGAGATCATGAGCACCAAATGTGCTGTGTATCCCAGGGCAACCGCCACACTCCCATCATCTTTTGCTGGAAAATAATAAACAGAAAATAACAGATCAAAAATGATTACATTTTCTGTCTGTAATGCTAAATATACATTAAACTAGTTAAATAAGTTGATATTCTGAATTGAAACTACATAAAAACATTGATAAAGATGATATATTCAGGATTACATAAGCAGATAACCAACTGTATGCATGTAACAGGGCAAGCACACAAAAAATTTCACAGTAAGAAATAATAAAAAATAATCAAAGTGCTTAGTGGTCTTAAGTGAGTTAAAGGTTGGAGAATAGGATGCTTGTCTGACTGTGAAATAGAAATGGTTTCAAGACAACACACAAAGTGGTTTTACATTCTCAAACCCCAAGAGGACACTGCTTCAGACTAACATTTAAAGCTCATGTTTTTTCTCTTCATGTGTGGAATAACTGGGGATGCAGTTAGTTCTCCAAGCAATGCAAGGCAAGTTTATTTTTAAAGCACAATTTGCAGATGAAGTGCTTTACAGAATAAGAAAGACATTAAAATCACACTATAAACAAAGCACAACATAAATCTTAAATCCTAAATTCAAGGCACAGCATAATTATTGCTCCTGATGATTTTAATATACATTATCTTACAAATTACAGTACTACAAGCTTAACTGCAACTGAATTAAAAATCGCAACTGAATCGAAATAGCAATTAAATCAAACTCGCAATTAGCAAATAGCAAAGGCTGCAATTTTTGAAGTTCCTCCACAAAATTCTCCATAAAAACAGCTATGCTTGTAGCTTAGATCTGTACAAACATGAAATTAAATCTGAAATGTGATTCTTATATATTCATTATATTAGTTTATCAGTTCGTATTTCAGTCTTTTGCCAATTCTTCTGAGTGAGTTCAAAATGTAAACTTTGAACAGAATTCTATTTTTAAAACATAAACAGCAAATCCAACTGCAATGCTTGTCTAAATATTTTACCGAAATTGTTCAGCTTACTGATTTCGGTATAGAATGGCACTTCTCGCGGGTCACCACAGGGACACTTGAATATAACACTGAAGGGTGTAACTGAAGACTACACATGACCTGTCAAAGTAAACTGATAAGTGGAGGGAAGTTAAATACAGAAGCCTGATGGACTTGGGGACAATACCGCAGTGACCTGAGAGGGATTAGAGTCCAGCTGACCCTGACCCTGACTTTTCTTGTGTCAAATATTCACCCTCGAGGTCCCTTTAA
Organism: Paratrypauchen microcephalus; assembly: GCA_036785185.1. NCBI lineage: Eukaryota > Metazoa > Chordata > Actinopteri > Gobiiformes > Gobiidae > Paratrypauchen > Paratrypauchen microcephalus. The sequence continues at coordinate 9,877,704 of JAVJIX010000007.1, read as the reverse complement.
ACTCCCTTTGACACCAGACTAGACAATTGAGAACTAAATTAGGGCCACCGCTGTGTATCCAGACCTCACACAACTGATGCTGTGAAAAAGTTTGTATAACAGCAGATAACGGGAAAAGAAAGTAGGAGTGTAGGTATTTAGTTGTTTGGTCGATTAGTTGACCAAAATGTATTAGTCAATAGGGATGCATTTGGAATTGGAATTGAATTGAAATCGCAATCTGAATGGACATAATTCGCCACTATTTTTGAAGTACCATAATTTCCTCCACAAACAACAAAACATTCTGACTTATTCTTCATTTAAAAAACAATTGAAATGTGATTCTTGTATTAGTTTGTCAGTTCATATTTTTGCCATTTCTGGACTTTGAACAGAATTCTATTATTAAAGTCGCAATCACAATTGTTGTTTGAAAAATTGCAATTTAATATTTTCCCCAAATTGTTCAGACATATTGGTCAACAAATTATTTTATTTGGAGTTTAAGGATTTATATGGGACTGAAAGGGGAAGGTATATTGTGTGAGTCAACTGAAGATCTGCCTTTAGCTTTTGGTCCTGTATTTTTCATAATACAGACAGTTTTATCCAAGCAGTCATTGTATTTTTGAGTTAGGTCACTCAGCTTACTGTCTTGCTTTGTGTCAGCAGCAGCATAAAGTATTTTCAATATTATCATTTATCTCAATATTTTTCCTGTAACATATTGTGATTCAAAACAGGTTATCGTGACAGGCCTATCGACAGGGCATATCTAGTCAACCAAACTATTTCTTTAGTTAACTACAGCCCTAGATAACGAGATGCAAGCAGTCTCTGAAAACTGTTCTATTGGCTCTTAAAGGACATTAGCAGGTGTGGCAGCAGTGGGGAGCAGAGCATTATAGGAGCTGTATGTTTGAAGTATGAGAAAGAATGTTGAATGTGAAAAGACGAAGAATGATAAGCGGTATCAAATTGAAAGAGCAGCGCACATTGTATTTTGATCAAATATCTGTCCATCTATCACTTTTCTTGGGCAATTCATCATCGCACAGCTGTATCACAACAGGGATGCCAAGATGAATCGACAGTCGTGATTAGTCGAGGTGACAAGTACTGATATTTTGCAGTGACATCATGATGGGGGGTGTTCCACGTGTATCTCTATAGACCCCTTTACGGTTAGTGAACAAACGTGACGTCACTGGCATGCGCGCGCAGTTCCGAGGCAGAAAACCATGGCGGAACATAGCGGATTATCTAATTATTGCAAATCATTGAATATTAACGATAGGGAGAGCTACATTCAAAAGCTCACGTTGAGCAACAGGGTTCGACTACCAGATCCTTATGCGATCACGGAGTGGCAGTACGATTGTAGCCAGATATGTAGCCACTGTTATTTAGTGGAGAAGCCCAGTGTATATACGAGAGAAAGTACACGCATACAAATCCATGGATGCCTACCAGTTTGCCGTATGTGGCCATGTACAGGAGGTAAAATACCACGATATCAATGGGGAGTTTCTCCGTAGTATCTTCCTTCCTACTACCGGCTTTCCCGCCGCAGCCTGGGGCCCCGTGGGGGCTGACATTGCGCCGTTGTCCGCCCGGGGGTGAGCAAAGCTCGCGGGGAAAACAGAAAGCGTCCCTCCCTCAGCCGGGATACCGGGAGGAGGTGAAAAGCCAAAATAATCTAAAAAGTTCAAAGAAAAAACGAAAAAAATACACCAAACAAAGACAGCCCTAGGGAGCTCACCACACATACGACCGTGTACAATGTTTGGGCTATCATCAACAAGCTACGTTCTGACCGCCAACTGCACTTGGTTTCGGGGTAAGTAACATACTACGACTTAATTCACGGGTCACAGATGTGATCTCAGTCATGTCAAATGCCATTTATGATGGTCATGCGAAAACTTATCATGCATTTTAAAAAAGTTATTCGTGTTCGTTTACATGTGTCTGTCGTAGAGGTTACCCGGTTAATGTCTTTGCGGTGTCCTGTGCTTGCTAGTTAATCAGCATGATTAAACACCATTCAACACCTGGGCAAATTACCCTAAACAAGCAGCAGGTGTTCACTTGTGTGTATGTCACTTGAATGGTATGAACTATCATTTATTCCATCTGTTTCTCTTTATTTGAGTTCTTCTCTTCTATATCTTCGCTGGGGGTTTTATGGCAGCAGTGGGTTTTTTTGAGTCGGAACTGCGCGCGCATTCAGTGATGACGTAGCTTTGAAACTGGTCTATTGGCAGAAGGTTCACGTGTTACCATGGTGACACAAGGCACACATTAGCAAATACAGGCAAAAAAGTTTTAAGATGATCTGAAAACTGATGAAAAAATGCAAAATGGATTTTAAAATAACATACATGAAACATAAAAACAGACATTTTCTGTGATCAGTAAGAGCATACATTTTTCTAGGCATTTGATTTTCAACAAAAAAGTGAGTAAGAGTAAGACTGTTGAAGTTCCAACCAAATCAGCTCTTTCTGGTCAGATGAAGCTCAGATTAAAGTCAATCTTGAGTAACAGATTGTAATATAATTATATTGTAATCTACTTTGACAAAGAGTTCATGTATTTTCATTATTCTACTAGTAATAAACTGGCATCCGCAGACAGTCTTTTAAGGTGAAGGTACACTTTATTGTCCCCATACGGTAAATGTATTAGTTATTTGGGGAATTTGACCAATCTTCAATGCTGCTGGGCAAACCTTTCAGGGGCAGCACCTGGTCCCCATTTCCAGAGCTTGAACTAGGCTTGGTCAGGACTACCTTTGTGCATGTTTTGGTTTACGATAGTTTAATGTTTACCTTGAAAGTCCTCGGAGTTAGGCAGCTTCACTCCACAGATGACGTAGTCTGTCTGATTTGTCTGTGGATTTTAAGAATTTTAAGAAGTTTTTGAGAATTTTGAGAACTGTGACCAGACCAACTGAATGCGATCAATGCAAACACAGTTACTCACCACATCAATAGGATAAATGTAGGAGAGCTCAGACAGAAGCTGACGACATCGGAAGGTGAGCTGTGCGTTCAACTTCAGGAACTGTTCTCTAGAGACACAATACACACAAATGTATTAGATGTATTAGGTTCTATATTACATACAATTGACTTTTGTGCCTGACTCTCTTAGCCCTGTTGTAATACTGTTACCTCCTCAAAAACATACCTGGAGTTGTGTTTTGTTTAATTCACACATGTTTGAGTAACTTTTTATTATTAGTCTCCATATGTCTCCAAAGCTCAAAATGTTCTGTGATGCTCCATCTGGTGATGTTATGAAGCAGTAGTTTTCAAGTTACCAGCTACCTTTACCTTTTGTTTTGTAGAGATTGGCCATACCAGGGGGGGAAATGGTCCAATAGATTCTAATGAGTATGGAGTTTACAAACACAGTGGAGCACTTCCTGTAGACTAAATGACATCACAAGGTGGAACAGTGGTTTCTGTTTGAAAGAACTCAGCCTAAATATACAGGATTTGTGTGAATGGAAAAAAAACAAATGTGGGTATGCTTTTGATGAAGAAACAACATTAGAACATAAATCCAAAAAAGTGTAATATGGGCCTTTTAAAATCATATTTTGTGATGGAAAATGACAATTGTAAGTATGCAAGTATGCAAATTCAGCCTGTTTTCAGAATTCAATCCCCCAGACTGCCGGAGGTTTCAGTGGATTTTTACCGATTTTTCAAGACTCACAGAATACTGAGTTCTTTGCCTAAATAAACATGGCACACATCAAAATAAAGTGTAGACTCTCTTCTTTCACCTGGGAAAAAGTTATGCTTCTACCCTTTTCGGTTCTCAAGTAATTGATAGTAGAACATAGGGTAGTTTCAGCAAAAACGCTGTTTTTTTTACCACAAAGTGGAGAAAACGAGCGTTTTGTGCAAATAAAGATTTCGAGCAGATCAGTGATTTTGACGTCAATACTTATTGATTTAGTGACACCTCAAACATCTAAAACAACAGAGAAAGAGATTTTTGATGACAAAGTACATTTTTTATTTACAAATATAAGAATATAAGGCTCTGTGAATTGAAAATTCCTTCAAATCAATAGTGGCAAGAGATGTTTATAGGATATAATAATATCTTTTCATATAAAATAGAACTTTGTTGAGGCTGTCTGAGGCCCAGAGTACAGATCCATAATAAAAACTAATACACACACACACACATATATATATGTACATACACACATGCCCATGCATAAACCTTTACACACACACAGCTATACCCGTGCGCGCGCACGCACGTACGTACACACATATATAACTTCATTCATTACAATTACCACACAGCAGCATCATGTAAACTTAATTCTTCTCATCTCATGCCTCTCTGGAGACGAGGATCTACTGCTCCAAGTCAGTACTCGTCTTCTTTGGCGCGGTCGTAGTTCTGATCAGAGTCCCTGCTCCGCGCAGCGCACGCACGACACGTCCCCTGCCTCGGGCAGAGCAGATCTCTGCTCCAACCTCGCTGCTTGATCTGGCGTGTATCTGCGATCCTCTGATTCAGGATCCTGGGTCCCAAGACCGATCAGATCGCTCTGTAGGCGCTGATCAATAGTCATCTGCTGTTGGGTTGGGTTCCCTCGTCTCGCCATCTTGCTCCTCTCGTCAATACACAGAACACACGCTAACCTCTTCCTCTCTTCCGGGTCTCCGATCGGCAGATAATAATACAAATGATCGCTACCTACAGGTTGGGAGACGTGAATTACACCTTTAATGTTGCTCCAGGTCGTATTCTAGCAACAGAGAGGAGTCAACGTTTGGATTCGAGGGGACGTCAATAGACGTCACCGGCAGTCAATGAGTTAAGTCATTTCTAATTGTCAATGATCAACTTGGGTGTTTTTGATCGAATGTTAACAGCCAATCCTCTGTCAGTAAAAGCATGTGGTTCGAAGCAGTTTTTTTTTTTTTTTTTTTTGTTAAACAACAATGATTAAAAGTCTGAGACTGTATATGTGTACATGTTCAGGAAATTAACTGAAAGCCATTATTTGTTTTTAATAATTTAATAACCAAATAAAAAATCTTGATTTTTTTTTCTTAATATACAGTACAGCACTCTATGTGTGACCATATGTAGAAGTGTCACTAGTCATTTCCTGTTCACTTCGTGTTCATTTCTGGAGCTCTGAGTTCAGCTTTTACTATGGCCAGGTACAGCTCAGAAAAACAAGTCTCACCCCTCAGGCCAGGCTCATCACTATTTGGTTTAGAGATTGCAGTTAAAAACAGTAACAATAAACAAGTTCCAGGAACCAACGCACAAATATTATGTGTTGTTTTAAGAGATTCTTTACATTTACATGGTGCAGATTTGATGACTTGAGGGCACATTAGTGTTTTGTATGCATACATAAATCAGCACCAAATTGCAGGTTGCTACATACCTTTTGGCGGTACATTCCTTCTGTAGCCTGGTGAGCGATTCTTTCTCGAGTTTTAGACTGCCGTGTTGAGTCGAAAAGCTTTCCTCTGAAACAAAAACAAAGAAACGTACATTAAAGGGCCCATATGACATTTTCTGATAGCTATTTTCCTCAAACATAGCTGGAGTTTTCTCAAACAGAAAACACTCTGTTCCACCTTGTGATGTCACATGGTAATAAAGGACGTGCTCCACTGTGTTCTTAAACTCCATACACCTTCACTAGAATCATTTGGACAATGTCAGCCCTGGAGTTGCAAATCTCCACTAAACAAAAGGTAGCTGTTAACATGAAAACTACTGCTTCCTGACATCACAAGGTGAAATACAGCATTTTGACCTTTGGAGATGTAGACACACCAATAATTCAGGTTTACTGAAACAAGTGTGAATAAAAGAAAACACAACTCCACAACATTATAACATGATTTAAAGCACACAAGAGTCTATTTTGTATAATAAAAGACTGTTAAAGGCATTTGGTGCTGCTATATATGAACAGTAAGGAGAGCTAGTATTTAGCTGCCTGCAATCCCCCATCCAGACAGGTGTTTGATGGGAGTGGGACTATGGATTACATCCGTTTAACACCACATGAAACATAACAACACATGTCTGCAGATGACAGGATTCACCAGACTAGGTAAATACAGGGAAGGCAATGAAATAATATAAGATATAGAAACACTGATGATACAACATAGGAAAGTAGCTGGATCGCAATATAAACTCACAAAAAACAAGAGTAAAATGGAAGAGAGTCAAGTAGGGCTGCAACTAATGGTTATTTTGGTAATTAATTAATGTGATTATTCTTTAAATTAATCATTTACTTATAGGGTTGGCAAAAGTATTGGAAATCGAATGGATACTAAAACTAGTAATGATAATAATGAACTAGATACCGATACTCATTTGAGCAAGTATCAAAACTAAAAAAGTCCCAATCACAGGACAGAAATGAACTTTTCTTTAATAGCTTTAGAATTACCTTGAGCTATATCAGAACAAGTATAAGACTTGTTACAATTAAGTATACACTTGTAGGCATAGATGTTGTGGGGCTGTCTTGGCTGACACATCTCTGCAACATTGCGTCGGGGACAGTACCTCTGGACTGGCAGACTGAGGTGAGAGTGAGTGCTCCAACTACCGGGGAATCACACTCCTCAGCCTCCACACTAAAGTTTATTCCAGGGTACAGGAGAGGAGAATCCGACCGATGGTCGAACCTCACATCCCTGTATGACCGGAGCAGTAGCTGTGTTCACATTGCCGGGAGTAAGTCAGACCTGTTTCCGGTGCATGTTCCGCCAGGGCTGCCCTTGTATTGTATTGTATTGTATTTATGGACAGAATTGCTAGGCGCAGCCAGGGGCCGGAGGGGATCTTGTTTGAGGACCACAGGATCTCATCTTTGCTGTTTGCAGATGATGTTGTCCTGATGGCTTCATCGGACTGAGACCTCCAACGTGCACTAGGGCGGTTTGCAGCCGAGTGTGAAGTGGGTGAGATGAGGATCATCTCCTTCAAATCCGAGGCCATGGTTCTCAACCGGAAAAAGTTGGCTTGCCCTCTTCAGGTGGGTGTGGAATCCTTGCCTCAAGTGGAGGAGTTCAAATATCTCAGGGTCTTGTTCACGAGTGAGGGGAAGACGGAGCGTGAGATTGACAGACAGATCGGTGCAGCATCAGCAGTGATATAGAGAGAGCTGAAGGCAAAGCTCTCGAAAGGCAAAGCTCTCGATTTACCAGTCAATCTACGTTCCTACCCTCACCTGTGATCATGAGCTTTGGGTAATGACCGAAAGGACAAGATCGTGGATTCAAGCGGCCAAAATTAGTGTCCCCCGCAGAGTGGCTGGGCACACCCTTAGAGATAGGGTGAGGAGCTCAGTCACACAGGAGGAGCTCGGAGTAGAGCCGCTGATCCATGGGGGCTGGTGCATTATGTTCTGGGTGCCAGATCTGCTTGGACTGGATGCCACTACATAATTAAATTTATTGTGTATCAACACAGTATAATTTTAATAAGGAAATAGATACAATACATAATTTGGAACAATTTTGGTTGGGCCAGGGAGAAGGTTTTTTCTTGTGCTCAATAAATGACTTGCTCTTGGCAAAGAAGGAGCCCCTACACGGAGTAGGATTGAGTCTCCCAAATTCTAAGGAAGGACAATTATGGATGGGAAGAAAGGGCAAATTAGTGTCCCAATGGTGGAAGTTGTTCTGTTGTTTTGTGTACTGTTCTGGTTCTTTTGTTCTGAGTTTAATTGTACAGTCGGCATATTTATCTGTGATCTTTGGTATGACTGATGTTGATTTTAGAGCAGCCTCCTGGAATGTAAATAGTCTTAATAACCCTGTTAAAAGGAGTAATGACATGGATAAAATACAAATAATGTTTCTTCAAGAAACATATTTTTCCCCAAACAGAACATGAGAAATTAAAGAGGTTTGGATACAATAATACTTTTTGTTCAGTCAAATTAGGCCATAAAAGAGGAGTCACAGTGTTAATACACAATTCAGTTGATTTAGAGTGCATTAAACAAATAAAGGATGATTAAAGGCAGCTATGTCCTGGTACAATGTAAAACTGAAGGCAGGCTAGCCACTCTCCTCTCTGTTTATCTGCCCACAAAGGGGTGTTTATATGTGGGGTGATTTTAATGCAATCATGCACAAAAATGACACCTCTAAGACTAAGAGAATGGTTACACCACAAAGTAAATTATTAATACATTTTATTTTATTTTGAATGACTATGAATGATGTTTGGCGAGAGACGCATCCATCTGACAAGGATTATACTTTTTTCCTCCCCAGTGCATTCAAGAACTGATTTTTTTCTTTATGCTGGTTAATGAAAGACATAGGATAAGAAGTTCTGAAATAGGTACTAGGAGTTTGTCAGACCATGCACCCATACATCTAACACTTTACTTAGATACTAGACCTAAAAAGACAATATGCAGGCTAATTATTGGCTTACTAAATAATAAAAAACTAATAGGGGACATAAAAGATAAGATAAAAAGTTTTTTGAAACTAAATGATAATGGCAGGTTGATCCTAATATTCTTTGGGATACTTTGAAAGCTGTTATTAGAGGCAAATTCATATCATTGAGTACAGCAATTAAGAAAGAAAAGGAGAGATTATTCAAAGATAATAAATCATTAAAGGAAGTGGAAAATAAGCACTCTAAAACTCAAAGTAGTCAGATATTAGAAGAAATTAAATTAGGAGAAATCAAATTTCGGACTTGTATAAAGAAGAAGATAAATAATATACATTTTTAAAACAACCCTACTATGAAACTGGTCCAAACGCTACAAAACTTCTTGCCCAAAAAATACATCAAAAACAAATATTACATTCTGTCTGTTCAATAATTGACCCCAAGACAAGTATTTTAGGAGAAAATTGACGCAGCATTTCAGACATACTGTAAAATGCTGTACACACAGCCTAAATGTTTATAAATGTAGAGAAGATAAGAATTTCTTGACTCTTTGGACTTGGATTTACGTCTATAGGAAAACAACAGAAGCAATGTTTAACTAAACCAGTCCATAAAACCGAATAAGAGAAGGCTCTAAAGAAAACTTAAAAATAATAAAACACCTGGTACAGATGGCCTATGAGCAGAATGGTATAAAGTATTTGAAGATGACCTGTTACCAGTTCTTTTAAAGTCTTTGAACTGGACATTGGAAAGCATATCAACAACACCACCACCATCATGGACAGAAGCAATCATTACGGTCATACCCAAAGAGGGCAGGGGCAAAACACTGTGCAGTTCATATAGACCTGTCTCAATATTAAATCAGGATTATAAATTGTATGCATCTACTTTATGTAATAGGTTAAATTCTTTTATATCAGAGTTAATAGATGAAGATCAAACTGGATTTGTGTTGGAAGGCAAACACAGGATAATATTAGACGTTCTTCTCACATAATTCACATTCCGGCACGCAACCAAAAATCTGCCTTGATGAGTCTTGACGCTGAAAACGATTTTGACTGCGTGGACTGGCAGGACCTCTTTTTAGTTTTAGAAAAAATTGTCTTTTCTGACATTTCAATGAACAGTATTAAGCACATTGCATTCAGCACCTACGGCAAGAGTTCAAATAAACTGGCGTTTAACAGATCGGATTGAGCTAGAGAGGTTGACTCGTCAAGGATGTCTCTCATCACCAACCCTGTTTGCACTTTATATTGAACCGTTAGCACAAGCAATAAGAGATAACCAAAATATCAAAGGCATAGAGATTATCTCCAGGGAACATAAAGTGGCCCTATAAGCGTATGACATCCTCATATCTCTGTAATCCAGATGAGTCCATCCAGGCTCTACTCAGTACATTTGGTTTGTATTCAGGATATAAATTGAACATAAGTAAAATGCAAATCATGAGTTTTAACTACAAACCTTCATCAATATTAAAGTCGAAAATATTAACTGACTGGTGAAAAAAAAAAGTACTAAAGTGTATGGCTGACACATTCTCCTGATGACCTATTTAGAAAAAAAATGTTTATGTCACTGCCTATTAAAATACCAGTTTCTCAGTTTCATGACTGAAACAAATATTTTTATTTATTTGGAGGGGGTAAAAACCATCTGTTAAATACAGTACATTAACACTTCGTAAAGAAAAGGGAGGATTGACATTACCAAATCTCTGATTACCATTTGGCTGCTCATCTTAAAGTATTATATCAGTGGTGTGATAGTTCTTGTGTAGTGAGATGGAAGGAGATGGAGAGTGTATGTGGAAATATACCGATACAAGCTTTGGGGAACAAAAATTTATGAGAACCTGTAAGAAAGACCTGAATCCATTAGCATCCTTTTCATTAACGATATGGTTCCAAATGATAAAAGAATTAAAATTAACGAGTCATATACGAATTCTTAAATGAGTTACTTTTGACACAGACTTTAAGCCTAATTAAATTGATACAAGGTTCAAATACTGGATACAAGACGGATTTACAGCCTATTTGTAAGATACCAAATAAAAACATGTGACCAAGTTTTCAAACATTGCAAAGAAAGTATAACTTGGAGGAAAATAATTTCTTTAGATACTTGCAATTAATACAATACTTCAAAGTATTCAAAGGCAAGAAAAAAGGTAAAATATTTGGAATGAGATTCCATTAATTTAATTAATCCGGTATCGCAAATGTACTCTAAGGGATGTACATCTATTATTTCTAAACTTTCCCGTAGCCTAACAAATATTAAGGGAAAATTCAACTGAGTATATCAAAAAACAACGGGAGAAAGAAATTAACGATTATATCAACCGAACAGTGGGAAAACATATGTGAAACTGCTCACTCAACTTCTTGTTCTGTTTATTGGCAAGAATTCAGCTGGAACACATTTTTTCATAACCCCGAAGCAATAAATGAGTTGTAATCCAAACAACTCTTCATGTTGGAGGGCTTGTGAAGATAATGAGGCTTACTATACCCACATATTCTGGTCCTGTGTGAAGTTGAACACATTTTGGTCAAATGTTCGGTCAACAATTGGGCAAATAACCATTTTTACTGTTACTCAAAATGTGATGATATTTTACATGGGGGATATACATGATTTACCAAGCAAAGACATATTTATTCAAAATTCTTTGCACTCGTTTCTAAAAAGGCAATTACACGTAAATAGCTTCAACCAGATCCACCTTTGCTAGGGGACTAGTTAAAATTAACTGAAGAAACTCAAGATGGGCTAAATGATCTAAATATCGCAATGAAGTTTGCTATGTACCTATACAACTGAGTACCATTCCAGAGTGATATATACCGTAATTTCTGGACTATTGAGTGCACCTGAATATAAGCCGCATCAACTTATTGTTAAATTTCCGAACAGGGAAAAAAAATCACTTTTTTTTTTTTTTCCCCCAAAATCTGTGATTTTTGTTTGTCTTTTTTTGTGCCAAATTTGCTAGTTGAGATCATGAAGAAGCCACTCCATGTTTCAGATAATAGCATTGGTTGCATTAAAAGCATACATTTTGTCTTTGAAACTGGCTAGTTTTTCGAAAAGAAAAAAGGGGCGTGTGTGAATTACAATAATTACCATACTGGCGCTACTGGCCATTCATGTGATGATTAGCGCTCTTTTGTTTTCTTTTTCCACCAATCAGCTGTATGCTAGAAGCAAACCCTGTGGCTACTTAAATTGCGTAGCTGCATGTCATTTTATTACTGAATGAAGATGGACCAAGCAAAATGTATTGCGGATGAGCTATATCTACGGTAACATTTGAAGACGACACTGAAATGGAGAAAATCCATAACTTTGACTGTAAATGCTACGCAAGAAGGGAGAATTTGGGGCACGTTCATGTAGCCAGAAACTTTTAGCAACAGGATACGCGAATAATTGGACATCTCGAGGCAAACAGACATAACATCAGAGATGAGCACATCCAGCAGAAAGCCTCCGACAAAAGTGTCCCTGAACTGAAGTGACAAAAAAAGAAAACTTAAAAAATAACTACAGTATTATACACTTAAGTATCCACTCTTTCCCCCATCACAACAGCTTAAAATGTATTTATTGAGTTTTGAGAGTAATTGTATCATTTTCATAATTTAATAATGATTGATTGTTTGACAGCTCTGCCAGCAAAACACAGAGATTGACAATCAGGTAGAAGACCATTTGTTTGAAGAGGCCTAAAAGAAAAAAAACATACAGCTAAAGACACACAAACCTCAGAGCTGTGTGTTCGGGCCTCACACGTGCTCAGACTGTGAATATAAACACTAGTGATGGTGAGCCCTCCAAGGGCCACTGTCACCGGGCCTGCTCAGTTATGGAACAAATTATACATTTAAAGTGTATTTATGGAAAAAGGCAGATTAAACACAGAGTTCACTCTCAAATCTTCAATTACCGTAATTCACTCTCTACCTTCTCTTTTCTGCAGTTGTGCCCATAATTTTTTATAATCTAAATAAAATAATAAATCAATGAATAGGCACCATCAACAGATTAATCTACAACAACAATTGAAGAATGACACCCCTAATATTTAGCCAATTTATAAATATTTTATTTTACTTTTATTTATTTATAGCTAATGCCCAGCCTTTGTTTGATCTTATTTTATATTTTACTTTTTAAATGTAATATTAGAACTTGTTTTATATTGGACAATATCCCTGAAGCACATTCTAGTTTGTGAATTTTGCTTACTGGAAATGGCTAAAAGTTTATCTGATTTTAATTCTGTACCAAGACATAGGCATAAATCTTGTCCTAATCTACTGATTTTAAGTGACTTTCCTTCTTTGGGCAGAGCCTCATTGTAAATAAAGGAGAAAGCAGACTGCAAAATAGAGGTGCACCCGGTTATCGCCATCAGATTAGGTACAGAGGAGATAGTGTGAGGTGCAGATAAGACAGGTCATCCTTCAATCAGAAGTGATGACATGCAAACATATTTTAACACTAACAGTGTGGGCCTGGGCTACACACTCGCTTTCATGTAGTGCCCAGGTCCGTTCTATCTGTTTTACCAATCCATCTCTTCATGCTTTCATCCTGCTAACCCATTCCAGTCTGTATCTCTGAATGGACAGACAAACCCTCATGGTACACTACATTACGTGCAGTGTTGGAGCAGCTTTGGGTCAAGGCTTTTTTGAGTTTTGTAGGCCTGTCATCATACTAAAAAAATGTATTACAATATATATTGCTGAAGAAAATATAGACTATAAACGATAATAATGAAACAAATATATGCCCCTGACACAATAATAATAAAGCAGGATTATCCATGTAAACTGTTTTTGAATATACAGCATCATTAAAACACATGAACTGCAACAAATAAAGAGCGGAACTGACCAGCCATAGATGCCCATTTATTCTACCCTCTACAGCTCAGGTCTTACATTATTACATCAAAAGAGTAGAAAGTACCGATAAATATTGAGGCCCAAAATATACTGTTTCAGCGTTCATATATTGAACAATGAATTGATATAGTAATTACAGTGACAGGCCTAGTGTTTTGTCCTGGAAACTATTTTGCTATATACGAAATCTGCTGAATGTTAAATGAGCACCATTATTATTTATTTATTGCTATTTTATTGTCTACTAATTTACTGGTTTTATTGTTTTAGAGCTAGTGAGATTACGCATTTTAGCATTAATTCTTTTTTATGTTTCTTTATTAGTAGTGTCTGTTTATACAAAGTGCTATACAAATAAAGTGGATTGGATCAGATCTACTTTTATTTCACCCAGTTAATTAAAGAGTAGGGCTGCAATTAATGAATGATTTTAGTAGTCAACTAGTCAAACAATTATTTGTCAAATAAAAATGTTGAAATATAAAGACTGAAGGTTTCTAAAAAGAGAATATTTACAGATGTGCATTATTGAAAAAAATCAGAACTTGATTATTCTTTGACATTTTGATTTAATAATGCAAATATTTTTGTTATAAAAAGGTCTTTGTGTACATTTTAGAGTCTGTATAGTCCAGATCACAATTTTGTTCATCAAAATACGTCGACTACTAGAATTGAGGCAGTGATTAGAAAGTTGCCCATTCCCCCCCTTGGCCCAACTCAGATCTGGATCAGGATGTGAGGCGTGCAGCTGATTGTAAAACAGTGCTAATGATGAGTATGAGACCTGCTCTCTGAATGCTTCAGTCTCTGTGCTTTTAAAGGGATATGCCACCCCCAGGTCAAATTTGGGCATCTCCCCACAGTCCAGAGACTAAAATAAGTGGTGGAAAGCGTTTTCCTGCTCACCCAGCCATTGTCCGAGTCTGTCGCCACTGACCGCCGCGGTAACTGGTGCTCCTCCGCCTTAGACTGGAGTCTAACGTAGCCAGAGAAAGATTTCGGCCAAAAGGAATTAATTTGCTCGATGCGTTTCCCAATTACTTTGTGTGTAGTGCGCATTCATATCGAGTGCAAATAAATGTGCAAATCAACACGGAGAGCTTGCCTTGGTCATTTTGGGTGGGAACTATTTTCCAGTGCGTAAGAATACAGGCGTATCACGCACCACGTTGTGCAACAGGGGAACTCCCTTCCCGGTGCGTAACAGGGATTCCCCTGGTAGCGTGCTGCGTGATACGACTGTATTCTTACGCACTGGAAAATAGTTCCCACCCAAAATGACCAAGGCAAGCTCTCCGTGTTGATTTGCACATTTATTTGGACTCGATATGAATGCGCACTACACACAAAGTAATTGGGAAACGCATCGAGCAAATTAATTCCTTTTGGCCGAAATCTTTCTCTGGCGACGTTAGACTCCAGTCTAAAGCGGAGGAGCACCAGTTACCGCGGCGGTCAGTGGCGACAGACTCGGACAATGGCTGGGTGAGCAGGAAAACGCTTTCCACCACTTATTTTAGTCTCTGGACTGTGGGGAGATGCCCAAATTTGACCTGGGGGTGGCATATCCCTTTAAGCACTGACATTTATTGGAGAGGAGAGCTGGCTGTGTTACAGAGCGTGAGAATAACTACCGTTACTAAACACAATAAACGCTGCTCACAACTCTGATTTATGTGTCTGCTAGAGGTGAAAGGGGGGAAATTAGGAAAGGAGGAAATTGTGACAACACTGTGACCCCGTAAGAGACAAGCTCATTCATCCTGGAGCTCTTTTGTCTTAGAAAGATCTGCCCAGCCTCAGTTTGAAAGAACAGTTAAAAAAGATCTTCCGCTGGGTTCCTTTCATGTGAATGAAAATGATTAGGCATGGTACAATATTCAAATTTGGTGTCACGATTATCATGATTACAATAATTGCGATTATATCGCGATAATTATTAAAGTTGCTGACAATTTAAAAATGCTTAAATAGAATTAACTATACTTTTAATATTATGAATAAGTTCCATATTTAAACAACTGTTATAGAAGTGTACTTTGTTAAGAGTGAAAACAACAACGATCTAGAAGAAAACATCAGGGATAAGTAGCTTTTTTCAGCACATTCTGGTGATAAAATGGCGATTATATTTGTTGGCAATAAAATGTCCCACGAACAATTATTGCATACACTTTTTATTACAATAAATTATATTACTGTATGTAGTGTCCCACCCCAAACAGTGAACACACAGCTTGTGTTTTTACTATTCAACTTCAGTCTATATCAGAGACACAACATCCATGTGTAACATAAAGTCAGGCACGAACGTGCCCAAAGAGACACACACTAATAATGACTGATGAAAATGTAGATCTCCACACATCACCTGCAAACTCTCACACACCTGCTCGAGCTGACAACACTTCACTTTTGGGACTGTGTATAGAGGACCACAGGGCTAGGTATGCATTCACAGTGCATGACGAGGAGCAAAAATTTACAGTGCATATGGGAGATCTTTTGAGGATATCCAGCATAGCAATGTATTTGCACGTACTATTAAACTGTCACTGACAAGCAGAGAGAAATCTGCATCCAATACATGCAGGAATGTGTGAAAAAATGCACAAAAACATAGGAGCAATGCTAATATTCAGGTAAGCCATTTTATGAACAGAGAAAGGCTGTCTAGAATCACTCCATAGAACTACCAGTAGGTCTGTTACGATCATTACTATATCGACTTAACACAACACATGATCGATTGAGCACTACTTCTTGGGGGTCAGTATTTATCATGGCTATTTTTTCTTTGTACTAGTGGGAGAAGTTTGGTTATTTTTCTGTTCTATAAGGAAATTTAATCAATAAATGGTCAATGGTCACATTTTTATATAGCGCTTTTCCACCTTCAAGGCACCCAAAGCGCTTTACAACAAGAAACCACTCACCCACTCACACACACATTCACACTCCAGTGTACGCAGACACTGGGGGCGAGGTGGGTTAAGTGTCTTGCCCAAGGACACAACGGCAGTATTCATCTGTGGGAGCTGGAATCGTACCACCAACCTGTGGGTCAGTGGATCTGACCGCTCAACCAAAGATGTTTTTTGATGTCAAGTGCGGGATTCGAACCGCCAACCTTTGGATCATTGGACAAAGTGTTAAAGTGTGAATTATTAACTTGACTCATTATAAACAAACTATTTAGAGGTGCATTGTGTTACATTTTCTGGTAGCGGGTCCGTCAAATGCTTTTCTTCAAGGAGATTGTTTTGTCTGGAATGTTTCACAGTATGGTATTAAAACTTTCTATCTTCATGGAAACCAAACCAGACCAAGTTACTGGTCAGATTAGTGGAGAGGCAAAACCACTCACAGTCAGAATGCCCGTTTTTCTAGATATTTTTGAGCAACACAACCACCTGTAATTGAATTAATGTAAGGTAGAGCTGTTTAATGTCATACTGTGGAATATTCCAGGCAGACCAATGACATATCCATAGAAAGAAGGTCCCCCAATCAAAAAGTTACATAGTGCACAGTTATTTATTTATTCATTTAGAGCAGTTTGTATTTTTTTTAACAATGTTTTACATTTAGGGGGGATAATTCAGTACAGGGGGTCCTCGGGTTACGACGGTCTCGGGTTACGACGTTTCGTGGTTACGAACGCGCCCCCATTAAAAAAAATATGTATATATTACGCGTCATTCCGTCTTACGCGGTTTAGCGTGGTAAGAGATGTAAACAAACGCGAACGGCGCGCGGCGCACGGTGGAAGAATACGCTTTGTTGTGGTTGTAGGGAGAAGAAGACGGCCTCGTGTGTGTGCCCAATGTGGGCGGAAGTACCTGATGTGGGCTCTGATCTGCTCCTATGAAAGCGACAGTGATAACCAAGCAGCGTAGTGGTCTAATTATTGAGATGGAAAGGTTATTGGTGCTTTGGTTGGAAGATCAAAGGCAAAATCCGGCTTACGACGAAATTCGGGTTACGACGCGTCTTAAGAACGGATCAACGTCGTAACCCGAGGACCCCCTGTATTAATGTTTATCATCTACATTTATCTCAGCAATATATGGCACTTCAAAAAAAAATTTCATGGCACGCCTAGGTACCAGAGATACTATTTGATGTTGTTCTTGCTTCTGTGTGGAATGACCACAGCAACTAGCAGCAGTAACATACACTAATTTAATTGAATGTAATTCATACTAGCAGTGCTTGTCAGGCTAGAAACACAGCCCTGTTTAGCTAAAAGCATTTTAATTTATCTCCTCCCACCATGTGCCCTGTGAACCTTTGTACCCTCTTAATAAGCACCTGTCCTGTCTGGATAGCCCCGAATGAAGAGGGAGAGTATGGAGCACTTTTAGCGGCAGACAGAGTGGTGACATGTAAAGAGAGGGAGGATTAGCAGTCATGTTTTAGGGTTAAAGCACAAAGAAACCTCTGCAGTGACCCCATTTTAGCTGTTTTTGTTTCAATACATGCTCAGAATGTATACGGCCATGTATTGTTGAGTTATGTCAAATGCAATACCCCTGGCAAAACCCAACTTAACCAGGTAGATAGCAAAAATTAAGTTTTAAGTTTAAGTTTGAGACTTTGAACAGATATGGATACCTTTTTTGAACATTATGACAGGTTTGGACTTGAATGACAGTTGATGTTAGTGTGCCCAGTGGTTTTTGTGTAGTTGTGTATGTGTCTGTGTGCGTGTGTGTTTTTTGAGAGTTGAGAGAGGGGTGGGTTGTGGCAGGGTTTTGTTTTTTGTCTATTTTTGACAAAAGAAAAAATAAGAAGAAATTTGTTCAGAGCAAGTCATTCTGTTTTAGTTTTTTGTTTTGTTGTCTATGTGTTTACCTTTTTTCTGAAGCTGAGCTCTTTCCTTCTGCCTCAGGTCGGTCTCTCGGCCCAGAGCCTTGGTCTGCCGCTCCAGTTCACTGCGCAGAACAGCGATGCGCAGCTGCATACATTCCCGCTCCTTTTTCTGCACACAAACAAGTATGTGGTGTTTATTACTATTCCTAAAGACACATCTCTCTTCTATAAAACAAGCTACTTTACAGGTTGATCCCACATCACAATGATTTAATACATGTAAGCACTCACTGTCTGTAATCCTCAATCCACTGTCAATAATTATATCAAGAAACATGGAGAACATATGAGCTATTCAAAACATTTACTGAGCTCCAAGATCACTGGAACTGCTGATAAGGTAAAGTAATGAGTCCATGTCATGGGAATGGCAGGCTGCCTGCTTCTGTGTAGAGCTCCTTCAATTTAACTGACAAGGGTTTTTCTAAATAGCCATTTACAAACTGAACTCCAAAGACAGCTAAATAATGCTAAATCAAGTTTACGTAAAGATTGTTTGTAAATTCTGAATTATTCTGAGCTGTCTACTGGCAGTTTCTCCAGCCAATAAAAAGTGGATGTACAGAAAGCTAATTGTTCATCTGATTACTTCTGACCAAGACCTCTGACCAGTCTCTCCTGGCTCTCTCCTGGAAGTTGTTCTTGGTGAATAAAGATGGGTAAAAAATAAGAGAATAGATGTTCAACTAAGGACAATAAAACTCACAAAAACATCAGAGACCATGTCATTTCTGTAAAATCTGCAGTTTGAACTGTAAAGCGTGAACACAGAAGTACAGAGCTATGTTTCTTGTTGAGGACTTGCCTGAGCTTTGCAACTGAGAGCGTGAGTGTAATCTGAATGAGGGAAAGGGCTGATAGAGCCTCATCTCTCCCTGTATCACACCCTTATGCTTTGGCACGAACCTGCAGCCTCCTACACTCCGACTGAAGCCTGTGGCCCAGTTGACGAGTGGGTCAGAAGAGCGAAAGTGTACAGAGGGTCCGTCTGACTGTGAGGGGACATCAAACGCAGTGGATCAGCTGAGTAAATAAGCAGCAGTCTGGGGGGCGGGTAGATGAAGGCCATGGAGTGGGTGAGAGGGTGAAAGAACCGTGAGCCTGGTCTGCTGGCCTCTCAGTGTCCTCCTTTGATCCACCAACACAGAGAGACTCCAGGCTCCTCCAGAGGCACAGAAAGCCTTACAATAGTAACACAATGCTGCCATGTCTTCAAGGGTCCGAGCTGCTGGGCCTTACAGAAAGGTAGAGGACTAGGATTATGAGATTTATTCGCTGATGGGGACTTTGAAAAGTCTGAAGGATGTTTTACTGAAAGGGAAATATCCAAGGCAGCTTTTTCAAATTAATTCTTTGTGGAGAAGTAGGGGTGGACGATATGCCAAAAAAAGAAAAACAAAAAAAAGAAACAATATATGATTTCCATTTTAGCACAATTCATGTAAATTCAGTACATTTATATTGCCTTGAATACGTAACTATCTGCTAGAATTGTTACAATAACAAATTTTGAAGTGCGATATAGACTATAAACAATAATAGGCCTAATGAAGTAATTTATGCCACTGACACAATAACACAAGAGCAGATTTAAGCCACAAAAAACATTTTAAATCTAAATATGATTAAAAAACATGAGCTGCGATAGATAAATAGCTGAATTAAACTTACGTACTTGGTTTGCATCTGTAATGAGCCATGGAAGCTATTTATTCAACTTTTTACAGCTCAGATCTTATCATAGTCAAAAAAATAACCAAAGAAAAAATTCAGTACAGTACACACAATAAATATTGATCCCAAAAAATGTATGTTCCATCTTTCATGTACTGAACACCAAGTCTCTATAAAAATGATAATGACAGGCCTACAAGTACCTAGTTTTTCTAAAAAGTCACACTTTATTGCAGTTGGTCAAATCCACCTCATCACTCAGTTACAGCATAAAGATTGACCAGTCTTCACAGGAAGGCAATCACAATTCTTATTTTTTTCTTTTTTTTGTTTCATCATGTTTCATCATCATTGTCCTGCCCTATGCAGAAGAATGTTTTAAAGTATGCACAAGTCTTCAGCAGAGTTACAGGACGTGCACTGAAAACATCCTCATCAAAAGAAGGAGCTGAACAACAAAATGGAGAGAAACATGTGTCTGAAGATTGACATACAAAGCCTGGGTATGTGTTGTGTGAAGAAGCACATTCTTTGACCAAAGACGACCTGGGAGGGCCCAGAGAACACCATGACACTGCCTCCTCTTTCATTACAGCAGAGGGAGGATTTCATGTGGGCGATGACAATAAACTCCATGTCTAACCTGGATCTAGGCCTGTCACGATAACACATTTTAAAGCGTGATATATTACCACAGAGATATACTGTGATAACTGATACAATTGATGCCACTGACACAATAATAATGGATGATAATCCCAATAAACCCTTTTTAAATAGGCGTTATAATTCAAAAGTCCTGAACTGCAACAAATAAATGGAAGAATTATCCAATAATTAGCCATTAGCCAAGAGTAGTTTTTCAACCCTCTACATCTATTATTGTATTACAACAAAAATACCCACAATCTCCCTACTTTAACAAAGGAAATGCACACTCAATAAATATTGAGCCCGTAAATCTATATTTAAGTTTTTATACATTGAACTGATATAGAGAATGCAAGAATACCCTTTACCGCGTTTTATTCAGATCTATCCAGAAAACCGTTCACATATTTTTGTGACTTTGATTTGGGGAATTTTAAATTCAAGTTCCTATTTTAACATGCATTTTGTAAATCAAGTTCAAATTGGAGAAGGTTATTCGGTTTACAGTTTGCATGTAAACAACTGCTACTGTGATACTGCACAATTTCAAATGTATTTCTCCTTGGGCTCATAATAGTATGGCAACAGAAAATGACACTGTTACAGAATCCGTTTCTTGAGAACAGAATTTATAAAGGCTGTTTTAGTTCATTTTTGCTTACCCGCTCTGTGCAAGCTGCTGTTGTCCTTAACTTCTCTTCTATCTCCCTCCCAATCTTCTGCACCGTGACTTGGGTCTGCTTAATGGCTCTCTGTGCTGTGTGAAGCCTAAAAACAGAACAATGGAAAACCATCAATCATCAAAACTTCACAGGGAAAATTGGCAAAACAATGGCAAATATTTCATTTTGTAGTCCTGAATAGGGGTCGCCTGAAAGTAAATGTCAGTGTTTTCCTTTAATACAGGAGACTATTGGACCCTCCAGAGTCTACAATTCTCTCCATAATCTAAAAACAATCTGGACTATATTGGCATAACAAAATTAGACTTGTTGCTCATTGTACAAAAAACAAAAAAAAACAAAAAAACTACACAATGACTGGTTAAAGATTAAATATAGGCAGTAAGTGACATTTATACTCCACATATTGAACGAGATTAAATTATACTCTTCACCAAATCTATGGGAAAAAATATAAAATGAATCATAGAAATATCACTTTACTGCCTTGTTTGGGACATTACAATAGATGTTTCTCTTTTTAGGACAAGTAATTATATACATAAACTACATATTTTAATTGTGCATATCTCCAAAAACAACAACTGCAATATTTTTTTTTATATATATATACCCCACCCCAGGTCCTACATTGTTATTGGACTGGACAACTCTTTTTGTCCTTACTAATAGTTAATATTAAGCTAATATATTCTGGTTTTGTGTTCCATGACAACCAAAAGAGGGGGCAGAGTCTGGGTCAAAGAGGTGATGAGAAGGGCTCTACCTCTGGAATGTACCTGTATTAACTTCTAAATAAATTGAGCCTTCAGTGGCTTTGGTTAAAGAGGTTGTTTTTTTTACTTGCTCGGTGGGATAACTTCACAAATCTTAGTGGCTGGTTATTTCACAAATCTTCATATAGCATTCTCGGCTTGTCTGTATTTACCTGAATATTTTTGTGAAAAGTCTATAAATAATTCAAACAGAATCATGACATTTCCTCATGATGAGACTTGAGATGAGGGTATTTGTGTTTTGACAGCTTCAACTGTTTAGGTCTATGTGAAAGCAGAATCTGATAGGGCCTTTACCCAGGTGAACACATTTATCTCCTCTTCACGCATGTCTACCCTTTTGGCTAAATTCCTGCTCACCAAAGTGGACTCGGGTCTGAACCTGGCTCCTCCTGCAGCGACCCTCATTGTCACGGGACCTGAGATCTTTTGATTCAGGAAGTTGTGACTAAGACAAACAAGTCAAGCATTTACATTGATACAAATCTGAAAAGAAGAGCCTGCAGTGGGCCCAGTAAATGCTGCAAGGTGAGGGAAAAGCTGTGTAGATTATTAAAAGGAAATCTAAGAAAAGACATATTCTAAGAAAGAATTATTCCTTACATCTTGCTAATATAAAAGAAAATAAATATGAAATGTTTTGGTTCACCAACCACAATCCCTGTTGAATAACACAGTGCATGCATGTGTGCCATCTGGATTACAAAGATAATATAAAGGTATGAGGGCCAAAGAAGACAAGACAGCACGCACAAGTATGCTTTTGGAAAGCCAAGGCCATCTGCACAGTCCCAATCACTGTGAAAAAACAGCATCCAGTTTAGCCCTATGTTCACAAGTGCACAATAAACCACACACACTTAAAACTTTCATTTACAAGTGTCTGAAGACAACTAATGAATGTAATCTAGGTGTAGTGTCACATTTTACATTGGATTACATCGCCTTATAGCAAAGTAACAGAAAAATAAAAGATATTAGACATTGAATGCTTTTCTTTTTGAGTGTGTCATAGTCTGAAAAGCAATTTTTGCTTTACCCAAAAAGATGGAGAGAAAAAAAGATCCACAAGACAGCTATTGTACAGCTGCAAATACAGCAGGCACTAGTCCTCAATAGAGTGTGGTTTAATGTATTCAACAAAAAGAGGCTCAGATGACAGTTTACTTTGACAGGGTTTGGGGTAAAAGTACAGAAAATACTTCCAATCCACACGAGAGGCGTGAAATACAAACAAAAGCATACACATCCGAACTTATCCTCAGATTGAACAAAAGCTTTAGCATTAGATCACTGTTGCACAAGCTCCAAAAACACATATCCAACAGTCTATGAACCAGCAAGTAAAAACACCAGAGCAGGAGGTGTTCTGGGCAGATAAACCCCAGAGGGCAGGAGAAATCCCACCCAGAGCCCACTCTGCTTCTACTGACACATACTGTACCCTCTGTACATGCAGACCCCGCCAACCAGAAAACAAGTCCAGCATGTGGCTCTCATCACTGGGTCAAAACTCAATGTCTGATATTTCGGTTCAGGAGTTTCAGACACTTGTGAGAAAAGGTATCAAAGCAACACTGGGATACAAACAGATCCATAGTAAAGCTTGATCAAGTTATTGTACTTTTTTTTGTTTTAGTTTAATACATAAACTGACATGGGTTTCTCTTAGCTCAATGAGGATGAAATCTTTTGAAGGTCAAGTCATTTTATTTATATAACACATTTTAAAAAACAAGGTGAAGGTTGTCTATATACACATATATATATAGATATATACAATATATAGGTGGCTCCACACCACCTATATATTTACCTTTGAGCAGAATGAAAGGAGCAGGAGAATAGAGCTGTGCATGCGGTTCAAAGTCAAGACAAAAGATGAACCAGAAACTCTGCTCTGTATGTGATTATAAGACTTACAAAACTATTCTTAGTTTATGTTGCATGTTATTTTGACAAACTAAAGGAAAATCCAGTGGAAACCTTCATAATACTTCAAATGACAGGATCACAGCCCTACTCTGGTTCTATTTTGGCCCTTTAAAGTACACACTTATTCACTGCGTAATTAGACTGTGTTTTACAGAGGGTTTCCTTGAGGGAAGCCCTGTGGGCTTGAGAGTAGTATTTACATTCTAAATTTAAATATTATGTGTAGAACAAGCCTGTTTGTCAACATATTCCAATCCTATATATATATATTTTTTTTTTTCATCTAAAGGGATTCCCTTTGTGTGTTTTGTGAAGCTCTGTCTCCTTCATGTGGACAAGAGGTGTATTACAAATAACTGACAAGGCCTGTTTCATTTTCACAAGCAGCAGTTTCCAGTATGTTTTTGTCCACTCTGAGCATTTTATTATGCCAGGAATTATCACCGAGACTCAAGACAATGATTCAAAAATTATCCATTAGTTCCATTTTTGTTAGACCCGCACATAAAAGCCAATTATATTTATTTTGTCTTTTTCTTATAATGAGAAAGTCGTATAATGAGAAAATACATGCCATTTCACCTGCCAATAAACTCAATATATGTTTATATTTTATAAGCAGTTTGTATTGACTTGCATGTTATTTGTATTTTCGTGGTAGGTGTGGTCTGTGTATACGCCATAAGAACGTTATTATTGTCATTTGCAATTCCTGCAACACCATCTAGTGGAGAACCAAAACATTATAGCAGAATGTTTCACTTTCATCGTTAATTGGAGGTTTATTTTCACTGAATCAACTTTAAATTCTGGGTGATGTGATAGTTGGCCTTAATCATATTTTACAGGTAGAACAGCACATTAGCAGAGGAGAACACCTTGCCTTGGACTATATGGAAGAGATAAAATACCTGAGCAAAGAGAAGACACTGTAGGAGTTTCTGACAGACGTCTGCTCCACCTGAAGCAGGCTGTTCTTCTTCTTCTTTTCTGAGGAGTCCTGGAAATGCCACAGAGCGGTTTATTGTTTAAAGCTTACAAATATATAGAATAAGAATGATCAAGTCTGTACTTTATATTCAAAGTCAGCTGCATAGTAGCCATCATTCAATCCAAATATGATTTCATTTGGATAACGAGATCGAATCTGTGGAGACAAAAAGTACTCATTGAAAAATTGTAAAAAAAAAAAAAAAACATAATTATAACACATAGTACATAATATTCAGATGCATTTGTTGTACCTGCTGTCCTGTATATCTGAGACCATCTAGGTTTACTTTCCATTCAATGAGCAGCTGGTAGTGCTCCGCTTGGCCTCCCCAAATCCGAACCACAAAACAAGACACAGAAGTGTCCAATAGGTCCGGTAACATCCCAAAGTCTAAACTTCTCCAAGTGGGGTTCTGATAAACAAGTAAAGACATAACACACAGAATTAGATCATACCATTCATCATTTTATTCTAAACTAATGAATACTAGTAGATATTACATGAGAAATTACAAGAGAACAATGCATGTGTTCTCAGCATGGTTAAGAAAGGAAAAAAACAGGAAACTATAATGCATGTCAGCACAACTCTTAGAGTAGACCAAGCTGTCCATTGCATTGCTCAATGTACATTATATTTTACTCTATGTGGAAACCTGTCTACAGTGCAGACAATATTATACGACTATAACACATGTTGAATATAAGATGGCAGAAACATCTTGCCATTACAATAATGTGTATAACATGAAATAGATGAGTAAAATTATTACTATCATTCATAGAGAAAGGTTCATTGAAAAGAATACTTGCCAGTGAGTCCCGAATGACCTCACTCTTATAAAAATCTGAAAGACAAAAAAGCAGGTAATGGATAAGAAAAGCATTAAGTGCCTTATCTGACATCCATGTTGCTTTTGATGATTTTCACACCTCTGGATATGTGCTCTCCAGCACAGAGGTGAAGGGTGAAGTACGTGTCCAGTAGCGGAGAACCATTCCTGTGGACAATGTTTCGAGCTGCGATGCTCCGCAGATGTCGAAGTCGTCTCTAAGTCGCAACAAAGTCAAGATTAATCACAATTGAATCAAAATCAGAATTTATATGGCCACAATAATAAGCAAATTGCATCATACCTTTCACCACAAAGAATAATCTTATTATGCATAACAACTGCTAACCCTGAAATGTGCTTCTTGTATTAGTTTGTCAGTTCTGGATGTATGCATGTAAAATGTCAACTTTGAACAGAATCCTTTTAAAACATAAAAAAGCAAATCTAATTAAAAACGCAATGCTTGTCAAAAAAAAAAAAAATTACAATTGGTCTCCTCATTGCTCTGTCCTTACACCTCCTTGGTCCTTTTTGTTGACGTTGACACGGAGGTCAGGAAAAGAAGAAGGAAGGATGTATTACATCCCATTTCGGATGTAGCCAGTATGTTAAAAATGCACACAATTTGAGTACAGGAAGTGGCATTGCAACACGTCAGCAGCTCAGATAATAGCGTCTTCAGGCAAAGATAAATGAGTAGTTAATTTGAGAGGGGTGCTCTGTCATGGCAGTCACATGAAAAACTCTTTTACTTCATTGATAATTCAATTAGCAGAAAGATACCAAATATAATTATATTTAACATAAAACATGGTTAAGACAATTGACTGATAATCAATGGAGAACAGACAACTTAGTAAAGAAATACAGCGAATAACTTCAATATGGAACCACACCGATCACATAGTGATCACAACAGAAGAAGTTCATACTGCATTGTGGACATGGCTAGAAGTTCTTAATCACAATCTTAATCACTTGGTGATATTTGCATTGTTTTTGTTGTTTTGCTGTGGATTCACCTGCCTAGGAACTACAGATGGAAATTATATTTTTTGCTATAATCTGGCGTATTTACACTGCAATGCTGATGTTCATTAATATGCACTGTCCCTATTAAATAAAGAATAAATAAATTTATGAATGTGTGGAATGAATGAATAGTGCACTGTAAGGTGCTTTGGATATTTTGAAAGGTGTCATAAATAATTTATTAATAACTAGACAAAAAGTCAAATTCACAGGACTTGAGTAGCTTTAGAATGACCATGGACCACTATGAAACCTAACTGGGCAACTGAGGGATTACACAGTTATAAGACCTCATGGTAATATAAAAGAAGGTACTATTGTTTAATGTTGAAAATCACTCTATTATCATTGTGGCATTAGTATTGAGTCTATTTCTTTAGTACCAAAATGGAGTTTGAAATTTGAGTATTGTGACTACACTAATTGAAAACACTGCTCATTAGACATGGACAAACTGATGGAGAGATAGTGCAGAGCCAGGCCCATGATCTGTAGCACCCTATGGCACAATCGCTCTCTTTAACTGAAGCAGATCCTGTCCTCTGCACAGTCTGCAGCCATACTGGGACTAAATCTGAGTCATGGGATTCCCTACGAGCTTAAAAATGGTGGAAACAAAAACATGGATTGTTCCAAATGGATCTTTTTACTCTCCAGTGAAAAATTAGATGGATCTTATGCTAAATCAATAAATAGATAAGTAAGAGACTAGATCAAAGTTACACTCCTTCCGTGTGAGTTTTTTGCTGGGGTTTGAAAGTGTAACAAAATGATTAGCAGGTCACAAGTTTACTCACTATGGCTGGTATGTGATGAATGTAATAGCATGGCTGGAGAGATACTACAGACGAATATAATGTAACTTTCAGAGAAGGACTGCACCTGAAGCTTAAGTTTAAGAACTATTTATAATGGTTTTGCTTTTATGTACTTTTTATTGCTTTATTAAGATTGCAATGAACATGTACTCATTTTTATTGTTACTCTGTCTCTGCAGCACTTGTTTATAAACTGTAAAGTACAAAAGTGGTTTTAAATTATTGAATGTTTGGGAACTTTTTTCCTAATTATTCTTTGTGAAACAATGTGATTTAGACCAAATGGAAATGGCATAAAATATGTCATTGAACAAAGCAGCCAGCTCATACAGTAAATACGAAGGCCAAAAGATAAATTATATATAAAACATGAATTATATAAAGGCCTGTCCTAACATCAAGGACTAGAATAAAAGAATTATAAGTTATAATTCACAAAATAAAGCAAGACTATGTATGTCTAATTTATGTTTAAAATTGTATTAACACTGCCTGTGTCACCAGATATGATCATATATTACTTTTACTGGTAACGACTGCTATGTTGATTTATTCATAGGTACAAAAAATGTGTTTTGATTATCCAATCAGAAAGTGGAATTGGCCTCACATCAGTCTCTCATTTGAGTTGCCAAGTTCAATGCTGAAACCTAAAAGGACTCTCTGAGCTGAATCTTCTACAGCATCTGTATCATGAATCAGTGCTAGTGCAGCCTCTGCAGCTCAGGGAGGGGATTCTAGAGGATCTTTCACAGGCATCTTCCACAGGCATGGCTTGTCCATATAATGAGAACTTGTATGTGTCCTTAAAGATTCACTGTTTCTATGGAGACAGGTGACCACAAGTTACAAGTCAGATGTGTGGAGAGATGACCCCACTCAAAGTAAGAATGCATGTTTTTCAAGGACTTTCTTTAGCGATAAATAGCTGTAATAAAATAAATGCAAGACACCCAAGTTTAATGCCATATTGTGGAACATTCCACAGAACAGTTGCATGGTGCAGCTCTAATGTTAGGGTAGGATTTATGTGTCTGTAGTAATGAGCATGTTGTTTACCCTATGTGCAGGTTCACTGGTTTAACTGCGACAGGTGCTGCTTCAGGCCTGTGTGAGGAAGCGGTGGAACTGCTTTTGTCATACACTTATTTTCACACTTGTCAGTTCATGAATTAGGGTTGTTTTTACATCTGACGTTAAAAGTAATGTAAAACTGGCTACATGATCCAGACATGAACACAACTCCTGCCGTCACCTGTGCAGTTACTAAAGTTAGCTATTAGCAAAACAGACCACCTAGGGTTAACTTCGTCTAATACACTTCAAAAGACATGTGCAATAGAAGCCTGCAATGCTATTATGTAACGTACAAGTGACAAATATATGGCAAACTGGCTTACAGTTGATTTGCTAGAAATCAGACTTGTTTTATAAGAGAGCGCTTGCTATCACTTAGCATTGGCTATGCTAATATACTAGCTTGTTTGACAGGGCCGTGTTTCCTCAAAGCAGCAAGTTTGCAATAGACACAAACTTAATTAGATGCATTTCAAAGTGCAATAGTAGACGTAGATAGGGACGAGTGTGAGTACCTGTTGAGATGTGAGTTCCA
Source organism: Paratrypauchen microcephalus (assembly GCA_036785185.1). Classification (NCBI taxonomy): domain Eukaryota; kingdom Metazoa; phylum Chordata; class Actinopteri; order Gobiiformes; family Gobiidae; genus Paratrypauchen; species Paratrypauchen microcephalus. The sequence continues at coordinate 9,848,449 of JAVJIX010000007.1, read as the reverse complement.
CATGTAAAGCTCGAGAAGAGGATGCTCCAGAGTTGGTGACAGAGGCGGCGGGGATGGAGAGGACCCGGCCACTGATGGAGCTCATCCTCCTGTCGGCATCTAGCGTCGCCCCCTCATTCAACTAAACATGCCATGCTAGCACCTTGGTACTGCGCGTAAAGTCACCGAAGCCTAGGGTGTGAAAGACTGTTAATCTTTACACTAGCCTGAGAACCACAGCAGCTGTCAGCTAAACCAGTGGGACGTAAACAAAGTACAGCTCTTTGCTACAGTTGACTCGGAAATCCGTCTCCCGGAACTGTCAGCCTTCAACCTGATCGCGGATTGGCTCAATGTAATGCTCGTCACCCAGCAGATCCGCCTATCTGTAATTTACCGTGTTTTCATTGGTTAGAATATCTGTTTATCTTTTTGAATGGGGCGGTGCTCTTCAAATTTGTCAAACCTGCAGAATACAAGGAAGTTGGATAGTTGCAGCGTGACATGCGGGCGATAGCCATGCCTAGAGTGTATCCGGAGATTTCATGCTTAAAGCTGCACTATGCAACTTTTCACTGTCTGCTGGTGTCCATTGCTTTGCCCGTAAGGATCCACAGTGTGGCATTACACATTTTTCTTGCCTTACTAAGTTGCAGGTGTTTTTAATTGCATAAAAATATTTAAACATGCATTTTGACTGCAAGCTGTGTCACATGTCCACATATCTGACTTGCAACTTGAGCTAGATCTGGTTGCGTGAACTACATATCTATCTCCACGGAGATAGATACGTTTAATCACATACTGTGATATTTAGACCTGCACGTGGGAGACACTCCAACAGGAAGGTTGCATAGTGCACCTTTAACTAGGTAAAAGAAAAAGGCCTACAGGGCCAAATGTAAACAATTATACACTATCAGGTTATTTTGAGAAAAAGAGATTAAATGACCACAAGGGGGTAGAATTGGAAAGAATATGACTTTCTCAGTAAAGTAAATGTGTACCCCCCCATCATTAGGTCTTCTGTTTCATGGTTTAGATTTAGTTGAGAACATATCTAAATGTTTTTACACAAACACAAAACCACAGCCACAGGACACAAACTTTCTGAAAATGTATAAAAGTTTAATTTAAATACTGATGAACAAATAAGGCAATCAATTTTTTACTTTATTGCTTGCACAGTATAGCACCTGATTTTCTGGACATAATACCTTCTTTTTGAAATATATGAGCAAAATCAAAATTGTTTTGCAGTGATTTCATACATCATAAACAGTCACAACACAGCTCCTTCCAGTTTCTTCCATACCTAAACCTTAAATATGCTCTTTTAAATGTAGATAATCTTCACAGCATAATCTGCTCAAAACCAGCTAAACTTGAGACATTCGTGTAGCCAAAAGGCCAACCTAGACAAAGTTCCGGTAATACGATTGATTAAACAAAAAAATCCTTTGGTGAAAGTCATCAGTAGTACAAAAGTGCATTACATTAATGGAACAAGCACAGTGGCATTTTTCCATTTCAAAGAATACAATTAATACTTCTTGGCAATATATTCACAGGCACATGTGTATTCATAATTAACATTCAGTTGCTAATTGCATTGCTTGTGCTTTTTAGCATTTCTACTATAAGAGCTTATGGTAGATCCATGGAAAAAAAAAATGGCACTTAGAAATCTTTATAACATTTGAGTGCCCCCTAACAGATTATATGCAAACTGCACACAACACCTTAATGTTGTGTGCATAGTAGAAATACTAAATGAAAATAGTTTGGGCTAAATACATTTAAGCAATCCCACTATTAGATTTTCCACTTTGTTATCTCCCAAGATAAACTATGGTTGTACTGTGTACTATGAGAGCAAAGTTCAAAGTATTTTAGAATGTTCAATCCATGGACAATCCAAAATGTATACCTTGATTAGGGATTAAAAAAAATGTATATAATATAATATAATGGCTCAGCTATTGTCTCCGCAGGGTCAGTCCTTTCTTATTGGATATACAAAACATCATTTTCGTTAAGGCCAAAACGAGTCTTATACTTGTCAAACAGGCACTTGAGCGACTTGATGTACATTGAATGGTACAAATCTACCATATCTTCAGTTGGATCATCAATTTTAGGCACCGTGATTGGCTCCCCAACTGTAATGAATACAAGCATAAGATAAATATTAAAACATAAAACAACCATGATGTAAGATAAGTTTTAGTTTTTTTTTAAATAATATTACATTTTATATTAACTACTATGCAGTTTGTGAAGTAGTTATACAGCGTACCTATAGTTGTGATTGGATTGCAATAAGGCACAATTCCCCAAGAGTCACCAAAAATTAGGCCACACCCATGAAAAACGCAGGGTGCAAAGCCCAACAGTTTCTGCAACCTCTTTTGTAGCGATCTCCACCATGTCCCCTCTTCAAAAATCACCTGTTTGTAGGCATCATTCTCCCCAAAGGAATAGACTGGAACAAGGTCGGACCTGAGAAATGAAATACAAGTGCATGATTAAAACTTAGATCAGATGGTCACAACAGGACCTCAAATCATTTTTATACAAAACTAAAAATGTCTTTTTTGTGAATGGTAATTTATAATCGTTTTCAACATAGCTGCCCATCTTATCCGTTTTAATTAACAGTAATCCTCTTTATGGTGATAGCTCATAAGGTGATAACTATCTAAAGCTTTTTGGATTACTAAAATACCCAGACAAAGTAGGCCTAACAGGAGCTCACAAGTCTGGGCTTTCTAATCACAGAGATTTTCCATTTTTAGAGCACTTTTTATTCAGCGTTATAATATCCATCATTTAGTGAACAATGTTCTAAATGAGCGACTAATATCAGAGTATTCTTGTGAAATCAAAACAATTTCACTTAAGACATGTTTGTCATGCAAATTACTAAAAAAAAAAAAAAAAAAGTGAATGTTGTTTATGTACCCACCCTTTCTGCAGGGCCAGCTTGACAAAACCTTTGCGATTCTTGAGAGTTACATAATTCATTCCTGGTGCACAATCCAGAGACTCCGCAGCCCCTCCAACTACAATGACGACTGCATTCCCCGTCCCATTACAAGACAGCAGGTATTCTATGGAGTTTTTGTTCACTGGACAGATACCTATGGGGAAAAAACAGATTGCCAGATATGTTAAAATATTGCAGAATAACGTTTGTACAACTTTTCTGAAGGAATGTCTGCCATCTGCTTGTCTCCAAGGTGATATTTTTGCTTGGTCTTAAATGTCCCAGTATGGCAGTGAATGCATCCATCTTGCATTTACTCAATAACATGTTTTTTATTGAGTGAGTGGGCTTGCCTCTACACAGATCGGCCATAACCTGGCCCTATGGCACCATCTGCTGTCCCAATAGAAATAATTAAGTGCAATACCATACTGTGGAACATTCCAAAAGTTACACAGTGCACCTTTAAGAAAAATGGCTGTAAAAGTCTGTTAATACTTTTACTTTAGTACTCTGCTTGTACATTATCTATAGACATCTACAGTCTGAGCAAACAAGCCCTCAGAACAGTAAATGTGGATCTGTAAAATCAGCAGATCAATGCAAACATACACAGTTTGACCCCTGGAACAGGACAAAGGTTTTTATTGCATGTTTAAGTAATCCTCCATACACTACTCGTACAAACACAGCTGAAGTATTTATCCTTACCTTTTCATAGATAGTCATTCTCATCATATTGCCTTCAATACAAAACCACTCCTAACACTTGTATTTAATGTATTTACTGTATGTGGTTGTGTTTCTAGATGATACATAACAATTTCACTACACTAATGCGTGCAATTGTGTGTGACAAATAAAATTAACTAACTAACTACCATTAAACATGTAACAGATATCCAGAATAATGTATATTTTTGGATATTTGAATCCCCTCACCTCCAGACATCAGGTAGTCCCGAAGAACAGGCATGCAGAAGTTCCCAGCCAGCGTCGCCAGTGAAGGTTTGATGCCAGGGAATTTTTTAGAGAATCCAGTTGCTTCCGTTCCAAAATTACAAAAAGCTCCAAAACAAAAAATCCCATGAGGGTGGTAGCCAAAGATGTAGTTCCGACTGGGTGACAAGTTGTGGGTTTTTATAAGCTGAAAGATAACATTAAAATATAATATTACATTTTATTTTATTTTATTTTATACACAACTTGCTTTGTAGTTTAAAAGCTAGGAATTGGAGAAAATGGGACATTCTTATCAGTTCACCGTGACATGAACACAAGAACAGTCATAATTATGACTCCGTATCACTCAGTACACAGGCTGTGAACCTGTGGCTGAAATGCAGTACTTTGAACGCATTATCTCCATCTGTTTCAGTACAGTACCATAAAATATATTTCAATGATGCAATGATTTGGGGACTTATTTTCTTGGACTTGCTGTTGCTTCAATATTGCTGCCCATATCATAAAGGCACAAATTTACCAAAAAAGAACAACGAGCAAACGGAAAATAGCCATTATTCAAATAAACAGAATTTCAATTAAGAATTTGGGATTTTGTTTGATTTTATTATGTTTACTCTTAACAAACTGGGGAAGGACCACCCCCACCAATGTGTAAACAAAGCTTCCTCAGTAGCTATTCAAATAAAACTGTTGCATAACCCAGAATGTTAGTTAGACAGTGTCTCAGTGGTTAGAGCACTCCCCCAAAGGTCTGTGGTTCAATTTCTGTTCAAATCAAGTTCTGTTGTTGTGTCCATAGGCAAGGCACTTTGCCATCAGGAACTGGGGAGGTAAAGGGTACCGTTTACCCAGGGTAGGTGCAGTGGTGCAGAGAGGGGCCCTTAACAAAGTCTGTAATAGGCATTTTTCATTGGACATGCAGCGCAGGCCAAGACTAAGAGCAGTTCAGAAGAAGAATGAGAAACACAGCAAGGCCAGTTACGTCGCCCGGATTGGCGTTACCGGGGCCCCACCTTGGAGCCAGGTCCGGGGTGGGTGCCCGGCCCCGGATAAGCGGAAGAAAATGGATGGATGGATGTAACGCAGGCCCACCAAGATGATTTGTACCCAAGGCCTAAAACTTTGCCATAACCACATTGCAGAGTATGAATGTGGTGTGTGCGTGGGTGATTGGCAGCCTCGCTTCAGTCAGTCTACCTCAGGGCAGCTATGGCTACAATCCTAGCTTACCTTAGCACTGAGTATTGAGTACTTGAATAATGCCTAAAGGGTAACACGTTGATAGCATCTGTTAGGCCTGTGTAAGCTCATTGTAAGTGTGAATTATTATTAGATACTGTATCACCACAGATTCAGACACCTACACATAGAGCCATTGTTGAAAGTACTATTTGGCTGCAGCTAATGCGCTCAGAAATTACATAAACATTTTTCCTAGGGGTCTCCTATTTTATTAAATTCTTGACATTTTTTAGTTTGATGCAAAGTTAAAGTAACGCATTAATACATTTAATACATTTTTTTTTGCACCATTTTACACTATTCACCTATTTTTGTGATTTCTTGGATGTTTTATCTAGGGATACCCATGGAACACGGCGGCTAGCGGGTTAGCTATATGTCCATTTATATATATATACAGTGTATAGTAGGTACATATCATTGCTATCAACAACATTTTTGCCATAAACATACAGTCAAGTGGTTGTTTCTGTATTCAAGCTGATAAGCAATCTTAAGTCCTCTCGTCTATGAGGCAGGGAAAAAACAAACTGAAATATTATCAGATGGGGCAAAGTCTAAAATCCACAAGTCTTCATTCTAATAATCAGCACAAAACAAGGAGCAGCTTGACGAATACAGCTGATACACAACCTATTTGATAGCTTATCAATCACTGGTAATCAATGAGCTTAAAGGTTCAATATTGATGACGTTCAAAGAGAAAACAGTTTTCCCTCACTGTTTCATAATTACATCTTGTGGGTTTTAATACATTTTTAGTTTCTACCAAGGGAAATCTATAAAATAACTATTGACATACTAACGGCCTACTTACTCTAATTGGGAAGTAGTCTCTGAAGTAAGTCCAGATTGTCCAGTTTCTCACCCAAGATGATCTTCGCCCACCTGAAAAAAAAAAAACACAAACACTCAAATTTAGATGGACATCAGTAAAAGTTATGATTAGGTTTTTACAATTGACTTTTCATTCAATACATGATATTTGAGGGTTTCTTTCTGTGCTACGATGAGATTTGAGCTGTTGAACTTCTATGATTCATTATACACACTAATTACTTAAGTGTTGATTTTTGCCATTTATTTATTCCAGCTCATCTTTTTTCACAATTTTGTACATTTGGAACATTTTGGCGGGGGATCGTTTTATTTTATGGTTTGGTTTAAATATTATCACTTTTATCGTCTATATATTCTTCAGCACTTCAAAATTTGTTATTGTGACTAGTTATGATTTACTGAATATTTGTTTGTTTACAAAGTAGCGCTGCACAATATATTGCAATCAAATCAAAACTACCATTGGAGTAGGAGCAATTGTCAAATTGTGAAGACTGTAATTATTTAGGTAATATGATTGTTGCTGAAAGGGGACATTATGTAACTAGAAAAACAGCCAACCCTGTACAGGGGGTCCTCGGGTTACGACGATCCGTTCTTAAGACGCGTCGTAACCCGAGTTTCGTCGTAAGTCAGATTTTGACTTTGATCTTCCAACCAAAGCACCAATAACCTTTCCATCTCAATAATTAGACCACTACGCTGCTTGGTTATCACTGCCGCTTTCATAGGCGCAGATCAGAGCCCACATCAGGTACTTCCGCCCACATTGGGCACGCACACGAGGCTGTCTTCCCTACAACCACAACAGAGCGTATTCTTCCGCCGTGAGCCGCGCGCCGTTTGCGTTTGTTTACGTCGCTTACCACGCTAAACCGCGCAAGACGGAATGACGCGTAATATATATATATATTTTTTTTTAATGGGGGCGCGTTCGTAACCACGAAACGTCGTAAGTCGAGACCGTCGTAACCCGAGGACCCCCTGTAGTTTAAACCTTTAAACGTGTTCTGATCATGTTCTGTCACTGTTTAGTTTACCACAGGGATATATTGACATCACTACATTTCTATATTTTATTTTTAGTGGTACATTTATATTATTATTATGCCTTATTTGACACCAGTCTCTTGCTATTTGTGCTACTTATTTTGAATTTATTAATATATTTTTTGCATGTTGTTATAAAATATTGTGATGTGTGAGCTACTGCGCCCAAAGGCCCCCTGCCCCAAGTCCAATTGAAGTTTGAAACATAAATCTAACATGCAACCCTAACCGTAATTGCAATACTTGTCAGAAAAATCATAAATGCATTTTTCTATGCTCATGCAGCCCTAATATGAAGCCATTAAATGCTAACTAATTTCAGGTTTGGTGTGATACATTGCCTTGTTTTGGTGTGTTCCAGTCGAAGATGAGCCAGGCAGTGTAGATGGCAGCAATCAACCAGCAATCAGTGAGGAACATATAAAACAACAGAACGGTGCAGGCAGCCCCTAAGAACAAACAAAGACCATACACATCATTATTATTAAAGAGAAATGCCACCGAGCAATGTGACCTACTTATGAGGCTAATGAGACTAATCACTAACTCTGCTGCTTTATGTCATGCTTCAGCTTACCCAAGTAACACTGAGTGTCCAGACACTTAAAATGCATGACAGGTTTACATGTTTTGTGACTATTACTTTGTTTGGTGGGTTAATACCTGTGGTAAATATTTGCCATAGCTTTAAATCAGTCAAGTGTCAGTTTGCAAAGAAAAGTTGGGAGGAAAAAGTTAGAAAATTACAGGAAGTAATGTTGAATTCTAAAAAAAATTACAATTTACACAGAAGATCCATGATTCACTGTTTAAATATTCATTTAACTAAATAAAGGTGTTGATCATTTTATTTGTAAAATCATAGCAGATTACAGGATGGTTAAATATAATTATAATTATATATATAAAGTCTAATCTGTTATATGCACTTAAAACTTACCCAGAGCCAAGAAGCTTAGAACCCACTGTAGCACAGAGATGAGCTGCAGATGTTTCTCCATCTTGGCTCGGCAGGGCCACAGGGCGGTGGTGGGCACGTCCTGGAGGGCAGAGAGGATGCCGGAGCCTGTGCCTAGGAAAAGAGAATTACAATAACAACAACTAGGAAAAAATGTGGTAAAAATGTAGTTGCTTTAAAATACTACAATTGGTCTGCACAGAAGCATTCCAGTACCGTAAAGAAGTTATTAATTAGGTAGTATCCATGCATAAAAGTAGTCTGCATCCATTTGGTATATTTGAGTATTCTCTTTGTCCTGATCATAGACTGTACAATGGTCCTGATGCATGCTGAAGTCTTCAGAGCAACATGCAAACTAACATGCGTCAGTTCATAATGACAAGAAAACAGCCCTTTCTAATCCTCTCTTTACAGGCCAAAAATAACCATCACAAGTTGGCTCAGGTAATGCCTCTGAACCAAAGGCATCACTGCTTAAGCCTGTACCAACTGGCCCACATGTACAGGGCTATCTACAGGAGCACGGGGTTTGTCCAAGTACAGTAGGGTTATCAAACTAGTGAGTGGGAGACCGGAGTGGACAGTGGTCAGGGGGATGTCCAGGAGGTGCAGCCGAAACCAGCAAATGTGGGTGTGTTTTAATCCATAAATGATTAAATAGTCAACATTCAGAACACAGACGATTGATCCACATCTATTTACTTGACTGCTGTGACTGCAGATAAAACAAGGTTCAAGAGCTGTCACTGAGGCCAGTACTGTACATCTGCAAATAATGTAAAGCACTGATAATATTGGAAGTAGAATCTCTTTCTGATTCTTGTATTAAAGACCAATTGCAATGTAAGATTTTCTTCTAATTTTATATATAGCATTGGCATCAGATTTGATGCTAAATGCATATATGCCTATTTTTATTATATTTCATAAAACAAGTGGTTTGACGAAGTTTGCACAGCTTTAGCCTAATAAATCACTCTAGACACTTTAAATACTGCTGCTAAGGACTACTGTTGCACATTTATTTTTATCTGTATTTTCAATGCACATCCTATTGCATATTTTTACTGCACATTTTCATTGCTGCATCTTCCATTGCATATTTTGATGCACACTGCACATTTTGGACATCTCTAAATAGGTATTTATTTATTCTTTTGCACTGCTTAGATTTTAGATTTTGTCTTAGATAGTTTTTGTATTGTCTTTATATTGTCTTTTGTACACTGTCTTTTTGCACTGCTTGACCAGAGAAAAACGAAATTTCGATTCACTGTATGTCAAACACATATGGCAGAATTGACAATAAAGCTGAGTTTGAACTTTGAAATCTGCATAAATTTTCTGTCAAGTAAATAGTGCTTTTATTTGGTAAAAGATCTTCAATAACACAGGACGGTGGAGCAGTATTTGGATCAAAAAAGTGTGTCGGTTCCGGTTCAGCTCCAGGTCAGGATGTCCTTACCTTTGAGGACGCCAGAGTAGGCAGCGAGGATCGTCTTCATGGCTGAAGCTTCTTGGTGATTCTCAATGATCCAAAGAAACTCCGGCTCGTGCGCTTTCTACAGAGTGGCGTCCTACAGCTCCTTCATGATCCTGCACCGGCCTCAAGTGCGCTCCATGTATTTAAGCGAGACTGGGAGGGGCCACCGCGGACACAGATGCTACACACTGTAAAGCAGTAAAAGTAAAGGTGTTTATGGCCCCTGGGCCCGTGTCTATCTGTTTGAGTGGTCAAAGAGACTGTGACATTGCGGCTGCAGCGCGACCCTGTTTTTAAGGGCGCTGAGGTCACGTGCTCAAACAGGAGAAAACTGGCCACGAGCTCAGTCAACTGTGACAGAAATTTCCCCGACTTTGACAGCATATTAATTAAAAGTGTTTTGTGATTTATTTATTATTATTTATATTTATTTTACCAAAAGAAATCAGTTAAATTGCACTTGCTTAATTCATTTTATCGTTCATCAACACGTGACTTAGTTTTTCCTGCCTATTCTTATTGTAGTAAAGTGTTTTGTAATTTATTTATTATTATATATATTTATTTTTAACAAAATAAATAAATAAATAAATCAGTTCAATTATACTCCCGTAATGTTTTCCAAACAAAAAGATACCTTGTGTAAACTATTCCATTGTATTATGTCTTTGTCTATTGTTATTGATTGTATTGCATTCCTATTCTGTTTATGTTCTTGTATCACTGAAGAGAGAGGTGGGACGTTAGCGCCCCCATGTCGGCTGCTTTAAGGTCCATGGACCCGTCCATTTCCAAGTTGTTTACAATGACAAATAAAGCTTCCATTCCATTCCTTGCTTAATTCATTTTATCGTTCATCAACACGTGACTTTGTTTTCCCTGCCTACTCTCTTATTATAGTCGCCCTTTGATTTGCATTTTCTTACCCCAAAGCAAACCAGAAGGCTTACGTTTTACAGTGCATTATCAGACGTATTGAAATATAAAGATATATTCAGATTTTTTTTCTTTGTTGATATGAACCATTAAAATAACTTTCCACTTCCATGTTTGTAATATTCACATATTTTAACATAGACCCCATGATTATTATGTAATATTTTTCCATAATATATTAAAGATCATTATGTCCAAACCCAAACAAATGTATACTCTTTACAATTGCATGCCTTGACAACAGGAAATGTGTTGTTTTTGCTACAAAGAAAAAGATAAGATAGGATCCAGAGAAATCAGGCCTTGAGTCCTCTGTACTTTGGCCAACACCTTAAAAATAAGTCAATAACACTGGTGCTCTGACCTCACACAAACTGCTCAAATTAACAAACTGTCACTCCAACAACATAACCAAGTGCAGAGAAACAGAATGAAATGTGTGCCATGTTACTGTCTATTATTATTTTAATACATTTATAACAGGACTTGCACTGTGTGATCACCTGTCTCTCTTTAGTTCTCCTTCACAGCTATCCCAACTTTTGCAATGACACATGCACCATAAAAAGTTAGATTTAAAGATATGTATTTTTCTCTTGCAAAGAAATCAAGACTTTCACTTTTTTCTCAATATATGATTAACTGTTATCTTTAATGTATTATTTGTTTATTGCTCTTTTGGCTGTTTAAATATTTGTTTTGTAAAGCATCTTTGCGTGTTCTGAAAGGCGCTATATAAATAAAAATGTATTATTATTTTTTCCTTGTATTGGCATTCAAGATTGTAATGTTAGAACCTTTTGCCGTTATGACAAATGCCATTATGATATATGATAAAACCTAAAAAGCATATGTTTTTACTGCTTAAATTTCCTGAGTTTGTCCGTTCATGCAAAATGCAACAAGTCCCTCCATGTTCTACAATTTGAGGTTGTCCCCCTAGATTGTGCTGAACCTGGTATCACTGAAGTATATTAAGGAAAAACTCAACTAAAGCCATAGATTTATGTCCTCTCAGTCATTATTTAATCTTTGCATGCTTTCTCCTCACGATATATTTGTATTACCATATTTCTATATATTTTTTTACTGTATTTTCTATATTTTTAGTTGTACATATTCATTTACAGTCTCTTTTTCTACTTATTTTGAATGTAGTATTACCCTTTATATTTTTGCTCTTTATTATTATATTTATTGTGATGTGTGAGCTACTGCGTCCAAATAATTCCCTTGTGGATCAATAAAGTTTGTCTAAGTCTATGTCCTAGGTTTAATCATCAATTCTTCTTTCCAAATTACTTGTGTACAGTTTAGACTGTGTTGAAAGTTCTGGGATATTGTCCAATTATTTCTTAACCTTCTTTTATTAATGTGGCTGCCAAAGTCCAGTCCTATCTATTAAGGGCCAGCTCCAAAAGAGGAAGGTTACATGCAACCTGATAAAGAAACACATACTCAGGTATAACTCCTTTTATCCAAAAGAATTTACAAAAACTGAACTTTTAAACATTGATGAGAAAGGAACACATGTAATCTCTCTGAAAAACACAACTTAAATTAGAAGGAGCATGATGGAAAAAGTATAGTGTATACAGCATTGAGAAGTACCTAAATACATGAACTGAAAATACGTATTCAGAGTACAAATTGTGAGTAACTGTATTGCTGGGTTACTGTATTGAGGACATCACAACATTATATAAGCCAATATTATTTAATACTGATAGAGGGTATTTAAAATCAGTATTGTTAGAAAGCAGATTTGGGGTGTAATTCAGTGAGTTTTTAGGTCTAGTCAACAATAGAAATGATCAGGTTCATTATTTGTGCATTTCCCTTTTGAATATTTCATGGCAAATTCAATGTAATCAATAGGGAAAACTTGTCACTTGTCCCCCATTTGGGAACATGACTTCATCACATTCTAGCAACATTGTAGGAACACAGTTACTTTCAAAAAATCATTGCAGGACTTCATCATGTAAGGCTTTAGGCATTAGGCTTCAAACTGTGAGTGAGAAAATAGAAAAGACAACTGGCACATGTGTGTTTTTTCCTTTTCTAATGAATGATAAATAAATGCAAAACAAATGGTGCAACAAACATAAAACTGTTTTTAATTCTATGTTGTATTGTTTACTCTATTAGATAATGCATTTATCTCAATGTGAAAGTATTCAGAATACAGTACTCTGATTGGATTATGTATTTAGAATACACAACAAAATACATTCTAAAGCAGGTATTCGGTATTACATTTTCAAAGTATTCTTCCCAACACTATTGTTATATTTTTTGTAATATAAAATGGTATTTCACAACTTGCATAGCTTTGTCATTGAGTTCATTTACACAAAGTGCAGATGTACATCCTTGTCCACACCATAATCGGATTTGTGCTTCTCAAAGAGATTGCTGAGTTCATCCATGTAATGCTGGTGGAGGGCATCAAGTTCCTCTGAAGTTGGCCTGGGGTTCTTCTGCACTTGGATAGGTCGCCCAACTGCAAAGGTGACAGGACAATACACGCACAGTCAGTTTACTTTATCATTTGCAATATGTTCTGTTTCATGCCAATGGACGAGGAGTTTATTTAAAACATGATGAAAGAGGCTGTGTCAAAATGGCTACTGCCAAAATCAACAAAGGTTTGATGAAGAAATTCATTATCCCAAGAAACACATTAAGCAAAGACGTGGTGTCCACTCACCGACTGTGTGGATGGGCTTTCTGTAAGGCATGAGACCAAAGGAGTATTGGAAAACACCACGGGCATGGAAAAGAGGTAGGGAAATACCCATAATGCCTTGCAGCCTTTCCTGTGTCCAGCGAAGCCATGTTCCTCTTGAGTTGTCCACTTGATCAAAGACTTCATTCTCCCCAAAGGAGAAAATAGGCACCAGATGAGCACTAAGAAAGAAATTGTCCCAGTTTTAAATTGATTAACAATATTTTGAAGGCCCTGTACTATGAACTTCATAGCTTTCTCTTTCTAAACCGATGGTACAACATAGATGTGCTTTCCCGGGAATTTCCATGTATGCAATTGAATAAACCTCTGTTTTACTTCAACCACTCATAACTTTAAATATACGGTTACGGACAGCATTCATGCACTGAGTCATAAGGGCTGAGAGAATTAGCTGTAGTTAAAGGAGAATTAGCTCTTCCCCCTGGGGCACTGTCCTCTCACCCATGCTCCATGGCCATTTTGATGAAGCCTTTCTTTTTGGCCAGAAGAACATTGAAGGTCCCGGGATGAGCATCCAGAGCCTCTGGGGCTCCTCCAACGGCGATTACAACAGCCGTCCCACTGCGGCACATTTGGAGTGGATAACTGGCACTCTCTTTGTCTGATGGGATCAGTCCTGTGATGATGAAAGAGGATGAAGTAAGGCCAAGGGCAAACTGAAGCTTGTGTAAAACCACTGTATCCTCAGACTGGTGTTACCTGCACACATGATGTAATCTCTGAAGAATGGGGCTCTGAACCACAGCGGCAGCATCAGCATGTAACTGGTGAGGCCGGGAAACAGCTGCCTGAAGCCGGTGCTGTACACACAGAAGTTGGTGAAGGCTCCAGCCACCAGGACTCCATGAGGATGAAAGCCCAGCACATAGTTGTGTTTGGGGTCGAGCTCAGCTGTTTTCACCAGCTGTGTAAATGAGATTTGATGTGATTTTTGTAGAGTACAGTACAGTACAGTACAGTATATGCAAAATACTGCATGATTCCACTGTGCTAAAATTGTACTTGCAACAGTGCCCCCTGACCCTCTGAACCTTCACTCATTGGTCAACTGTTTGCAAACTGTTTGCTTTCAGATCAACTTAGTGTATACATCTACCAAAGGGCAAGTTTTGGCTACTGCTGGGTTTCAAATGACCCATCATGACTCTGTAGGCCAATAATATTTAATAAAGGTAGGTAAAATTAATATAGTTAAAATGCATATTGATATAAAACAGATTTTAGGGCAAGGGCGTCCAAATACAGGTGGGTCCATTTGACACAGCTTTTACATTTTAGGTATTTCTTATGGAAGTACAATGTAATCAATAGGAAAAACTGTCTCTTGCCCCCATCTGGGAGTATGATATAATCACATTGCAGAATCTGAAAAACACCAATAATTAAACTCCAAACTACACAGTTGTAGTTCTAACTGATTCACTGATCGCTCTTTGAGTTGGTGGCTATGTGGTGCAACTTTAGAGCTCAGATCACAATGACCTCTGTAATTGTTGAATCCCGTACACCTCCATCTTTGTTTTTAAAGTGCTATGTACTGTAACTATGTAACTTTTTGGTTGGGGGTCCATCACCTGCTTTTTTATGGATATGTCATTACTCTGCCTCGAATGTCCACAGTATAACATTAAACAGCTCAATTACAGGTGGTTATATATCTCAGAAATACCTAGAAAACCAGGCAATCTGACGGCGAGACCTGAACTGTAACTGATTTGGTCTCCATGAAGATAAAAAGGTTTATCATACTGTGAAACATTACAGACAAAGGAATAACATCTCCATGGAGATTTGATGGACCATCCACCAGAAAAATAACACAATGCAGCTTTAATTGGAAGTACAGCTTATATTAGGGCCCTGATTAATTTTGTGGTTAATGTAAAATTGTAAAAAAAAAAATAATAATAAAAAAAACTTTGTTAATAAATGAATACATATGATGACAAAAAAATAGCCATCTGGAGGATTTGTTTACATACTTTGATTACGTTGATTGGCTGAGAGCACATCTAGGTCAGAGTCACTATAGGTCAGTGTAAAGATCTGCTTGCTGTTGTTGGTTTGACTTGAGATCACTGTGACTTTTAGTGAGACCATCATGCTCCTACAGTACCACACCCCTGTGTAGGACTCATCACACCTGCTGATAAAAACTAAACAGCTTTTTATTTATTTTATCTGTGATGTGGTTTTCATTATCATATCCTCTACATTTCTATACCATTTTAGTATAACATTGTGCATCTTAGTACCAGGTATAACTATTAAACAAATGTTTGGTTTTTTTCCTTCTGTTTGCATTGCAGGAACATGCAAATAATCTTAAGTTAATAATTAAGTTGAATCAGCCTCAAAAGTGTTTATAAACAAAAGTGCTTTCTGACCAATCAGAGCTGAGGTCCACTCGTACCATACATGACCCTGAGTACAGGACTATTTAGATTGTGGTTACTGTCTTAAAACTATAAGGGACTAAATAACTGAATATGTTAACATAATAATTTTGGGAAAGGTAATTCTTTATCTAATTTAATTCTTAAACCATTAGCATCTACAATGTTCATTTTGTTTATTAAAATATATTGTTATAGTTTTTGTCAAAGTAAAAAGAAATTATAAGGACACAATCTATGTATGAATGAATGAATGAATAAAATACATAAAGTTTTGTCTTAAAGGTGTATTCACATACCTTTTTTGATCCTAATTTTAGCCTAACTTCAGTCTAAATATATTCTTGTTTTGATCATGCAGTTGTCCTTCTGATCTGGTCCAGATTTAGTTCCAGTTTTAGTCCCAGTTTAGTACTCATATAGATGTAGTGACTGCATGTGTGAACACACTGTAAAATTACATCAACTAAAAGTACTGATATTTCCACAGAATAATAAAACTTAACCTAAACAAGATTAATGAAATGAACAAATGGAGTCTAGATCCGAGTTTCACTTCTAGGTGACAAAAACTACAATGGGTTTAGTCAACTAAATTTGGATGACCTTTTCAGAATCAGAAAAAGTTCACAAAGTAGGCGCTTACATCTGTGATATGGTGCAACATAAAACAATGAATAATAATTGTGAATATAAGCTAATAAATAAAAAGTATTACACAAATCTTGACTAACAATAAAATCCATTTGGTCAAAAGATTACGACTAAAAGTGTATGAATTAATTAGGGCGGCAGTAGCTCAGTTGGTAGAGCGTTTCAGTGATCCAGGGGTTGGTGGTTCGAATCCCGCTTTTGACGGGTTGACCGTGTGTGATCCCAGCTCCCACAGACGAGCGCTGCCGTTGTGTCCTTGGGCAAGACACTTAACTCCACCTCGCCCCCATTGTCTGCGGACACTGGTAGCCCCCATGGCAGAAGATACATCAAGGCCTGTTGTGACGTGAGCCATCCTCCTGTCGATTCATGGGGGCTAGTGCATTGTGTTCTGGGCAGCAGAATTTTCTTTTCCAGAAAATGGAAAAGCGGAAGATGATGAATGAATGAGCGTAAATGCACTCCCATTATCATTAAACATTCAATATAAGGAGAGGGAACATCGGCTGGTGAGATTTGAGCTCTGGAGAAATTAGAAACAGTGGGAAAGGCAAACCAATGAAACAAATCACACTCTTCAAAACACACAGCATGTCCTAGGCCTTACATTGACTCTTTGTTTTGACTTAACGTAGCATACGGTCAGATGATACTGCAATTGACGTGACGTGGACACTCCTCTCCATCTCGCCCCAAGTGTCTGCAGTACACTGGTGTATGAATGTCCGAATGGGTGAGTGGTTCCCTGAAAGTGCTTTGAGAGCTTGAAGATGGAAAAGCACTGTATAATTTTTTATTTTATTTTTTTTTACCATTTACCATTTATCTGCTTCTTCAGCTTCAAGATTATCCACAGTATGGCATTAAACTTATTGCCTGACCAGCCAGAACCGCCTACATCCTGCCATCTTGTTCGAAAGTATTGTTAAAGCACTGTATGGTCTTGGCTGGTCAGGCATTTAAACTTATGCATCTCCATAAAGACAAATACAGCTCTGAAAAAAAAATAAGATAATATTATCAGTTTTTCTGATTTTACTACTTATAGGTATGTGTTTGGGCAAAAGGAACATTTTTGTTTGAGTCTATAAACTACTGACAACATTTCCCCCAAATTCTAAATAAAATGTTATCGTTTAGAGCATTTTTTTTTTTGCAGAAAATTACAAATGGTCAGAATAACAAAAAAAATACATGTTTTCAGACCTCAAACAATGCAAAGAAACAAGATCAAATTCATTTTAAAACAACATAATACTAATGTTTACACTTAAGAAGAGTTCAGAAATCAATATTTGGTGCAATAAGCCTTATTTTTAATCACAGCTTTCATGTGTCTTGACATGCTCTCCACAAGTCTTTCACATTGTTCTTGGGTGACTTTATTCCACTCCTGGTGCAAGAACTGAAGTAGCTCAGCTTTGTGTTTGTGTTGGAATTCAACAGACGCTGGAATGGAATGGCTGTAATACATGTAGATGCTGATTTCAGAAAAAAAAAATAAATGCAGTGGTCTCTTATTTTTTTTCAGAGCTGTATATGACCACCAGGCCAAGTTACAGGTCAGATCTGTGGAGAGGGAGCCCACTCATAGTACAGATGCATGCTTTTCAAAGTATTTCTGGGCAATAAAAACACCTGTAACTGAATTAATGCAAGAGATGACTTTAATGCTATACTGTGGAACATTCTGAGCAAAGCTATAACATCTTCAGGAGACAAATAAGTAGCCGACCCTCCACCAGGAACGTTACACATCGCACCTTTAAATAACTTTACAATTTGAATATTAATGTTACATTGGATTATACCACATTACATACAGTGTTTTGAATGTACAGTTAGTTTTATTTCTTTACTGCCCTTCTGTGGACTTTTATGGCCCAACTTTTATTGTAGAGGATTATTTGCCGCATGTTTTGGCTGCTATAGTCAGCTGGCCCACTTTTATTATTTAACCTCGGGTTTTAAAGTCCAGGGGTTATTTCTTAATCCTGGGAGGTTTGTCTGAGAGGACTTATGTGTCACCATAGCAAAGACCTAGTTTTAATAAAGGTGCACTATGTAACTTTTCTGGTGAAGGGTCTGCCACTCGCTTGTCTCTATGGAGATTTTATTGCTGTGTCCGGAATGTTCCACAGTATGTTAACAAATCTAACATTCATTTATTCAATTACAGGTGCAGGTGTATTGCTGAAAAATACTTTTGAGGAGAAAACAATCCCGCACTCTGTCTTACTTGTAAAATGAGAAATTTATTAAGACATGCAACGTTTCGGCCCTAGGCCTTCATCAGGCAAAATGGGAAAATACTTTTAAAATCAGGCATTTTTACTGTAAGCAGGTCACCTCTCCACAGATATGACCTGTCACTTGGCTTGGTGGCACATCCTGATTGTCTCCATGGATACAGATAAGTTTAATGTCATACTGTGGAATATTCCAGGCAAAGCAATACCATCTCTATATCCCAAACTGGTAAAGTTATATAGTGTACGCGCGCTGAACTAATAATTCCTATTTATACTTTAAGAATCAGGAGATCTTAACCAAAAAGTAAACTAAACTAACCAAACTATGTGGATGTAAACATTAGCTACATCATAATTTTGTGTTAAAATGGTGATTGACTATTAGGCACTGAAAAGACCAATTCATATGAGAGTGTCCTATTTTAGGTGCTATGTATCCGGCACAATTTTCTTTACTCCATACCATAACCAATGACAGTTTTTTTCTGAAAAGTAAAAATAAAAAAATACATATATGTATTCAAAGGCAATTGGATATAGTGCATTATCTTCAAGTTAAATGTAAAAAAACAAAACAAAAAACTAGAGCTTATCTGAGCTTCAGCCTGTCACAATAACACATTTTGAAGATGGTTTGTGATGTTGCTGAGGATATTGTAGAGAATAATCAAATTAATCCCCCCATTGTCCAGATGTGGTTCATTCATCAACAGGGGCATAACAACTCATAATAATGTTATCTATTAAACAAGGGCAGGTCAGTTTTTAGACTTAGACGCAGACCAACTTTATTGACCCACAAGAAAAATTACTTTCTAAAACTCCTCCCTTTGGGGCTCTTATTTTTTTCCAGAGCTGTATACTGATCTGAACTATCAGTCCATCTGTTCTTCTGGTTAGTAATGTATGTCATTATCCAAAATAATTAGATTTTTATAAATTTACCAGCTACATGCACCTTCCACAAGTAACCACAAGACGGACACAAATGCTGTATGTAATAGTTGGGTTCAAAGTTTAAAAGACCATAAACAAATTACTTTAAACGACACTGAAATATCTGTCAATATGAAAAAGCGACTTTAATGCGATTAGATTAGATTGATGTTCTCCTTTTACAACTATGACTGGAACCAATAGTTTACTCTCACTTTTGGGGTCATCGTTTTGTATGCATTCTTTTTCTGCAGATTCACTATGACCACAGCGTAAGTAATTGGATGCCCAGGGCCACAAAAAGATAATTCATCATAATATTCCTAAAAATTCACAGTTAAAATTACATCAGCCGCAGACGTCACGCTGTCTCTGCCTCAAGCCCAAAAAGGACAATAAGTATGAAAAGTGTCCAGTTAATTTCCCTTGTGGATCAGTAAAGTTTGTCTAAGTCTAAATGTCCCACAGATTGGTCAGTATGATTCATCTCACAACTGAACAGTGTAATTCAATAATAGCAACACAGATGAGATTTAATGCCATATGATGGAGCATTCTAAGCAAAGACTAAACATCTCCATGGAGATTACTCAATATAACCCTGCACTATACAGCACCTAATCATAGTGCAATGGTGGAATTGCATGACTTTTTTTTTTTTGCTTGCCCTACACTTGGAATGACAAAATAACATTTCACCTCTGCCTCCAAATGTCTATGTTGTAAAAAATAAATGCTTGCTTGAAATATTATTGCATATGTTAAAAGAAATACATGTTACATTTTACCCTAAACCCCTTCAGTCTGAAGAATAACTGAAGTATTAGGTGTAATGTTTGTGTTATTCATACATTATTGTAACATAATAAATGATTATACCAACTGACAGAAGAGAGGAAATACAGAAACTAAAAAAAACTATACAAAAAAAACAAAACAAAAACACATTCACCACGTCAAAACTTGGACTAACCTGGGACTAAACCTGGAATTAAACCAAGACTAGAAAAGAAACAAACCAAGTCCAGACTAAACCGGACTCAGACCAGGATCAATCAAGGACAACTGTGAATGTACCCAGGGATAAGCTCCTCCCAAAGATCACAGATTAGATTAAATGCACTGGGGCTGAAAGCATGATCTGATCTCTGACCTATGGGGGCCAATCCTGCAAACACATATAGACATATACCTGCCCCTGTACTGGCCATGTGACTAGAAGAGGGCAATTTTTTTTTTTTTTTTTCTTGGAGCCAAATCACTTTCTTTAAATTACCCTGTAGTAACTGTAGTAACTGTATCCAATTTCATGAATTACAGCAAAAATTGCCCCAGTACAGATATATTGTACACAGTAAGCAGCTCTTGAGCTCAAAATAAGGCCACTGTGTACTCTGCATCAAGTGATTAAGTGTTTAATAATCAGAAAGTGTGGGTGAGCATGCTAGTTGTCACAGAAAATCTGGTCTCTTATTGTGAAAAGTGTTTATAAACTCATCACTGTGAATAATTAGGATGCTTGGAATGCATAATAAGGTGAATGAGGAATAACTTTGGACCACTGCAAACAGTGTAATGTACAAGTTATGTTTTCACATTTTTTCTCAGAGTAAATATTAGGTAGAGTGCCTTTTGCTTCTTCTGAAAGATTTGAATTGGTTAAATCCATCACTCAGAGCATCGTTGAGGTGGACCAGTAGGAGGTGTGGGTGGGAATACTGTGCATAGAGTGAAATTCAAGAGAAAATTTGCCAAATATTACCAAAATTGCATATTGTTGTTGTTACCAAATACATGTTTATCACCATATTGACTTCCTTATAATAAATACAGTGGAGACAGCTGTATGTTAGGATCTTACCTTGACAGGGAAATAATCACGCATGTGGCCCCATAGTTTGAGACCACAAAGGAAAGGCACCCTGCGGCCCCCACGCCATGGAGTGTCGTAGTCAATGAACCACCAGATGGCGTACAGCACACTGATCAACCAGTACCGGGTGAACAGGAGGGAAAAGAAGAGGAAGATGCAGAGGGGTGCTAAAAGAGAGATTTATAAGCATTATTATTAAAACAATATTTTAAAGGTGCATTATGTAAGCTTTATATTACATTTATTTAATTACAGCTGGTTTAATAGCTCAATCATACATAGAAAAACAGGCATTCTGACTGTGAGCGGGTTGCCTCTCAACAGATCTGACCTGTAACTTGGTTTGGTTTGGTCTCCATGAAGATAGAAAACCATACTGTGAAACTTTCCAGACAAAGCAATAACTCCAGGGAGAAAAGTATTTGACGGACCCTCCACCAGAAAAGTTACACAATACACCTTTAACAGTGGAATTGCGGATTATAGCATTGAGGTGGATAAGACATCATCATAATTAGACCCATGTGAGTTTATTTGTCAGAACATGATGCAATCTCTTAATTGAAGTGGATACAGCTGCAAGCACTATTCCAAATTTAGACACTGTATTCAACGTTTCCTCCTAATCTGCCCAAAAAGTGTTTACAATACTGTATGTTCTTCATATAAGGAAGTCAAATGAGATATGGTTAGCTTATATGATATTAGTGGCAAAATATTGAGGGAAATATTATTAGACTGTAATTGTGTATTATTAAAGGTTTGCAGTATGCAACTTTATGGAGGTGCAAATGCATGATTCTATAGAAATCAAGATAAAACCATACTTCAGAACATTCTGCATGGAGATTATAGACAAAAAAAAACAATTTTCCATGGAAGCAAGCAGGAGGCTTTAAATGATTAATTATAAAATGTATTACTGTATATCTAATTGTGATCTTTCTTGTCAGGTTTTCTTTTGAGAGTTTTGAGAGAGCATGCAGATTGTATAAGCAAGTACAACATGAGGTTCCCTAAATGGCACACTGGGAAATTGCATACACAAACTGTAAGACCAAAGCTCACCTAATGCCAGGAAGGAGAACACCCACATGAGCGTCACAGCAGTCTGCAGTCTTCGGTTCAGGGGCACATGCCATGGGGCAAAATCGATCTTCATGATTTTCACAGAGAGGAGAGAGCCACAGCCCAATCTGCTGCAGCCGCTGGAGAAAGAGCGCTTTGGGACTGAAGAGAGTCCAAAGTCTCATCTCTCCATGAATCTGTATTGACAATCTTATCTCAAGTCAAGAAGTCACTGTGAGCTCTGTCAATTCATATCTACACACTGACTTTTGAACCAGCAGGCTGTGAGCCTCTGCACCCTTATTCTGATTTTATATTTTAAAATGAACCAAACTACATCTAATAATATCTAGTCTGTTTGTAAAGATGGACTGTACTGATAAGCTGCATGCTTTTTTAAACCATTTGCTTTGCTCAAGGGTCAGTAAAACATGCAGGGCAGCGCCATCTAGTCGAGCAATCAGGGAACAGCATCTCTGTAATACTAATGCTGATTACTGTACATTAAAAATAAATCATATGAATTCTGTTACACCACAATAAAGATGTGCCAAGTGTTACTGTGTTCTAACATGCTCTTTATATGATTTTAAATACTGGGACAATGTTTATATTGTAAACCATAATACACAGTAGGCTATAGACTACTATATTAATAGTAGTCTATATTCTAAATAACTCTCCCCTGGAGCCTGTAGGTGTCAGTCCATTACAGTTGGCTAATCCTACAGAAATGTCATAAAAACAAGCCGGTTAAATTGGTCAAGCTTTTTACAACAATAGATACCCCGAAATACAGCTACCGTGTCCTTCAAAATAAAGGTTTCACACGTGGGGCCCATTAGTGCTTCTCGGTGAAAAGTCTGAGCCTATGTCCCTCTCTGTCACAGCCTATCCCATAATAACGCCATGTTCATGTGGTATAGTGATACTCTGGAGCTTGTGTCGCAGAAGGAGCACAGAGCTTTTACTTTGTCTCTTCACGTAGATGAAGCTGTTCTTCTGCTGACGGTCGCGTATTGACTGCGTAAAGTGCGCTGCCAGTGGGATGCTGAGCAGGCGGGCGGGGTCGTCTTTCTTACAGTGGCCTGTCGTAAAGTGATGAAGCAGGAGCTCCGGGGCAGAGCGGACACACGGACAGGAACGGGACCTTTATTCCAGTCAACAACAGAACCGACAGAACCTCTCAGATGAGTTTCACAGTCACAATGGACATCTGACTCCAACCTCCAAGCTGACGCACGGACATCTTGTTTCTTCGTCACTAGCCTATACGGATAGCGAGTTTTGCTGTAAACATTTAAAATCGTGTTTTGATCCTCGGTTGTGCTCTCAGCTCACCATGGCCTGGCCCTGTATCACCAGGGCCTGCTGCATGGCCCGCTTCTGGAACCAGCTGGACAAGGCTGACATTGCGGTGCCTTTGGTGTTCACCAAGTACACGGATGTCTCGGAGATGCAGCACGTCCAGCTCCAGCCGCAGCTGCAGCACCCTCCCCCGCCACGAGCCGCCATAGACACGCAGCCCCGCGCGAACCCCCCCACGGCACGCGCAGGTTCCGGGCGCAGGTGCTTCTCCGAGGAGCGCGTGTGCAGCTCCGTGATGCGCGAGGACTTTAAGCACTGGAAAGTGCGCCCGGAGCCAAGCTGTAAACCGAGGAATGAGTACCACGGACCGGAGACACCTTTCAACAGCGAAACACAGTACCAGAAGGACTTCAAAGCTTGGCCCATACCCAAAAGGTACGACCATCCGTGGATACCCAGACCCCCCGCGACCATCTCCATCGGAGATGACCGCGCGCCCCACAGGTCAAGGCTCGCGAAGCATCAGGCGGCCAAGGACACCGGCGTAGAGAAAAGTGCTATTGCAGACCAGGTGCAAGAGAAGCACCTTCTGCAAAGCCAGGAGCGTAAAACGCGCTCAGCAAAGCAGGAGGGGCAGAAGAGAGTGGGGGTAAAGGCGGAAGGAGAGGGCAAAGGCCGAGCGGCGGATGCAGTCAACAGGCAGATCAAACAGGAGCTCAACACGGGCAGCTCGTACAGGTGAGCGTGTGTGCACAGCTGGCACAGGTGAGGTGCACCGTAGAGCTGCGTGCAGTGCCCCTGTGGCACAGGTGAGGTGCACCGTAGAGCTGTGTGCAATGCCCCTGTGGCACAGGTGAGGTGCACCGTACAGCTGTGTGCAGTACCCCTGTGGCACAGGTGAGGTGCACCGTACAGCTGTGTGCAGTACCCCTGTGGCACAGGTGAGGTGCACCGTAGAGCTGTGTGCAGTGCCCCTGTGGCACAGGTGAGGTGCACCGTAGAGCTGTGTGCAGTGCCCCTGTGGCACAGGTGAGGTGCACCGTAGAGCCGTGTGCAGTGCCCCTGTGGCACAGGTGAGGTGTACCGTAGAGCCGTGTGCAGTACCCCTGTGGCACAGGTGAGGTGCACCGTAGAGCCGTGTGCAGTAGCCCCTGTGATTTAAATGGAGTCATGGGTCACTTTGGGTCAGGACGTAGCATTGGTCAACAAGAGAAATACAATCCATATATCAAAACAGAGATCTGGGAGAGCTGTCTCTGTGTGTGTGATTTAGTTTGTTTTAACATTCATTTAGTTACAGTATTAAAAAAAAAATCTAAATAATATGGAATCATTAATATATTAGTTTAGTTATTTAAAAAAAAACTTGAATGTGTTATTTTCACTGTGATGTGTTGTATGTTTCTCATACAAGAAAAAGATCAACAACAAGTGGACGCCTGTGTTAATGTTTTGGTCCATGGAGCTAATCTCTGTTGTTCATTATGCAATATTCCTAGAATCCCATGGGGTGAATGAAAGTAACCTATGTAGCCTACGTCACAGTGTGTGTGATCAAGCCTTTTTGGACTGTTATTGTTATTGACAGTGATTAGGGTTTGTGAAAGTTTACTGAGTGTAAAAAGCTTACAGCACAATAGGCTGGGATATCACTGAAGAAGTACAAATCAAATAATAACATTAATGTTGGAGGACGAGGCTCTGTGGAGGAAATGCTCAGTTAATCTGGTGGAGGCAAAACGGGTCAGCTGTGGGTCACGTCTGTCACCTCTGTGTGAGAATATACTGTGTGGAAATTGTCCTCAACAGTACCATTTGGTTCAAAGTTTTAGCAAAAATCTGGACAATTTAAAGATGCACTATGTAACCTTTCTAATGGAAGCTGGTCTCCATAAATATGCCATTGCTTCACCTGAAATGTTCAGTATATCTATCTTGCATTTATTCAGTTGCAGGTGTTTTTATTCCTCCAACAATACCCTGAAAAATTTTATTGTGATCATTGTGGCCTGTATTCAGAGATCTGACCTGTAACTTGGCCTGGTGCTGTTACTTGCTTATCTCTGTAGAAATAGATATGTTTATTTCCATATACTGTGCGTACTGTGGAACATTCCAGGTAAAGCAAGATCTCCATGACGACAAGCAGGAGGCAGACTCTCCATCAAAAGTTACTTGATGGATTTTCCTTACATGACATTGCATAAGTATTGTATTGCTTTAGATACAAGGTGAGAGAACAAACTATATATAGTGTGGCAAACTGGCAATCCTTGATATCATTTATAATTCATTTATTTATTTTTGTATGTTTATCAGAGACAATGCACATAAAAACTTTGGCCTACACAAAGAGGCAATATGTTTGTGCCAGATTAGAGCAAGATTGCTGATTTCCACCTTCAGTCCCTGGACAGGCTGATGTTATAAATAACATACATGCTGATGAAATACATGCAATCATTAATTCAGTTAATCAGTAAGTAAAACTATAGCCCCCTTCGGTCTCAGTCTCCATATGGATACACTATTTACAGTTCATGTTGCTGCATTCAGACAAGGCAGTTTAATGTGTACAGTTTTTTTTGTTTTTTGTTTTGGTTTAAAGCTATTGTTTGGTCAGGTGTGTTAAACAGTGGTTTTAAATGAAATAAAAGTTAAAAGTGCATTGCGTATCATTTATAGTGGAGGGTCTGCCACCTTTTTGTCTCCATGGAAATGTTATTACTTTGTCTAGAATGTTCCACAGTATAGATTAAACCTAAATCTATCACAAGAGAGACAAGCAGTTTTTGTGTTTTGTTTTGTTTTGTTTTTGGTGTATGTGTTTTTGAGCCTGCAGACCCAAGACCAGCAGGTAGCGAACCCTCCACCTGAAAAGTTGAGCAGTGCACTTTTAAGATAAGATGTAGGTACAATAGTAAGTACATATAATTTGAGTAAGCATATTTGGGGTATTATGACACAAGCAGCCGAAATGAGATTCCTCCGCAGAGTGGCTGAGCGCTCCCTTAGAGATAGGGTGAGGAGCTCAGTCACACAGGAGGAGCTCGGAGTAGAGCCGCTGCTCCTCCATGTTGAGAGGAGCCAGCTGAGGTGGCTCGGGCATCTGTTCCGGATGCCTCCTGGACGCCTCCCTCAGGAGGTGTTCCAGGCATGTCCCACCGGGAGGAGGCCCCAGGGAAGACCCAGGACACGCTGGAGGGACTATGTCTCTCGGCTGGCCTGGGAACACCTTGGGGTCCCCCCAGAGTAGCTGGAGGAAGTGTCCGGGGTGAAGGAGGTCTGGGAGTCCCTGCTTAGGCTGTTGCCCCCGGGACCCAGCCCCGGATAAGCGGAAGAAAATGGATGGATGACTAAGATATAAAGAAAAACATCTGATTCTGAGCATAGTGATCTTGCATTTGGCACCTGAATATTTCCCCAGAATGAGCTTAAATAACATTCTCTCAGGGGAGTTTTAATGGGAACAAAACTCTGCATAGGACCTAAACAAAATGAAGGTGTCCATAGTCACATCTAACCTTCATTGCCAACTTGGGGCATATTTTCAAATGTCACGTTTTGCATGAGAATAAGTATAACACAGTAGCTGGGGGCTTTGTTACAGTGTTTTCTGTAGACACCACTGCAGCAGTAAAAGACCATGACTTTCTTTCTATTGTAATTGTTCTATTCATGTGCATAATGCAGTCTCACAAAAGACGATTCAGATAATAATTGGAAATGCTCAGAAAGATGGCATTGTGGCATGTTAAAAGATATTTTGCAAAAGTTTCGGTCAAATAGTTATATGATGGGATGCAACTATATATAAATGTCCCAGTACAATATTATCATGGTATTCATTTATGACATGATGGATATATGCTACTTTTACTTTTAAAATGCTGTGACAAGACTTTGGTAGATATCATTACTGTCATAATCCAAATGCTTATAAAAGTGCTTAATAATTTCTTCATGTTGTCTGCACTGAAACAGCGCAAAGGATAATGGTCTATGTAGTTCCCTCTGTTTTTAGCTGTAACTGCAACAAAACAGTAGGCTTTTAGTTTGATATATTGTGACAACCGTGATATTTGAGACTTTTGATGATACAAAATCACAATATTTCAGTTATTATTATCACATCGGTAGTTGTTATGTCTCACACAGTAATAATCTTCTTCTGTCATTTTCAGAGAACAGTGATTTTGTGTAAACTGTGAAGAGGCCAGTACATTTGGAGGGATTTATCATGATCCTCTTATGGAGTGTGCAGAGTCTTGTGTTTATATGACAGCAGGCCATGAATGCACATTTCATTTCATTTATTGGTTTATTAGGACTGTGTACAATTACATTAAGCACAATGGCAGAGATGTTTGTACCAGATTGTAGCTCATAGCTAATTGTAGTCAAAAAAAAAAAACTGTACTATTATTATTATTATTTAGTTATCTGTTTCTAAGTAACACAAGTGAGGGTTTTGGCTAATAATAGTGACAGTCTGTAACCAACCTAATATCTAAATCATAGCTGACACCAGTCTTTAGTGAGTACTTTACTAGTGGAAGTAACACATTTAAATAATCTGATTAAAACTATACTGAAAACTGAACTTTAATGTAGGTTTTATGAGACAAGATTTGGCTCTTAATGTGATCACTCGCAGTTATAAAATAAATATAAAATAATACATAAAATAAATTAAATTGTACTTCAAAATTGAAACGCAAGCATAGATGGTCTGTTTTACGGCAACCGTGGTAACCTTAGCAACCTAGTTAACGTGATCATCATTTTGTGTTTTACATCTATTTTTGCCACCACCAGGCCAAGTTACAGACCAGATCTGTGGAGAAATGATCCAGATCATGGAGAGAATGCACGTTTTTTGAGATAGTTTTTGAGCATTATAACCATGTCTATTTACACTATGTGGAATAGAGCATCACAAAAATAAATCAAAATCAAAATCAAATGCTACTTCCAAACTGAAACAACCTTAGCAACCTAGTTAACGTGATCTTTTTCTCTTTTACATCTATTTTTCAGTAAAGCCACTTTCAGTGGGACTCCCGGGGGAACTGTTTAGTGCTGTAGTAGCTGATGGGTGATTTCCATTGGAGAAAGCTAAAGCAGGAAACAAGTCTTGCAGCTCCTGAGATAGAGACAATGCCGGAGTATTGACCAGGAGCCAGGAGTGCACCCGCTGACACGCCAAGAAAAACTGTTCTGAGCTCAAACTGCTGTGAGTGGGCACATTGATTCTATGGGCTTCTCTACAAAAGACCTGCCAGTTTTTGTCTCTGCTGGAGTAAGAAAAGGACTGCTACGCTCAGTAATAGTGACAAATGAGGCCTATGTCGTATACAGTGATGGGAAGTAACTAAATACATGCACAGAAAATATATATTCAGACACTTCAGTACAGCTACTATTTCATCTGGTGGTATTCAGAGAGTTACTTTTCTAAAAGGAATACACAGTGTTACTTGGTGGTACACAACTACACAGTATTAAATTGTGGTGAAAAACACAGTTCTTGTAGTGCATGTGTGGTTCTCTGTTTTAATATCAAGCTGTTTTAAATCTATATTGATTTTTTTACACATTTATTTAATGCAAATTGTTCTGAATACAGCTCTGGAAAAAAATAAGAGACCACTGCAAAATTATCATTTTTTTCTGATTTTACTACTTATAGGTATGTGTTTGGGCAAAAGGAACATTTTTGTTTGAGTCTTTAAACTACTGACAACATTTCCCCCATATTCCAAATAAAATATGATCGTTTAGAGCATTTATTTGCAGAAAATGACAAATGGTCAAAATAACAAAAACAATGCAAACAATGCAAAGAAACAAGATCAAATTGATTTTAAACCAACATAATACTAATGTTTACACAAAAAAATGCAGTGGTCTCTTTTTTCAGATCTGTATACATTTAAATTTTTAGGTATTCTCTATACTGTTACTACATACATTTTCAAAATATTCTTCTCATCATTTGTAGTATATTGGGCTTCAATGGTTCAAATAAAGACCCTTTTACTGATCCTACACTTAATATAATCAGAGATGGGAAGAATACTGTGAAAATGTGTTTATTTACAGAATACTGAATACCTTACACCGAGTTGCATTTAAATTATAGTGTGAAAAACAGGACTGTAATTACACACAGCTTTATATTTGTTGTTCTGTTTGTTATGCATTCATTTAGAGATAAAAAAATCACATGCACACACATTGCAAAAGCAGTGTTCATATAAATACTGTGCAGTTTAAAGTAAAAACTGCATTATGTACCGTCATGTATTCCTTGTAATTTAGGAAAGTAAAACAGGTAACAAGTAAACAAAAAAGTAACTGTGCCAGAATAGTTACTCAAAAATACTATTCAGAATACGTATTTTTGGTACATGTATTCAGTTACTTCCCAACATTGAGCTGAGACACTGATTGAGTCACGTAACGGAATACTGAATAGATGTTAATGCAGGGAAATCTAATCTGTAACTAATTTTCAAATGATTCTTCCTGTCATTTGTAGTGGTATATCTGGCTCCAGTGTTAGGGTACAATACCAAGACCCGATGACTGTTCCTCCCTTTAGCACAACCTCTCAGCAGGGCCAGCTGTCCAGCCTCTCTCACAGGATCCTCAGTGACACAATATATAGGCTAGTGAAAGTGTAGGTTTCTAACATGTTTTCATATTCAAGAATATTTCCTTCAGATTCTTTCTCACATTCACAAGTCAGTTTTATAAGTATGAATTTACTGTTCCCTGGTAATACTAAAAATAAGAGCGGGTGATAGGGATGATGATTTTATCTGACAGGTTTTTTTTATCTGCTCTTTAGGCAATATAAAATCAGCAGATATGCCTGTGATCCACGACTATGACACCAGCTATTCCTTATGGAAATGTGTAGAGCCTCTGTAAAGCAATTTTTAAATATGAATAAATACAGCTCTGGAAAAAAATAAGAGACCACTGCAAAATTATCAGTTTTTCTGATTTTACTACTTATAGGTATGTGTTTGGGCAAAAGGAAAATTTTTGTTTGAGTCTATAAACTACTGACAACATTTCCCCCAAATTCCAAATACAGTAAAAATATTATCATTTAGAGCAGGGGTGTCAAACATGCGGCCCAGGAGCCGGATCCGGCCCTCCAAGACCTTTAATCTGGCCCTCAGCTGATTTTCTATTAAAATATTTTAGTTTTATTTTAACTTTCAATTAAAATATTGGTAATTTTCTGTGCCGCTTTTCTGCACAGCTTAGCATAGCAGCATCTCCAGCGCCTCTGTGTGTGACCGCCTTCCACCATAGCAGCACAAATGAAGAATATAGCATGATTAAATTCTGTGAAATGCATACAAATTAATGTTAGAACTTTTGTGTTGAAATTGCATTTTTCTTAAAGTTTCAGGTTGTTCATAATATTATAATATTTTGTAAAAGAAAGAGTTCATCAAATAAAAAAGACTTCTGTAATAGATTTGTGTTTCTCTGAACAAATATTTGGACTTATTGATATTTTTGGGGTATATTTGCCATTAGTTTTCTGATCCGGCCCCTTTGGGATCAAAGTAGTTAGGATATGGCCCCCGGACCAAAATGAGTTTGACACCCCTGAGATAGAGCTTTTTTTTTTGCAGAAAATGACAAATGGTCAAAATAACAAAAAAGATACATGTTTTCAGACCTCAAACAATGCAAAGAACAAGATCAAATTCATTTTAAAACAACATAATACTAATGTTCAGAAGAGTTCAGAAATCAATATTTGGTGCAATAAACCTTATTTTTAATCACAGATTTCATGCGTCTTGGCATGCTCTCCACAAGTCTTTCACATTGTTCTTTATTCCACTCCTGGTGGAAGAACTGAAGTAGCTCAGTTTGTGTTGGAATTCAACAGACGCTGGAATGGAATGGAAAAATGGGGAAAAAAATGCACTGGTCTCTTATTTTTTTCCAGAGCTGTACATTCTAAATATTAACATTTTCAATTATAAAATTTCTCTGAGCAGATGAATTAATTTAGATTTTTTTTTTTTTTTTTAATATTGGCAGACAATGTATTGTTCTAGTTTAAGTCATGATGTTTACAGTGGTCAGGTTTGTGGGTGCGGGATTAAAAGCAGAACATGGATCTAGTCTATAATAGTTTTATTTCTTTATGTTGGATGATAGAATTTTTTTGTTGTTTTAGTCAGCAAAATATAGCATTGTGGACATAGCATGGCTTTTACTGCATTACATTTTCAAACACTAAGCAAGGGAAAGTGCAATAAATTCAGATACATTCCCTGTAGTATCTTGTGCTCTGTTCCACCTGACTGACCTTAACTGGAGTCGGTGCTGCAGTGTCGTACAGTCCAAGCCACATTCCAACATTATCCACTTCCTGGGGCTCTGTGCGGTGAGACAGTGTTTTCAGGGATGAATGGAGCAGTGTTTTTCTAATTATTACTTAGGATAGCATGTGGTAAATATTTATAATATTTTACATCAGTTTAGTGGCAGTGTATGGAAAAAAGTTGAAAAGAAGTACAAAAGAATAGGCTACCTCTATCCTCCAATTTCATCCTTTAATTTCATGACAATTAACACAAAAGGAAGGCATTTTTCCTGAGAGTTTAAAGATTTATTCAACAAAATAAAGGTTCTCATTTAGGTTTTATCTAATCATAACTACTGGGGCATTTTGGCCCTTGTTAACATTATGGTTCATAGGTAACAGTTTGGAAATTACATCTATTCATGTCATAGCAGCTGCTGTTGCCAGAAAGCAACAGTCTAAGCAGGGACGCCCAGACCTCCTTCACCCCGGACACTTCCTCCAGCTCCTCCGGGGGGAACCCAAGGCGTTCCCAGGCCAGCCGGGACATATAGTCCCGCCAGCGCGTCCTGGGCCTTCCCCGGGGCCTCCTCCCGGTGGGACATGCCCGGAACACCTCCCGAGGGAGGCGTCCAGGAGGCATCCGAAACAGATGCCCGAGCCACCTCAGCTGGCTCCTCTCGACGTGGAGAAGCAGCGGCTCTACTCCGAGCTCCTCCCGCGTGACTGAGCTCCTCACCCTATCTCGAAGGGTGCGCCCAGCCACTCTACGGAGGAAACTCATTTCGGCCGCTTGTATCCGCGATCTCGTCCTTTCGGTCATTACCCAAAGCTCATGACCATAGGTGAGAGTAGGAACGTAGATTGACCGGTAAATTGAGAGCTTCGCCTTTCGGCTCAGCTCTCTCTTCACCACAACGGTCCGGTACAACGACCGCATCACTGCCGACGCTGCACCGATCCGCCTGTCAATCTCACGCTCCATCCTCCCCTCACTCGTGAACAAGACCCCGAGATACTTGAACTCCTCCACTTGAGGCAAGGACTCCCCACCCACCCAGAGAGGGCAAGCCACCTTTTTCCGGTCGAGAACCATGGCCTCGGATTTGGAGGAGCTGATCCTCATCCCAGCCGCTTCACACTCAGCTGCAAACCGCCCCAGTGCACATTGGAGGTCCCGGTTCGATGAAGCCATCAGGACAACATCATCTGCAAACAGCAGAGATGAGATCCTGTGGTTCCCAAACCGGATCCCCTCCGGCCCCTGACTGCGCCTAGAAATTCTGTCCATAAATATAATGAACAGAACCGGTGACAAAGGGCAGCCCTGGCGGAGTCCAACATGCACCGGAAAAAGGTCCGACTTACTACCGGCAATGCGAACACAGCTCCTGCTCCGGTCATACAGAGACCGAACAGCCCTTATCAAAGGGCCCCGAACCCCATACTCCCAGAGCACTCTCCACAGGACCCCACGAGGGACACGGTCAAATGCCTTCTCCAGATCCACAAAGCACATGTGGACTGGTTGGGCAAACTCCCATGCACCCTCGAGCACCTGATGGAGAGTATAGAGCTGGTCCAGTGTTCCCCGGCCGGGACGAAAACCACACTGCTCCTCCTGAATCCGAGGTTCGACTATCGGTCGAATTCTCCTCTCCAGCACCCTGGAATAGACCTTACCGGGAAGGCTGAGGAGTGTGATTCCCCGATAGTTGGAACACACCCACCGGTCCCCCTTCTTAAACAGAGGGACCACCACCCCGTTCTGCCAATCCAGAGGTACTGTCCCCGACCGCCACGCGATGTTGCAGAGACGTCAGCCAAGACAGCCCTACAACATCCAGCGACTTGAGATACTCAGGACGGATCTCATCCACCCCGGGGCCTTGCCACCGAGGAGCTTTCCAACCACCTCAGTGACTTCGGCCAGGGTGATGGACGAGTCCGCCTTCAAGTCCCCAGCCTCTGCTTCCTCCCGGAAGATGTGACGGCGGGATTGAGGAGATCCTCAATCCTTCCACCGTCCGATAACATCCCCAGTCGAGGTCAACAGCTCCCCACCTCCACCGTAAACAGTGTTGGTGAAGCACTGCTTCCCCCTCCTGAGGCGCCGAACGGTTTGCCAGAATTTCTTTGAGGCCGTCCGATAGTCCTCCTCCATGGCCTCTCCGAACTCCTCCCAAACCCGAGTTTTTGCCTCTGCGACCACCCGGGCTGCAGCACGCTTGGCCCGCCGGTACCCGTCAGCTGCCTCAGGAGTCCCATGAGCCAACAAGGCCCGATAGGACTCCTTCTTCAGCCTGACGGCATCCCTTACTTCCGGTGTCCACCACCGGGTTCGGGGATTGCCGCCGCGACAGGCACCACAGACCTTACGACCACAGCTACGGGCGGCCGCATCGACAATAGAGGCCGAGAAAAGAGCCCATTCGGACTCTATGTCCCCAGCCTCCCCCGGAATCCGGGAGAGCTTCTCCCGGAGTTGTTCACAGGTGTGAGTTGAAGGTGCCCCTGACAGAGGGCTCTGCCAGACGTTCCCAACAGACCTTCACGATACGCTTGGGCCTGCCAGGTCTCTCCGGCTTCCTCCCCTGCCAGCGGACCCAACTCACAACCAGGTGGTGATCGGTTGACAGCTCTGCCCCTCTCTTCACCCGAGTGTCCAAGACACGCGGCCGGAGGTCAGATGACAAGACAACAAAGTCGATCATCGACCTCTGTCCTAGGGTGTCCTGGTGCCACGTGCACTGATGGACACCCTTGTGCTCGAACATGGTGTTCGTTATAGACAAACTGTGGCTAGCACAGAAGTCCAACAACAGAACACCGCTCGGGTTCAGATCAGGGAGGCCGTTCCTCCCAATCACCCCTCTCCAGGTGTCACTGTCGTTGCCCACGTGGGCGTTGAAGTCCCCCAGGAGAACAACGGAGTCCCCGGTCGGTGCACTGTTCAGTACCCCTCCCAGGCACTCCAAGAAGGCCGGGTACTCTGCACTGCTGTTCGGCCCATAGGCCGACACAACAGTGAGAGACCTGTCCCCGACCCGAAGGCGCAGGGACGCGACCCTCTCGTTCACCGAGGTGAACTCTAACACTCGGCGGCTGAGCTGTGGGGCAATGAGCAGGCCCACACCAGCCCGCCGCCGTTCCCCGCGGGCAATGCCAGAGAAATGGAGGGTCCAGCCCCCCTCAAGGAGTTGGGTTCCAGAGCCCAAGCTGTGCGTGGAGGTGAGGCCGACTATATCTAGTCGGTAACGCTCAACCTCCCGCACAAGCTCAGGCTCCTTCCCCCCCAGCAAGGTGACATTCCATGTCCCCAGAGCTAGTCTCCATGTCCGGACATCCGTCCGTCGAGGTCCCCGCCTTCGACTGCCGCCCAGATCTCTCTGCACCGGCCCCTTATGGATCCTCCTGCGGGTGGTGGGTTCACGGGAGGACGGCCCCACGTCGCTCCTTCGGGCTGAGCCCGGCCGGGCCCCATGGGGAAAAGCCCGGCCACCAGGCGCTCATTAGCGAGCTCCCACCCCAGGCCTGGCTCCAGGGTGGGGCCCCGGTGACGCCAATCCGGGCGACGTAACTGGCCTCGGTCTAATACTCATCGTAAAGGGCTTCTGTCACCTTTCCACAGTATAATATTAAACTGCTCTATGTTACATTTATTAAACTACAAGTGGTTTTATAGCTCAAAAATACCTAGAAAAACAGACATTCTGACTGTGAGTGGAGTTGCCTCTTCATAGATCTGACCTGTAACTTTGTCTGTTTTGGTCTCCATGAAAATAGAAAAAGATTTAAACACTCAACACTCGATGGAGAAAAGCATTAGATGAATCCTGCACCAGAAAAGTTACACAATGCACCTTTAGGTCCTATTGCATCCCCTCCTAGAGACTTGTAGGCCTATATATTTTACATGTTGTATAGTTATCCTTATAAATGTTTTGTATTGAGAGTACCAAGCACAGTTCGATCCCGAGACACTGTGTTATTGTTGGTGGGTCATATGTGGATGAATAGCAGCTACGTCACAGTACAGTTGGATGTTTGGCATGGTGCTTTCACAGTCTGTCTCTGTCTGTGTGTTGTGGGGTCATGTGGTTATACTTTATGCCCTTGGCCTTGGACGGTGTTGTATAAGCTTCCCTTGGATTGGTGCATCTTGGCTCCAGTGCAGCATTGAAAGTGGACTTGGTACTGTTATGTAATTGCCTCTGTTGTATACCACTGTGGACAAAACAGCCACCTGTATTCTTATAATAGGCCTAAATATTTATTCAAGATAATATAAAAGATGGTGTAGATGTTTGTAGGTAGAGAGAGATGTTAATGCTTTGTCTTGACTGTTACACAGCCTGGTATTTATCAATCAGTCAATCAAAACTTTATTTATAAAGCACTTTTCATACAAAAAATTTAACACAAAGTGCTTTACAGTGATTAAAAACAACCCACATTTCATTCCACCGACCCAACCAGCCCCCCACAGCTGCTTGACATCACACAACCAAACAACACAAACAGTAACACACACACGCACGCACACACATACTTAAAATTTCAAAATTTGATCAATTTTAAGTATGTTTGCTTCATTTACAAAGAGCTACATGGACTATCTCCACCCCCCATGTCTGTCTTTTTCAAACCTAAGACATCCAGAGGAGACTGTGAGGTCCCCCACAGAAGAACCGCCTTTGGTCAGAACACTCTCTCTGTGAGGGCCACTAACATCTGGAACAGTCTTCCTCTGCACATACAGGAGAGCCCTATACTGATCACTTTTAAAACACAACTGAAACTATGTCTGAAAACCAACCAGTCATGTGACCACTAGACTTTTGTTTGTGCTGCTTGTATTGTATGTTGTATTTTTATGTATTTGCTTGCCTAGGGACTACAGATGAAAACTAGCTTTGTAGCTAAAATTCAGCATATTTACATTTATTTTATACTTATGCTCATTAATGTGCATTGTCCCTATCAAATAAATACATAAATAAATAAATAAACATGCTAAAATACATAAAACTACACATAGTAAAACAATAATAATAAAAAATAATAATCATCATCATCATAATAATAATAATTTAAATCAAAGGCCAAGCTAAACAGGTGAGTCTTGAGCCCACTCTTAAAAACA
Source organism: Paratrypauchen microcephalus (assembly GCA_036785185.1). NCBI lineage: Eukaryota > Metazoa > Chordata > Actinopteri > Gobiiformes > Gobiidae > Paratrypauchen > Paratrypauchen microcephalus. The sequence continues at coordinate 9,811,265 of JAVJIX010000007.1, read as the reverse complement.
TGAACGTTCTCTGCAGCCCTGAGGTTCTCTGGCAGGCAGTTCCATAGACGAGGACCGTAGTACAGAAAAGACGCCTCTCCGTGAGTGTGTGTCCTGACTTTGGGAATGACCAGGAGCTGTCGGAGGAGCGCAGGGCCCATGAAGGTTCATAAGGAAAAAGCATTTCTGAAAGATAAGAAGGCCCAAGACCATTAAAACATTTAAAAAACAGTAAAAGAACTTAAAAATCAATCCTGAAACTCACAGGGGAGCATATGTTTTGCATGTTCTCCCCGTGTCTGAGTGGGTTTTCTCCGGGCACTCCGGTTTCCTCCATCAACCCAAAACATGCACCATAGGTAAAATCCTCCAGCTGAGGTCCTGACCAAACCGAAGCAAGAAGATCATGGAGATGGTTCCTGGGCGCAGTAATGCGCTGCCCACTGCTCCTAATAACAGGATGGGTTAAATGCAGAGAAGAATTTCTCCTGTGTGAGATCAATAAATTCACTTCTTAAAACCGGTGTAATGTGATCCCGCCCTCTAGTCCTAGTCAGGACACGTGTTGCTGAGTTTTGTAATAATTGCAAACCTGAAATACTCTTTTTGGGAAGACCAGAGAGCAGGGCATTACAGTAGTCTATTCGACTGGTGATAAAAGCATCAGTGTCTCCGTGTTGGCCCGAGACAGAAAGGGGCGGACTCTGGCTGTGTTTTTTAGGTGATAGAAACCTATTATTGTGATGTTCTTAATTTGTGGGATAAAAGTCAGCTCAGAATCAAAAATAATGCCCAGGTTTTTCACTTGAGGAGATGGGTTAAAATACAGTACTTGTAGTTTGGGTAAAAGTTTCTCTCTCTGGGCCTCAAGACCGATGACTAGAACCTCAATTTAAAGGTCCAATATTGCAAAAATTACAAAATTAACTACTGTGAGATTTAAGCCATGCTATAATGTTGTTACCTCATCAAAAACATACCTAGAGTTGTGTTTTGTTTCATTCACACGTTCCAGTAATTCTGGATTATTAGGCTGTGTGCACCCCTAAATATCAAAATACTCTGTTCAACCTTGTGATGTTATGAAGAGGTAGTTTTCAAGTTAGCAGTTACCTTTTCCCAAATGTTCAGTAGAGATTGGCAATTCCAGTGCTGAAATAATGATTCTAGTGAAGGTGTATGAAGTTTAAAAACACAGCACTTCCTGTATGACATCACATTTTGTTTTGTGTTTATTTTGTGTTTGAGAAAACAGCCTAAATGATGATGAAAAGGATTTGTGTTAAATATATGTGTATGTTTTTGATGAGAAAACAACATTATAACATCGATCAGAAGATGGCGGAATATGGGCCCTTTAATTTCTTTAATATCACCATGGAGACAAGTGAATGACACCACCAGGTCACGTTACAGGTCAGATCTATGGAGAAATAACCCTGCTCATAGAGATAATGCATGTTTTTCAAGATAGTTTTGAGCAATATAAACGTGTATTTAAAATGTTCCTCCCACACCAGAAAAGTTACATATGGCTTTAAATAAGTAAGGACATTTAAAGGGACAGTGTGTAATATTTTTACCCGTTAATTACGGAAGTTGAAGATACCCATTCAAAAATACATTGTTTTCCAAGCCTTTTCACTTCCATCATGAAATCAAAGTATTCTTTTGGACTTAGATATAGTCACAGAAAAGGGGGATCTTCCCCATATAGAAGCAGCCATTTTGAATACGAGAGCCGCAGAAGGACATTTGGGCTCCGCCTTCGCCTTCAGCAAGGCTCGTGGTTTTGGGTAAACAACGACAAGCATGTTGCCGGATCACACGTCGTAATGGATCTAACACGTGTTTTGGACTAAATTGTTTTACTGGATTTTATTCACTGGATCCTTACAGACAGATTTCAGACCAATCTTATGGTGAAATGCTGAGTTTGACCTGGGCAGAGCCTTCAAAGGGAAGCTTTGTGGTTTTCCGTTTTGTGCTTTTCAGTATAAAAGCCCCATGTGCGGGAAATGAATTGCATAGTCAAAAAGAGGAGACTGTAAGGTTTCATTTGATGTGTAGATTGTCATGGTACATGATCGGGAATGTGTGTTTTCATGCGAAAACAAACTTTGTCCAGTTGACAAATGGGACCACGTTTTATGTATACAGTAGTGGCGCGCGGTTCTTGTGCCGGAACGCGAGCTGTCGGCGCTACGGCGCGCCCGGGTGACCCTCGAGGTCTGCCGTAGCTAAAACAGGAAGTGCAATAGCGACTATCCACCTATGCGCCACGAATCCTACACACTGGGGCTTTAAGTTATGTTCATTTTATTCATATATTCAGTTACATGTCTGACGTGCTGTAAATGCCACTTGAAGTGATTAATTGCAATATTAATGGAATCATACATGCTAAAACTTGCCATTAGTAATCTGTCATTGGCTGTTTACCGTTTTCTCCTAGTACCGACCATTGCTATAATACTGTATGTCTAGAGATATTCTTAAGCATTACACGCAAATATTAAATCAATTCACCTCTCTCAAACAGGTATATATATATGGCCCCTATTACAAGGGGCCCATATTACATTATGTTCTGATCTATGTACCTAATAATGTTGTCACAAACATTGTGTTTTGTTTCATTTCCGCATTTAACACACAAACCCTGCACATTTAGGCTTTAGGAGTTTTTCTCTCAAACAGAAAACACTGAGTTCCTGAGTTCTTGTGATGTCATGTGGTAATACAGGAAGTGCTCCACTGTGTTTTTAAACTCCATACACTTTCATGGAATTTCCTATCTCTACTAAACAAAAGCTAAAAGGTAAGTGTTAACTTGAAAACCACTGCTTCATGATATCACAAGGGGGAACAGAGCATTTTGATCTTTGGAGATGTAGACAGACTAATAATACAAGATTGCTCAAAGATGTGTGAATAAAACAAAACACAACTCTAGGTGTGTTTGTAATGTGGTAACAACATTATAACATGGCTTAATGCTCACAAGAGTCAATTGTGCATAATATAGGACTTTTAATGAGCTAACGCCAAAGTTATCAAGATATTTTGATGTTTTACTTCATTTGTAAATGGTTTGGGGTTTGTTGTGATTCAGTCATAGCCACAGGGGAAGGTATGTTGTTTGTAGATTGCTTCTGTTTGTGAATAGTAATTGGTTTGTTTCTGTTGACAAATTAGCCATATATCAGAGAAATGTGCAATGTGTTGTTTCATAAAAAGGTAATGTACAAGAAGAAATGGCCAAACAGCAGTTATTTACAACCCGTTGGTGCCTAAAACAAAAACGTAATAGTCAATAGGATGATTTATGGAGTAGGAGAAACTGATTGTAGCATTGTAGCATCATTCATCTCAGCATGACCTTCAGAACTGCAGTACTGCTGAAGGTCTCATGGTGCAGGGAGAGCTCCGCCCCCTTGTTATTCCTTCTATACAATTCTGTTCTAAGCTAAAATGGCACAGAACACAAATATATGAACACTGATTAAGTTCTTAATGCTGCTTTAAATAAACAATTCAATAAATATCATATTGAGAATGTTCAAAGCAGGTGCCTGGTTATCGCTGGGATGGGAGACTGCAGGGAATACCACATGCTTCAGTGGGGAGGCAATGGTTCTAGTAGTGCATGCTGTTGTTGTGTCCTTAGGCAAGATACTACCCACATTGTCTAGTATGAAAGTGGTGTGTGCGAGTGTTGGTGATGGTCAGAAGAGCAGATGGTACAGATTGACAGCCTCACTTTGTATCTTACCACCACAGAGTGTGAAGTGAAGCAATAATGTAATTTAAAGCACTTTGCATGTCTTGAAAGGCACTGTATAAATCCAATTAGAGGTCAGCAATATTGACACAAATTTATATCCGGGTATTTATTTGAATTATCTTGATGAAGACTCTTATTATGGCAATCCATGAAAAATGTGCTAAAACATGCTTTATACAGCTCTGGAAAAAAAATAAGAGACCACTGCAAAATTATCAGTTTCTCTGATTTGACTACTTATAGGTATGTGTTTGGGCAAAAAGAACATTTTTGTTTGAGTCTATAAACTACTGACAACATTTCAAAAAAAAAAAAAAAAGGTTTACCGCACACTTGTTTGACTTTATTCTTGATCCTTTATTAGGTTAGAGCAAACAATGTGTTTCGCTTCTACAGCGTCACCAGGTTACTGACAACATTTCCCCCAAATTTCAAATAAAATATTATGGTTTAGAGCATTTATTTGCAGAAAATGACAAATGGTCAAAATCACAAAAAAGATACATGTTTTCAGACCTCAAACAATGCAAAGAAACAAGATCAAATTCATTAAAAAAAAAACCATAATACTAATGTTTACACTTAAGAAGAGTTCAGAAATCAATATTTGGAGCAATAACCCTTATTTTTAATCACAGCTTTCATGCGTCTTGGCATGCTCTCCACAAGTCTTTCACATTGTTCTTGTGTGACTTTATTCCACTCCTGGTGCAAGAACTGAAGTAGCTCAGCTTTGTGTTTGTGTTGGAATTCAACAGATGCTGGAATGGAATGGCTGTAATACATGTAGAGATGCTGATTTCAGAAAAAAAATGCAGTGATCTCTTATTTTTTTCCAGAGCTATAGTTTTATTCTTGAATGGCTTATTTCACAGCGTTTTTTTACACACTGAATATTCAAACTTTGCTTATCTCCAAAACAACAATTGCAATACATATTTCAACCTCCCACCTCTGAATCCAATGCATTATTATGATCATTATTAACTGCAATACTTTATGTTTGTACACAGAACTGAATTCAAGGCTTACAAAGATGTCAAACCAACAAAGATGATCCGGGCCAAGTCCCAGTACCTCCCTCCAGACGAGAAGACGAGCCTGGAGACGAGCTACAGCGCCACATTCAAAGGCACGCCCCTCCAGCCCACCGATAACAAGGCCCAAGAGAGGAGGAGAATACGCAGTTTGTACAGCGAGCCTTATATAGACTCCACTAAACAGGTAAGACCCCCTTGCCAAGCTCACCTCACGTCACCTGTACAATGCTGTTTTATAGACCCTTTAAAAGTTTGGAAATTAATACATTCTAAATCATGGAATGGAGACAGATGGAGGTCAAAGTAAAGTGGAAAACAATGCAATTTTAACTGAGAAATTGGGATTAACCAGAGGAAAAATGAGTTTGCAACATGTGGCATCAGTAACATTCTCCAGCTAAGGCAGTCCTGACCAAGCCTGGGTCATGATCTCAAGATAGGTCCCCGCCACTGCTTCTCAAACGAAACGAAGGATGGGTCAAATGCAGAACACAAATTTTCTTACAGGGACAATAAAGTGTACCTTGACCTGAAAGGTGCACTATGTAACTTTTTGGTTGGGGGTCCATCACCTGCTTGTTTCTATGGATATGTCATTGCTCTACCTGAAATGTTTCAGAGTATGGCATTAAACCTTTTTATCATCATGGAGACCAAACCAGACCAAGTTACAGGTCAGATCTATTAAGTTGCAACAGGCCTGGACTGGTAATCGGGCATAACAGGATTTTCCCGATGGCCGACAGTCCTAGTCCGATGCTGAAATTTGCCGTGTTGAAGCCAAAACAGGTGACCTACATGAATCATGTAGACTGTAGTTACTGCAAGTTTGCTGGTGGTTTTTGGGAGCTGGGATTTTTCCTTTAAATGTTGCGCCCTGGTTTCCCCTCGGCCAAGATGTAACAATAGTAAAATACTTTGTTTCGGGGAACACATACATAAATTAGTCCGTTGTGCTCTGCTAATTATGAGGGGACGGTCTAAGCTAAAAATGCCAGGGCCGTTTTTTTGGTCCAGCCCTGAGTAGCAACCTCATTCACAATCAGAATGCCTTTTTTATATTATTTTGGAGCAATAAAACCACCTGTAATTGAATAACTGTAACTCTGTTTAATGCCATACTGTGGAGTAATTTCATATCGATAGAACAAGAAGGTGACGGACCCCAACGGAAAAGTTACATGATGCACCTTCAACCTTTTTCATCCTCTGTAATGGACAAGCCTGGACATTCAAAACTTTATTTTTATTCTGAAGACTTTAGTAAATCCATCTATTTCAATTTACCTCCAGTTGTCTCCATTCTGTAATTTTGAACATTCTGCCGACTTAACATTTTAAAGTGTCTATAATCACTTTCACTTTACACACAACCCACAATCTCACCCACACTATCCACCGTTCTTAGTTCGACAGGTATAGCACTCCTCGCTCCAAACCCAAAAAGTCTGGAGCCACAGCCGCCGCGGGCCAGAGCAAACCGGTGAAGAAGCCCAAAGATAAACAGAGCGCTGCAGGGAGGGGCACCAAGAAGACTGCCTCAGAGAACAAGCCAGACCGGCCAGCAGGGGGCAACAAGGAGAAAAGTAAAGAGATCAACAACAAACTGGCTGAGGCAAAAGAGTAAAATCATTTAGCACTACTTTTTTTATTTATCAATTTGAGGGAAATGCAAAACAGAGGCTGCAAAATGATCTTTTCTTTCTGTTCTTTCCTCTGTAACTTTTGTATCAGGGCTGCACGATATTGGAAAAGATTATGATAAGGCTTTTAATACACTTGCAGAAGTATATTCCTTTAAAATAGACAAAACTGTAATGTAATATCAGCAATATATGTTTTAACACGATCATTTCAGATATATTGAAACTAAAAGATGCATACTTTAATTAACTAATGAGGCTTTGTTTAAAAAAAAGATCCAGAATCAAGATTAAATCAACGTAAATTGCTTTTTTAACATTTTCAGTTGAAGAACTATAGATTTTTGTCAGCTGGAGAATCTTGGTCATATTGCAATATACAGCTCTGGAAAAAAAATAATAATAAGAGATCACTGCAAAATTATCAGTTTTTCTGATTTTACTATGTATAGGTATGTGTTTGGGTAAAAGGAACATTTTTGTTTGAGTCTATAAACTACTAACATTTCCCCCAAATTCCAAATACAAATATTATTGTTTAGAGCATTTATTTGCAGAAAATGGCAAATGGTCAAAATAACAAAAAAGATACATGTTTTTAGACCTCAAACAATGAAAATAAACAAGATTAAATTCATTTTAAACCAACATAATACTAATGCTTACACTTAAGAAGAGTTCAGAAATCAATATTTGGTGCAATAACCCTTATTTTTAATCACAGCTTTCATGCGTCTTGGCATGCTCTCCACAAGTCTTTCACATTGTTCTTGGGTGACACTATTTATTACTATTTATTTATTACTACTTATTCCACTCCTGGTGCAAGAACTGAAGTAGCTCAGATTTGTGTTTGTGTTGGAATTCAACAGATGCTGGAATAGAATGGCTGTAATACATGTAGAGATGCTGATTTCAGAAAAAAAAATGCAGTGGTCTCTTATTTTTTTCCAGAGCTGTATTTATTTTCCTGTAATATTGATTATTGTGTTAGCCAAATAATCCAATTCACTTTATTTGTATAAACAACTCCGCGCATAATAACAATGTAAGGCAAAATAATAAATGAAATACATAAAAACCACATCCTGTACTGCAATATCAATACTTATATCATGCAGTCCTATTTTGTATCCACTCATCTTCTGTCTACTCTCTCTACCTCTCGGCTAACTTTGTATGTTACAGAGATTTGGGGGTTTTAGACATGACATTTGCCATTGTAACGAGTGGGCGCGAGCATCCTCTGTTCTCCTACCCACCTTCACCGCACAGGCTTCCATCTTGTGGTTGCCACGGTTACGGGCTGCCTGGCGAACCAATAGATGTCTCTTCTAGATGCATGCGCCCATTGACAAGCAATTTGGCTTTGATCAACTGTGCAGATTGCTTCGTTTGGGTTTTATCAAGGATTTTAGTATTGGCATAAAGAAAAGGATTATCGTTTGGTACAAAGACGACATCAAAATTTGAAAATCTTTGATAAATGTCCTGCTTGGGTATCCATAAATGCTTGTATCTGCTCTGTATGCTTTTTTGCAACTGTACTCATAAGTCTGTGTGGAATTTCTTAGCCGATCACAAAGCTTTGTTCACTGTGAAAAAATCTCATCTATTATTGCACCTTTTTTTTGTCATGGACAGTTTTATTTTGAAGAATTTTCTGGATACTCTTTTTGTCCCAGTCACCATGTAAAACAAGTGGTGTTTCAGTCCATGTGAGGCCATTTTGAAACACTCAATCTGTTGCCAAGAAACCATCGTGGGCCATTTTTAAGTTATATATTAAAGTAATTATTTGCATATATATGGTGCTTGTACTGAATAAATCATCTTTTCTTAAACTATGTAACTTTTCTAGTGGATGTCCCGGCACTTGAAATGTGTGATGCTTTTCCTAGAATACTCCACAGTATGTTTTTAAACCTGTCTGTCTCCATGGAGATAAGAAAGTTAAAGGGATAGTGCGTTTTTTTTAAATGTAAATCTGTATGGGTTTCCTTCTAAAAGTTACATGTGTTGACACCGGCTTACCTCTGACAGTCTCAGTTGATCCCGGTTCGGCTCGCATTCTGGAGCCCACGTAAGTAGGTCCGGTAACTTCCCTGGAACATGAAATAAAGCTTGTTTTTCTTCTCAAAACAAAACATTGCTTAGAAAGGTGATATATTTGCGTCCGAAACAGTTGTCCACAAAACATCCAGCAGCGTATTTCGCATTTGCGTATTGTCTCTCTCCACTCGTATCACTACGCCCATGTTAACTCTGTCAGCCTGTTCACCTTCAGCGGATGTCTACGCCAAAGTTTACAAGTGAACAGGCTGATAGAGTTAACATGGGCGTAGTGATACGAGTGGAGAGAGACAATACGCTGTTTCGGACGCAAATATATCACCTTTCTAACAAATGTTTTGTTTTGAGAAGAAAAACAAGCTTTATTTCATGTTCCAGGGAAGTTACCGGACCTACTTACGTGGGCTCCAGAACGCGAGCTGAACCGGGATCAGCTGAGACTGTCAGAGGGAAGCCGGTGTCAACACACGTAACTTTTAGAAGGAAACCCATACAGATTAACATTTTAAAAAACCCACACTATCCCTTTAAGCCACCGGATCATGTTACGATCCTGGTCCGATCTATAGAGAGGCGGCCATGCTCACAGTAACAGTGTATGTTTTTCAAGAGATTTCTCAGCAATAAAAGATAAAAGCTAGATATGTTTATTGCCATACTGTAGAACATTCCAAGCAAAGCAATATCATCCAAGAAACATCAACCAGAAAAGTTACAGAGTGCACCTTTAACATTTTAGTTTGGAAAATCAAGATTCAGGGACAGTAAAAACTGAGTAGCAGTGCAGTTAGTTCTAAACAACAATCCCTCAAAACAGACTGCTATATTTAGATTTTCATTTTGGTCAAAGCCCCTTCCTAAAACACAGCTAGTCACAAATAAAAGTGACAATACTGCCATAGACATAGAATAGATATGTACTATAAAGTGTATGTATAAATAGCTATTTTTCACAAGACACTTAAGAATAAGCTAATACTATGTAATCTTCTAATCTTAATATGCAATACTCTGTTGCAGCTAATGACCATTTTGTTTGTTTATATTATGTTGGTTGATACTTGATTTAAGTAAGTAAGTTTGTAGACCATTACTGTTAAGTGAAAAGATTGTAAACACTAAGTTATTCCTAATTACATAAACATTTTTTATTATTGAACTATGTATCAGAAAAGATTACTAAGCTGGGTTACATCTCATCCTGTATATAATTCAATGTGTATTAAGTCTGCATACTGGGCTTATTATCAAGGGTCATTTCTCATTCAAATTAAAATTCAGAGTTCATCTTTTTTCTATAATTTTAAAAGCGCTGTATTTTTGGACTTTGTTTATTATCCATCCATAGTTTTCACGAGTTATCATGAGTGTGCACCATGTATACCTGATGAGTTCTGCCCTCCATGTTCACTGGATGACTGCTTCCTCTGTTGTCTGAATCAGTGGTACGTCCTCCACGCTGTAGTCGCTGAGCACATGGTCCATCTCTTGTATTTTGCAGCCTTTTGTTGCTGAACAGTAAATGTAAACTTAACTTAAAGTGCATATGACCGGTTGTCATTATTACTTGGTTTGGTGATGTAGTAACTGTTGTAAATATTTATTGTAGTTTTACATCAGTTAAGTGGCACTTTGTGGGGAAAAAAGTTGAAGAAAAGTGCAAAATACAGGAAGTAGTGATGAGTTTTAAAGCGGGATACCTCTACCAATGTTATCAATACAGAAAATTCCATAGAAAATTGACAATTTACACACAATGAGACATTTTTTGGACAGTTTAAACATTAAATTTACTAAATAAAAGTGTTGTTATTCATTTGTATTAGTCTAATCATACATATTGTGTAATTTAGACTAGTTTTGGCCCTTGTTTACAGTATGGCTGCAAGATAATATTTATGGAGTTACCTCTACGTATGTTATATCTGCTGCCCATGTCCAACCAGGAAGTAAAATTATCAAACTTTTGAGTAAATCTTAATTATAATAATGTTAACTATGTTTTATTGAAATGAGTGGTCTAACCTGTCATATGCACTTTAACTTGGCCCATTATAAAACTGGTGCTATTTCTGTGACAATAAGGATAGAAGGTTTGGCTTAGTAAGTTAATGTAATGGGCACTGAATATATAATAATTGACTGTGACGTATTTGTGTTGCTATCTGCTTGCTCATATTTAAAGAAACAGATAAATAAATGCAAGAAGCAGAAAGATATATTGTCTTGATTTATTATTATTTTTAATCCTTTTGCTGAGAGTAACGGAGGGTTAGTGGTTGCAGGTATCTGTCAGTGTTTTCTGTCAGTCTGTTTTTAAATAGACAAAAACAACTACTTCAATCCACATGGAAGAGAATTGTGCTCTCACGACTTTCTACTCATTAAAGCCTGCGCTGTCTTCTGCCATGAGTTCTGACATCCAGGTCCTGCATGTTGCTAAGATGGGAATTTATATCATTTTACATATTGTATCTAATAGAGCTGGGCACCAAAACAAAAAATATCATGTTGATCAATCACAATTTTCAATTTGAACCTAAACAATAATATAAAAAAGTCACATATCTTCAAAGTCTGGTGCAAGAACTGAAGTAGCTCAGCTTTGTGTTTGTGTTAGAATTCAACAGACGCTGGAATGGAATGGCTGTAATACATGTAGAGATGCTGATTTCAGAAAAAAATTGCAGTGGTCTCTTATTTTTTTCCAGAGCTGTATTTGTTGTAGCTCATGGCATTTAAAGATGCTGTATTAAAAAAAAAAAAATACTGGGATTATCCTGCTTTACATTTTATTATATCAGTAGCAAAGGTAGTTCTAATATTACCGTTCATCGTGATATCCCTCTGTAACCATATATCATGCTTCAAATTCTGTTATTGTGACACGCCTCCAAACTACCGTATTTTTCGGACTATAAGTCGCTGTTTTTTTCATAGTTTGGCCATGGGTGCGACTTATACTCCGGAGCGACTTATGTGTGAAAAATTACATGTGAAATTATATTATTATATCATTTCACATGTAATTTTCACACTAAACCGCAAGATGGCGCGCTAGGCCTGTGTTGATAATTTCAACACTGCCGTTCTAAATACAACTGAGAAGGGCTAAACAAAAATGGCACTGAAAAGAAAGTCATATTCTGATAGTTTGGTAAACTTGTTAGCATGTTCTTTATGCTAGAGTTATCTGAATAACTCTTAATATGTTGCGTCGTTACTGACATTACCAGGCATGTCTGTCATGTAACGTTAGTATTCCATACACTTATTCAGCCTGTTGTTCTCTATTTTATTTTTATTTTAAAATAAATAAATAAAGATGACATGTATGTTTTTGGTGTTGGATTTTATCAAATAAATTTCCCCCAAAATGCGACTTATACTCCCTTTTTTCTTCTTAATTATGCATTTTTTTGGCTGGTGCGACTTATACTCCGGAGTGACTTATAGTCCGAAAAATACGGTACTTATTTTTACTGACAGAGAATCGTCTGTAGACTTTGCAATAAAAACTATCGCTGACAATTTGAAATGACTGATCTCGATTAAAATTTGATTCACTGCACTGCCCTGCTATCCAATATATTGATATAAGTTCACTTTAAGTCCTTCAATGGCCACATGTAAGAAAACTGGATGTGTGGACACTGATTTCAGAACAAAATGTCATGTGCTTCTTATTCTCATTTACGTATATGTAAACTGTGCATTGCTTCTTTATGTAAGAGCATTCACTTTCTAATGCTGTGATCATTTGTTCCTCTCACTCAACTACAATGCTTAATAATAGTCGTGGTGTATTATTATAAATGTTTAAAGTTTGATGTTTGCTAATGAGTGGCCTTCTGATTCATTTGAAGGGTTGTGCTAAAACAGTACCACTACATACAGCTCTGCCAGCCAATCCGAGATATAGGCTGGGTGCAGACTCTTAAACAACACCTGTGGGGCTGTGCTCTTCCTGATCCCAGGTAACAGCAAAAAAAACTGAGAGCTACAAACGCCAGTCATATTCATACATGTTGTGCTTTCATTTTGGGTTAATTGTTTTTAGAGTAACAAGTTTTTTTATTTGAAAGCACCATATTCTCTAGTCTAGACTCATCAGGTGGTACTCCCTTGTATTTCTCTTCCATATGGACACTACAGGCTGCCTAAAGCCACAACAATACATGAAGGCTCTTTAAGACAAATGTTCTTAAAGAGACAGTTTTTTCCATTGTGTCACATTATTTAAAGGTCCTATATATATTACGCAAAATTGACTTTTGAGCTTTTAGCCATGTTAGAATGTTGTTACCTCCTCAAAAAACACACCTGGAGTTGTTTTTGTTTCATTCACACCTGTTTCACTAACTACCTTTTACCTTTTGTTTAATAGAAATTGGCAATTCCACAGCTGAAATGATCCAAATGATTCTAGTGAAAGGTGTATGGAGCTGACATGACATGACATCACAAGCTGTTTTCTGTTTAAGAAGTGAAGAACTCAGCCTAAATATGCAGGTTTTGTGTGTTAAACATGTGTGACTGAAGCAAAACACAACTCCAGGTATGTTTGTGATGAGGAAACAAGATTATAACAAAGATCAGAATATAGAAGGAACTATGGATGCAACAATACAGTTTTCTCACGATTCGATATGCATTGACACATATTATGCCATGATACATGTGATTTTAATACATTTTAGGCCTCCAAAAAACAAAACTCTATGGTTCTTTATAGTGATTATCAATTAGATTAAATTAGTCTGTTTGGATATAGCAGAATGAGGCCTTTATGAAGCATTTTTTTTTGCATATCTGTGAAACACAAAGGATTAGTGAGTGACGTGTGAATATTGCGTGACTTTTATATATCGAGTATTGTTGCATCCCTAGAAGGAACTATATCCTGTATTTATTTGCATCACTTTTGGCATGCTTCCATTGTTTTCTGCTTGAACTGCAACATTTGTATGAGATAGATTCAGTAAATTACGTTTTTCATGAAGGGTAAGTTTCAAATTTGCTCCTGAGAATTTCAATATAGCTGTTTTGTGCTTTTTGAACACCCTGTGAGCCTCATTTCACTAACAGACTGTCAATCTGCACAGTCACAGTGAGTAAATATTGACCAATGGACAAAACTCAATCAATAACTTACATTGATCAAATGTAAACATCTGCTGTAACTGAATAATTACGTTATTTTCCCATTCTAGCCACTGTATATTTGTCTGTTGTACCAAGAATGAGTGGTCACAGGGTGCTCCGCTTACCAGTCCAATGATTGAGTTTTGGCCTGGGAGAACTTACCTCATCACATCTCTCTCTCTCTGTGTCTCTTCTTCTCTTCTTCCGCTGTCTTAACGATGTGCTGCCCCCTAGAGATGTTAAGGAAGATGTTCTCGGATCCGGTGATCGTCATTCCCCGAGTTCTGCTGGAGGAGAACCACACCAACCACTGCTGGACCGATCGGAGCCTCGGAGGAGCAGTGTACGCTTCGCCCTAGATGTCAAACAGACAGACTAGTCACTATAGCACAGAGACTGCTGATCTCAGTACAAGATTTGGTAACACTTTATAATAACTACACTTTTAACAGCCTTAATATAGCATGGAACAGACTTGATTCATAATAATAAATAAATAAATAATAAATAGCATATTAAGTGCTTATTAAAGATTCAGACTTGTAGCCACATAAAAGCCCTTGGTTAAAGATGCACTGCATAAAATTTCTAGTGGAGGGTCCACCACTGCTTGACTGCTGGAACTATTATTGCTCTTTGTCTGGAATGTCCCACAGTAACACATTAAACTCATCTATCTCCATGAAGATAAGCAGAAATTAAACTAGGGCTAGATATAGGCCAGATCTATGGAGAGGTGTCTCAATGTATCTAAGAATGCCTGTTTTTCATGGTATTTGTAAGCAATAAAAATGGAATAAAGGCAAAACATACAAGTTTAATACTATACTGTGGAACATTCCAGGCAAAACAATCGCATCCCCATGGAGACAAGCAGGTGGTGAACAGTCAACCAGAAAAGTTATGCAATACACCTTTAAGTCTTTGTTCATGCATTTTAAAGCTAGTTCAAGTGTAGTTAGTATAAAATGGTACCAGAGATTTAAAATTTACCATTATATTTGAATAGTACCATAAGGCACATCCCGTTACAAAGGCTCAGCAGCTCCAGGCTCACGGAGCTCCGACATTTCAGTCACGCATGTTTGAAAAATGGCACATTGGTTGTTTTCCCTTTATCTTATTGCAATGGTGCTAATACAGTATAGTATGTCAACATCATCAAAATCACCCAATAAATATACACGTCCAAACTGTACTGTATTTGGTTAACTGATTTTAGTGTTAATAAAATAGTACAAGCAAACACATGGGATATTTCAGTGTTGCTTTTACCTTGCTGCTTTTTATATCACATTATACAAAGTACTATGCCAGTACTACGTACCGTTCATTACTTAAAGGTGCACAATGTAACTTTTCCGGTGTGTGGTATGGCACCTACCCAATTGTGTGGAGATATTGGAGAGCCATACTCTGAAACTGAATGAATGAAACTGAATTTAAATCTCCATGGAAACAAGTAGACTGTGGATCTGGAGAAGGCATTCGACCATGTCCCCCTGGGGTCCTGAGGGGAGTGCTCTGGGAGTATGGGGTCCGGGGCTCTTTGCTAAGAGCTGTTCGGTCCCTATATGACCGGAGCAAGAGCTGTGTTCACATTGCTGGCAGTAAGTCGGACCTGTTTCCGGTGCATGTTGGACTCCGCCAGGGCTGCCCTTTGTCACCGGTTCTGTTCATTGTATTTATGGACAGAATTCCTAGGCGCAATCAGGGGCAGGAGGGGATCCGATTTGGGAACCACAGGACCTCATCTCTGCTGTTTGCAGATGATGTTGTCCGGATGGCTTCATCGAACTGGGACCTCCAGCGTGCACTGGGGCAGTTTGCAGACGAGTGTGAAGCGGCTGGGATTAGGATCATTTCCTCCAAATCCGAGGCCATGGTTCTTGACCGGAAAAAGGTGGCTTGCCCCCTCCTCTGCCTCAAGTGGAGGGGTTCAAGTATCTCGGGGTCTTGTTCACGAGTGAGGGGAGGATGGAGCGCAAGATTGATAGGCGGATTGGTGCAGCGTCGGCAGTGATGCGGTCGCTGTACCAGACCGTTGTGGTGAAGAGGGAGCTGAGCTCAAAGGCAAAGCTCTCAATTTACCAGTCAATCTACGTTCCTACCCTCACCTATGGTCATGAGCTTTGGGTATTGACCAAAAGGACAAGATCGCGGATACAAGCAGCCGAAATGATTTTCCTCCGCAGAGTGGCTGGGCACACCCTTAGGGATAGGGTGAGGAGCTCAGTCACACGGGAGGAGCTTGGAGTAGAACCGCTGCTTCTTCACGTTGAGGGGAGCCAGCTGAGGTGGCTCAGGCATCTGTTCCGGATGTCTCCTGGACGCCTCCCTCCGGAGGTGTTCCGGGCATGTCCCACCGGGAGGAGGCCCCGGGGAAGACCCAGGACACATTGGAGGGACTATGTCTTTCAGCTGGCCTGGGAACGCCTTGGGGTCCCACCGGGGGAGTTGGAGGAAGTGTCCGGGGTGAAGGAAGTCTGGGAGTCCCTGCTTAGACTGTTGCCCCCGCGACTCGGCCCCGGATAAGCGAAAGAAAATAGATGGATGGAAACAAGTAGATAGCGTGCTGCAGCCCTCCTCCAGAAAACTTACTTAATGCACCTTTAAAGTTATTACATTCAAACGTAATGTAGATTCAGTAGTTACAATTTTGCTTCATGGCACTATGTGCTGCACTTAATATGTTGAGTTGTATTTTAACATTATTATGTGTTAAAATAGAGAAAACTAAATAAAAAAATAACTACAATAATACAACAGAGGAGTTAAAACAATCCTATTTCATTTCTACTTTGAGGAACTCTACAAAATCAGGTTAATTATTTTTCACAGCAGCATTTTACTCAAGAATCAAAGATCTAGAGCATCTCCACTGTTATAAATTTGTGTGCACGCAGCCTATTTGCAGAAATAGCACGTCTCATTTGTGGCTGGTACACGGTCGTTTACAACCTACAGACAGTAAACAGAAAATGGGTTTCTAGGGGCCTCATTACACCGATAAACACAAAGTGGTTGAAGCAATCCACAATGGCAGCTTTAATGGTGTTTCTTGTCAAAGCGTGTACTGCTCTGTGGTAGCAGGGTTCTTCTTGTCCATTTATTGTTTCATAACATGTGCATGACAGCTGCTTTTATTTTACACTGAAAGGACTAATTTGCATCATTGTTCAAACTGTGTAAAAGACAACATCGTACAGCAGCCGGGGAGCCCACATGAAGAAGTTTATCATTGTTCATACACAATATTCAACCCACACTGTGCAGGTGGCGGAAGTGAAGTACCATCAATTTTAATGATAGGCCATAAATTAAATATGCAGCATCTGTGGCCATTAGCACAACTGTAAATTTGCCTTAAAATTAAACACAATACCAGTAACTAAACTAGAAAGAGTAAGCGCGTTTCAACACAAATAGTAGTTCCAATAATAACACATCATCCAGGTCCAGTTGTAACTCCATTTAAACTAGTGCAACCTCATTTTAGGTGTGTAAACTAATGATACTTGAGTATTGTTTGTGCACCCTTTTGAAAACCTTATGCACAAGGACATGTTATCTCATACTTGTTATAATATGAATTCAGGAAAGCTCCAATTTTGTGCTATTTAAGTATTTTCAGTGCAGTGTCTGGATATAGTTTGGGGGATTTTTATTGTTTGTTTTTTTATACAACCGTATGAGTGTTGCTCGTTTATTTTTTTCATTTTATACAATTTTGGTGAAGATGAGGATAAAAACACATTCCAAAATCTACAGTATGCAAACAGTTAAATGGTTTTACCTGTCTTGCAATTGCAACTCCAACACCGACCAACCCCAACCATGACTACAGGATGAAGATGCTTAATAAAATAATAATGAACCATGTCCCCTGCCTGTTCCCTGCCTGTATAGAGGGCTGTCCAGATAGCATGCAAACATACACACAAGCCTATGCTATGATTATATAGACCTGCAGTTCAATATATAATAAATGACCATGTCTGAAGCCACCGTGACCTCCAAGAATCCACAGAAAAAAAGGGGGAGGATGGAAGATGGAGTAGACAGTATCATGTTGCAGATACAGTTGTGTGGCCTGACTGTTTTCCTGATAGTGGATGTGATTAAATCCACACCAAACCTGATCATTATCTGATTTCTGGAGTTATCAAATTACTGGAATTACATTTAAACAGATAAATGTGATGTGAGTAATCATACTTCTTTCTGACAGGTTATGCAGGTTTTGCCTAGAAATATGATGCAAGAAAGGGCAAAGACAAAAAAATTAAACAAGAATATTTAAAACTGAATGCTATTTAAAATCTATTGCACTTTGTCTTCCAAATACAACAGTTACCCTAAAAATTTGCGACACATCACCTGATGTTTTTGATGTTTTTGTTCATGTAAATACACCACAAGGCAAATCTGATTATTTGTTAATCTGGTTATTCTAGTTATATTTTACTCTCTATTTAAAAATATGGTGATTTTCCTTATCCGTGGAATTCTGCATCCTGTTATACGGTGCCATTTTGAGGACGGCTGATCATTCAAAAGATATAATAAGCCGATTTTGTTTTGATTTGTTAATTTGCTATAGTAACGGGCAACTTTTCATCATTCTAAACCCCACGAATATAAACTCTCACTGTATAGGTCTAGACTTTGACACAAAAAAACCCAAAATAGTACGTGTGCCTCGTCACGCTTTAAATCAGATTTATTCCCCACTCTTTCGCACTCCTTTGATGGCAGTTGTTGTTGCTCGCTCTCCCTCTCACCGCTTTCATCTAGCTCTGCTCCGTTGCCATGGACACGGGTTGCCAGGTCTCAGGCGGTGAGGCTGAATGAGTTAATTAGGAGGAGGGGCTTCCATGGGCCTCCAGATGGGTAGATGATAAATGATGCTAGAGGACATGCAGTGCCACCAGCCATGTTCTTACTGTACTCATACAAAATAATTAATTTAATTTTTATTTATTTCACTTATTAATTGAGCTTTATCTAATAATCAAATAACAATACTGTGTTTTGTTTTTTTATTTTCCTAATAAAAGTATTAATTAAGTTATCAGCAAACATATTGTATATCAACTCAATTCTAGGCCTGTTATGCACTAATAATAAAGTAAATAAATTGATTTTTTTTTCTTCTTTTCATAATTTGGTGAAAACGAGTCCTGTTTGCGACAGCTATTTTCCTGCAATACTGGGACTTCCAAACTACAATTACAGAATTCAATTTAAAGCCTTTATTCAATCAAATTTCTGGCCGTTTTCTAATAGACCAGTTTCAAAGCTACGTCATCACTGAATGCGCGCGCAGTTCTGACTCAAAAAAAGCCACTGCTGCCATAAAGCCCCCAGCGAAGATATAGAAGAGAAGAACTCAAATAAAGAGAAACAGATGGAATAAATGATAGTTCATACCGTTCAAGTGAACACCTGCTGCTTGTTTAGGGTAATTTGCCCAGGTGTTCAATGGTGTTTAATCATGCTGATTAACTAGCAAGCACATGACACCGCAAAGACATTAACCGGGTAACCTCTACGACAGACATATGTAAACGAACACGAATAACTTTGTTAAAATGCATGATAAGTTTTCGCATGACCGTCATAAATGGCATTTTGATATGACTGAGATCACATTTGTGACTCGTGAATTAAGTCGTAGTATGTTACATACCCCGCAACGCAAGTGCAGTTGGCGGTCAGAACGTAGCTTGTTGATGATAGCCCAAGCATTGTACACGGTCGTATGTGTGGTGAGCTCCACTAGGGCTGTCTTTGTTTGGTGTTTTTTTTCCCCCGTTTTTTTCTTTGAACTTTTTAAATTATTTTGGCTTTTCCCCTCCTCCCGGTATCCCGGCTGGCGGGGGGGACGCTTTCTCTTTTCCCCGTGAGCTTTGCTCACCCCTGGGCGGACGGCGCAATGTCAGCCCCCACTGGGCCCCAGGCCACGGCGGAGAAGCCGACTGGGAAAGCCAGTAGTAGGAAGGAAGATACTACGGAGAAACTCCCCATCGATATCGTGGTATTTTACCTCGTGTACATGGCCACATACGGCAAACTGGTAGGCATCCATGGATTTGTATGCGTGCACTTTCTCTCTTGTATTCAGGGCTCTCAAGTCTCACACATTGAGAGTGTGACACACGCAATTCACACACGCCACACATGGCATTTCTCACACTGATTTCTTTTTTTTTTTTTTTTTTTTTTGTGCCCAGAAATTCGGCTTGTGTGGCTTAGTTTATGCAGGCTCCGCGCGTTTTCAGCGCCCCCCCCCCCCCTCCCGTCCCACGGCGCGTCTGCTCCCGACCGTGCGGTCCGAGCGGAGGCCGGAGCAGACGCACCGTCCCCCGGGCACGTCCTGAGCCTCAGTCCCGGTGCCACGTCTCCTCTGAGACGCACCGACTCCGGTCCCCGTGTCTCCGTCTGTCCTCCCCGACGGCATACGCGCGGAATACGCGCGGCCCAGAGCCGAACTGCCCTCGGTGAGACGCGGTGAGAAGCGGGCCCGGTGCATTAACCAGACTCTTACATGAATCCGTTAAAAATGTCCCGCTCCCCCCGCCCCGGTCCCTCCTCCCCGCCCCTCTCAGCGCGCACTGACAAAGTGCGGTGATGATGAAACAAACTGAGAACCATCAGGTAATAACTTCATTTATATAACTCTCATTAGTTGCTTTGTAGTTTAAGTTTGCTCTTTAGACAAACAGGGCTCTCAACACGCAATTCGACGTGTTCACACGCTCACACGGCATTTCTCACGCAATTCAAGCCCCCCCCTCCCCCCCTCGGGAAAAAATTGCCCCCCCGTCCTCAGTCTCACGCACGACCCCGCTCAAAACTTGAGAGCCCTGTATACACGCTGGGCTTCTCCCCTAAATAAAAGTGGATATCTGGCTACTGTAAATCTGGCCACTTTCTGCGGTCGTACTGGCACTCCATGATCGCATAAGGATCTGATAGGTGAACCCCGTTGCTCAATGTGAGCTCTTGAATGTAGCTTTCCCTATAGTTCAGATACTCCGCTATGGTCCACTGTGCCAGTGACGTCACGTTTGTTTACTAACAGTAAAGGGGTCTTTCTTCTTACAATAACAAGATGGCCGCCATAAAATTGCCACGGCAACAGTACGCGTGACATATCCCTCTAGTTTCATTTACACCACATTGTTCCAGTAAGGGAGGCAGGGCCCCTCTTCCCCACAGCTCTCCAGGGACTGGGAAGCACCCATGGGAGCACCCATGGGAGCACCTCTCACACGAAAACAAGCCCTGGGTTCACTGTTATTCACTGTTCAGTGTGGGTCTAATGCAAACGGGCGTGATCATTCCGTTACCTTGTTTCTTGACCTTTGGCGCTTTCATAGAGAGGGAAATAACAAAAACCAAAAGCAATGTAACAATAATAATATTAAGCTTAACGTGTTTGCATGAAGCCATTTTGCTTCGGTCATGTACAAAGGTCTAAAAACAAAAAACAAAAACGGAGTTATAGCGTCCTCAAGTGGCTGGCTACTCCCCCTGCACAGGCCTGTTTATTTTCATTTTTGATTATTAGATACACGTTTTACAGTGATTCAGTACAAGTGTGCATTCTATAAATATAATACTACTATACATTATGCATATTTCATTACCCAGAAATGGAAAAAGCGGAAGAAGATGGATGGATGGATTATGCATATTATCTTTAAGATATTGCAGATATTTTGACAATAGCTGAGGCTACATGATTAATAAATAAATAAATAAATAAATACATTCACCACAGGTCCTTTGCAATTAAAAAACACTTTGAATAAGCCATATTCTTTTAACAATCATAAGGCAGCATATTTCTTGTGATTAATTGGTGTGCAATTCCCTTGAGTCAATTTCATGACACAGCTCAAAATCTGGACTTAAAGTGCCTATGACAGGGAGTTAAGATCATCACATTTAAGATTTAAGATAAATTGGAAATCATAACATTACACCAAGGATTTCCTTAACTCTTACTTAGCAACCATGAAGTACACCGGGCCAAAGTTGCTGTAATGTAAACAGAAATTATTATTTAACAAATTAAAATATAAGAAAACACCTTTATCTTATTTAGGAGTCTGAAAAAATGTCTCTCTTGTGTGAAAATTGTGTTGAACTTTTGAATATAATTTTCGCCAATGTGACGTCATTAATATTAAACTCTCTAAAATAGAACTCTCTGCTTATTTATATATCTTTCAACTTTTCTGCACAAATTGCTTCTTGATCAGTGTAAAACTATAATTTGTATTTACAGCAGGTATTATCCCACCAAATTAAGTCAAAATTTGAGAATCATAATAACCTTCCATACGCACTTTAAAGGTTATGTTAATTATGCCACAAATAATAAAGTGAGAGTGCCCTCTGAGGTGTATCGGACCAGTGCAAAGGCTGAAGTTGCTGTGCAAGTACCGCAATCATTTGTTATTTATGATTCTGCTTCAAGATATAGAAGTAAAAGAAATATCCTCTTCTTTGGGTTTGTTGGTGAAGTTGTAATTTCCAATGCGATTCCTCTGGTAATAGAAAAGACAGACAAAACCAATGATGAAGAAGATTGCCAGCGCCACGCCAAGACAGGACAGTCCAATTAATGAGACTTTGTCGAGTTCCTGTTCAAAGGTTTCTGCAAAAACAAAAAGAAATTAGCAAAATTAAATATTATTCTAATTTGGGGCTGGATGATTTGGAAAAATAAGTAATTGTGATCTGACAAGCATTATGATGAGATTTGCAATTTATGCTTTAATAATAGAATTATGTTGAACGTTCACAATTTAATGAATTTGTTTTAATAACATTCACAAAGAGACTGAAATATGAACTGACAAACTAATACAAGAATCACAGAACATGTTTATACAGATCTACAGGGTTTTGTGATTCTTTACCTTCATTCAGCCTGAGAAGAGGTCCAGAAGTCCCCAGAACTATTCCAACAGTGTTGCCAGAGTGGGAGGCTCTTTGCAGACAGTCCTGAAATTGAACACAGAGCTTGACATTATCACTAAATTAACATTTTATTAAATTATCTAGTTCAGGAAGAAACTGTGACAAATGATGAGATATTGGCTTCTGCCTCTCGACTTACAGGAGCGCAGGAGTCCAGACCAATTTCCACACATATTTCCACTTGGCAGTGCAGATAGATGATGTCGAGGTCTACAAAGGAGAATATCTGCACAGACAAGCTGGACGTGCTGGAATTCCCATTAGTTATAACTGTGGTGTAAGGATTCATGGAACACCTGAAAGCCAAATATAGCAAGAACATATTGACTAATGTTTTCCATAATATTTTTGCAGGCCAAAAGGTAACAAACTAAAAAAGGACAATTTATGGAGGACTAAAACCATAACAAATTTTCAATAAAATATGAAACATTCCAATAAAGAAATTTGTCATGAATGTGTAGAATATGTATTGGTAGTTGCCCCTGGCAACGTATACGATGGGTGACGTGACGTGGGCGTTACCGCCAAGGATCTTGGGAGTTGTCAGCTACACGAGGCGGGAATAACGGTGTGTGGAAGGGCTCTATAATAAACGTGTTACTACTTACCTTACGTGGATCTCAATCTTTTGTCAAACACATCTACATGGTGTCAGACGTCAGCCTCTACTCAACATGGCGCAGAATCTTCGTCGAATTGACCCACTCGTCTTTGACGATAACATTGCAAATAACTGGGAGAAGTTCAAGCGGGAATGGCGAGTGTACAGCATCGCGGGGCTAACATCGTCTAGCAAGAAGGTGAAAGCCTACACACTTCTCAACCTCGCCGGTCCTGATGCGCTGGATAAATACGAGACATTCACTTTCGCAGCTGATGAAGATCGGGAGGATCCTGACATACTGGTAAAGAAATTTGATGAAATTTGTCTTCCTGTTAAAAACGTCATTATGGACAGGCACGCATTCAATACCACAAACCAGAGACCACACCAGCCAATACAGTCGTATGTAAGCACGCTAAAGGCCCTAGCTAAGAAATGTGAGTTCGGGCTGTTACACGATGAACTGATAAGAGATAGATTGGTGTGTGGCGTCCGCGACACCCATCCGAGCCCAACTACTAAGAGAAAAGACGCTGACGCTTAACACAGCAATTGAAATGTGTGCTACACGAACAGTCAGAGTGGGGCAACAAGGAACTTAAAAAAGACATAGACAACAAGGACGTGAAAGGAGCAGGAGACGTGTGTGCAGTGCAATTTAACATGTGTACAAACTGTAATGGGCAACACCCGCCTAATCGCAGTAGCTGCCCAGCTTTCAATAAACGCTGTAACTCCTGTGGAAAATGGAACCACTTTTCCAAATGCTGTAGATCGAGCGGGGAGCGCAAACCGAATGCGCAGCGGGCACTGCAGCCGAGCAGACCACCCCACACCCCACGCAGAGGAGGATACACGCACCGAATAAGCGAACTGGACGCAGAACCTGTACATGACCCAGACGAACCTTTCTATTGTGAAAGCGTAGAAACAGCTACAGAAAAGGGCGAGATATTCACCATGCTGTCGTCCTCCACTACTGGCAAACAACTTAAAGTGAAGATTGATACGGGAGCTCGCTGTAATGTGATCTCCAAGGCCATGCTTGACTACATTGACCCCAAGGTACCCATCGACCATAGCCGCATAATCAACCTCGTGGCCTACGGAGGACAGGTAATTAAAACTATGGGCCGGGCTACTGTGCATCTAACATGTGGGACATTACATTTTCATGTAGTGGACAGTGATGTGAAACCACTTCTGGGGCTCGTTGATAGTGTTAAGCTGGGGTATGTAAAACTGGGACCAAACGTGCATGCACTCCAACAGGGGGCGCCAGAGCTGACGCAATACAGAGACTTGTTTGACAACAGCACTGTTGGCAAGCTTCCAGTGGTGTACAACATGCGTCTGGACGACACAGTGCACCCCACGATCTGTGCTCCCAGGCGAGTACCGTTGGCAATGAGAGACCGGGTCATTCAGGAGCTCAACAGAATGACGGAGCTGCAAATAATTCAGCCAGTCCATGAACCCACAGAATGGGTGTCTGCGATGGTGGCTGCCTGCAAGAAGGATGGGAGCATCCGGCTGTGCCTGGATCCAGTCCATCTCAACAAAGCACTCCTTAGGCCCCACCATCCCATGAAAACAGTTGAACAGGTGATAGCCGACATGCCTGGCGCCAAGGTGTTCAGCATTCTGGACGCGAAATGTGGATTCTGGCAGGTCCCACTCAGCAGTGAGTCATCCAAACTTACCACATTCATGACACCAGTTGGCCGGTATGCGTACCTCCGAATGCCCTATGGAATATCGACGGGGAGCGAGGTGTTTCAGAGGTGCATGGAACAACTCTTTGAAGGGCAGCCATGTGCGATCGTTGTCGATGACATCCTGGTCTGGGGCAGCACTACAGAGGAGCATGACGCACGCCTACATCAGGTTATGGACAGGGTGCGTGCAGTCAATCTCAAGCTTAACCCAGACAAGTGCCGCTTCAGAGTGTCTGCTGTCTCATACGTGGGGCACCTGCTCACCGACCAGGGAATCAAACCGGATCCTGCCAAGACAGTTGCAGTTCGACAGATGCCTCCCCCAGAGGACAAGCACGGGGTACAGAGATTCCTCGGCATGACAAATTACCTCTCGAAGTTCATCCCAGGTTACAGCGAAATCACAGCACCCCTGCGTCAGCTCCTCCTCCAAGATGTTGACTGGGTCTGGCAGGAACATCACACAGCGGCCTTCAACAAACTCAAGGATCTTCTCACCAGTCCTCCAGTCCTTCAGTACTTCGATGTACACCAGCCAGTGGTGCTGTCCGCTGATGCTTCTCAACACGGCCTAGGCGCCGTCTGCCTCCAGAACAGCCAACCGATAGCGTTTGCCTCCAGAGCTCTCACAGAGACAGAGGGGCGCTACGCCCAAATAGAAAAGGAGCTCCTGGCCCTCGTCTATGCCTGTCAAAAATTTCATGACTACATCTATGGCCGTCCTGTGACAGTGGAAACAGACCACCAGCCCCTCATCACCATACTGCGGAAGCCTCTCCACTCTGCCTCCGCTCGCCTCCAGAGAATGATGCTGAAGTTGCAACGTTACAACCTCCAGGTCATCTACAAAAGGGGCAAAGAACTATACGTTGCTGACACCCTCTCACGTGCACATCTGCCAGCCACTGACCACACCGACAGCGCGGAGGAGTATGACGTCATGACAGTGGAAGTGCTCTCCTCAAGGAGACTGGAGGAACTGAGACGGGAAACACTGTCAGACTCCACATGCCGCCGGCTGGCTGACGTCATCACAGCAGGCTGGCCAGACTCATCAAAGACACTACCCCGTGATCTCCAACCGTTCTATAGCATGAGAGACGAGCTCACGACAGACGACGGCCTGCTGCTTCGCGGTCAACGCTTCATCATCCCCCACTCGTTGCAACACTACTACCTCAAACAGCTGCATCAAGGTCACCCGGGGCCCGAGGCAACAAAACGAAGGGCCAGAGAAACCATGTTTTGGCCAACAATCAACCAGGACATAGACAATGAGCTCTCCAAATGTGCCCCATGTAATGCACTCCGTCCTCACCAGAAAAGAGAGCCTCTGCAACTACATGACGTACCCGACTTACCATGGGCCCTCACAGCAGCTGATGTGTTCGAGTGGGAGGGAAAAGAACACATGGTGCTTGTTGACTCGTACTCTGGTTGGTATGAAATCGACCAGCTCCCCAATACAACCAGTGCAACCATTATATCCAGGTTGAAACGGCATTTCGCTACACACGGCGCACCCCAACAGCTCATGACAGACAATGCTGCATACTTCACGAGCAGGGAATTCCAGGAATTCGCCCAAACATGGGACTTTAGTCACATTACTAGCAGCCCTCACTACCCGCAGTCAAACGGGTTAGCTGAAAGGGCCGTTCGTTCAGCCAAACACCTGCTGGAGAAATGTGCACGTGACAGCACAGATATCCATGTGGCCCTGCTCAACATTCGAAACACACCAAGGGACGGGCTGCCCTCGCCAGCACAGCGTCTGCTCTCACGGCGCACAAAGACCCTCATTCCCATGACCAGGGCAATGTATGTTCCCAGGGTGCAAACACAGGTGCAAGCTGCCCTCACTCATGCAAGGCGTCAACGCAAGGCCCACTACGACAAGTCAGCCAAACGCCCTAACACCACTGAAAAAGGGGAGCACGGTCAGAATGCAGACAACCAGGGGATACGATCGCCTCGCGGTGGTCACAGGAGCTGCAGCACAACCCAACAGTTACCAGGTCCAGGTCGGCGATGCCGTCTACACAAGGAACAGACGTCATCTGCTACTCACTGCGGAGACCTACAACCCTCGCACACCAAGTCTTCCATCCAGCACCACTCCAGCCCGCCTCCTGCCCAGCTCCTCTCAAGACCAACCGGCGCATCTACAGCCTGCAGCCGCCCAGCCTGAGGCGGCCCCAGTCCAGGAGGGCATGGTCATCACCCGCTCAGGTAGGGTGTCGAGGCCCAACGCCCTCTACAAAGACTACACCACCTAAACATTCTCCTCTTCTTCTTCTGTGTACTACAACACAAAAAGGGTGTAGGCGGATCGCTGCCCTGTCGGACAAACACACACACACACACTCACACACACACACACACAAAAAAAAAAAAAAAGACGATGGTGCACTATACAAAATGTCACTATACAATATCATTGTGTTGATGCAGGTTTGATATGAGGTTTATCATATGCAAGTTAAGTTGATAAATCACAAAGGTTCTTACGTTTATATTCCTTATTCACATTAAGTAAACTGTGTGTTAATGAAGTTGTTAATGTACTTGAATATGTCATCCCCACATTCTTAACTTCTTCTGCTGTGCCTTCCCTTAGTTGTAGCACTCGCGCTTGTTTTTCCATCTGACAAACGGTCACCCTCCGTTGTTGCTTATACTTTATTGAGAAGGGGGATGTAGAATATGTATTGGTAGTTGCCCCTGGCAACGTATACGATGGGTGACGTGACGTGGGCGTTACCGCCAAGGATCTTGGGAGTTGTCAGCTACACGAGGCGGGAATAACGGTGTGTGGAAGGGCTCTATAATAAACGTGTTACTACTTACCTTACGTGGATCTCAATCTTTTGTCAAACACATCTACAGAATGTATTCTGAATCAAACGGAAAAGGTCTAAGTCTGATGCTTTGTAGATGATTTAATTAGTTAAATGTATTTTATAATTCCACCTCTAAATAGACTCAACATTCAGTTGACTAAAACAAAACAAAAAAAGTACTTTTAGTCAAAGTCTATATTAAAATGTGTTGCCAAATTGAAGACTGAAATATTGTGCAATGGCTTTGAGTATCACAAATCCTCAGTAAAAGGTGCACAATTTACTTGTCTTTACTTGTCATGAAGATGTTTTTGCTTTGCCAGGAGGGTTCCACGGTATGGCATTAAACTTTTAACTCAAGTGACAACACTTGGCGATGTTAAAAGTCAGATCTGTGGAGAGGTGACCCTAATCAAAGTAATTGAATGTTTTTCAAGAATTTTTTTGAGCAATTAAAAACATCTGTAATTGAATAAGTGTAAGATAGATCCATTTCATGCCATACTGTGTGACATTTCAGGCACTAGCATCTCCATGGAGACAAGCCATCCACCAGAAAAGTTACACACTGCGCCTTTACGTACAGCATATTCCAGTCCCCACCTGTTATCCATGAAGATGTAGCTGGACACCAGTGTGGGGACTGAGGTGGGGGTGGCCCAGCACTTGTTGATGACCACCTTGATCTTGTCCACAGACGTGTTGAGGCTGACCACCAGGAGGACGGCCTCACTGGGGGACAGGCTGTAGTTCTGGGGCAGAGGCACAGAGCCGTTCATCAGCTGCACCGTCACCTGGAACATCCCTGAGCCCGAGATCACATCCTTGATCATGTCGTACCTGAATGTGAGGTGACAGTAATGGTATTTATTGGCGTTTTTCAGACTCAAGAATGTGATGACGTCATACTGATGGGGGGGCAAGAGGCGGATTTTCCTATTGATTACATTGTACTGTCATGAAATATCAAAAAAATAAATACACAAATATTGAACCTGATCATTTCTTTCAATGACTAACTCACTTTAAATATGTATTAAATATGACTGACCTATAGATTGTGATGTCATCTAAAACCCCGCAGTACAATCATCAGTGAGAATTCTAATGATATCTGCCATGCATTACTTTTAGTCCGGCAACAGTTAACTAATCACACTACATCACTACGCTATGAGCATCACCATGGCAGCGAGTAAACATATTAAGTATTGTTATGATGGAACCAGCCAAATGGTTGCCAGATTTAAAAGTGAACTATTTTCAGTTGCTGGCCCCATGGTATAAACGGATTAGACTTAGACTTAGACTTAGACTTAGTCTTAGACTCAGACAAACTTTATTGATCCACAAGGGAAATTGTTTAAAACTAAATTGGATTAAACAACTCAGAACTTACATAAAGGTGACCTATGTAACTTTTCTGGTGGAGGGCCAGCTACTTTCTTATGTCCATAGAGATGTTACTTGTTACTTTGCCTGGAATGTTCCACAGTATAGTATTTAGCTAATTTATCTCAAGGGAGACAAGCGGGAAGCAAGTTACAAGTCAGCTCTGCAGAGAAGCGACCTTGCCCCTTACTGTGAATAGGAAGGCATTTTTGGAGTTATATTTGAACATTAAAAACACTTGAATATTTGCAAGATAGGTCAATGTCATATACTAGCATATAGCAGTATATAACAAAGTATAGGTCCCTCTACCAGAATGATTTCATATAATGATTTTATTCTTTTAAACATTATTCAAATGCTGTGGCTTACCCTATTGAGCCGAAGTCAGATGTAATGAGCATATTCTTCATGTATGTGCATATGACCGGTATCTGCAGCCGTACCTTAGACCCCTCATTGGCGTTTATCGTGTTAAACAGGGTCACAGAGGCAGTATAGCAGCTGTCATTCTAAAGGACAGTAAAGACTGGTTATTAACAGATTTTTATATTATGACTTTTATAGTATGACTGAGCAAAACAGACTTTTAATCAGGGAAATTTAAAAGGCCCATATTGTGAGATTTTCTGATCTGTGTTATAATGTTGTTTCCTCATCAAAAATACACCATGTTGAGTTGTGATTTGTTTGATTTACAGATGTTTAACACACAAACCCTGCATATTTAGGCTGTGTTCATCTCTCAAACAGAAAACATTCTGTTCCACCTTGTGATGTCATGTAGTAATACAGGAAGTGCTCCACTACGCTTTCACTAGAATCATTTGCATAATCTCAGTCTTGGAACTGCCCATCTCTATCTCTGAAATAAAGGTAAAAAGTAGCTGTTAATTTGAAAACTACCACCTCATGACACGGCAAGGTGGAACAGAGCATTTAGATCTTTAAGGATGTAGACAGAGGGTTACTCAACATGTTTGGATGAAATAAAATACAACTCCAGGTATGTTTTTGAGGAGGTAACAACATTCTAACATGGCTTAACGCTCACAATTTTGTGTAAAATAGGACCTGTATAACACAAAAAATAGTCTAAGTCACATGCTGATTTGACTGTAGACCCCTCATTTAAAAATACCAAAGTATAATACTGACTTTAGACATTTGACATTAATTGCCCTGCCCTAATAATGAAAAGTGCCACTCACCTGCGTTAGAATAGTATTGCACTCATCCCAGGCCACTGTGAGCTGGGCGTGTGTGGAATTCCCTCCGTTGACCCCACAGTCTGCCATGCCCAGGTAGAGAGCCGCTTCTGTGATCTGACTGCTCTGGAGGAAGTCCTTGGCAACAGTAACCGTCATGGAGGCCATATTGCACGCCACTGTGATGGCCCCGGATGCAGAGATGTTGGCTGTTATGATACCAGAGCGATGGGGGGAACTGGTAGTGGGGATTGTTGTAGTGTTGGATGTAGAACTTGCGATTGTAAGCCTGTTAGTAGTTGATTGCAATGAAATGGTGTTGGTTGTAGTTGTTGTGGAAATTGAGGTTGTTAATAGACTACTGGACATTGCAGCAGAAGTTGGCATTGATGTAGTAGTGGTTGTTCTGGCAACAGTGGTGGTTGTCAGGGCAACAGAGGTGGTTGTCAGTGGAGATGTGGTGGTTGTTTGGGCTTTAGTGGTTGCCTGGGCAATGGTGGCTGTTGGGGTAGCGGTGGTAGTTGTTTGGACTGTGGTGGTGATTGGGGCAGTTGTGGAGGTAGTCGGGGTAGCAGTGGTGGCTGTTGTTGGGGCAGCAGAGGTGGATGTCACGGGAGCAAAGATGGTCGTCATAGAAACATTAGTGGATATTGGTGAAGTGGTGGTTGTTTGGGGTTTGGTGGTTGCTGTGATAGTTGTCACGGAAACATTTGTTTTTGTTGAGACAGTGGTGATTGTTGAGGTAGTGGTGGACATTGTTGGGGCAGGAGTGGTGGTTGTTTTGGCTGTGGTAGTGGTCGGGGCAACAGATGTGGTTGTTGTGGGAGCAGTGGTGGTTGTCATGGAAGTATGAATGTTTGTTATGGCAGCAGTGGGGTTTGTCGGGGCAGAAGTGGTGGTTGTTTGGGGTGTGGTAGTTGTCGGGGCAACAGAGTTGGTTGTTGTGGCAGTAGTGGTGGTTGTTACGACTTCAGCGGGGGTTCTTGGGGCAGAAGTAGTGGTTGTTTGGGGTGTGGTAATGGTTGTGGTTGTGGCAGCAGTTGCATTAACCAATGGAGCTGCTGTAAAGAAAATAGATTTGGTTGTCATGGGAGTTGTTCCTTCCACATGCTCACAGTCTGATTTGTACTTATGATCATCTGTATTTCTACGTATGATAAATATAGTCATG
The DNA here is from genome assembly GCA_036785185.1 of Paratrypauchen microcephalus. Classification (NCBI taxonomy): domain Eukaryota; kingdom Metazoa; phylum Chordata; class Actinopteri; order Gobiiformes; family Gobiidae; genus Paratrypauchen; species Paratrypauchen microcephalus. The sequence continues at coordinate 9,779,662 of JAVJIX010000007.1, read as the reverse complement.
ATTTGATATAACATATTCGAACATGATTTGTACGTTTTACATTTGTTTATACCTTCACATAACCGACCGGGCCTTTTAGGGCTGACATCCACAAACCCTTCCCAGCAAGTACAGGTGTAAGACCCCCAGGTGTTATTGCATGTAGCAAATGGGGAGCAGTCATTCTCTTTTAATGCACATTCATCACGATCTGCAGAAACATGTTAGAGTTTTAGTTTGTACAGTGCTCTCTAATTATAAAAACACACACACACACACACATAAAAGTGCATATGACAGGTTAGAATACTCATTTCATTAAAACATAGTTAACATAATTATATTTAAGATTTTTTGATTTATAATTTTACTTACTTGCATAAACCATATGGTAAACAAGGACCAAAGCTCATCTAATTTACTCAACAGAAATACATGACAACAGAAATGCCTTTCTCATGCATGTCCTTGCATTTTGGATGAAAGTGGTGAAAGTTTCATAACATAACATTTGAGAACTCACAACTCACTTCCTTTATTTTTGTACTTTCCCACAAACTGCCACTTAACTGATGTAAAACGATGATGAATATTTACCACATGCACAATCCCACCAAACCGAGTAATAATTAGAAACACATGCACTTAAACCTGAATAACATTTACTGCTGTATTACCCATGAATCGTGTGTTATTTGAGTCCACTTCATATTTAGAGCTGCCCATAAGGGAGGTTAACACAGCGGATGTAACATTGCTGATATCTTCACTTTGAGTCAGGGTGAAGACGAGGGTGAAGCTGACGACTACGCTGCCCGGGGTAAAACCTGTGATCTCAATTCTCACTTGGCCTGAGTCGACCAAGGCCTTCATCTCAGGGGGCAGGGACCTGTAGATCTGATAATGACGTCAGTGTTGGTAAGTCATGGTGATGAGACAGCTGACATTTTTGTATGAATGTAGGACTTAGAATAGAGCCAGTACTGATTAGGGCTGCACAATATATCGGAATCGAATTGTACAATTATCAAATCACCAAGGCTCTAATTATTTGGGTGATAAAAAGCCCTCTGTAAATGATTATATGTCCTGTCTTTTTACTGAAGAACAAACAATTGCAGTTAACTCTTTAGTTTTTAGACTTCTACAAACATGTTCTCAAATTGTATTAGTTTATCACTTCATATTTTAGTCTTTACTCAAAAATTAATGCGTCATTGGCACATGTTTAACGCACAAACCCTGCATATTTAGGCAGAGTATTTATCTCTAACGGAAGACACCCTTTTCCACCTTGTGCTGTCATCAAGTGGTAAAACAGGAAGTGCTCTGCTGTGTTTTTAAACTTCATACTCATTCTCACTACAATAATTTGAATAACTGGCAGCCAGAGAAGCGCCAACCTTTGAAACTACTGCTACAGTTTCAGCCTTATTAATATTGCTTCACTCGTTCTCCACCAGCAGAAATTGGAGATTTTAAGATAAGCGATAAGATAAGATAAGACTTTATTGATCTCACACAGGAGAAATTTACTTGCCATATTAGCTCGAGGCAGCTTAGTGCAAAAGAAAATTAGAACAGAAAAAGTGCATACAGACAAGATAAATAATAATAATAATAAAATAAGTAAATAAGAAAATGAAGAAAAATTGCACGTTTGGACTATATAGTGGAGTTATACAGTCTGATAGCGGTGGGGATGCAGGATCTAATTTTTCGATTTTTCAATTTTCCGTGGCAATCTCAATAAGGCAAAACTATTAAAACAAAAAAGCAAACAACTTATGGTTATTTTAGTGCACTGTAGATAAAAGCAGCATGAGGCTAAAAATAGTTATTAACTTTAAATGTTAACAGCTATTTTTAGCCTCATGATACCACTTGATGACACCACAAGGTGGAAAAGAGCATTTTGAGCTTTGACACAGCCTATAATGCAGGATTACTTAAGCAAGTGTGAATGCAACAAAACACAACTCCAGGTACGTTTTTGAGAATGTAACAACATTCCTATATTACATTCAGTTTAGTGTAATATACGACCTTTAATCTATTAGACTTTCTTCCATAACTGTGCAGCCCTGGTACTGATTCTTTGCTTACCTCCATGTAGATGTCAGCACTGAGGTTTCTGTAGGCAGAGCTGGAGGTATTTTCTAAGTCGCTGGTGTATTCAACATTAGTGAGACCTGCCATGCCATTCAAAGTTTGAGCATCTACAAAGAGAAAGGAAGTGAGAGCCTCCTTTTCTCTCAAAGTGGGTTCAGAAACACAAATCAGCTCTTAGTCACACTTTGACTATCACAGATGGTTGCAGATTGCGACAAATTGCCTTTTATTTAATTATTAGTCTAGCTTGATATTGATACTTTGCAGCTGATGTCGTCAAATATTCTTTGGGGGTGTGAAGCTAACTGTTACTCAAATTAGTTTTTAATCTGAGCTTTATTTTAACACAATCTGAGCAAATGCACACTTAGTTAGAACTACGTCAGGTGAGATGATTTGTGCTGTTAAACAAGTCTCTTTTACATAAAATTACAGTCACAAGCTAGGATTAGCCAACAGTTTTTCAGTTGGTCACATTTTTTGTTGAAAATCAAACCCCAAACAGGACCATGAACGCTCATATTGATCACAGACTCCTGAAAATGTGCTGTTTAAATCCATTTTGTTTTGTTTTTGTGTTTTGTTTTTTTAGTTTTCAGGCTTTTTTTTTTTTTTTTTTAAGTCTGTGTTTGCTAATATGTGAACTGTGTCTCCATGGTTATCTTTGAACATTTTGCCCATAGAGATACATGTAGAACACCCCCAGCTTGATGTCACTGCAAAGTATCAATAGGCTGGTAGATTGAAAGTCAATAAAAGGACTCATCCTTTTATTGACTTTCAGTCTACCAGCCAGAAAAGTTTGATGTAGTTTGCACATAAGTCTATTTTTATAGATTCATATTTTGTGATCTTAAAGCCCATCCGCGTAACTTTAAATCTAAAAATAGACAAAAATAAAACCACTGAAAAACATGCATCTTCACTTATTTGGCCTCCTGCTTGTTTCCATGGAAATGCTGTTCCTTTGGCTATAATATTCCACATCATGACAAAATCCGATCTATCTCCACGGAGAAGTGTGGGTTTTAATGTTCTGTTTTCATGGAAATAATGCCACCTCCACAAAGTTACACAGTGTTGCTTTAAATACTGTATCATTACAAAAAATGTTAATACACACACACACACACACAAAAAGAATTACCTTTATTGCTAGATTGAGGTATAGGGCTGGGTGATAGAGCAGTAAAACAATGTCAGAATTTGTTTCCATATTGAATGATCATGTATTTTTTTTTCTTTTTTCTTTTTTTTTTAAATCTTCATTTTGAAAACAAAAATGAGGCATACTTTTCATTTTTTATGCAATTTAATATGAATCTTTTGATATGTTTATTTTAATTTTGAAAACATAAATGAGGCATACTTTTCATTTTTTATGTAATTTAATATTTTGATATATTGATCTTAATTTTGAAAACATACATGAGGCATACTTTTCATTTTTTATGTAATTAAATGTTAATATTTTGATATATTGATCTTAATTTTGAAAACATAAATGAGGCATACTTTTCATTTTTTTTTATAATTTAAAATATCAGTATTTCAGTATATTGCCCATCTCTAAGCCCACAGTATGAGAGGGACATTTAAACTCCATCCAGGTCCTAAGAGTCTACATATTTTACCTGCATTCACTCACCTGTCTTAACGGTCAGTACGCTGATTCCGTGGCTCCCACATGCATGAGGTGTAATAATGACATCATAGAGTGCTCCAGCCTGCAGACCTGTCATTTCCAGCATTGTTTGACTTGTATCATTAAAATAGACAACCTTTGACCCTTTATGAAGAACAACACTGTAGCTTTGGTTTCCTGGGAGTTGGCTCGACCAGTAGACACAAAATGATGTAGCGGTGACATTGGCTACTCGCAAGCTGGTGATGGAGGGAGTTGCTAGAATCAAAAAACAAGTGGAATTAGATTGTAATTGTAATTAATTTAATAAAAGAAAAAACTTACAGCAAGTTGTTGGTGTTTGAGCCTTGCTGGTGTAACTTGTATTATTCAGAATCACGGTGGTCAGTGGCTCTGTTGTAGTTCTGTTGAAAGTGCTCGCTGTGCTCATTGGAGGAAAGGACGTAGTCTTCAGTGTAGACGTGGGCATAGCTACAAAATACATTATCATTTTCATTATCATTATCGTTTTTTTTGCATTATCATAATTGATAAGGTGGGGCCATCCTCCCATGGACCCACCACCTGCAGGAGGATCCATGGGGGCTGGTGCCCTGAGATCTGGGCAGCAGATCTGTTTGGACTGCTGCCCCCGCGACCCGAAGACTCGGAAAAAAGCAGAAAAAAATGAATGAATGAAAAATGAATAATTGATCCAGATGGACACTATAACACTGAACATTTAGTTGAATAAACAAGTATGTTACACCTCTCTTTGGCAATGTTTTTTTCTTGCAACTTAAAAATGCACTATGTCATTTTTCCAATGGGTGGGCCGTCACTATGGAGACGTCATTGCTTTGCTTGGAATGTTCCAGAGTATGGTATTCAAAATGCATTCAGTTATGGGTCTTTTATAGCAGGTATTCTTACAGCAAGCGCAGATATGAGCTTTCAATATTCAATTTTTTATATTTCATTTTTTATTTTTCAAAGTCTTGTCGTCACTCTTGTGCAATAGATAATACTCCCTAGACAATACTCCCTACAACTGTATATAGCTGGTATTGTCCATCTTATTTGATATTGTATTTTATATTTTATTACTACTTTTCTATTTAATTCTGCTTTGCACATATACATTTATTATCATTATTTTTATGTATATAATTATGTCTCATCTGACACTGGTCTGTTGCTCTTTGGTTGCTATTCCATCTATTTTTTCTTTTTACCCTCTGTTATATATTATATTTGATGAGTGAGCTACCGTACCCAAAACAATTTCCCTTGTGGATCAATAAAGTTTGTCTAAGTCATTGTCATAGAAAACAATTTTGTTACGTTTAGAGCATCAGATACTGCCGAGTTGTGCGATACCAAAGCTGCAAGACCCCATCCAATAACATCTTCTGCTTGTCTCCATGGAGATAAGTTTACTGCAATACTGTGGAACATTCCAGGCTAAGAAACACATGGAGACAAACAATTGCACCTTTGTAACTTTTGCATCGTGCCTTCTGTGACTAGCTTCATGGTGTTAGTGCAGTCACATGTGGACAGTTATTTTTCCTTGGAATACCTGACCTGTAACTTAGCTTAATTGTTAGTTAATGTAAATTATAACCTGTGCAGTTAGTTCCCGGGTTGGTATGGTCCACATCGGCGTATCCAGGGCGACAAGTGCAGTAAAAAGAGCCAACAGTGTTCACACAATCAGCATATGGAGAGCAATTGTGGAGAAAAGACTGTGCACATTCATCTATATCTGTCAGGCAAAAAAAAATAAAAATAAATTACAGTACAAAGGACAATAATCCAGTCATTTGATTTGGGTCTAACCTTTTTAGGAGTTTGTGACAGAGTTCTGTTATTTGTTCACATCCACTGACAACACTAGCTACTATTTTGGTTTTGATAGTCAAAACTTCATTTTTAATGCATGCCATTGCCCTTATTTTTATTTGATCATAATTTATATTACTACTATTATTAATCAATTTAAGTTGCACCATGACACCATAGCAAGTTCCTAGCTTGTAAAGTTTGATAATAAATTAGTTTGGCTCTATTTCCAATCTCAATGCTGAGCTCACTTTGTTCACATGCACACCAAAATCTGATTCTAATTTGATTTAAGTTTACTTAAATGACATGTACACTGAAGAATCTGATTTGAGTCATCGGTTAGAGCATGATCAGAAATAAATCAGATGGTTTTGCTGTTTACATTTAATTTTGTTTGTCTTACAAATAAAAAATATGATATTAATCAAATTTTGAGTGTGCATGTAACTACAGCCAGATGCTTGAAGTCCACTATTATTGTATTTGGCCACGTATAAAGAGAAGAAGGAGGAAGCATGATCATGATCCCCTCTTACTAATGGCTCAGACACACTGTTTTCAGCCTAACATACTGTTCTAAAAATAGCTGATTGCATAAAGCTGGTGAAAGGACGCTCAAACATCAAATGACTCTGTTTATTCTATAGAAACTGAATGGACTCAAGATCACCCATTGAGTTACTCGTAATAAACAACATTAAATCATTCATAACAACACTGTTCAAATGTGAGCTGAGCTGTGTGCAGATGAATGTGACTGATTCATGATTGTGTCTTTGAGTGGAGAGTGGGTGTGCTCTCAGTGCACGTGTGCGTGCTTGTTAGCGCTGCTATTTTCCGCTATTGCAGGAAACATCCCACATGACTGTCACTCAAATAGAAGTGGTGGGAGAAGGAAACTGTGGTGCGACTGAGTCATTTTTTCCCGAACGCTGTGTTCTTTGCTATATGAATCATACTGAAAACTCTGTGAGAATGTCGTTGCTCTGGAGAAAAATAACCCACAGACAGATCTTACGCTTTAGTGTATTAATCTGCTCTATATCTCACCTTGTACAGTTACTAAAGAAACCTCTTGGATGTGTTTGAGGAGCTGGTAGAGCATTATTGTGACATTATGAAGGGAAGGGCTGGACCTGCAGTCAATCGTGAAAGAGGTGGCAGTTCTGTATGGATGCACAGGCTGTGAGCTGAGGTAATAGATGGAGGCATTTGACTCGAGGACCCCAGTTACCTTGTAGGGACATCAAATAAATAAAGTTAAGTTCAATAATGTTCTTGCTTTAAAGCACTGGTCTACAAGCAAAATGCTTCCAGAACAAAAGCAGTGAATTTTTTCTTGGTTTAGGTCACTAATAAAGAAAAAGTAAGTCAGAAGTGCTGATTGGCTATAGTTTCCAATATATAGTATTGGGTCAAAATAGGAAATTTATGCAAAATAAGACAAAACTGTAGTTTATCAGAAGGTACAGTGTGTCTACGAGCAACCAGTTCTACCTGAAAGCCTGTCTGCACATTCCAATACATTCATTTTAATATGTATACATTTTTAACATATATCAATATATATAATATATATATTATTATTATATCATCACATATCTTGAATACATTAGCTAACCAGCACAGTTATCAATTGATTTTCAGTTCATCTTATCAATATAAATGAGATTTAGCCACTTTTATCTCAGAAGCAGTTTGAGTAAAAAAAAAATTGTAAACCAGTGAAATCAGCAAAAGTTGTCATCAACAATAATCATCATATTGTGGTGAAATGCAAATTATGAATATAATTTTTGCCATGATACATTTACTGTGATAGTTCTTCCTTAAAGGTCCTATATTACACTAAACTGACTCTTGTGAACAGGTGGAACAGTGTTTTCTGTTTAAGATAAGAACTCAGCCTAAATATGCTGGATTTGTGTGTTAAACATGTGTGAAACAAAACTCAACTCCAGGTCTGTTTTTGATAAGGAAATTACATTATAACACGGATCAGAAAATAGCATAATGTGAGCCCTTTAATTGTCTATTAATGCAATTGCAAATTCAATCACAAGTACTCAACACAATTAGTACCATAGCATATAACAGCCTGGTGTGATTGTGGAGTCCTCCTTCTCTGGATGTCAAATCATTATAATCCACTTTTATCGTCACTGTTGCATTGAACTGTGACCCTCCTCGTTTAAAATACTCAGACCCTGTAATTAAAAAGATACAAAAACATTATTAAAACTTAGATTAAGAATAATGAAAACTTGTAACATGATAAGTGATACTGACTTGTAGGATCTGTGCAAAACTGACAGCATTTTTGCCAGCCTGGACAATCTGTATCCCATTCACAGTCAATGACACAAGGCACAGTTGTTGTTGGACAAGATCCTGGTTTGACAATGAGCTCCTTACTCCTGTTCACCACTTCATTCAAAGGAAATTACAGGTTACAGGCCATATATTAGCAGGGAGATACGCATTTGCAGTAGTGTTTATTACATGGGCCCATCTGGTTAGCTTTGTCCTACATGAGACTTAACAAAGACTAGGGATGCACCGATTTGATACTGGTATCAGATATCTGCGCCGATACAGAAAAAATTACAGGATCACATGTCGGCTTCCAAATATCGGCTCAGTCAATGGTCCCGGTTGGACATATAAATTGATGTAATAAGATTTGTCAGCCCAGAAAAGTTTTATAATGTTTAAACTTTTATTTACAGTTGTTCTGTGGTTACTTGAGAAATAAATAACAGTTATATTTGTTTCAGTCTCTGCTCTGGTGTCAGTATTGATATCGGGGATCTGCAGATACTTAAAGCAATAGTATCGAAGTCAGTATCGGAACTGAAAAAGCTGGATTGGTGCATCTTTACCAAGTGTCATGCTACATCATGAAATAATAGCATTAAATAATAATAATAATGACATAATTTGATCAAATGTGTAAGAAATGATCCATACTTACTTAGTGCGCAGTAATGGCCGACCTGTATGTAGCCATTGCAACACCGGGTCACCTGCTCTGTGACTGTTTTATATTCAGTGTATTGAATCTTTCGGTATTTTGTAACTTTGCATGTTTTCCAAGGAATCCAACCGCCACATTTAATTGTAACCATATAAGGCTCCATATACTCCACAGTGTAGCTTACAAGCCTGGTTTCATTGCGTGTACAGAGATGATAGCCAAACTCAGAAAGTCTATAATCTACAAATAAGTTAAAGTTTAGCTGTCATAATTTGAGAATAACACATTTTGTAAAGGTAAAGTGCAAATGTCTTACCTTCTTTTTCAGTATGTTGTCCCTTGCAAAGATTATTCAAGGCCCAAATTAACCAAATAAATAGCGCGCAATTCATTTTTCTTGCCATTTTAATTGTTTAAACTAAGTGTAATCATCAGCTACATTTTAAATCCATTCTTTTCGCTGATGTGGTGCTAACTCACAGTTCAGGGTGTATCCAAAGACCAACTCCCATGGTTCATACTCTCCTCCCTTCATTTTACAAACATTCCCCAAAGACCAAAGACCTTGAACTTAAATTATCTATTGTATTTGACTATATTCCACAAATTAACTGCAAAACAACAGATTAGAATTGATGTTAGGTTAGCTATCAATTCCAAATGACTTTATTTTTATATACTATAAATGAAGAATGCATTACTCATTTTTTATTTTTTTATCAGTGTAAGTGAATTTTCTGTTAAAAGCAAAGCAACAATGAATGTATATCTTTTAATTTAGTTTCTTGAAATAAACAATACTTGTTTTACGGTGCATCTTAGGGCAGTGTTAGTATAAGAAAACATGTTTATGATGGCAGAGACAGAGGAAAGGTGGGAGGAGACTAAATCCCTAATGGCAGGATTTGCACAGGTAACCATGGCACTGCTCACTGTCCTCCTGGTATTAAACAGTCAGTGGCAGCTAAAAATGTCAGCAGATGAGAACCGTGATACCTCCTTACCATATTTAGTTCTTTGAAACATATGTTCTATTGCTTTATTTGTAGTGATATATGCAGCTATTTGAGAAACTGCTATTACAGCTATTATAGCATATTATCCAAGTCCGCTATGATTATTGATGGTGCATGAAATGAAATTCAATACATCTTCTTTTATAATGAGGTGTAAAATTGTGCTTAATTAGCCTGTTCAGTCATTGAGTAACGACTAAAATGCGCACTGAAGTGTGTCGTACGGGTTTGACAAGAAAAGAGAGACAAAAATAATAATGCACAACAAAGCTTAATCATGGATATGAATAAAGAAACAAAAAATATTAAGACCTCTATGGTTATTTCTACTTTCCAGTGATATTCAAGTACAAACAGCAACTGGTTCCTTTGGGTGCCACAGACTTAATGGCAAAGATCTGCTGCACTGGTCTTTCATTCACTCATCAATCTAATTAGTTTCATTGGGGCCTGGGAGTGTGAGAGGATAAGGATGCTCCATTATGTTAAACTGTATGTAAACCAAACATTATTGGGAAAAAAGTGCACTCTTTTTGTAAGCTTCTGGCATTCTATTGTTTGTATGAATTTCATTGCAAAATTTAGCAACAATTATGGCCACTTGACCTGCAATCAGGAAAAGCAACTTGTATGTTTATATCTTAGACTTAGACTTAGACAAGCTTTGTTGATCCATAAGGGAAATTATTTGGATACAGTAGCTCACTCATCATAATATAATATATAACAGAGAGTAACAAAAATAGTTGGTATAGCAAAAAAGATAGCAAGAGGCCGGTGTCAAATGAGACATAATTATAAAAAAATAAATGTATATGTACAAGTCAAAATAAAATGGAAAAATAAGTAATAAAATACAAAATAAAATATAAAATCACAGCTATAAACAGGAGATAATGCAAATAAATTCATTATAAGACCAGTGTTACTAATGGTTAAAAAAACTACTGTGCAGAGTGAATATGCATTAAATAGTAATGTCAACATAAACTAGACCTTTTCCTTTAAGTTGCCCTCTGATTGATTGATTGATTGGTTAAAGAATAAGAATATCATAATGCAAATAAATTAATTATAAGACCCAGTGTTAATAATAGTTGAAAAACTAGTGTACAGCGTGAATATGCATTAAATACAGCTCTGGAAAAAAAATAAGAGGCCGCTGCATTTTTTTTCTGAAATCAGCATCTCTAGATGTATTACAGCCATTCCAGTCCAGCGTCTGTTGAATTCCAACACAAACACAAAGCTGAGCTACTTCAGTTGTTGCACCAGGAGTGGAATAAAGTCACCCAAGAACAATGTGAAAGACTTGTGGAGAACATGCCAAGACGCATGAAAGCTGTGATTAAAAATAAGGGTTATTTTACCAAATATTGATTTCTGAACTCTTCTTAAGTGTAAACATTAGTATTATTTTTGTTTTAAAATGAATTTGATTTGTTTCTTTGATTCAAGATTCAAAATTCAATATTCAAGATTGTTTATTTGTCATATGCAGGATCAACACAAGGTCAACAATGCAATGAAATGCTTCGGATCAGAAGAACCTGCTGACTCACTACGATAGTCGAGAAGTACTAATAGCATGCAATAAAAATACAAGGGAAAATAAATAATACAATAATACAATAAAAAATATGTAATAAAATACAAAGGTACAGGTAGGATTAAATAAGGTGTAAGTGGGGTATTTCACAGGTGGTAATACAGCTCAAATGAATTTCGTATTGCACATAATATAGTATAGTATAAGTATTATACGTGGGTTATGAAGCAGGTTATTACACAGGTAACAGTAGCATTTACAGTGAGGTAGTGACATACATGATACAGCACTCTAGCCAGAACTGACGAAGTAGCTTGGATGAGCTGCGAAACGTCTTCGACCAAATAAACTTTGTCCAGTAGACAAATTGAATTTCTCCCTTTACCATACATGATACATTCATATAGAGCAGCAGCAGTAAACATATTAGTCCTTGGGCAAGACACTTAAAGGGATATGCCACCCCCAGGTCAAACTTGGGCATCTCCCCACAGTCCAGAGACTAAAATAAGTGATGGAAAGCGTTTTCCTGGTCACTGACCATTGTCCGAGTCTGTCAGCACTGACCGCCGCGCGCAGCTGCAGCTACTCCGCGTTAGACTGGAGGCTAACGTCGCCAGAGAAAGATTTCGGCCAAAAGGAATTAATTTGCTCGATGCTTTTCCCAATTACTTTCTGTGTAGTGCACATTCATATCGAGTGCAAATAAATGTGCAAATCAACACGGAGAGCTTGACTTGGTCCTTTTGGGTGGGAACTATTTCTCAGTGCGGAAAAACAGAGCCGAAGCACACACCACGCTGCGTAACAGGGGAACTCCCAACGTGGTGCGTAACAGGGATTCCCCTGTGTGCTTCGGCTGTGTTTTTCTGCACTGTAAAATAGTTCCCACCCCATTGGCCGTTTCCCAATTCAGCGACGGCACGCTTGTGAGTGTGCACTCGGTCTGTCGTCGAGACGGCGCACACTCACTCTGTCCTTAGTGCACTACATTTCTCACATGGCCGTCTGCGAAATGGAACAATTCCCGCCTCAGCTCAATGAGCCGGGTGGTCTGCTCCTTGTTCCCTAAAGAAAAAAATATTATTCTATTGCGCCTAGTAATACTTGGAATTGGGACATGGCCAATGTTCCCCCTAATTTTTTATGTGTCTGAGCAAACACACTAACTCCCTGAACGCTCCTTGGAGCCCTGTGCGCGACATCCCAAAAGCCCCCCCCCCCCGCGCAGCTGATATAAAAAGAGATCTGCTAAAAGCTCTGCGCAGCAGTGCGCAGCTTAGAGTAAACGTTGGACATATCCAGCATTATAACAGCAAAGGAAAAATAGAAGTGTAAGGGGAAAAGCATGTGAACGGTAATACAGGTGCCGTGAACGATGCCGTTACGGCTACCGTCACCCATGTTTTAGCGTAGTTTATGAGTTTCATGTAGCATAGTTGTAGGTGAGGTGAACCAGTACGTATATTTTATAGTGACGTCGCAACTCTCACTTGTGGATGTCGCTGGCGAGTCGGTCTTTGTAGTCATATATCCTCCCGCGCTGTGCATGCTGGGGCTTTTAAGTGTGCGAAGCGTGCATGTTTGCACGCTTGGTCCACGCCCCGATTTCCATGGAAACGACGGCGCCGTTCGGAAGTACCTGATGTGGGCTCTGTGTTCGCATATGTGCAGTTTGTGTATTGTTGTACGGGTTTCACGACAGTGCCCGATTCGTTCCTTGCAGTTGGTTTACGGTTCTGTCTGCAGATTACCTCAGGGTGGTTGTCTCGTGTGATTCATCTATCTTTTTTTATCTATATTTTTGTATCTTTATCTATCTTTTTTTATACATTTTTTTTACTATTATTATTATTATTATTATTATTATTATTATTATTATTATCTATTTGGAGGTAAATTAACACCTTAGCATTTTCATTTTGTTAATTTTATTTTTATTCCTCATGTTGTAACATGTCCTCTTTAATGGACGTCGGGGACATTTTGGTGTTAAATCCACGTGAAGTTAACAACCTAACAAAAACATTTTTTTTAAGGTTCGACAGTTGCCTCAAAAAGTTCTTAGACTCACTTTTAATTTCTTATTTATTTATTTTTTATATATTATGTATTTTTAAATACATAATATAATACATTAATTTATTTATTTGAGTATTTATTTACATACTTATTTTTATTTTTGATGTATAATTTATTTATTTATTATTTATTTATTACATTTTTTATCTTTATCTATCCATCTATCATGCCGAAAATTGCCTTCGTTGTCAAAATACGTGTCTGTCGTAAATAAAATAAATAATAAAATGTTTAAAAAGCCCGAATCGGGCAGATAAACCCTCCTTCTTCCTGATACGTCATGATACGTCATTATACGTCATTGTGCGCATGTGCAGAACACACAGAACCCACATCGGGTACTCCCGCCCACATCGGGCACCCACAGCTCGTCTTAACGGTGCAGGGGGGGAAAAAAGAATGGAACGGCACTTGTCGCGCCGGATATGATGCACATCCCGTTCCAAGGACGCTCACAAATGTGCCGTCGCTGAATTGGGAAACGGCCATTGAGTCGCATGCTTCCCGTAGTTGCGAGACGTATCGGCCGTTTCCCAATTCACCAACGGCACGCTTGTGAGTGTGCACTCAGTCTGTCGTCGAGACGGCGCACACTCGCTCTGTCCTTAGTGCACTACGTTTCTCACATGGGCGTCTGCGAAATGGAACAGGTCCCGCCTCAGCTCAATGAGCCGGGTGGTCTGCTCCTTGTTCCCTAAAGACAAAAATATTATACTATTGCGACTAGTAATACTTGGAATTGGGACATGGCCAATGTTCCCCCTAATTTTTTATGTGTCTGAGCTAACACACACACTAAGTCCACATCCGAAATGCACCCCCCGCGCGCGGCTCGCACTTTGCAGATATAAAAAAATGACCCCGCGGCTGAATAAAAAGCTCTTTCATCCCTGATTTACAGTGCGCTGCACAAGTTTTCTTGTGCGCTGAGAATGTGCGAACAGTGCGCAGCTTAGAGTAAACGTTGGACATGGCGATACTGTAGAATATCCAGCATTACAACAGCAAAGGAAATATAGAAGTGTAAGGGGAAAAGCATGTGAACGGTAATACAGGTGCCGTGAACTATGCCGTTACGGCTACCGTCACACATGTTTAGCGTAGTTTATGAAGAGTTTCATGTAGCATAGTTGTAGGTGAGGTGAACCAGTACGTATATTTTATAGTGACGTCGCAACTCTCACTTGTGGATGTCGCTGGCGAGTCGGTCTTTGTAGTCATATATCCTCCCGCGCTGTGCATGCTGGGGCTTTTAAGTGTGCGAAGCGTGCATGTTTGCACGCTTGGTCCACGCCCCGATTTCCATGGAAACGACGGCGCCGTTCAGGGCTCGTCTCGACGGTGCAGGGGGAAAAAAACGAATGGAACGGCGCTTGTCGCGCCGGATATGACGCATATCCCGTTCCAAGGACGCTCACAAGTGTGCCGTCGGTGAATTGGGAAACGGCCATTGAGTCGCATGCTTGTCGGTACCCGATGTGCCACAATGCTTCCCGTAGTTGCGAGACCTATCGCATTTCGCAGACGGCCATGCGGTCCGCAGAGTGCACTCAGGGCTGAGCAAGTGTGCACCGCCTTGACTGCAGTCTGAGCCCCCTTCAAACCACGGTCCGAACTGGGGACACGGCCGCAGTAAGTAAGGCAGAAGGAAGTTGGTCGACGTGAGTTCAATACGTCGCCGATGATTGGTCAAAATTGGTAAAAATTGCGGGAAAGTTGTGGTGATTGGTCAAAATTGCAACACCGCCCTGAATTCACGGGGATTGGCTGAAGTTGCGTTGAAGTTGCAAATCACAACATCGCGAATTCCTGGAGGGTCTGAATTTAGTGCAGTGTTATTGAGAGTTCAGTATTATGTAGAGCAGTGTTGCACAAACTGTTCCACAAAGGGCCGGTGTGGCTGCCGGTTTTTGTTCCAACCAACCAAGAGCACACCTTCAACTAGGCCTATCTAAAGACTGAGATCAGTTGATTAAATGGGTCAAGTCTGGTGTACTGCTGCTTGGTTGGAAAGAAAACCTGCAGCCACACCGACCCTTTGTGGAACAGTTTGTGGAACACTGATTTAGAGTATTATCCAGAGTTCCGTAGTCTGACAGCTTGTGGGTAATAGCTGTCTTATAAATAGAACGTGGGAGAAATGTTGTCAGTAGTTTATAGACTCAAACAAAAAAGTTCCTTTTGCCCAAACACATGCCTATAAGTAGTAAAATCAGAAAAAATGATAATTTTGCAGTGATGTCTTATTTTTTTATGTGCACATAAACTGGACCTTTCCCTTTAAGCTGGCCTCTCGTCAGGTCCCGGTTAGTCCCGCCTCCACAGACTCGATGAGCCAATCAGAGAGCTGCGACGTGACGAGCGCTCTGAGCGATGACCTCATCCCTGGTGTGGGATGACGTCAAATTCAAGATGGATGGAATCACGAGCAGCGCAGAGAAATCCACACAACACTGAATAAAGTCCGTGCGTGGGGAGGAAAGACTTCATTAACGACGGCTCGGGTAAGTGGACGCGTCTCCCTTTAAGTTAGAGTTGAGCGCGGACGGTTAACCAGAGTCTGAAGTGCTTGGAGGAGATCAGGCTTCTCTTTTTCCTCACTGACGTAACTCAAAAAGGGGGATTGTGCTGCTGGAAAAGGCTCACCAGCGACAACCTGTTTTGCAGGCGAAGCGCAGACCTTAAAGCGGCCAGCGGGTTTGCGCAAATAAAACCCGCACAATATCCAAAGTAGCGGATTTTATTGAATCCTCCTGTCGCGCTCCAACTAGTGTCTGCGTGTCCGCCTGTGTTTTCATCCCCTGACCACACTGCAGCTGGAGCCCATTGAAACGTTTCGGGGCCGCACATACAACTTTTCTTTCTATAATTAGCGGTGATGTTTGGCACGTTTTGTTTCAGCAAAAACAGCGGTCTGATAAGCTTATCTATGATGAAGTTGTCTGCAAAATGTAGCAACATAAAACTCTTCCTTCCTTCCTTTCTGCCCTCCTTTTATGAAGCACAGTCTACTCAACATTCAACTACTGGCGTGCTTGTAAATGTGATCTGTTAAACTCGTGCGTGGGTTGAAGACTCCGTTTTCTTATTTATTTTTTACAAGTGTCCAAGGTGGAACTGAATCCATGGATATAAAAGCGTATGCTGCTGGCTTTTTTTTCGTCTACAAGTTTCAAAATAAATGTTCCCATAATATCAGT
Organism: Paratrypauchen microcephalus; assembly: GCA_036785185.1. Taxonomy (NCBI): domain Eukaryota; kingdom Metazoa; phylum Chordata; class Actinopteri; order Gobiiformes; family Gobiidae; genus Paratrypauchen; species Paratrypauchen microcephalus. The sequence continues at coordinate 9,763,275 of JAVJIX010000007.1, read as the reverse complement.
AGGCTATTGCTTATAAACACGGACAAAAACAGGTTAATTTAATGGAACATTCAAATCGCGTTTCTTTTTTTTAAGTACTGTCCAGAATCTTACTACCTTTGCATGAATTGACCAGGTTTTCTGTGTACTTACATTTTAAACAATAAAGCTGTAGGCTACAAAACTCATATGAACACAATTGTATTATCATTTGCATACTGAAACCTTTTTTTGTGTATTATTTCCTTGAGCTCTTTAGTAGGCAAGACATTAAACTCCATGGCCTCAAAACGACATGATGTAATCCACATTATAATGTTGCCAGTAAATGTTAAAAATGGGGAAGTATGAAACATGGACATATAGGCTAATTAGTGTATGTGTCAACCTCAAAGTAACAGTGATCATTTGGCAATGGTTTTTAATGTAATTTTAATGTTTTTTTTTATTCTTTAGTTTATAAATATCACAAAATGTCTTTGTCTTCATGTATTGAAATCACTTCCCTTTTTGTTTTTCAGCCATGGAGAGCCTTATGCATTACAGTAATCCCTCCCATGCCCTCTCAGTGTTGGGGGTGCTAAATGAGCAGCGGCTGAAGGGGCAAATGTGTGATGTGATCCTGGTAGTTGCAGATCAGAAGTATAATGCCCATAAGAGTGTTTTGGCAGCCAGCAGTGAATATTTCCAATCTTTATTCACTCGGATGGATACAGACTCAACAAAGATTGTGAATCTAGACTTCTGTGAGCCGGATGCTTTTGAGATTGTCCTGAACTACATCTACTCCTCATCCCTATTTGTTGATAAAGGTAGCCTGGCAGCAATTCAAGAACTCGGCTACAGCCTAGGGATCCCCTTTCTCACCAACATTACATCAGCAAGGCCACACGCCTCCTACTGTGTGTCAAGAAAAAGATTTAGTTTCTCAGAGGGTGACGAGAATGATGTCCAGGCAAGAAGTGTAATCGTGAGAAGGGTTAAAACCGACACAGCCCACCCTTCCTATTCAAATTATTCAAACAAGCCACCTGAGACAGCCTCGTCTTCACATTCTGCTAGAGAGACCGCTTCCCCTACTGTTCAAAACTCATTCAAATCAATAAGAACTTCTGAAGCTATGAAAGCTTCACAAATGACTGATACCTCAGAACGGAAGTCCATCCATCCTTACACTTCGATATTAAAAGGCAATTCATCACATATTACATCAGTTAGGCCCCAGTTGACTTCATCTGTGTCTTTCAGTGATGCGGAGGTACAGCACATCCGACTGCAGTGTGATCAAAACACAAGAGAAGACAATGGAGAATATGATTCCCATTATCACAGTAAAGTTCCCCTTCAGAGTACTGCACAAGAGCCAAGTCAGACCATTGACCGGAGTGGACCACTCATAAAAAGTCTTCTCCGAAGATCATTGTCAATGGACAGTCCTGTTCCAGTCTTCTCACCCACTCTGGAGTTAAGGGAGCTGCAAAACCGTGAGCAGTCTGTGGTTAAAATAGCCTCAAGAGTTTCTGGCCCAGACACTCCCGTCCACAACGGTGGTCCCAAAAGAACATCCCCTTTGGTTCTCAGGTCACGGAGGTGTGATGCTGAAACTCAGGTAGAGAGAGATGTAAGTGTGAAAGCTGAACCCAGCAGTCCACTGGCTGACCCCATGGACATAGTTCGAATCACAGTGGGAGATGCTTTGCCTGTTAGTCTGAAAGACTTTCAAACTAACTTTGAGGAAAGCACAAAGCCAGACATGAATATTTCTGTAAAAAGAAAGGACAGGCCAGATAATAGACGGTATCCATTTAAGAAGAATAAACTGTTCAAGGAACATGGTCTTCGTTCAGAGGAGAACATATCAGAATCAATACCTCAGTCTGCTGGTGCTGAATTAGATGAAAACAGTGATGAGCCTCATCCAGGCAAAACGTTCAAATGCTGGAACTGTTTGAAAGTCTTCAGGTCAAGTGCAGGTCTACATCGTCATGTAAACATGTACCATAATCCCGAGAAACCCTATGTTTGTGAGATCTGTCACAAGCGCTTCCACACAAACTTCAAAGTGTGGACACACTGCCAAACTCAGCATGGTGTAATGCAAAATCCAGCATCCTCTAGCACTTCTGTGTTAGATGAGAAGTTCCAAAAAAAGCTAATTGATATTGTACGTGAGCGGGAAATAAAGAAAGCTTTGCTTTGGAAGTTGAAGAGAAACAAACAAGGCTTACAGTCCTCTGTACTTGGCAAGAAAAAATCCAGGACCAACTTCATTTGCCCGTACTGCGGAAAAGTATATGTATTTCAATCTCAGTACAGACAGCACATAAAGAGTCACCTTTTCAGCCACCAAAGAACTGAAAGGACTGAGCAGGAAACTAGAGATGACATGCCTCAAGGAGGAGAGCTGAGCCAAGAGAATAATGCTGATAGTGGAGTTTACTTCTGTAGACTTTGTAATGTAAAGTTGTCTTCTCTCTTTGAACAAGGTGACCATGAGAGGGGCTGTCGACATGCAACAGTGTGCCCTTACTGTGGCCTCAGATTCTCAAGCCCTGTGGTCAAAAAGGACCATGAGGCACATTGCAAATACAAGAAACTAACATGCCTGGAATGTATGCGTACTTTCAAATCCTCCTTTAGCATATGGCGTCACCAGGTAGAAGTGCACAACCACAATATAATGAGTGCTAAAGACCAGCTCCAGCTAACACATCAGGAAAACCGTCAAGAAGTGATGGACGAAGACATGTACAGAGAGGAGCAGTACAGTGGAGCACACATGCACAGTAGCAGTGCCAGGGAGGACATTAGTTACAGTAACTCATCGTGTCAACCCATTTACGATTCGGAAGACTCCTCATCATATGTGCCTGAAGACCTGAGCATGAGCCATCATGGCAAGCTGGTGGTAAAAGAGGAGCCAATAGAAGAGGATGTAAGTGAGAGGGAAAACACAGACACCAAAGCTGGGGCAGAGGAGCCTGGTGTGTGGCCTTGTGAGAAATGTGGAAACTTGTTCAGTTCTCGCAAAGACCTGGAACGGCACCAAGAGCTGCTGTGCCACATCAAACCTTTCATCTGCCACATTTGCAACAAGGCCTTTAGGACCAACTTCCGCCTTTGGAGCCACTTCCAATCTCACATGTCTGTTAATGAACAAGGAGCCAAAGAGATAGAAAGACAGCCCTCCCCTCTGTCCCCCTCCCCTCCCTTAACCCCCCAGAACTCAGAGGGTCCCCCCTCTCAGGCCTCTGTGGTTAAGTCGACACAACCAGTGCCTGTCGCAGCATCAGGGAGTGAGGAGTCTGGGAGCCCAGAGCCCAGTGGCTCTGTGAGTAAGAGCAGGAGAGCAGAGTTTGAGCTGCCACCCACCAGCCCCAGACCCATATCCAGGACAAACAGCCTGGAGAACCCATCGGGTCCTCAGGAGCCAGACACACTCTTCTACCATGCACCCTCTCTCTCTGCCCTAACATTCAAAAGGCAGTACATGTGTAAACTCTGCCACAGGACCTTCAAGACTGCCTTTAGTCTGTGGAGCCATGAGCAGAGCCATAGCCACATGTAAAAAATGTCTGAAATATACAAAAATACACCTCAGCCTAGAAAAGGAAGACTCTGAATGTATAATCTGCCTCTAACATTATTATGAACATGTCAAGCTTTTTATAGATGTAAAGGTGAATGTGCAATCAAGTGCTAGATTATTCATGATTGTTTAGTTTGCTCTCAGACTCTATTCTAAATCATTTATATCTATAGATTAGATACATTTAATTTTACATGTATTTATCAATATTGATCTGTGACGAAAACAGCAGTCTGGTACTCACCAGTGAAACAGTGCAATTTTTGGAATCAGAGGCTACAGTTACACCCTTGTTTATTTACATGGTGTGTGGAAGTGCTTTATTAATCTTATGCTGTAGCTGAATTTCTTATTAGTGAAGTGCTTGTTGTATCGGAGTAATATCTCTAGGTGTTAATTACATCTTAAAATGTTGTGGCCTGAATACTGTATGCAATATGGACTTATGTTGAACAGTTAAATTGTAGAGTATGTGTAATTGGCTTTAAAAGATTTTTGGGTGCCCTGGAATTAGAAGACACTTTTAAAAACACAAACCACACATTTTTTCTGTAGTCATTTAGCTATAACCATTTATTATATTTGTGACTTATGCAGTGTCCATAAATCTATTTTCACATAAATACCAAATTACAATCAGGTTTTAGGTTAATTTAGCACAACAAAATAAATGTATGTTGATCACCCCAGGTTAAAGTAGTGTAAATAATTACACATCAATAGAGCAGTAAACATTACCATTTGTGAGCTTTACAATACTTAGATTGCCTTATGCAACTACAACTTTTTTCTTCTCTATCATTTCTCTTAAGCACAATGGCCAATAGCGTTTAACTCAGGCTTTTACAGGTAAATATAGTTGAAGGAAGAAAGTGTATGCGATTGAATGGACTTATTAAGACTTCATTATTAAAGATTGTGCTTTGATTGTATTACTTTGTTAACAACTGTATTATTAAATAACAATTCTTATGCTTTGGCTCAAGTTGATGTTATATACAGTATGTTTCTTTGAATATGATTGTTGCTAGTGTTTTGGACAATTTGAAGAGACAAATGTTTGGATAGTGCTTTTGTGTGTGGAAAAAACAGTAGTTTCACAACTTGGTTTGTGTATATAGAATTGTTTGTATTCTCGTTTTTTCTATAAGGTTTTTAAGTAAAATATTGAAGTTTGTTAAGTATTGTGCTTTCATTGCAATAATACTAATTTATACTAGCACTGGTTCATCATAACTATTGTTTTTTGGACTTGTTTTATGTTCAGGGTTTTTCTACAGCTCTGTGCTCTCTGTAATAAAGTGATATTGATGAGACCCACTTTCAAGCTTGTTTCTACCGTTTTATGTTTTTGGCTGGAAAGTGCAATGAGTACTTTGGAAGTTGGGACTTTCAGCTGGAAAAATGCAAACTGGAAATCCTGCCTACTCAAAGTGTCAGGTCACAGGCTCCATAAAACTCTAAAGAGGGGAAGCTCATCTCAAAGATGAGGAAACTGTTATTCATAGTTCTAACATGGAAATGCTTAAGAATGATCTTACATTTGTCTCTACATAACTTATAATACACATAGTTTAAATGACAAAAAACCCACAAAGTTCAAGTTTAGAGTTATGCAATTTAATGCTTCCAAATTAGATTATTATAGAAAAGTAATTACACCACAATTTTATCTGTGTGGATGAAACATATAGGCTATTCAACAGGACACACTGCTTCAGACCTATTGGCATAACAGTTCAACAAATAAAAAAAAGTCTATTCAAATCTAACTTGATAATTAACACAATCAGGAATAGTCATGTTCATGGATGGATGGATGGATGGATGTGAGCCTATGGTGTCCTCACAAGGCCAAAGTGTCTTTAATCAGCCTTCTCACAGTAGTGCTCACTGAGGTCCCAAGAGAATCTGTGATCTGGTATGTGATTTTGTACAGATATGGCTGAACATCCTTTAGACTGGTGTCAAACACATTGTCAACCTCAGACTGCGTGGGCATCTTTGGCAGATATTCATGTCGGTTAATGACTTCAACCACATTTATGACCTTCTCGCCCAACTTCTCACCAACTTTCTCCCGACAGATCTGTCTCTCTTGCTCATTGGCCAGGTTGACTACATTGACCTTGATGCTCCACACCTCCCATGGGATGCACTCATCTGAAAAGGGCCATCGTGACTTCTTCTTCTGGTAAAACTCTAAAGAGATCTGCCCCATGCCATCAGAGCCAGAAACACTCAGAGCATCCTAAGAAAAACATATGACAAGGTTTAATTATGGATATTGTAACAAAACAACTGTAGCCTAATCACTACTTACCTTGAACTCTGACACTGCTTTCCTTATGACTCTGTCCAGCTCCTCTGATGAGACTCTGACAAATGTGAAGTCAATAAAGTCGCAGTCTATGTCCAGCGTACCCACAGTTCCAATGGAGTAGGTGCCTTCCTTTTTGTAATGAAATTTTCCTGTGCTACGATGCAGTAAAATGGTATGAAGCAGAGCCAGCATAGACTCTTCCACTTGCCTCGCTTCGATAGTTACCTCGAGGACTTCTGATCGACAATTCATGATTAAAATACGTATATATCCACTTTATAACCTCAATATGTAGCTACTTTACGTTAGAAAGATAAATAAACCAATGGCTGCTACTGCTGTGGTGCTAGCTGACGAGTGCTACACACTTGTTTACCTCTCTTTGTAGGCGTGGTCTATTTAAAACGACAAAAACAAGTGCACTGGAATAGAAATTGATAACTTCTGCGAGCTCCCTGACTCCATTGTAAACCAAAAGACGAATCACTTCAAAATATTGCAGCTTATGTGGGTAAATGCTGCAAAAATAAAGAAACTGAAGAGGGGGGAATCATAGGAAAAGCGATGACGAGTGGATTCAATAAGGTGTGCGACGTAGGTCAAACTTCATTAACGCGCAGACGACCGTATATTTATTTTATTATTTAAATAAAAATGCACTTATATATTTTATGTTCAGAACGTAACGTGTTAAATAAGTAAACACTACATTTTTGTTTGTCTTTTACCCATAAATGTATCGTATTTGGGTTTGTGTTTATTCCTATCGCGCTGCATTGTGGGACTTACAGTGCCACATATCCTCCTCCAACAAACTACAACTTTGTACAGTCAGACTCAGCTCCAATGCAAGTGTAGTGGCGATCGCTGCTGCATTTGCTTCATAATGTTTTTGCGGGACTCTTGCTTGGAGTTTGGCTGTCGAAAAATGGAGCCACTTTGGAAATAATTTGGATTTTTGTATAACTTCGACGGGTTTGCAGTTAAGGACGAATAGCCAGTTTATACGAGTCGTAGTATAGATTAGCCGACGAAGCTAACACCCATTCAGCAGCAGTGTGAGGGGAATACTCAAATAAGTTTCTTGCATATTACCTATACTATCTTTTGTTTATAGTACAGATGTTTACCTCACTATTTAGGACTTTTAAACCACTTTCGCCAAATAAGCGGGCAATATGACGACCCAGAAGTCTTATTTATATCAAGGGCTGTGCTGCTGTCAGGGATGATGGACTGCCTGCCTGTGTAGATTAGCTGGACAAATACTATGCTATTGTTGAAGTAATTTGCAAAAGGAGGGCGTTTAGCTTTGCGATTTCCGTGGAGAATGTCCGAATTAGAAAGTTCAGACTCATTCTTTGGCTCGGAGGATCCGCAGTGGCTATGCATGGTCACTTTATTCATTGCCTCCCTGATTACACTGTTACTGTATTTTGTACAGTATTTCAAGTTAGGGGGCACCAAGATAAAATCGTCTGCTTCAAAGGACATTGCGGATAAAAGGGAAGAAGCAGAGGCGCTTTTGGGATGGGCGCTCTCATTAAAAACCTGGAAAAATGTGTGGAGAGCGGCTTGGTGCAGAGCCTTGAATGGCGAATCTAGGAAGTGCAGAGTAAGTAGTCTTATGACCAGTAAACCTCCTCTACACACAGGCAGGTGACTTCAGTAAATTGTCATAAGATGTACTCAAACAAGATCAGTATAGGGCTCAGCAAATGTCAAACCTTAATCTCAAACAGTACATTTGACACCATCATCATCACCTACTACCAGTATAGGATTGCACACTTTTTTTTGCTTTCCTCATCTAAACTTGCACACAAACAATCACAAGCTATTGATGATAATTCATTTGTGTTGCTTCAATGTCGTTTTGTTTCAGACTCCAGTTGTGTTCACTTTTGAAGAAGATACTCTTGAAGCCTCTGAGCTTGTGGTCAGACAAGTGACTAATTTTCAGAAGTCCCTCAGTCATAAGGTACATGTTTTAGTCTTTATTTACCATTAATAAGAGGTCTAATGAGTTTCAGTTATGGATCTATAATATGACCTTATTATACTTTCCTGGTTTCAGTTCTTTATTGTGTTGGCAGCCATCAGAGCTGTTTACAGTTTCCCAAATGCTAGCGCAGCTTTTTCTTTGTTATGATTGCAATATGGACCAAAATACCAGGTGCAGTGTAGCTGAATGCAGGGTGCAATAGGCTTATTTTCACGCGGAGGCTCTGTGTGTTCATTATAAGAAGCTTACCTGGCTGTCAGTCTCCATGTAAGGAAGGGCAGTGAGAGCTGTGGACTACTGCATGTGCAGATGAGTGGATATCTTCTCATGTGTATCCTAATTATGATATTTAAATCAATCAAACCAACAGAAATGTTTTACAACGTGAAATGATAAAATTATCCACAAAAGTGCAGAGATATCACTTTATAGCACTGTTTGTAAGCTTATAACAACATTTTTTGTAGCATTCTTTTCTTTATTGGAAACAATATACTCAATATATTTTTCGTCAACACAACATTCACATTATTATATATTTTTGGATTATCTGGCCACCTCTACTCTCACATGAAACTGATGCCACACTAGACTGTAATTGGTATTGTATCCACCTATCATCAGACCTGCAGTCTTGGCGTTATATTTTGCTGTTGAAGCAGAAACATTGAGTCCTTTAAACATAGAAGAATTTGCCAAACATTGATTTTTTTTTAATGCACCTTTCAGCATACTGTGTAGTCTATTTATCTTCATGTCCTTTTTTCCCTATTTGAATGGCTGCTGTGATTCATGCTCTATTCAAATACCTTGGACAAGATTTACATGTGTGTAAGTCTAAGCATCGCTCTTTGTCTCCCAACAGGCAGCTTGCTGCAGGATGGTCGCGGAAAAGGTTCAGTTCTATGTCAGTGCAGCATCCACAAACGCTGCTGCATCGCCTCCCTGTAAATACACAGTGTGCATAGAGCCATTGGAGATACAGGTAAATGTACTGAAATCCTGAAACCAATACATCAGCTTTTAAAGAGCCTATATTATTCTATTTTCCAGTTTATGTTATAAAGGTGTTTCGTCATCACAAACATACCTGGAGTTGTGTTTTGTTTCATTCACACATGTTAAAAACACCCTGCATATTTAGGCTGAATTCTTCTCAAACAGAAAACACTCTGTTCCATCTTGTGATCTTATGTGGTAATATAGGCTGTGCTCCATGCACCTTCTCTAGAATCATGTGGATCATTTCAGCCCTGGAATTGCCAATATCTTCTGAAATAAAGGTAAAAGGTAGCTTGAAAACTACCACTACATTACATCACAAGGTGGAACAGAGGATTACTCAAACATGTGTGAATGAAACAAAACACAACTCCTGCTTTATTTTGGAATAAGTAATGGCATTGTAACATAATTTAACGTTCACAAGAGTCAATTTTGTTTAATATAGGACTTTTAACACAATACTATATACACGTTATACATTATACCCAAAAGACAGAGCTGTTTCCCTTTCAAATAACCACCCCCATCTCCAACTGAGCACCTATTTTTGAAAATCTTTCTATGAACCCACACAGCACTCCTTATCCTTTTTATTCTTTGTAAGTCTCACCTGCATTTTATTAGAGATGGATTATCGGCTCTTGTTTGTTTCCCCAGACATTGTTATTGGTCTGATGGCGAACATTTGGTACCAGTATTTTTTCTCCCCTGCTCTAGTTTCTGTGTTATTCCTGGTTTGTCCTGCATCAGATTTTTCTTTTTGAACCGCAGACTGTAATCAACAGACTAATGAGTGAAAGTATGTATGTTTACACAATCATGCAACAAATGATTTTATGATTTGGATCCCAGATAAATACATTTTTACTTTATTTCACTTGTGAACTTTACTGTAACTTAACATAAATGTGTGGTTCTTGCTATGGATTTTAAAAGCTTAATATCTGCATCGCAAATATTGGATATTGGTATCTGCTTAAAAAAATACACACGAGACCATCCCTAGTTTTTATTGTACCCTGTGTACTGTCCAACATGACTTCATTCCTGGCATAAGTTCTGCATCAAAGTATTTATGTCTCACTGTGTACAGAAGGAATAGTAAATCAATGGTTTATTTTCAAGACCCTAACCTTGTAATCAAGACTATAGAGGCTCCAATTATGCAACAGAGGGACAATAACAGTTAATTCCCAGTAATCAATCATATTTTGTAAGATTGAATTCAACGCTGCGCTCTTCTCAAATTACCTTGACATAGTGAAGAAGCACCTAGTGACATAGTACCTTGACATAATGAAGAACTATTAACATGCACTAAGCCAGGGTCTGTGGATAGGAGGCTATGTTGTAATTGATAGTATTAGCATTGCCAGTTAAGCCAATTGTATTACCTCTATTTTTAGACAATAAGTACTTGCCCAAGCATCCAAGCTCATTGCCATAAATACAATGGAAGTGATGGGTCAAACGTGGATTTAAAGTGGAACTGCTAAAGTCTGTTTTTGCCAGGGTTGTCTAATTGTTGCAGGCTCATAATAGAGGACCTGCTCTGGCTTTCCAGGCCTTTTCTGGCCTTTTTCCTGTTTGGTTCAGTCTGGAAAATATCAGAAGGTTCTTTCAATTGTCTCCATCTATTCATTTAAAATGACAATAGTCTGAAATGCTTCATGTGTTTAGGAAAGGTCTGGGTGGACAGTATATTCCATAAACATGTTAAATGACCCAATGAGGGCTGTCAGGGATGGGTGATGTGGTTGAATAGAGTGCCTACGGTCAAATGTACTGCGTAATAGACCATAGTTATCATTTAACTGCTCTACATTCATATAGACCAGTAAAATGTCTTTCTGACCCATATTTCTATTTGTAATAAAAAAAAGTTAAGCCACCAAATATTAAAGACAAGCTGAACAAGCAAATGTTTATTTGTTTGTTGTCAGATGACACAACCACCTTTATTAATAATTATTTGTAGTATTGGTGAATATTATGAACATTGGTGAACATTTTTTTATTTAAATTTTACAAACTTTATTGATCCACAAGGGAAATGATTTGGACACAATAGCTCACACATCACAATATATTATTAAAGGGACAGTGTGTAAGATTTTTACACGTTAATTACCGAAATTGAAGATACCCATTCAAAAATACAGTGTTTTCCAAGCCTTTTCACTTCCATCATGAAATCAAAGTATTCTGTTGGACTTAGATATAGTCGCATAAAAGGGGGATCTTCCCCATGTAGAGGCAGCCATTTTGATTACAAGAGCCGCAGAAGGACATTTGGGCTCCGCCTTCGCCTTTTCTTTATACAGTAGTTGTCAAAGGGCTTGTGGTTTTCACACAACGAGATAGTACGCGTTTGGATAAACAACAACAAGCATGTTGCCGGATCACACTTACTCCGCACATACATCGCAGGAGCAAGCACCTTCATCTAAGAGGAAAAGAAGAAGGACATAGTACCTACCGCGGCTGGGGCTTTGTTGCAGCGCGGGCCCGCACTCCGGGTTCAGACCGACCTCCGCGGTCCGGTTCCCGATTCCCCCCACCCGCGCACAGCGCCGGGTGCGCTTCACACGTGCGCGCGGTTCGTGTGCGGCTGCTCGAACCCACCTCCAGGTACGCCGAGCTGTCCGTGTTACGGCGCGCCCGGGTGACCCTCGAGGTCTGCCGTAGCTAGGACAGGAATTGCAATACCCACCATCCACCAATGCACCATCAATCCTACACACTGTCCCTTTAAGCAAAGAACAACAATATAAATTGTATTTAAAATATAATGGAACTGTGGTTAATTTAGATTCTACATGATTGAATCATTACAAATACAGTTTCGTTTTAGCACATTTCCCAGTGTTCCTCCTTGGCCCTGCTCGTGAATCATTTCCTGGAAAATTCACCTGAGCATTGATACCGATAAGACCATTATTTGGATTCTAGACATGCTGTGACATGATCGCCCAGTTCATTGAATTGTTTGGTCGGCCTTTTAAAACATAAACTTCGCCCTTTTGTCAATTCTTTTTATGACTTTTGAAAGCAGAGGTTAATGTTCTGTTACTTCAGTTCATTACCAGTGTGCTTTTGTGTATGTTGTAATTGATGTAAACATTACTCTGATGCACTTCAGGAGGCTAAGCTTGTAAAATATTTATTCACTGAAACCCACAACCTGGCGCATAATTAACCACTTCAAGCCAAGACATTATCCACACGAGAGTATCATATTTTTACTCTCTTCCCGTATTCAGTCATTCAGTTGATTGCATAATTTGAGAGGAGACATTGAATATTTAGACATGCTTGCTCATCGTGTATCAGCACAAACTAAAGAAGCGTCATATTATGCCTTTTATCATGTGAAACTGAGACTATGCCACAAGCATGAGACACGCATCAGGGCGTTTCCTCATGTTTTATCACTATAGGAATTTGCTTTGGTGATATGGTGGTGCAATATTAAACAATGAAAAATATTAAAATATGTACTAGTTGAAATTTGAATATGAAAGGAGAAATTAAGTTGTTAGAATTAGATCTGCAAGGTCAATTGCAGTCGAATGGAAATTGCTATTTGATTGGACACAATTGGTAAATCACAAAAGCTGAAATTTTCAGAAGTACCATCTTTTTTTCCACAAACAAAAAATATCTAAAAAATGCCAACCTATAGTAAGATCTGTAAAAACATGTTCTGAATGTTATTTTTGTATTATTTTGTCAAATTTCAGTATTTTTGTTACTTTTCCTGAATATTCTGAACAGAATCCTAATTATTAAAATAAAAAATTCAAATCATTCAGAAGACTATACAAACTACTTACACCATAAACCAATTTTTTGTTTTAATGTTGTTTAGCTTGACCTTTTGATGAAGGAGAGTGAAGGTGAGGTCCAAGTTACTTGGGGTATTTCCCAATTGGACTCCGATGAGCTGCAGCTAAAACTAGTCCCCAGTCAGGTAAGTATTCAGTCTGCCTTTTGAAATAAACATGCATTTTCCTGTTGTGTTCATAAAGCTCCTCTCTTCACAGGGCATTCCTGGACTCTGCAGTGTAAACGATGTGAAGGAGCAGTTGTATCAGTTGTTGTGCAGGACTCATCCTTCTGTTTCTCTGAGCTCAGAGGTTAAAGTGTGTACACAGGTTTTGTGCTCGTGTATTTTATGTTGATCTGCCTCAAAAGATGAAAAAAATGTTGCCATACAACAGACCCTGATCAAAATGTTTTAATAACCTAGGGATTTTTAAGATTTTGGGAACAGCTTTTAATTTAATTAATTTAAATGATCTGGTCTTTTGGTACTACATACCTGACAGCTCTTAATATCATTTTTTTTTCTTTTCAGAAATTCTATGAGAAAAATTAATGGCACATTTACTTTTATTACATACTCTCTAATGTCTAAAGAGTTTGTCCATTATAAACTACAATATTGATCGTGAACTATTCTCCCTCTCCATAGTGGCATTTTACTGTTCCAAGAATCAAATTTATATTAATGGTATATAAAAAATGGCTATGCAACATGTATTGTATCTGGCATCTCTGCTAGACTGACATTTTCTGAGCACTCAAGCACCGAATGCAGGACCATACAGGACTACTCAAATATGCGATGAAGGGACGTGCACAGGAATTTTGAGGGGCAGCTGCTCTGACCTGAAGAAAGGGCAAAGCAACCCCCCACCTGGGGGAAAAAAATCACAAGCTATATGAAGCGAAGGGTCTTTATTAATATATTGATAGAAACTATTGAAACAATTAAACACAATACCTTATATCCTATCAAGTCACTAAGCTTTCAAAAGAGAAGCCGCCTATTCAGGGCCATTTCAGTAAAAATCTTCAGAGCATCGTTTTTGTCGATTGCTATGTCCTTTTCTATGGCCAGCAGGAGGAGGTCATTGGTGTCCTAATGGAAGTGAATGAGGCTGCTTTTATCTTATGAAAAATGTGTGAAGAATCCCTCAGTCGTCCAGGTAGAATCCATGGTAAAAGGAGAAATTCAATTTGTCAACTGGACAAAGTTTATTTGTTTTGAGTGGCGATTATTTTGTTTTCATTTTCAAATTTAGGCCTAGGCTTACATGAAATTCTGTATCCAGTGAACAATTTATTATTATTATTATTTTTATTATTATTTTTTTTAATTATTTATTTATTTTTTTTTCGATTCGGAAGGGCAACGTCAGCCCAGGAGGGCATAGGGGCAGTTTCCCGGGTAACCTGAGCAACCCCCCTGTGCATGTCACTGATGTGATGATTGTAACACAACTCTGAGGGAACATGATATTTATACTAGGTCTTTCTAAATACGTCATTATATATTTCTTAATCTTGTTAACATTTGGTGTCATGTAAAATGATCTCTTGTGTATATATGTGTAATCGTTACTAAAGGATTTTGTGTATTTAACTATTGCCTCTTTTTCTCCACAGGATCTTCATAACAAAGCTTCATCACCTCCTAAACCTCCCCGTGCCCACGACTGGAAACTTCTGGTGAAAAATATTCAAGCAACGTACAATGGGGATGTGAATGCTGCTGGTACCATAGTCTTTGTTATTTTTATGAATTTCAAACAAGAACCAAAAGTGTTGTTAAAGTTGGGTAAATGAACTTTTCCTTGTTTCTTCAGGCAGCATAAACCCTCTGTGTGTACTGCACTTAGATGATCCTCCTCAGAAGTTTTGCACCTCAGCTCTCAAAAACGCCGCTTATGCCACCTGGGAACAGCCATTCATTTTGTAAGTGTGTTGTTATTTTAATTAACAACATTTACAACTTTTATTTGAATTCTGATCATACAATTTTCTTTCTTCAGTGAGCTAAATGGACGATCAAAGGAGCTCAAAATTCAGGTGTTGAATGAAGGGCAACCTCAAGAGTGTAAGACATGTCTGAAAATTACTATTCTGTGGTCCTGGGCCTCCACGACAAAGATCTGTTGCTTTGTTGTGCACATTTCAATAAGGCAGCAACAGCTAATGTGATTATTTCAGTAATCCATTAGTCACAGTAAATGGACTAATGTTATTGTAAATTGCTGTCTGGAGTCTGGACTATAAAAAGATTATAACATCTTTGTGATAAAAAAAAAGACAACATTTATATCTATTAACTTGATAACTAATTTAAATAATAGAATAAACTTTTAAACAATTAGACTTTTAGACTAGTACATTTTGATGCTCAGGTCCTATCCAAGCTAACCATTATAGGACTTTATATATGGGTGATGTCTAATATATTTTGCCCGCGGTGTAGAGATAATCTCTTATTCCCTTTATTTCTTCACCAGCCTCATTGCTGGGCCAGGTGTCAGTGCCTTTTGATCTTGTGAAGAAGCAGCCCAAAGGACAGCAAACATTTGCACTCAAGACCAAAGATGTAGTGACTGGATCACTAACTACTGAAGTGAGTTTCAAGTTTATATATCTTTATAAAAAAAATGTGCTCCTCACCTTCCACGGTGGTTGGTCTCTCACTCTCATCCAGCTCGGGTCCTCTACCAGAGGCCTGGGAGCTTGAGAGTTCTACGCAGTATCTTTTGCTGTGTACTGCACTTTTCTGTTTTTCCTGGGATCTGTTGTAGCCACTCCTCCAGTTTGGGGGTTACAGCCCCGAGTGCTCCGATCACCACGGGCACCACAGATGCCTTCACCTTCCAGGCCTTCTCCAGCTCTTCCTTGAGCACCTGGTATTTCTCTAGTTTCTCGTGTTCCTTTTTCCTGATTTTACCATCGCTTGGTATTGTCCACCACCACGGCTCTGTTCTGTTGCTGTCTAGGATCACTGCTGCTGAAGTGTAATCAGCTAATTGGTTTCAGTGATGGTTGTGGTAGGGATCGCTCTCAGTGCTGCATTCACATGTTCTAGGAGACTTTCAGATGGTACTTCACTTAGCCTCTGTAACTGGCGTCGGGGTTGCCTTGTGTTCATTCGGGCCATGATCTTATCTTTCAGGTCAGACGCTGCCTTGCTCAGCGTGATAATTATTGGGGCTTTGTACCCAATCTCTGGTTGGGGAGTTGGTGTTAGCTCAGCCCTGACCTGGCGTCCTGGCTCCCCCTTGCCATAGCATTTGTGTTGTACCTCGTCAATCTCTAGTTGTGATAGCAGTTGCCGTTTGTGGATGTTGGAATGTTTGGCCGTTACCTTGGACTGTGGGTATCGTATTAACCATTCATCCCACATCCTGTTCATGTAACCCCTCTGCCTAGGGTTACTGCAGTAGTAGCATTCCAACAGAGCCTTGTTCTCGCATCCCGCCCATTTCCGCCTTGTTCCAGTAGCCCATTTTTCATCAAGGTGCTCTGGTTCCCCAGCACCTGACGCAGACCTTGTGTATGTGTGTGTATATATATATATGATATATATTTATTATTATTATTATTATTATTATTATTGTTAATAATAATAATAATAATAATAATAATAATAATAATAATAATAATAATAATAATAATAATAATAATAATAATAATAATAGTTATACTAATAATTATTAATTATTATTTTATAACTATTGTTCTTGGCCCATTTCTTCTTCTAATTATTATTTTTCCCTGCAAACAGTTAAGATTTTGAGGGCCTAAATATCGACGAAAAGTTCCCAAACCGGGTATGGGACTGACTAGTGAAAGATTTGATAAAACGGGCATTGCAACAATGCCCAAAGAGACCTGACTCAACAGCGCCACCTAGAAGTGGACCCCTATGAGAGTGGGGACAAGCAAATTTGCTACTAGTACCTGTTTATTGGTCCAGATGAGCTCACATTTGAATCACTAATGCGTAATCTCGGCCTGAATATAATATACTATAAAGCATTTCAAAAGTGTACACTATAGCGCCACCTACTTTAGAAAAGAAGCATACGATTCGATTCAGGGACGATTCATAAAATTAGTAAACGATCCGGTACGATTCGATTCAATCCGATCCGGTTCGGTTAATTTCGATTCAATACAAATTGACAACTTTACTCCCAAGTGCTTTAAAGTTATTGAGAAGAAAAAGAGAGAAACAGAAATTAAATTTCACAATAGTATCCTTTTGTGTATTTAGTGTCCAACAGACAATACACCAGGCCTACTGAAAAACTGGCACTGAAAAACTGGCACTGAAAAACTCTGCTCATACTTAAAATACAACACATTCCTTCCCTCAAGCAACACAAAACAATAAGGTTAGATATCAAAAATAAAAAAAAAAGACTTTATAAAACAAGCAAGTTGCCTATTAAAGTCAAAAATCAGAATGAATCAGAATTAGTTAGTAATTAGTGCTTCAGTCACTCATGAGTTTCAGTAAGTGTAAAAGTGTAACATATCACTGACAATAAGATGGATATTACTAGGCAGTTATAGAAAACACTAGCATGTTAAATCAACTGAATAACTAATACTTTCTCTCCATCTTATAACATTTCCTTAGTCTCCTTTGAGATAAAAATCATCTGTGTGTGTGTGAAGTACATTTCTATACACACAAATCATAAGTAGCATAGTTATCTAAATACAGAAATGCACCAATTCTGATTATACATTGTATTTTCCACACAAAAGTAAATTAGCCAAGTCAATTTTAGCCCAAATCAAATATACATTGCCAATACATGAATGTTGTCTAAATAAATCACCCAATCCACTAACCGTGACAATAAAAACGCTAGTATCATACAATTGTTATGGTCTATAGCTGCCATGGAAACTATCAAACTGACAGTGAAACATCAGACTGATATCAACGCGACACAACACAGGCACAAAAGTTAACCACACATACGAACCATTTCCATAAATAGCGGTAGCGCACCAAATTAACTTAAACAACAGCTCAATAAATGGAAACAGCGTATCTTACCGGTGTTCTGTCGAATCTTCCTACCTTGTCAAACAAGGCGATCCGTCCTACGCTGTCCTGATGAGACACAACATTGCTCGCTTCCGCATACAGCCCGTGCCGCTCGCATGATTGGCAGTTAACCAGCCAATAAGCTTCAATCCCAGGTAAGTGAACCACCCACCATTCGCTAAGGAACGCAAACACACACAGGCGGCTTCTGCGCCATGACAGAGACCGCTCAGGAGTCGAGAACCGATTCTTGGCCGTAAATCCGGTGCATCGGACCTTTCGTAGTGAATTTGGACCGATCCGGGCTCCGCTGATCGGTACACTCAGATCGCAGAGGTCACAGACCGATAACCGATCCAAATCGGTTAATCTTTACACCCCTAATATGTATATATCATTTTGGGGGGTTTTTTGTTTGTTTTTTTCAATCTTACACACACATGCTTGGACTGATCGTGCTGAAATTTGTATCACTAATGTGTAACCTTGTCCTGAATATAATATACTATAAAGCTTTTGAAAAGTGTACGCCATAGCGCAAAAGAACCACTGAAAGTAAAAGCATTTTTTCACAGAATCTTTTTATTTTATTTTATTTATTTTTTTGCTGCATATGTTGCATGGTAGGGCCATGCGCACTATGGCGAGGGACATCATCGCTGCGGGCAGCTTTAATAACACTTGTTACTGTTGTCTTTCCTAGTTTACATACCTGGAGCCCAGTGAGGTGAGGTCCTGGCAGCCCCCAACCCCGGCCTCCACTAAGAGGGTGGAGATGGACCGCACAGTGATGCCCTGTGGAACGGTGGTCACCACCATCACTGCAGTTAAGAGCAAGCCCGGGCGGCCACTGCCTCTGGGACTCAGCATAGGTGAATGTTGTCTCTTGAATTCAAACAGGTCAGGGGTACATCTACCATTGTTCCATAAATATATTTTCTTTCCTCAGACACTGCTCAGAAACTTTTAACCACCAAGCCCAAGTTGTCTGAGCGGCGTGTTTCGGAGCAGTCTTCTGTGGTGGGAAGCATTGTGAGTAAAGCCCTGTCCTCGTCAGACACTGAGCTGCTGATGCTGAACGGCACAGACCCTGTGGCTGAGGCGGCCATTCGACAGCTGCACCAGTCCGCCAAACAGAAACTCAAGTCACCCGTGAAGAAGAGCACCATCATCATCTCCGGCATTGCAAAGGTACCACCAATCATTTTTACTGTTAATGTCTATGACAGTTAGTCTTGTTATTTAAGCCTTTCACCTCTTTGTATTTCAGACCCCGGTGTCTCAGGATGATGAGCTCGCTCTGATGGTGGGCTATGCAGCTGCTATGGATGCCTCCATGTCGGAGGGCAGTTCCAGTCAGGATGTAACCACGGCAATTGCGTCAGGGTCCCTTAGCACCCCCGATGAGTCTAATGCCCAGGAGGGCCCCAGTGGGGTGGGCCGGCCTCCAGACGGCTGGGAGAGCAATACAGGAGAAGAGCTGGATAATACCTCACTGTCCATGTGTGTGTCTGAGGCCACCTGTAAGAAGAGCAGAGGTGAGGGTCTGTCTCTTAGGTCGGAGATCTGCTGACACACTTGTATTCACTGCTGTAGGTTGTAACATAACATATTACTAGAGGCATAATTTTACAGAATCTGTGCTTGGCTCGTTTCACAGCCATCTGTTGCCTCTCAGTGATGCAGTCTGTTTCTGTTTTCTCTCCTACTATTTGAACCTTTTTGTTTTTGAACTCTGCCAACTTAGAGGAAAGCCGTGCTAAGCACTCATTATGTCCACATGAGTAAGTCTTTCATAAGAACTTGTCAATAATGCTTCCTGTAGCCTTTGCTAGATGTAGAAAGCAGTACTACTTTAGCTGTCATTGTTGAGAGCTGTAGAACCCCACCAGACAAACCTACTGAACTCATCATCTAGAATGAAAAACATCTTCAAGATTTATTGCATGTTATGCTTGATAAAATTAGAGAATACTTTAGAGAATTAGAGAATTTGGGTTTAATTGACCAGTGTTCTATGTTCAGTTTGTAGATCCAAAATTGTTATCTCACTATAAAACCAGGTTTGACTTAGTACACTGCTCAGTTGGTGTAATCCACTGTGTGTTAGCTGGTGATTAATCTGATCTCTCTTTAATTCTACAAATCTATTTCTACTGTGACTAAATGACTTATAATTACCATCTAACACAATGTTCTCTGCACTGCTTTTGTTTAGATTTTAGCTGTGCTTTCTGTATTTATTATAATCTGAATTATCAGCATGTTTTCCTAATTTTTCAGCCAGCTTCCTCCAGAAAGGTGCGAGGCTGTTCTTTCGGAGGCGTCACCAGAGGAAGGAGCCGGGCATGAGCCAGTCCCATAATGACCTGGTGTTTTTGGAGTCTCCCGCTTCAGTGGAGAGGGCCAGTCGAACAGCCACCCTCAGCCGAATGCTCCACCGCAAGAGTAAACACAAGAGCAAAGCTAATGGGTCTACCTCCACAGGGGAAGGCCACACCTGACCCCTCCCCCCCCAAACAAGGCTTCCAGTGACTCATGTACAGTTGACTTTCCTGCTCCATCAACTCCCTGTGCATACCAGACCTGCAGCATTGTGAATGAGGAAATACAAAAGGAAATATTCTCTTTGTTGCCATCTTCTTTTGATAAGAGTCTGCACTTCATTCCAGTCACAAGTGGATGAATTGCTCTTATTTTCTGGCAACAAAAGAGGGTATTATTTTGCATGTTCCTTTGCTTGATCTTATGCAACCTTTTGAAAACACGCTTTGTGGCCTTGTTACTGAGAGAACTGTACTGGGCTATGATTCCTGACCTCTTTATTTGTAGAAGACAAAGTTGACTTTTTTTCTGCTGGAACGAGGAAACTGTAATTTTCTTTACAGTGGACCAAAGATGAAGAGAGGAGCGGTGCGGTGAATGATTTGCACATTTCACGTCCTTAGATTTTCAGTGCATTGACCGGCGCTACTCTTGTGATAAGGCCTCTTTTGTTCTCATGAATTCAGAAAGGGAAGTGTGTGCATGACTTGTCAAAATGGGTCCATTATTGCTTTTCAACACTAATAATATCGGGACTCATGTAAGATTTATTTTTTTATTTATTTGTTCTTTTTTACACTCAAAGATAATCAGAATAACAACTGTATGTCCATATGAAAATATTAGGAGTTTAACAGTCAGGGGTCCTCCATTTTCCAATTATATCTGTTAGTGCAAACACTGTTGCAAGCCTTGGTATAGTTTTACCTTTGGTCTGCAGTGTTTTTGAATAATATGCAATTTCTTACGTCTTGTATTCTGTACACTACTGTTATCAGCAGGGATGTTAATGTGTCAAAGGGAACTGCCGGATCCTTTGTCCAGGGACTGTGATGTAGCTTGGCCATAGTTAACTGCATTACGCACTCATGAAGATTATGGTTGTATCTCCATGTATTTTCAACATGGGGGTGGGCGATATGCAAATTATTTTTATTTTTATTTATTTTTTTTGAGCCAGTCAGATCACAGCTTTTTGTATCTTTATATTGCCTTTAAAGGTACACTGTGTAACATTTCTGGAAGGGGGTCCACCACCTGTTTTTTTTCCTGAAATGTTCTACAGTATGCCACGTCACCATGACAAGTTACAGGTCTGATCTGTGGAGAAGTCAGTCAGCTCACAGAAATAATGCACATTTTGCGGTAGTTTTGAGAAGTAAAAACACCTGTAATTGATTAAATACAAGATATAGAGTTCATACTTTGCTATGATCTCCTTAGGGAGGTTGACTATATAGGAGGAGTTGGTGTATTTGAGCATAAAACTGTAACTGCATTAAACAGGCAAGCACTGAATCACATTTTGACTCTGTAACACCAAAAACATACTGTCACGTGGATGAGATCACAATAAAATTTGTATCTCCATATCGCCCAGCCCTACTTCAGCATTGATTCATTTCGACTGTTCGTACAGATGTAGCTTTGAACATCAGCATAGGAAAAGGTCGGAGTGAACTGCAGCCAAAATACTGAGGGTGCTTTTATATCCAGCGAATGATTGTATTTTATTTTTTCTGAGCAGCTTGTTTTAAAGATGTTTCTTCACTACTGTTTGTAAAATAAGAGGAATTCATTTCACAGCAGCAGTGGGGAGACAGCACTGTGACAGAATATAACAGAATGCCTTGTTATTCGTGTTAGATAGTAGATTCAGTGATTTCTCCTGTGCCAGTTGTTGCTCACCGGACTTATGGTAAAACTGGTCTAATAATGCCATTATTAGCTGTGTATGTCAATAATCAAGAAGCCTATGCACATAACATCTTGGAGTGTTTACATGAAACTATCTAAAATAAAGAGACATGGTGTTCAGGATAGTACGTACATGTAATCAGGGTTTTGTTTTTGTTTGTGTGATTTCCACTTACAATAAGGACTTAGACACAAGATATTTTCAAATGCTATACCAAGTTGCTTTACCAATTAAAGGGGAAATATGACTCATAATTGACCTTTATGAGCTTTTAACCATGTTGTAATGCTTTTTCATCCTTTGCTTATACAAACATGCAATCAAATACAAGTTTTATATACACTCATGCATATTTGAGTAAGATT
Organism: Paratrypauchen microcephalus; assembly: GCA_036785185.1. Classification (NCBI taxonomy): domain Eukaryota; kingdom Metazoa; phylum Chordata; class Actinopteri; order Gobiiformes; family Gobiidae; genus Paratrypauchen; species Paratrypauchen microcephalus. Next base: position 9,740,891 of record JAVJIX010000007.1, on the reverse strand, counting down.
AAGATTTATTAAGATTAAGATCAGGCTTAAGCCTTTATTGGTCTCACACACAATGACACACAGTGACACACGGGAGAAATTTGACTTCTGCATTTGACCCATCCTTTTCAGGACTTACCAGTTGAGCTAACCAGCCGGTAATCGTAATAGAGTAATCGTGCAACGTCATGCATTTGAGGCTTGGGTTTTCTTATAGCCACCAACTTAAGTTAGATTAAATTAGATTCAACTTTATTGTCATTACAAATATATAAATACAGGTAATGAAATTAGGTTTAGCATCTAATCAGAAGTGCAAGGAGCAGCAAGTACGATGTATACATCTCTGTACTTTTGAGTATTCAGAAATATTAAATTCTTGGTCAAATGTTAAAGGGGCACATCCAAAAATAAAAGTAATATGTAAATTGCAGTTTAATACAAAATACCCCCAAAAAGCATATTAGATCGCCTTTATGTGCCTATAAAAAAAAATACACCTTCAAGATTGTTTATTTGTCATATGCAGGATCAACACAAGGTCAACAATGCAATGAAATACTTTGGATCAGAAGAACCGTTGACTCACTAAGATAGTCAAGAAGTACTAGTAGCATGCAATAATAGTACATGGTAAAGGAAAAGGTAAACATTATACAGTAATAAAAAGAATATGTAATAAAATATAATAAAATACAAAAGTACAGGTAGGATTAAATAAGGTGTAAGTAGGGTATTTCACAGATTGCACGTAATATAGTATAAGTATTGCACGTGGGTTACATTTTTATGATTATTTTTAATTAGATTTTAATGATTATTTTATCACTGTATTCCTCCTTACATATTGTGGTGTAGTTTAGTAACACTGTTATGGTATATTTGTATGTTTATATGCACATAGAAGTCAGTTTGCCTGGGATCTGAAAGAATTATTTTCACTGTCGCCCACTGCATTGCTGAAGCTTGCTCAACCGCCTACAACTCCCATAATTCCGTGGGCGCAGTTGGTTTCCGGTCCTGCGCCGTTTCTGGAGCGGATTGGAACCCGGAGTCAGGACTCGATAAATGAAGGGTCTTTTGCAGAAAAGGTAACACGTTTCTCTAAAAACATACGCCACAATTATCTCAAATGGCAGCGCCGTTATGTTGAAAAGTTGCAGCCGATTTGAACGCCTCGGTTTGCGCAGCTTACGGGCCTCTGCTCGCGGCGTGGGGGGACTGATCAACCCTGACTCCCGTTTGGTGTTGTGCGTCTCCAGTCCATCCGCCATGCCGACTGTTCTTTGTTACAGTCGCCAAAGAAGAGCTGCTCAGATCGGAGTTAAAACCCGGCTAGAGTTTGGGAGCGGCTGAAATCCCGGATCTCATCTCATAGCTGGACTGCAGTTTGAAAAAGGATGACTCAAGTCCGATGTAAACTGCATAGGCTACTTAGTGTTTTAACAATGTAATTCAACACAAGTGACAGTGAATTCCTGCTCTCTTTTGACCAATGACACGAAACTGTATACTTAATTTCATATCATGGTATAGAATAGTATGCTTTCATATTGATACTTGTACAGGAACAGTGCACAACATTAGATCAACCAAGACAAAAGTCACAGGAAAGATACTGATGCCAGGTTATTGCATGAATGCTAATTTACACCTGTAGTTTCTGATCAGGTTGATCTAAATCCTGGAGAAATAGTCATTAAAGTATAAGAGTAGGCTGTTATTTTATTCATTTTTGTTATACATGCCCTTATTTTTTATTATACTTCATATTTTGTACTATTATTAAGCCTATTCATTGTTTTATAGGGTGACTCGAGTTCCTAGTTCGTGAATTGTGCTTGTTTGTCCATTGGTCCCTGGCAATAAAACTTTTTCTGATTCTGATAAAAGTTTATTAAAGGTCAGATATTACGTAATGGCTTGTGAGAGCTTTAAGCCGTGTTAGAATGTTTTTATCTTCTCAAAAACATACTCGTAGTTGCGTTTTGTTTCATTTGCACACGTTTGAGTAATCCTTTATTATTAGTCTGTCTACATCTCCAATGCTCAAAATGCTCTGTTCCACCACATGACATCAGAAGGTGTAACGTCAGCCTAGAAATGCAGGATTTAAGATAAGATAAGACTTTATTGATCTCACACAGGAGAAATTTACTTGTCACAGTAGCTCCAGGCAAGGACAGTTTGAACAGGAAAGAAAAGTGCATGCAGGCAAGAATGGCATAAAGATAAGTGATAATAAGTAATAATTCGAATAAGTAATAATATTAAAACAGTTACAGGGAGAATATTGAAAAAACAATACTTGCACGTTGGAAAAACAATATTGCACGATAGGAGTATTGGGGAAAAAAAACTATTGCACGTTGAGAAAACGATATAGCACAATAGCACGTTGGAAAAACGATATTGCACGATAGGACCATACAGTGGAGTTATACAAGTAATACGGTAATATAGTAAGTATAGTAATAATAAGAAAACAGTAATTAGGAGAGTATTTGAAGACAATATTGCACATTGCATTTCCGTGTAAACGTGTGAATGAAATAACACTTTGAACTTTGAAAACACAACTCCTGGTATGTTTGTGATGAGGAAACAAATTCATAACATAGACCAAAAAAATAGTGTAATATGGGTCCTTTCCTTTCTCCAACATCAAGATCAACATTTTGAGTTATTGTCATGTTTATTTCACTAATCCTTTCTATTCCTAAATTGTAGTTTGGCAAAATGGCTGATCCAACACCAGATGAGTTTGTCTGTAAGTATGGCCCATGTACATTATAATGCGTAGAGGGGCTTTTGGTTGAGCTGCTGTTGCTTACGTTGTGTTGCAGGGTGTGATGACTGTGGGCAGTACCATGACTCGGAGTGTCCTGAACTGGGTCCAGTAGTGACTGTACAGGACTCTTTTGTACTCAGCAGAGCGAGGTAAATGCCCCCCCTTTCAGCATCTACGCATCTTTATTATTCACATCTAAGGATTAAACATTATCTTGGACTTGATATATTTTCCGTCCACTTAAAATGCTTTTTGCTGTTGGTAAGCATACTCTGAATTCCTAATGTCTGGTCAAGTGTAACTGACCCAAATCTCTAACTACACACTAAATCAGGGGTGTCAAACTCATTTTGGTCCCGGGGCCGTATCCAACCTACTTTGATCCCAAAGGGGCCAGATCAGAAAACTCATGGCATATATACCCCAAAAATAGCAATAAGTCAAAATATTTGTGCAGAGAAACGCATTACAGACTGCTGTTTCTTCAGTCCCAGCAATAATTCGTTTATCTTCTGTCTTAATTCTCCGTTCATGTTATTGTTTTGTTCGACATGCCGTATCTCCTAGTGGCGTTTAAGATTATATTCCTTGATCACCGCCACTTGTTACAAACACACCAAGCGTACAGGTTTCCCATTTACCTCTGTGAACAAATGGGAATTAGTCAATTTTTCTTGGAAAATCCTGCACTCGGCGTCCACTTTTCTCAGTTTTGACATTTTGCTGATGAGGGTCGCACGGTCAACAGTCAAAACGATGGTCCTTTAAGAGTGTTTGGAAAGAGGCAAGTCTTCATTTGTGCTGCTCTGGTGGGAGGGGCCACGCACAGAGGCGCTGGAGACACTGCTATGCTAAGCTGCACAGAAAAGAGGCGCAGAAAATTACCAATATTTTAATAAACCATTAAAATTCAATTAAAATATTTGAATAGAAAATCAGCCGAGGGACGGATCTGTCCCCTGGGCAGCATGTTTGACACCCCTGCACTAGATAAAACACTCAATCAAGTATAGCTGGCTTGCATGTTACGCACAATCTAACTTTTCTGTTTTCTATCCACCATTTGCTTGTCTCCATGGTTATGTTATTGCTTTGCCTAGAATATTCCATATTTCCACATTTGATGCTTTTACTTGAGTATCTTTTGCCCCTGTAACTGTACTTTTAATTGAGTAACAAAATTGCGGACCTCATCCACCACTGGTTTATTTTTTATTTTTATATAGGTCCTCCCTACCAAACAGTTTGGAGATCAGAGAAGTGAAGGCCGGAGAAGAGGGAGTTTTTGTACTACGACGCCTTGTCAAGAGAACGCGATTTGGACCCTTTGAGGCTAAAAGAGTCTCCCATTTACAAAGAGAAGGGACATTTCCTCTTAAGGTGGTTCCCTTTTATACAACAGGGACAAATCTTTTCTTGCTATATTATGTTCTACTGTTTCAAGAGCTTAATGATTTGGGAAACGTATTTCATTGTGATTTTTCTGACGAGCATTGTGATTAGATGGTGATTTATGTTTTAAAGGTGCATTGTGTAACTTTTCTGGTGGAGGGTCCATCACCTACTTGAGATGTCATTGTTCTGCCTGGAACGTCCCAAACAGCTCCATCTTAAATTTATTAAATTATAGGTGGTTTTATAGCTCAAAAATACATGCAAAAAAACAAAAAACAAACATTGATTCTGACTGTGAGTGGGGTCGCCTTTCCACAGATCTGACCTGTAACTTGGTTTGGTCTCCATGAAGTTAGAAAGGTTTAATCCCATGCTGTGAAACATTCCAGACAAAGCAATAACATCTCCATGGAGAAAAGCTTTTGACAGACCCTCCACCAGAAAAGTTACACAATGCACCTTTAATAATAATTCTAAGTTCCAATTTTATGTCCAGAAGAAGTGACAAATCACTTTCAGGTCACACAGATCTACAGGGTTTGTAGTATTTATGCAGAATAAGAATTTGTTGTTTGTCAAGGAAATGATAGTACTTTGAAAATGGCAGGTTTTACGATTTGCTAATGGCAAATTTCACTTGGATTGCAATTAACCTCGCAGCTCTAACTGCTACTTTCTCTCACTGATCAGGTTTTCCAAAAAGATGGCACTGTGGTGTGTTTTAACACCAGTAACGAGGAAGACTGTAATTGGATGATGCTCGTGAGACCCGCCACAGACCACAGTCATCAGAATCTGACGGCGTACCAACAAGATGACGATGTGTACTTCAACACCTCACAAGTATGCTAAGATAATCAAACATTCAATTATCAATAAATATGAACTGCTTTGTGATTATATTAGATGTTGCATACATGTTTTTGAATTTGAATTAGATGGAGGGCAGGTTTCTATGTAACTCACTGAAAGAAATATCCAAACTTACTATTCACAAATGTTACTCTTATCATTGTTATTTGTTTGGGATTGGCTCCACAAACTTGCCATATTAAACTTAAGGTTTAAAGTCCTTTCAGTTGAGTTGGGTTGAATAATAGCGCTGCAGTGTGGTGCAATTCTGAAAACATCATTTGACTTTAGTTTATTTATGTTGACAGAGAAGACGTGGAACCAGCTCAACCAATCTATAGTCTGACAGTTTAACAGAAAATTCATAGACTTCTGACCTGTCCTCCAGCTCAGTTTTTAACTATAGGGGGTCCTAGTATGTTGTGAAATGTCATGAACCCAACCTGATGATGTGGCTCTTAGGATGTCCTACCAGGTACTGAGCTGCGAGTATGGTACGGTGCCTTTTATGCTAAGAAGATGGAAAAAACAATGTTAAAACCTCCCCTTCAGCCCCCCTTACCTCCATCAGGTCTGTTTACAAATCTGACACCAAGAAACCTACATTAAAAAAAATGGAAAAAAATAAGAGACCACTGCAAAATTATCAATATTTCTGATTTTACTACTTATAGGTATGTGTTTGGGCAAAAGGAACATTTTTGTTTGAGTCTATAAACTACTGACAATATTTCCCCAAAATTCCAAATAAAAGTATTATCATTTAGAGCATTTATTTGCAGAAAATGACAAATGGTCAAAATAACAAAAAAGATACATGTTTTCAGACCTCAAACAATGCAAAGAAACAAGATCAAATTCATTTTAAAACACCATAATACTAATGTTTACACTTAAGAAGAGTTCAGAAATCAATATTTGGTGCAATAAGCCTTATTTTTAATCACAGCTTTCATGCGTCTTGGCATGCTCTCCACAAGTCTTTCACATTGTTCTTGGGTGACTTTATTCCACTCCTGGTGCAAGAACTGAAGTAGCTCAGTTTTGTGTTTGTGTTGGAATTCAACAGACACTGGAATGGAATGGCTGTAATACATGTAGAGATGCTGATTTCAGAAAAAAATGCAGTGGTCTCTTATTTTTTTCCAGAGCTGTATATTTAAGGATTTGCCATAATAAAAAACTAACTGTCCATAAACATTTGATTTTAGAGAACACTGGAGCTAAATTGCTGACAGATGCTGAAGAGCACAATTCAAGTAGGTTCTGTGTTAAGATGATTCTTACAACTTTACAACTGTTATTATTAAAGATTCCCTATGTAACTTTCTGGTGGAGGGTCCGTTGTCCGCTTGTCTCCATGGAGATGTTATTACTTTGCTTGGAATGTTCCACAGCATAGCATTGATCTCTGTCTTGCACCAATCCAATCAAGTTTATTTATATAGCATATTTCATTAACAAAATGAAAGTGTTGCACAATACTGATATAAAACACCAGGTAAAGCAATAGTATTTCTATAGAGACAAGCAGGTGGTGGACCCTCTATTAAAAAGTTACATAGAGCATCTTTAATTATTGTTTTCCTTTCCCTTAAACAGATGATGTCAAAATGGTGCTTCCAGTCAACCCACAAGAAGACAGTCATGTTTTTCCAGAGGTGGATGGAGGTCCCCCTGCTGCTCCACGCACCCAGAAGAAAGGTCCTGTCCAGGGGAGAAAAAACAGAGGGCGCAGACCCACCATCTCCGCCATTGCAAACAAAAGCAGAGGTAGGATATGTTCTGGGTAAGGCAGTATCTCATCAACAAGTATTTTCATATTACGCAAATTAAATAAAACCAAAAACATAAATGAACAAAAACAGTGAGGCCTCATGTTACGCAAACCTGAGCTTTAAGTTTATAGTAATCCTTTATTACACTGGTCTACACATTTTTGGACTTGATCTGCTTCTGAGATAAAAGTGGCTAAATCTCATTTATATTGAAAAGATTAAATGAAAATCAATTGATAACTGTTCTGGTTAGCTAATGTATTCAAGATATTTAATTATATTGTTTTACATCAAAATCGCATCTGTTTATACAATAGATTTAGGCATTTTTGCTTAAAAATAATATTTATATTTTGAAAATATTTAACTTGCACTTCTTTATCCGTCAAGAAATAAACAAGAAATATCTTAAGACATCAGGTGCACACAATTTCGAGGCATCTCTCTTATGTGAAATCAAAAAATATTTGATGTTAAAACTCTAGACATATTAAAATGAATGTATTGGAATGTGCAGACAGGCTTTCAGAACTGGTTGCTTGTAGACACACTGTACCTTCTGATAAACTACTGTTTTTGCCTTATTTTGCATAAATTTCCTATTATGACCCAATACTATATCTTGGAAACTATAGCCAATCAGCACTTCTGACTTACTTTTTCTTTATTAGTGACCTAAACCAAGAAAAATGTCACTACTTTTGTTCCGGAAGCATTTTGCTTGTAGACCAGTGTTATTAGTCTGTCTACATTTTCAAAACTCAAAATGTCCTGTTCCACCTTGTGATGCCATGTAGCGTTTTACCTACCTTTTGGAGTTTAAAAACACAGTGGAGCAATATGGGACCTTTAACAAAATTTACAAATACACTTATAGAAAAGTGCTCAACAATTATTGCATGTATCTTTTATATGCACTTGAAGGGATGTTTTTTATTGTTTGTAGTATTAAGCCTATGATAATATTTGAGCTGTAGTTGGACAAATAATTAACTAATTATGCTATTTATTGCTGACCACATTATAATATTGTTTACTTTTTTTTTTTTTTACTGGAATTAGCCTACTTTAGAATTATTATTATTCTAATTATATAAAGGATTTTATTTTTCTGTATTCACTGTATTGAAATCACTTCTGTTTCTCTTGCCATAAATACAGTTTCAAAGCCAATAAAACACAGTTCAGTTTTGGAGGAATCTGAAATGACACCAGAGATGGCACTAGTTGAAAGCATTGCCCCAGCCCACGATACAGAGGCTGAGCCGACCACCAAGAGGCCCAAACTTCGAGAGCAAAAGAAGGTGTACCGCTGCTCCTTGTGCAGCAAAATTTTCCAGAACAGTAGCAATTTGAACAGACACATCCGCTCCCATGGTGAGACAGACACACGACATATGGAAACATAATAAAGACAATATTATATATAAATATATGTTATATTTTAGGGGACAAACTGTTTAAATGTGACGACTGTGACAAGTTATTTAGCCGCAAAGAAAGCCTGAAGCAGCACATCTCTTATAAGCACAGCAAGACAATGGTGAGTACCTCTTCAAAGCAAGTTTTGTTTTAGTGCCTGTTTTATGTGTGTAATGTGTGTGTATTGTTCACCAGCCCGATCTGGAGTACAAATATAAGTGCAACACCTGTGAGAAATCCTTTCGTCTAGAAAATGCCTTGAAATTTCACAACTGCAGAACAGGTAAATACTAATAATACTAATAATAAATAATAATACACTTTAAGGGTCCATGGCCTGAAACAGGTTCATCTCACACTCCTAAAGTGAGTGCGGTTTGGAAGTGTCCGACCCCAGGCTGACCTGTGCAGTTCACAGTGCAAGTTATAGTGCTTGAAATTGGTTTAAAAGTGCTTTTCATCAAAAGGGCATTTCAGAGCTAGCTATTGGAAATATTCGTCTAAGAAAGGTGAACTGGAACTTAATATCAACAACACTTCTCCTGACTCTGTCTGCACATTTTAGCCGTGGTCTGTGGGCTGCTCTGCTCCACCAGCATGCTTAGTCTTCTCGGTACATTTAGCCACAGGTGAAGGAAAGACCACTGCGAGCAGCCCCAGGGAGTGTTTTCATGTAGCTCTGTAAACTTGAAGCCGGTTGTCATGGAAATAACTTCTGGTGGTCAGCTGATCTCTTCTCATGTGGGTCATGTGGGTCATGGGGCGGCTGACACAACAGTGAAGTTAAATCTAGTGTGCACTGCAACTGCTCCACAGAGTGCAGTACTGTGTGAAAACACCCTTAAACATTTATGTACTATGAAACTGAGCCAAACAAGTTTGAAATATTTCCTCCCTTTAGAGATGTTTAAGGCAGTCCCTTACCAGGGCCCTGTCAAACCTGAAGAAGCTACGTAAAGGTCCCATGACATGGTACTTCTTGATGCTTTTATATGGTGCCTTAATGGTTCCCTAATACTGTAAATGAATCCTTCTTCAAAATCAACACTCAGTGCATGAGAAAGACACATGTTCAGAGTCAGAATATCTCTCTCTGAACGACTCATTCTGGGCCTTGTTGCTTGAATGCAAATGAGAAGGACACAGATAGGTTAGAGGAGCGGGTGGGGGGGGGTGGGGGGCAAATGCTCCTCTGGTTCCGCTGCGCTGTGCGCTGTCTCCCACTTCCGCGTTTTAAGCGCGAAGGAAGAAAGGAGAGGAATTTCAATGAAAAAAACACATTTTCACAGAAAATAAAATTAAACCACTGCTGTTTCAGAGGTCCAGAGGGTCAGGTAAAGGACTTCCGAACTTCAGAATTGCCCGTTTGAGCTGTGTTTTTTTCTAATGCAGAAAAGGACCGCAAATGCTCAGTTTAAACATTTCGCAACTTTTAGCCATGGGGGGGGGGGCCTAAACAGGGTAGGGGAGCTCACATTATGCCATGGGACATTTAAATGTGTGGTGAATGGTATTCACTCTTTAAAAAAAAAATCTTTTGTCCAGTTTCAACTTTCTTTTGCTTTGGACTAGGACTACTGAACTGCACTCTATAAAATGTAGTTTATTTTTATTTTTACAGATGACAAGACCTTCCAGTGTGACATCTGCTCGCGGTTCTTCTCCACCAACAGTAACCTGTCCAAGCACAAGAAAAAACATGGAGACAAACTTTACTCCTGTGAGATCTGCAACAAGATGTTTTACCGCAAAGATGTGATGCTCGAACACCACCGGAGACACGGCGTGGGTGAGTCTGCTTTTCATCTACCTGTGTTCCTATTTTTGTCATTGTCATATTTTTGCTGACTAAAACTAGATTAAAATGTAATCAGAAAGACTAAAACTAAAACTGCATTATACACATTTTTTGTCAGCTTACAATTTAAAGTTGACATTTTTGCCGACCAAATCAAAAAATAATTATGCCACTTAATCTTTTGACAAATTAACACATGTTTGAATATAAAGGTTTTAGAGCATTTAGGCAAACTAGATTAACATAAAAGTTTGTAAAAGTTTGTGAAATGTAATGAAACTGCTATAGTTTATTCAGATGAAAATATAAATAGAACTACCAGGTCTTAAAATGAGATGCTGTATTATTTGGTATAACATCATCTAATGAAGATCTGTAAACATTTGGTGATTCACTTAAAGGTGGTCTGTGTCTGTCAGAGGGTTAATTATTTGCTTCTGCTCTTTTCTGTGGTATTAAACATATCTATCTCCGTGGAGTGAAGCATGTGGCAGTAGCAGGCACATTTACATATCAGATCTGTGTAAGAATGCATGCTTTTGAAGGTATTTTTGAACAATAGATAGGTTTAACGCCATACTGTGGAATATTATAGACAAAGCAATAACATCTTTTGCTATTTAAATGTGTATATAGTAAAGCAGAGAGTAAAATATTAGTATATCTGTAGTTTTGTACTTTTCTTTGCTACTGTTTTGCTATTATACTGTATTAAATAGTGCCTTAAAATGCCAATATTATGCTATTTTCAGATCTATGTTGTAATGTTGTTTCCTCATCACAAACATACCTGGAGTTGTGTTTTGTTCATTCATACATACACAGTCATGTAATATAAGGCTTATAATTAAAAAAACAACAACATGTGGTTGACATGTGGTCTGCCCTGTTCCTAAACATAAACTGTATTTGTACACAGGGGCCAAAAACACAAAGAGAGAAGATCTGGAGGCCAACAGTGAAGAGAACATCAAGTACAGAAAGGAGCCATCGCCTTGTCCAATCTGTGGAAAGGTTACAATTGCACATCAGAAATGAAATCTGTCACCAAGGGCATGACGTCTGAGTGCTAAGTGCCTAACGCAGTATTTTGTTTACACAGGTGTTCTCCTGCAGGAGCAATATGAACAAGCACCTGCTCACTCACGGAGATAAGAAATACACTTGCGAGATCTGTGGCCGCAAGTTCTTCAGAGTGGACGTGCTTCGGGATCACATCCATGTCCACTTCAAGGTAATTAAAGGTGCACTGTGGAACTTTTGTGGTTGAGGGTCCACTGCAGTGCTCGTCTCCATGGAGAGGAGATTAAGGCTGCTTCCCATTACGCTGTCTTACCCCTTCCCCTTTATCTACGTCTTTGTCTTGACCCTCGATAATGAGCTGAGAGGTCTAGGGGTACAAATGTTCCCCTAAGAAATGGGACACCACTCGATTACCGTTTGCGTCATCATCCCTTGCCTCTACCTGGCTGCTACGTCTACAGAGGCGACAACAACTGACGCAAACAAACGTGAACAAATGTCAAGGATTATCGGGTACCTCAGTTCAGTGATAACGTCGGCTAAACAGACATCACTACAATTAAAACTCTAACAACAGTTCATTAAAAGTAACGTAGAACATAAGCGTCATAATTGTAAACCATGCTAAACTGTTAATCGATAATTACAACTGCTGAAAATACATTTATGAGACTCCTTGGCTGGTCGATGTGACGCTGCCATCCTGATCCCAAAACCTGCCTGAGCTTGTAGGCGTACCCCTTCGTTTCAAGTCTGGTTGAGAGCTTACTTCGTTTCAAGGGGTATGTAGCTCTCGGTCGTGGCTCTAGGCCTTGATCAAAATTAAAATCAGGACACTCCTTGCCCTCATATGAACGTGCAAAACCAAGGGGTAGGGGTAAGACGAAGGGACAGAGAAATGGGACGCAGCCTTAATACTACCATAGACACAAGTAAGTAATGCCACCAGGCCAAGATGCAGGTGAGATCTGTGGAAAGGTGACTTGCATACAGGAAGAATGTATATTATGAATGAATGAATGTATATTTAACATATTTTATGTACTGAGCAATAAAAACACCTGTTGTTGAATAAAAGCAAAATAGAAAAGTTTAATGCAAAACTGGAATATTTATATCTCTATGGAGACAAGTAAGAGGCGAACTCTCCACTAAAAAAGTTGCATTGTGGCTCTTTTAATGAACTGAAATTTTCCTGCAGCCAATTTTTAGAATATAGGTGCCATTACAATAAAACCCCTTGAGAAATTTATAGCATAAAAATCTGTACAGTTACTCTGGAATTTTAGGAATTTTTTGCAACATGGCATTGCGTGTCAAATCATGTTCCTTTATTTATTACTTAGAAACATCCATTAATTACCTTAAGGTGTCTTTTTGCCTCTCATTTCAAACGCTAACAACATCACATTTAACCTTTTACATAGAAAAAGAACCCCAACGTATTTTATGTTCAATAATATTCAGTTCATTTTGTAAAGCCCAAAATAGCAACAACAGTCAGCTTGTAGGGCTTCAGAAAATTGATTTCACCAACAAAAAGTAATTGATCAATATGAATTTTAATAAAAGTTAACCAGTAATACAAAAGAGATCAGGCTTATATCCAGTGTTGTTGTTTTTCTTAGGACATTGCACTTATGGATGAGCAGGAACGAGAAGACTTCATTAAGAAAATTGGGATTTCTGCAGAGGACAGTGAAGAAACAGATGAGGAAGATGAGTTAGAGGATCCTGATCGACACAAATACAACTGCAAAAAATGTCAAGTAAGAATAGATAGATCCTGTATGTATGTACGTGTTTAGGGCTGAATGATTACAGAGAAATATCTAATTGCGATTTTTCAAGCACCATTCTACTCCATTGACTATAGAAAAATGGACATAGCTAACCCCTAGCCGCCACGTTCTATATAGGAAGTGAGCATGGGGGCACATCCGGCTCCATTGACTTTGGCTCCAATTAGCTTTACATTGAAATACTGTCACCCCTCTCTCTAACTGCTGCAGTGAGGGTCATTTTGGTCTTAAAATGTTTGTATTGACCCGCTCTACATGATCCTTGCTATTTTGTCAATAAATAAATTCCTATTCTTAATATGGAACTCGGCTCCAAATTCACCCCTATAACTGCTACCCTTGTGAGCTTCATTTGACTGGAGCCGTATACTATAGGTGACGTCACACTCCCTTAGTCCACTTCTTTATACAGTCTATACTCTACTCCAGTCTATGTACAAGTGTGTAACGTTGTGCTTTTGTCTCAGCTGTCGTTTGCGAAGGGTAAAGAGTATCTGAAGCACATTATGGAGCAGCACAAAGAGCGTGGTTACGGCTGTGGCATCTGTAACCGACGTTTCGCTCTTAAGGCCACGTACAACGCACATCTGGTCATCCACAGAGAGCAGCTGCCTGACCCCGCCGTGCAAAAGTAAGAGTTTCTCCTCAACAGCAATAACAGCATGCATTTTAAATTCATTATCATAGGTAAAATGGGTCATTATTAGGATTGTGCAAAATAATCGTCATGACAATGCATCGCGATACTAACTTTCACAATATACTGCATCGATTCTTGATGCCAAAAATCGATTATTATTAATTAATAATTTAATATTTAATAATTTAATATTAATAAATAAATAAATTAATTATTAGTTTAAAAAAAATTATAAATCCTATGCACTTTTTTCTTTGTGAAAGGGTATTGTTTGTTATGATGGTAGCTACCTCCAAAATGGCAAATGTTTGAACATCATTTTTTGTTTTAGAAAAAATCCTATGCACTTTTTTGTTATTGGTTTGGTTTATTTGTTTTTGTTATTCAATAAATTCAGTTATGAATTGAGTTGCTCAGAGTTATGTATCAATTGAAGACACTACCCAGATACACAGCCACTGATATTTAAGTTATCCTCTTTTTTTTTTGGTACATTTTCACTGAAGTATGTTGAATATATTGCAATGCATCGCAATAATTCAAGTATCATGATGCATCGTGATAGTATCGCATCGTGGCATATGAATTGTGATTCGAATTGAATCGTGACTTCTTTGCCAATACCCACCCCTAGTCATTATATTACATTCTGTTCATTGTTCACGGCAATATTGATCTATAACAGCTTGATTAATAGAAACAAGCCCATTGACTTTCTGTTCAAAACTGCAGAACTGAGAGATCCAGCCCCTTCATAGTGGTATCTCACAGTAGCAAGCAATGGGTTTTCTTTCATGTTTTTTTGGGGGGGGGGGATTGCCATGTGACATTTCTGAACCTGGCAGGTAGTACGATTTTTTTTGAATAATCACAAGTAAAAACAGAAACGGCAGTTTTCTGAGCACTCAAATGCAGGACAACACAGGATTATCTATGTCCCCCTGAAAAAATTTGTCTGTTAGATACATCCACCCGTGTGAGGTTTGTGGGCGCATTTTCAATAGCTACGGAAACCTGGAGAGACATAAGATCATCCACACTGGTGAGTAAACGTATGTAGTGAGATTACTGACCACTGACCATGTTACAATCACAATACTGTCCATGTCTTATTATAGGGGTCAAAAGTCACAGCTGTGATAAGTGTGGCAAATCATTTGCCAGAAAAGACATGCTGAAGGAGCACCTGAGGGTCCATGATGACATCAGAGACTACCTGTGTGCCGAATGTGGCAAAGGTAACCTATAGGTTGCCTATAGTCTCATATAGACTGAAGGGCAGCAACTAACAAAAAATTATTTTAGTCGACTAGTCACCCATTATCAGATGATTACGTCTATAGATGTACTTTTTTTTTTTACCAAATAAAGGTTCAGATATGGTGACTGATAATGTCATTTGCCATGTGTTTTACAGTGTATATTGACCAGTTCAAAGCCTGATCTTGTCAGATCTCAGAAGCTAAGCGTGCCTTTTTTATGTTCTGTGCTGCATATTACAGTATTTGATTGTTTTAAGGTATGAAGACTAAGCACGCTCTGAGACATCACATGAAGCTCCACAAAGGCATCAAAGAGTATGAGTGTAAAGAGTGTAACCGCAAATTTGCTCAGAAAGTCAACATGCTGAAGCACTACAAGAGGCACACAGGTGAGAGTCTGTCTTCTGTGCTCTTACTGTAAATACATCAAACTCCATAGGATTTGTTAGGCCAGTTTCTGAAATCAGGGAGACAGGATACAGCTCCTGAAACACAAGTCTTTGTAAAGTTTTGTCAAAGTGTGGGGTTTTGGCTGGATAGGCAATACTTTGGGTAATTATTAAGGCCCAGCCTCCCCGGTTTGTAGGTTTTTTGGAGCTGAGGGGGTGAGAGAGGACATTACAGTAGCCTTACACACCAGAATCATGTGACTACACTGATTGTTATGGTTCTTTTATGTTTCCTTTAGGCATAAAAGACTTCATGTGTGAACTGTGTGGGAAAACCTTTAGTGAGAGGACAACTCTGGAGACACATAAGCTCATTCATACTGGTAAGCTAAAGCTAAAAACACTGTGGTATTGTGTGCAGAGGATTTATTTGTTTGTTTATTCGCATGTAGTGGGTAAGACCTGGACATGTCCAACATGTGACAAAAAGTATCTGACGGAGTACATGCTGCAGAAGCATGTGCACCTGACCCATGAGAAGGTGGAGGCACAGTCATGTGACTTATGTGGGACAAAGGTGTCCACCCGTGCCTCAATGAACAGACATCTGCGCCGCAAACACCCCGAAGTGAGGCTCAGAATTGTGGTAAT
The DNA here is from genome assembly GCA_036785185.1 of Paratrypauchen microcephalus. NCBI lineage: Eukaryota > Metazoa > Chordata > Actinopteri > Gobiiformes > Gobiidae > Paratrypauchen > Paratrypauchen microcephalus. The sequence goes on along the minus strand of JAVJIX010000007.1, from coordinate 9,725,109 downwards.
GTTAATGCACTTTTAAAGACACAGAAATGAGTGCTGGTGTTGTGTTTAGTTGGTCTCTATGAGAATGGATGAATTTGACGATCTGCAGGAACCTTCAACTATCAGTGACTCCTCAATCAGCATTGTGCAGGTTAGAAATATTTCTACTTTAAGTTTTGTAATCAAACAGGCACATATTTTGAATATTTTCTACTATTAATTTCTCTAGCCCACTCTTACTCTGGAAAAGGACTCTTTGTCTCAAGCGAGACCCAGCCGACTGCCTCGTAACACCAAGAAGAAGCAAAGAGCTCAAGCAGATCCAGAACTGTCTGACCCAGATGACTTTGTGGATTTCACTGCAACAAAACAAGAGTCCCTGCCTGAGTTTAGAACAGTCATTGTTGGAGAGGAGACAGAGACCAGCTCTGCAGTCCAGAGCATTCAACAGGTAGAGTTAAAAAAGGTTAATGGGTTTAATGTACTACATTTGTTTGTAATGAATACAAAAGTTGCTTTCTCCACACAACTTTTCTATGTATAGGCGCACAGTAAGTAAAATATGAACCACAGTCACTAAATAAAGCATTTTGTTTCCTCATTTTAAGGTGGTGGTCCTGGCTGACCCAAATGTGTCTGCTGCCTCGTCCTCTAACAGCTCAGTGGGTCTGACAAACATAACTGTGACTCCCATCACCAGCACGCCCCCAACTCAGTTCACTAGCCTTCAGCCTGTGGCTGTGGGTCACCTGGACAACCCCATCCTCACCGTGACCTTTGACACAGTCAGTGGCTCCGCCATGCTTCACAACCGCCCTGCGGAGCTGGTCCCAGAGACAGTGGGCCCCACAGCAGCCCCTCAGTCTGTGGCTCACTTCATTAACCTCACCACTCTGGTCAATCCTTTGAGCCATCCTCTGGAGCCTCCCACTCTCACCTGGAGACCTGTCCCACCAGCAGAGGGCAGCACTGTCAGCGCAGGGGCAGAGGCTTCTGTGGAGAACCAAGACAATCAGAACCAAGAGCTAGGACAATCTGGACCGAGCCAGTCTCCTGTTACTCAAGCGAGTGGTTCATCTCAGCCAATGTTTAGCTACTTAAAACCTGAGGCGCTGGACGCTTCTCATCACATTACATAATCTTTGTAATACATTTGTATTCACTGTAGAGTTAAACAGAACTCGCGCTGATTCCTCTCCACTGGACTTTTTAAATATTAGTACTTGCTGACAAAATGTAGCCAGATTTTTATTTTCTCACACATCAAAACCAAAGCATTTTGATACATTTGGGAATGCCTTCTGTCTAAGCCTTTAAACTGCATGGCTATAATATCCATTGGTTACCCATCTGTTATTCAGTCAAACCTGACACTGGTAAAATGAACTGAAATGAATTGTAGTATCCTGTGAAAAATTATTTTTGAATGTTGTATTTTGCATTTTCTCATTCCTTGGAAACATGCTGAAAACCTTTTATACTTAAAAAGTAAATACAATTTAATATGTTGGTGTGTTTTGTATAGGCAGCATATGTACTGAATTTTTGGTTATAATATAGTCACATTATCACAATAGTTTAACAGTTAAACTTTAACTTTTAAATTACAAGTGAAGAGAACCTGAGAGTAAAAATAGTATTTGAAGATACACTAGAGGGCGTCACTGAATGGAGTTCAGGCCAATGACTGCAAGTTCAACCTCACTGCTCCAAATTATGGGGAAAATGTACTTCTATTATGAATGCATTTATGTAGCAAAATATTACTGGCAAAGGTGGCAGAGTAGTCAAAAACTCTACTGGATTTAGAGTACCATTTCTCAAGTAGCATCTGATTTATACTTTGAAACAGATGTAATTGGAAGGATATGCACACGATGTCTTATTTGGAAAACATAGAGGACAAATATTAGAAAAAGTTCCTTAAAGGTGCACTATGTAACTTTTAGGTTGGATAAGCTCAAAAACAGGCCCTCTGGCTGTGAGTGGGGTTGCCACTGTCTTGGTCTGGTTTGGTCTCCATGAAGATAGAAAAGTTTAATGCCATACTGTGAAACATAGAGAAAAGCATTTGATGGACCCTCCACTAGAAATATTACACAATGCCCCTTTGAGTATCTAGTGGAGGTGAGTAGAATTCAAAACAAAATATGATTAACGTAGGAGTAAGAGTAATGAAAAGTACAGTTTATTTAAAAGTTACTCAGGTAAATGTAATTGAGAAGACCAAACTTGTCTACTCACAAAAGCACTGCTGTATTTATTGTTATGGCTGCTGTTTCCAAAATCACATTTACACTTAAGTTACACCTTTAATATTATGTTAAAAGGCTCATTCACACTTCCTCCTAGTTTCACCTTGAAGCACCTGCATATGCTAATGGATGTGTTTTCGATCTGCAGAGAGGGGTGTGTGAAACTGACCCACCCAGCAGAGTGTGTGTATATACACTCAACAAAAATATAAACACAACACTTTTGTTTTTGCTCCCATTTTTCATGAGATGGACTTAAAGATCTAAAATTCATTCCAGATACACAATATTACCATTTCTCTCAAACATTGTTCACAAATCTGTCTAAATGTGTGATAGTGAGCACTTCTGCTTTGCTGAGATAATCCATCCCACCTCACAGGTGTGCCACATCAAGATGCTGATCTGACATCATGATTAGTGCACAGGTGTGCCTTAGACTGCCCACAATAAAAGGCCACCCTGAAATGTGCATTTTTTTTTTTTTTTTTTTTGCTTTATTGGGGGTCTGTGGACTCAGAACCAGTCAGTATCTGGTGTGACCACCATTTGCCTCATGCAGTGCAACACATCTTCTTCGCATAAAGTTTATCAGATTGCCAATTGTGGCCTGTGGAATGTTGGTCCACTCCTCTTCAATGGATATTAGTGGGAGCTGGTACACGCTGTTGTATACGCCGGTCAAGCACATCCCAAACATGCTCAATGGGTGACATGTCCAGTGAGTATGCTGGCCATGCAAGAACTGGGACATTTTCAGCTTCCAAGAATTGTGTACAGATCCTTGCAACATGGGGCCGTGCATCATCTTGCTGAAACATGAGGTGATGTTCATGGATGTATGGCACAACAATGGGCCTCAGGATCTCATCACGGTATCTCTGTGCATTCAAAATGCCATCAATAAAATGCACCTGTGTTCTTCGTCCATAACAGATGCCTGCCCATACCATAACCCCACCACCACCAGCCACTTGATCCACAACATTGACATCAGCAAAGCGCACACCCACACGACGCCACACACGATGTCTGCCATCTGCCCTGAACAATGTAAACCGAGATTCATCCGTGAAGAGAACACCTCTCCAACGTGCCAGACGCCATCGAATGTGAGCATTTGCCCATTCAAGTCTGTTAAGACCCCGATGAGGACGACGAGCATGCAGTTGAGCTTCCCTGAGACTGACAGTTTGTGCAGAAATTGTTTGGTTATGCAAACCAATTGTTTCAGCAGCTGTCCGAGTGGCTGGTCTCAGACGATCTTGGAGGTGAACCTGCTGGATGTGGAGGTCCTGGGCTGGTGTGGTTATACGTGGTCTGCGGTTGTGAGGCCGGTTGGATGTACTGCCATATTCTCTGAAATGCCTTTGGAGACAGCTTATGGTGGAGAAATGAACATTCAATTCACGAGCAACAGATCTGGTTGACATTCCTGCTGTCAGCATGCCAATTGCACGCTCCCTCAATGCTTGTGACATCTGTGGCATTTTGCTGTGAGACAAAACTGCACATTTCAGAGTGGCCTTTTATTGTGGGAAGTATAAGGTACACCTGTGCACTAATCATGATGTCAGATCAGCATCTTGATGTGGCACACCTGTGAGGTGGGATGGATTATCTCAGTAAAGCAGAAGTGCTCACTATCACACATTTAGACAGATTTGTGAACAATGTTTGAGAGAAATGGTAATATTGTGTATCTGGAATGAATCTTAGATCTTTGTCCATCTCATGAAAATGGGAGCAAAAACAAAAGTGTTGCGTTTATATTTTTGTTGAGTGTATATATATATATATATATATATATAATTTTCTCATAGTTGTACCATGTACCGTACCTTTATGGTGGGGTCTACCCCCTGTTTGTCTCTATGGGAATGTTATAATATGGTATTAAACTCTATTTTGCATTAATTCAATCACAAAACCTTTGTTGCCAAAAATACATTTAAAACATACATTCACACACATATGACCTGTAACTTGGTTTTATGGCATATATCTCCTTGTCTCTAAGGGGATGGATATGCTTAATGCTATACTGTGGAACATTCTAGGGAAAAAAACAATAATCCCCATGGAGAATGATTTTATATATATTTAACTTTGTTAAGATATTATTTACTTAAATTATGTGGTCTATTCTTCAAAATTGTACTTGGTGTGGCTGTTTGGACGACTTCTATTTGAGAATATTTGTATTTATGTATTTAAATCTATTCAAACTTGGTTACAATTTTCCATTTTACAAACTGTAAACAATATCCTCAACAAACACGTTGGACAACGTGAAAACATGAAACTTGATTTCATGATTATAAACTCTCCATCTTGATTAAAATTGCCCGGTGTGGTGTAAATGTACAGAAATGGTGAAGTCTTAATCTTGTGACAGGCGTTTAAGAGACCAGATCTGTGTCTGCAGTTATTGAAACAGAATCCATCCTTCTCATTTGTGTTGAAAAGATAAATTCACACATTTCCATACCTGGCTGCTATCACATATCACTCCTATTGTTAACGTATATTCCCTCTTCTGACCTAAGGAAATGCTGGCTGGATAATGGCCCAATACACAAAAGCTCTGTTTATGAAAAAAGACATTCCTGACGTTTGGATTCGGGCAAATTGCACAGATTATTTTCGCCTTTTCTTAACTGAAACTTGATGATGTCCAGACTGCAGGGTGTATGGTTAACAATAGTGTACAGGAGCATACAGTGACAGCCACATGCCTTGTGGACTCTCATATTTTTCCACAGTTTTCCTAAACGGGAAGTGACGTCCACGCGCCGGCCCCGCCCCCTTTCACCTGGAGAGAGGGCGGGGCCACGTGAGTCAGGCAAGAGGAAAAACAAGGAAGAAAAAACTCACAACAGGCAGGTCTGTGCGCGACTCCACTCCTACGTATTTCTAATTGGAGTCAAAGGGAAGACCGAACCAACTACTGAAACATTTCGAGCCTAAATATGGATGTTGCAGAGTCTCCCCATGGGAATATGGGGCTTTTAAGGACCTTTGGTTCGTCCGAGTTTGGGTGCTGGGAGAAGATAGGATCCGGTGGCTTTGGACAAGTTTACAAAGTGCGGCACATCCAGTGGAAAACATGGCTGGCTATAAAGTGTCCCCCCTGCCTTCATGTGGATGACAAGTAAGTCCCAGCTGTTTTCATGTTATTAGACAAATGTTATTAATCCATAAGGAATATTGGGCTACTTAGATATAGTATTAGTATTTTTATGTATATACTTATGTCTCCTCTGACACAGGTCTATTGCTCTTTGGTTGCTATTCCATTTATTTTATTGTTTTCTTTTTACCCTGTTATATATTATATATTATATTTGTTGACTGAGCTACCGTACCCAAAACAATTTCCCTTGTGGATCAATAAAGTTTGTCTAAGTCTAAGTCCAATATACGATCAAAGAGCAAATCATTGTAGTAATTTTAACTAAATCATTGCAGTAATAATAAATAAAAGTAAATAATAGTGTCAGATAGGCTAATATACTGATGTTTTATACTAAATCAAATAAGTAACTTTTTTTTTTAGATTGCTGTTTTAGGTTGGGTTATAGTTGTTTGAATCTACACATCAACTCTAGTTTGATCTGGATTATGATTAAACTTCACAACAAAAATCAGATTAAGAACGTGTAATGTTAAAAAGTCCCCCTCTTATAGATTTTCTGGTATGATTTACACCCAGAGCTTGGTTCATTATCAGTGTGTCCTCAGGCTAAAGGAGGCCCACACTGCCTAGAGCCAAAGTAGTTTACCTATTTAACAAGAACAGTAAAAGTTTTTTAAATTTATTTCGGGCAAGTAAGCAATTTACATTCTTTTACATGTGCATATGCAAAAGTGCAATCGTAACAGAAATAACAACAAAAAAAACATTTGCCTAAAAAGGAAAGGGAAGAAGAAAACTTATTTAATCCCACCCCGTCTTCTTATTTAGCATAATGAACTTTCTTTTGCATTCTTCAGACATTTTACTTTAGACCATATGAACTATTTACAAGTGAGGACAATGAGTCACAGCTATAGCTTGGTAACATAACTATTACTATATTGCAATAATACAAAAGGATACCAACAATGGTAAAGAAATTAAGAATACCAACAATGGTAACAGACGGCAGATACAAGTAATTTAATGGACAGAACATACCAACAAAAGTAAGGAAACATTTAATTAGAGCAATCAATTCAACCTTGATTGCTCTAATCAATGATGACATTGGCTTTTGTACAAAATTCTTTGAACTAGGCTAATATGTAAAAAGAACAAATGACTTTTATCAAACCTGTGTTCAGTCTGAATGAAAAGGAACAGCGAATATGACCTAGATTAATTTTAGTTGGGGTTAAATCAATGGGAAGTTTACTTTACCAGCTGGCCATGCAATCGGGTTATCATACACATAACATTAATATAAAACATTTGCGATGCATCTGCCACTTTATAGTTGCAGAATGTTGGTGCATTTTGATTTAGTGCCTTAAAATGAGGAACAAGCCGGGTAGTTTTTAGTAGCAGAGGTGAATGCAGATTGAACCAATATTGACTACCTCATCATCAGAACCAAAAGAGGATGTTGCTGATGTTTCTCAAAATGTAAGAGATCATTTCAAACCTGTGGCATGACTTTAATCTTTTGTTGAATCTGAAGATGTTATCACACACACACACACACACACTCTCTCTCTCTCACAAACACACACTCACTCACAAACACACACACACACAGAGCGGCTCTGACTCAAAGCCACCTTTGTCTGCTCTGGTTGAAGGCTGCGGTTGTGTGGCACAGACAATAAAAGAAGCGGTTGAACCGGTCATACCGGGCCTCTCTTGCAGCAAGGAAATTGTTTGGTTCTGTGGAGAAGTACTTGGGATTATAGGGCCTTATTTGACAACTGTGTGTTATTGCATATGGTGAGATCTTTCTACACACTGTTGTGGATTGTTCTCCTCCTATAGAACTTAAATCCCGAAGAAACCTGATCCCGGGTCCAGGCTCTAAACAGCTCTAATGTGGACCTGTTTTCATTGAACATTGTACTGAACACAATTCCCAGTCCAACTCACCTACATCAGGCTTTTAAGGGCCCTGCTATGAATGCAGTGAGTGTATCTTGCACAGATCTGCCCTCATTACCAGATGCCTTTAAAGACAGCCTCAGATGCATGTGTGCATTGAAGGCATGACTGACCGGAGCAGTTTGTTTGAAGTGTGTCAGTGTGGCCATTGCACTGATAAGGCAGCTGTGCAAAGGTTCAGCTGCACAGAACAAGAGCTCTGTTTTACCTCCTGCATTTTGTGGAGGTTTCAAGTGTTCATGGAATGTCCTCCAGGCCTTAAAAATCCTAGCCTGAAGAGAAATATGTAGATGAATTGGTTAATTCATTCTAATGGCCCCACTGCTCTGGATTATTTTCTGTGTTTGTTGTGGCTGATAACATTGTTTCATCTAGTTTAAATACAAACAGGTGTAATGTTTCATCACTAAAATCTCTAAAATGTGATAAAATATCACATGTGTTTGATCCAGTTTATGGAGTATAAAACCTTTCCTTTCCAGGGACCGCTCCGAACTGCTCGCTGAGGCAAAGAAGATGGAAGCAGCAAAGTTCCGGTACATTTTGCCGGTGTATGGGATCTGTGAGGACCCCCAGGGGCTGGTCATGGAGTACATGGAGACAGGATCTCTGGAGACTCTTCTGGCCAACGAGCCGCTGCCCTGGGAGCTGCGCTTTCGCATCATCCACGAGACTGCAGTGGGAATGAACTTCCTGCACTGCATGAACCCTCCTCTTCTCCACCTAGACCTCAAGCCAGCCAACATCCTGCTGGACGCACACTACCATGTCAAAGTAAAAACGGATTCTTATCTCTGAATTAAAAATGTTTTTGTTTTTACTTAATAATACTGTACTTGTTTTAGTTGATTTAGCCAAATATCCACTTTCTTGCCTTAAAGTACAATTTAAAGCCTCTTTTAAAGTTTTCTACTTGCCTGCATTTACTACAGTGAGAGGTTATGTACTCTGTGAGCCCTTTAAAAATGACAGCTCCACATGCTTTGGGCAGACAGGTGTCCAATCCTTTAACAACCAAACCTATGGGAAGGTAATGGGTGGGAATTCATTCTCCAGTTTAATATCTGGATGTAAACAGCTCGACTGGGCCTGTCCTGACAGGATTGTGTAACTCCTGTTAAAGCTCCTGTGCCTGCGTGTGGGTGTGCACAAACGTGACAAACCTCTCCTGCTGCTGCATGCTGGGACATGGCCTTTCCGTTGCACTGAAGGCATCATAAGAACTTAGCTGTCACATTTATTATACAATATGGCTCTAATTAGTCATAGGTGTCATGAATAGTACGGTGTTTTTCTAATGGCGGTATCATAAAAATGTCTCCTTGTCCCAGATCTCAGATTTTGGCTTGGCACGGTGGAACGGGCTGTCTCGTGGTGATGATATCAGCAGGGACGGGTTCTGTGGCACAATCGCCTATTTGCCTCCGGAGAGCATCATCGAGAAGGACCGAGTGTCTGACACCAAACACGATGTTTATAGGTGAGTTTTACTGGACTTCACAGTGGCCTTGTTCACATGCACATCAAAATCTGATTACAGAAATCAGATTATAGAGTGACTTAAGATTGGGGACCATGATCAGAAAGTAATTGGATGTATAACTCTAAAAATCTGATGGAACTGTGCGAGTGATACACTTTTTATTATCTGATTGATATAACAAAACATATGTCCTTTTTTTTTTCTTTTTTTTTTACAGCTTTTCTATTGTTATCTGGGGGATACTAACACAGAAGAAGCCCTACCAAGGTAAGCTAAGTTAATAATTAATTGTTGATTTTAAAGATCCCATGACATGGTACTTCTTGATGCTTTTATATGGCGCCTTAATGGTTCCCTAATACTGTAAATGAATCCTTCATAGCCTCATGAACACAGTCAGAGTCATAAATATCTCTCTGAAATGCTTTATTATGGGCGTTGTTGCTTGAATGCAAATGAGGAGGACAGAGACAGGCCAGTCCACCGGGTGGGGGTGTGGCCAAATACGCCACTGTTTCCTCGTTTAGCAGTGCGCTGGCCCCACTTCTGCGTTTAAGCGCGGAGGAAGATATGAGATGATTTCCATTAAGAAAAACACATTTTCACAGAAAATAAAATTAAACCACTGCTATTTCAGAGGTTCGGAGGCTCGGATAAAGGACATCCGAGCCTGGAAACATTCTCACGTGTCTCCAGGCAAATAAAAAAAACGCATCTCGCATTGCGTAGCTCGTTTGTGGTCCAAACTCTCTGGGCGTTATTTCCAGAGACGGTGGGTAGACATCCAGACGGTGGGTGGAAACCTTTCCGCGAGTGTGACGTCAGAAAGTTCCCTTGTTCAGAATCGCCCGTTTGGGCGCAGAAAAGGATCGCAAATGCTCAGTTTACACATTTCGCAACTTTTAGCCGTGGGGGGTGGGGGGGCATAAACAGGGTAGGGGAGCTCACATTAACGTTCAAAAACCTCAAAGTGAACATTTCATGCCATGGGACCTTTAAGAAGGCATCATAACAAGTAATCCAAATAAAACTGCCCGATTTAGACCCTCACACATTGGCCTTCTATAATCTTAAATGTGGTTTTACAGCACTCATACTGGTCTGAGTAAATGTGATCTTCTACATGTTTTAATATTAGTGATGACCCACAGTCTATGTTTGTTAAATTCCAGAGGAGGCAGGTGGCCAGGACTAGACTGGCAAATAATGTGTATTTTCCCAGGCATATCAAGTAGCAATCCACTTCAAGGAACGTGACTCTATTGGAGGTGAAAGGAATGAGGGCTGGTGCTGGCACCATTCATGTTAAAGAGACAAGATTTAGGTGCCATTCCCACTACTCTTGTATCTCACAGAGTTCTGGGTCTAATCGGAGGTTGAGTAATCCTGTTGTGAATCATTTACTTTCTGATTCTTCTGTGAGATACACAAGGTGTATTCTCTAAACTTCATGGGAAGTTTGTTTTGGCTTCATCTTGCTTATCTGAGCATGAATGAATAACAGCCAAAGAGATGCATAAATGATTGCCTTTGTATAATAGCCATGTTGACCCTTTACCTCTTAAGTGTTTGTTTAATTTTGTTTTGTTGTTGTTTTTACAGGGGATAATAACATCCTGCAGATTATGGTGAAGGTGGTGAAAGGGGTGCGTCCTGACCTGGGGGCTGTGCCTCGCGCCCGACCCTCAGCCTGTGCAGGGTTCCTCAGCCTCATGCAGCGCTGTTGGGCCACCAACCCTAACGCTAGACCCAGCTTCCAGGGTAAGCCTCCAGTGACAGTGACTGAGTTTGTCAGCATCAGTTAAAAACATCAATATAAAGCACGTATAAATCTGAAACATGTCTGTGTCCATCTAGAAATCACAACTGAAGCAGAGGAACTCTGCTCTAAACCACAAGAGGAACCAAAGAGCCCCACATTCTCCACCTCTGAGCCAGAGCCCACATCACCCAGAAGACCCACTCCTGATGAGGTAAGAATACTCATCCTTATCAGCAGAGAGAGAGGATGTTAGCATTTGATCTTCTCATTTACTCTGAAGTAAAACTATATGTGCATTTTGTATTTTATTGCTTAAAACTTTTTTTTACAGAATGGTTATATTCGGCCTTAATGTTTGATTCCTAGGAACAGTTGCATCACTAAACAGGAATGTGGACAGATGAGGTTAACCTGCGTTCTACATATTTGTCCCAGTGTCTACGTGACTGTTGACAAACTCAGAAAGGCTGTGCTGCTTTTATAGTACTGTTTTAAGACACACAAAATATGTAAAATGTTGTTTCATACTTGTTTCTTTCATATGTTTTATTTGTATATATAGTATATAATACAAAATATACTCTCTAAAAGAGTATAATATATTCTAGTTCAAAGTGGGAGGTGATGGCCAGTGTGTAAATAGAATGGAATGTAAACTAAGAACAGCTTGTTCAAATGCTCCTGTGTCCCACAGGTGAATGACGCCAAGCCAGTGCGACCAAAGTCCGCCATGTTGCCGGAAAAAGATTATAGTCTTTCAGAGCTGCTGAGCCAAGTGGATTCTGGGATCTCCAGAAGTTTTGATCGACTGAAAGAGAACAGCTGCCACAGTAAAGAGAACACATGCAAGAGGCTGTCAGGTATCTCCTCTGCAGACTCTGCCTTCTCATCTCAAGACTCAATCACACTGTCCTTTGAGAAGGAAAACACATATGGTAAGATATGCTACTTGAACAAGAATTCATAACTTTAATCTGCAACCCCTGTATACTATTAAGTCATTGTATGGTTTTGATCTTTCAGACTTAGCTGAGATCCAAAAGCGTAAGCTGTGTGAGGCCATCCGGACTAAAGACACGGCTAAGCTCATGAAGATCCTCCAGCCCCAGGATGTGGACCTCCTGCTGGAGGGAGGGGAAAGTCTGCTGCACTACGCCGTCGGCCTGAGCAACGAGGAGGCCGTCAAGTTTCTGCTGCTCAATAACGCCAACCCGAACCTGGCGAACGGTCGAGGCTCCACCCCTCTGCACCTGGCCACAGAAAAACACCTGAAACCTCTGGCAGAGCTGCTGCTAAACCGCCGCAGCACCAATGTGAACGCCAAGGACGAGGATCAGTACACTGCCCTACACTGGGCTGCACAGAACGGAGACGAGGCCATCACACGGCTCCTGCTGGACAAAGGAGCTGCCATCAATGAGACAGACGGACAGGGCCGAACTCCAGCGCATGTGGCCTGTCAGCACGGTCAGGAGAACGTGATCAGGGTGCTCCTAAGCAGAGGAGCTGATGTCCGGGTCCGAGGAAAAGACAACTGGACAGCTCTGCACTTTGCCGCATGGCAGGGGCACCTGGGAATCGTCAAACTCCTGGTGAAACAGGCGGGTGCAGATGTAGACGGGCAGACCACAGACGGGCGCACACCACTGCACTTAGCGTCACAGAGAGGACAGTATCGCGTGGCCCGTATCCTGATCGAACTGGGAGCAGATGTGCACATGACATCTTTAGGGTCCAACACCCCTCTGCATGTGGCTGCAGAGACGGGCCACACCAGCACCTCTCGCCTCCTGATCAAACACAAGGCAAATATCCATGCTCAGAACTCTGTGGGGTTCACCCCGTTGCACCTGGCATCCCAAAGGGGGCATTTGGCCACAGTGAAGATGCTGATTGAGGAGGGGGCAGAACCTGACAGGAGCAGCCACAACATGCGCACCCCCTGTCACCTAGCAGCAGAGAGCGGACACTGTGAAGTCCTAAAAGAACTTCTCCTTCACTGCCCTGATGGGGGCGCTCTGTCAGACAAACAGGGCCTAACTCCACTGCATCTGGCAGTACAGTTAGGCCACTCAAACATTATTAAGATGCTCGTGCCACAGGACTGCCAAGAGTTTGTAAATGAAAGCTCAGTGCAAAGTGAGACTGAAAAAATGGCACCATCTGCATCGGTTAAGCAGAGAAAAGTTGTCATTCTAAAGCTAACAGAGCACAACAACAAAGACCGTACACAGCCTCCTAGTCCGCAATATGCCTCTGCTCCCTGCTAACCAAAGGCCACTGCTGAGATTGCAGATGTACAGTACAGTGTAAGCTAATAGTGCCTCAGAGACTGCCCTTTTGAGCCTGTCGCACACAGAAGCCCTTTTATACGGATTGTAAGCTTTTATGTAAATATGTGTTCTGTAAATAGAAGCTGTGAGGAGTTTTGTCCTTGTAAAAGAATGTTGTTGATAGAATGTATTTTTTACCAAACAAGCACATTATGTATCAGAATTGTAATCTTTGGGCTCAGTGACTCTTTTGAAGCCAGTATGCCTGTAAGTTATTTTGGTCACAAAATTTTGTATACATTTGTACAAGCCATGGCCTTTTGTTATTAAAGTACTCCAGTGTTTTTCATCTGTTACATACCAGTGCTACCATAATAAACAAAAAATGTATTAAAAACAAAAGAAAATATGTGTGGTGCATTTTGCGTTTATCTGCAGGACTTTCCAACAACAAATAATTGTCACAATTGTCGCAATATCAATGAAACAACATTTGGTCAATAAAGGTATGTCAGGCATTTCCTGTCCAAAAAGGGAGTGTCATGACCGATGTTTCTTATTTATGTGAAAATGAAATGCAAATTCTCTAATATTGGAAAGTAAATACTGAATATTGGTACATGTAACTGTATTGCAGTGCATTTCTGCTTTCAAGTTTACAAAATATTTTAATACAGGTATTCAGTATTCTTTAACTAAATACAGTTCTGAATTGACAGTATTGGGAAGAGTACTTGCAAGGAAAAGTTTGAAATTAGGCTATATGCATTTTAATAATGAACAGAGATGGACTTTGCCTTCACTTTCACAGAAATGCATTTGCAAACAAGCATTGTGTTTTTATTTATCAAGCCAACTAACTACCTAACCAGGCTGGCATGTTTACCAATGATTATCGAAAGATTAGAGAACAAATCTCAGTAGAATTGGTCTCTCTCCCTGCATGTGCGAGACCTAACATATCACTGTATAAATAGGCCAATTTGGCATGTCTGCATCTGCCCTCTCTACACTTTTTTTTCCCCCCTTTTTTACTATCCTCTCCAGACCCCACAGAGCATGCTCGGGTTGGCACGACTCATGGGAACCAGCCCTCAGGGGGATCTCAGGGAGGAAAATGATAAATGCGATACAAGGGGGCGATGATGTTCTACCTGCAATTCCAGCCTGTTGGCTAATTCCTCAGACCACTTTAACTTTTCAACACTCCTTAGACCAACATGCCAGCTCCGACGGCTCCGGGGCTCGGCTTTTTGTAACCTTAGTAACGGCCTGTGGGTGGCTGCTGTTTGTAATTGTCCTGTTTTTATAACGTGTTTGTTGAGGCTTAGAAAATGACTAGGCAAATCTGCGTAATCCGAAGCTTCTTTTTGTGTACAGGGAGCTCTGACACTTGTTTCCCGGTGATATGGCCTTCCGACTGGGGTAATGGTATTAGCCAATCTTAACCTTTCTCTCCTCCTACCAAGCCTTTAAAGAGCCATGGCTTTATGATGAATTGCAGTAAACAGTTCAACATAGGTTCATGTTAGGATTTTAAGGGCCAAGTTGATTGTATAACATACTGTGTGCCTGCTCTATATTGTTCTATGCAAAATGCAGGACTTTTTTAGCATAATGACTATCGGCCTTAAATCTCCAGTAGAGACAGCCATACACGCTGCCTACAAAATTTGTACAATGCTTCATTTGAGCACTTCATTGTGAGGAGGTCACTACCTAAAAAGCATACCTAGACTGCTTTCTTATCCAGCCTGTAGTAAAGCAAGGTCATGGAAGAGTTTACAATAAATTTAAATGACATCATTTGGGAAAATTTACCAAAATCTGCCCTATGGTCATCGGTTCTAAACTATCGGTATCCACATCAGCCATGAAAGAACCCATATCAGTCGATTTCTCTATTTATCACTATGGCAATGGATTTAATTTTTCACCATCCTGAAACACATGGACCATTACACTCACTTAACCCTTATCCAGTATTTCTTGTTGCGTAAAATGACAAAACAGTGACAGGCCTACAGACACTAGGCATCTCTCTGGAGCCAGACCTGGTCTGAGTCACTACCTCACTACCTGCTGAGTTCCCTCCAGGTCAAAGTTCAGATGGCTTATCACACTGTCGTGAATGAAATGCTTCAAGAGCCTTCTTCCTTCCGCCTACCTTTGTCTGAGTCATAGAGTCTAGGGTAACAGTCGCAGGAAACACACTATCAAGGTACACTTGTATATTTAATGTTATGTAATTATGTCATTATTATATATTATTTAATAGTATGTTATTAAGATTTAAAAAAAAATCAATGCACCATTGCCTTTCTAATCTTTAAGTTGTATGTGTGCTTGATTTAGAGTGGCACTAAACACTAAATCAATTGTGTATATGGTGTTTTGATAGCACTGTCTACTGTCCTTAGTTGTTGTTTTTTTTGCCAATTTTAGTGCAAACTAGGTACATTTGCAGCTTTGTGCGCAAAAGCATATAAAAATGAGTGTGCACTGTCTTGAGTGGCCACTGCGATTTCAAGTACTGTTTGACATCACACATGACTGCCCTGATTACATCCAGGTGTTTCTGGTTCCAAACACCAGGCTGCAGGGTATTTCATTGACTAAGTGTTATATAGTTACCCAATATGTTTATTACTCAGACTACATTCATGATGGGCGGGGAAAGGTGGAAGGTGAAAACATAAATTTGCTGGGTCTTCAAGCCTCAACTGCATGACAATGAAGGATTACTCCTTTGGTATTTTTTGGAGAAATGACTTTTTCAAGACAAAATTGCATGCATAACAGAAACAACAACTGCATTTGAAATACTGTGACAATAGTAATGTATGGTAATCAAGCATGTAATGGAGTCAATTTGAACCATAATACAAATATAATTATTAAATCATTATATAATTGTGTTACGAAAACTAAAAGAAGCCTTGTTTTAGCAAGATGGCCTCCAAATCCTCCTTTTTGATAGACACCACATCTGTTGGGACTTTTCAGTTTGATCTGAGTCATTCCCAGCCCCTGAATCACAGAACATTCACCTGAGTATAACTGGTTTTAAGAAGCACTAGACAAATGTAATCCTTGACTCACATGAATGTATTAGATTAGATATTATAAAAATGACTCTTGATTTAAACCGGTAGGCTTAGATTTAAACTGATAATGTAGATAGTTTGATCAATTGGGTGAAAGAAACACACTTATAGCCTATTTGAGAGTTGTTAAGGAATCTAGGGTAGACAATGTTTTTGAATAAAACCTGCATTTGTTGCTGTGGGCTATAATCATTTTTTCATACACACATATAATTTAAAGCTTACCTAACTAGGCGAACAAGATCAGAGACATATGTCTAATAATACAGGACAGGTCAGAACAAGTTGCTGTTGCTTCTAGTTAAACATGGACGGAGGTATAATTCAGTGATGACTTTTATTATGTATGACGAAGTAAACTGAAGGTGAACATGCTAATAAAACATATGGAGAGGTCTTCCTTACAAGAAGGAGAGACTGGTTAATGTTTAATGTACAATTGTGTGTTGTTCATAACTTGTTACTTATTGTTGCATAAATCACGGTAGCTGAGTGGCTAGCGCTCTTGCTTCACAGCAAGAAGGTTCCGGGTTCGATCCCTGGGTCGCCTAGGGTCGCCTTTCTCTATGTGTGTGTTCTGGGTGGGGTTTGCATGCATGGTCTGGGTTTGATCCCCGGGTCGCCTGGGCCTTTCTGTGTGGAGTTTGCATGTTCTCCCCGTGTCTGGGTGGGTTTCCTCCGGGCACTCCATATATATATATATATATATATATATATATATATATATATATATATATATATATATATATATATATATATATATACACACACACACACTGTATATATATATATAGGATGGGTTAAAATGCAGAGAAGAATTTCTCCAGTGTGATAGGGTTAGGGTTAGCCTAACCCTAACCACTTCATCTAAACTAGGAGGAACTTACAGGAAACACTGATAACTAAAGGAAAGTAAAAGATAGCGTACCTTTTCAACTACTATCAAAGTTGCCAAGTTTGTAGACATGCCGGGATCTGCTTTGTATGACATCAGTCTTGGCATCCAGCTTTTACTCCCGGCAACACACAAAGCAAGTAGTTTAATAGTCATAAGATAAGATCATCATTACTCTTGTTGTGGTTTATAGTAGGAGTATGCAAATAATATTGTGAAAATATGGTGTATTTAGTTTTGGTTGTTACACTTTTTACGAGCATTCAATTGGGGGTCCACCATTATGGCCTAAGATGTTTCCTTTAAAGCTGGGGCATAATCACGTTATGACGTCGAGATGTGTAGACCATTAACGCTATACCACCAGAGGGTGGTATAGCGTTAGAAAATTGGAAGGCGTGAGCTTTTTCTCCTCATGCTGCGAGTTTATAGTCTGGTTAACACCTGACCACATCACAAGTGAGATATGGTCTCGGAAGCGGCCTGGGAATTCCCAGGCTAGCGAGTTTACGCTATTAACACAGTTCCCAATAAGCAAAAAGTTAAGAATACACAAAGGTTATTCTTTAAGAAAAGACATTCTTAATAGAGTTATTCATACAGCTTCCCACTGAGAGCGAGAAGTGAGACTATATAGTTAGTTTTCATAGGCCTTCAGAAACCAGAACCAATCTCCAACTAACCAATTTTCTGCTTCAAGAACATCGTATTTTGTTTTGTAATTATTATTCTCCCAACCCATTACGTACCAAATATTTCTTTCTTTCGCTTGCTGTTTCCAGGGACATTCCCCCACGTGTGTTTTGAGTTGAGCCTTTTGAAACAAAAGAAAAGCGAAAGAGTTTTGTTGTTTTTTTCCATGGAGGAAACTGATAATGATGATCTGTTGTTGTCAATATGTCTAGGTATCTAATCTAACCATTTCATATATTGTTTAAGATGTCAGAGTTCACATAATCTGAATTTTAACACAAGTTTTGAGGGTTTTTGTGTACTGTACATGTTGTGACTGGTCGTGACGCTCATTTGGACTTTTTCATTTCCGTAAAAGGAAAGTGTTTTCACGTCAAAATTTAAATATCCCTACAGCTATAATACTGTATATTTAGTCTATAAAAGCATTTTTCTATTTCCACCTTCTGTATAATGCGCTTAATTTCTATATAATTTAAGTATACAATAAAAAGTAGCTACGTGTCCCCCCTGTCCAAACTAGTGGTATGTTCCAGTCCTGCTGTGGATTTGCCGTGACGCGCGGTGCTTTGGCCGTGTTTATGCGCAGGGAGACGGTGGACTCCGTAGCCATCTGTGGGCTAAACAAAAGCACTCACAAGCTGAAGATATACTACGATAAAGGTATTTTCACCACACACTAAAACGGGACATAAACGATATTTCTGAAGACTGATCGTGGTTGGGTTTTACTGCTTATGGACGCTATATAACGGGATGGCTTGAGTAGATGATGCTCACACAGCTAGCACCTCAAATAACTATTCTCAGTGTTACTAGATGCTATCAAATGCAAATGTATGTTATGGAATTATACCAGTTGTGTGTATGTTAGTGACATCTGTACCCTTAAAACATGTTCAAAGTTGTATGTCGAGGACCCCTTTTTAAGCTACCCCCTAAGTAGCTAAGTTACTTCTCCTTAAATATTTAACCTACTAACTACACCAAACCTAGTAACCTATAAGTCCAGCAATCTGTCATGGCTGCATTCAATACAAAGATATATTGATGACAGTTTTAAATATTTTTAGTTTTAGTTTTTGATCTTTGTTTTTGTTCTTATCTCCCAGAGGCTACAAGCCATTTTGCCTTGCTGGGTTAGGTGCTTCTAGTAAGCTGGTTAATAGCTATTATTAGATGGTAGCAACTATTAAAAATAGAAAATGCACAATGGCACCACTATATCTGGCGGGATTTTACAAATAATTACAGCTATATAGTGTAGTTTAACAAATAAAATACATTTATTTGTAGTTTTTTTGAATTGCAGATCACTGAGTTTCAAAACAACTTAACAGAACCACTGCAAGTAGTGTAGTACAGACTGCAGAGTACTCAATAGCCACAGTCCTATTGAATAACATTGTATTTTTAGCTCGTTCTTTTTTATGAATTGGGAGTTTGTGTACAGTTCATAGCAAACTGATCACTCAAGTTTGTAGTTAGAGAGTCCATCTGACCTTGTATTGAATGCCCTATTTTAACCTGCAGTGTCAGCCTTTTACTTAAGCCGAGATCTGCTTTGACCTTTGTGTTGCAGACAAAACCAGGGCAGTATTTTGGCTTTCTGCAGTATTTCCAAGATTTTATTTACTCCAAATCATTTTCCACCAGAGACTGCTGAAACTACATTATTAATTGGTTTAGTGATGGCATGACCTGATTAAACAGTTAGAGGCCTTGGTGTAAATGCGATGTACTCTCATACACTTTTCTTACTCTTTTCTTCTCTTTTCTTCAGCAGAAGCATAATGGATGAAGAGGAGCAGTTTGTGAATATCGACTTGAATGATGATGATGTATGTAGTGTTTGCAAGTTAGACACAGACACTGGGACCTTATCATTTTGCCACATCTGCTTTGAACTCAGCATTGAAGGTAAGCTTTTAAGTGAATTTTAATACAGGAGTTGATTTGCAATATTCTATATTTTGTTCACTCACTACTAGGAAATTCAACATTATTAAGTGGCATTATTAATGGTCTTAACTCATTCCCTCGTTTGATACTGTGTATGGAGATGCACAATTTTAGAAAAAATGTCTACTTGTGATTTTTCTTTTGAGACAAGGATATGAATATGATCTGCTAAACTAATACAAGAATCACATGCATTTTAGAACCTATTTGTTAAGCTCTAAACTAAATGTTACCTGGCTTTATATGCAATACTTAATTTGTTTGTTTAGGTTCTTTTATTAGCTATGCGATTCTATAGCATTCCTTCAATTTGCGATTCTGATTGTAATTAGGTATGCATACGGTGGTGCCTTCAATACTAGGAAGACATGCTTACTAATTTAAATTATAATTTAAGTCTTTCATATCTATTAATTACATACCCAACATATGAATCCAAAATATTTCTATTAGTTTAAAGGTTCTGTATTATGCAAAATTTTGTATTTTGTTTGTATTTTTATTTATGTATTTCTTTTTATTTTTTTATTGATTCTATATTGTTTTTATTATTTTATGGTATATTTATTTGTATGCACACTTGTTTCTGTGATTATTTGTTTATTTTAAATGATGTTTCTGTGCAGCACTTTGGAAACGCTTTTAGTTTATGAAATGTGCTATATAAATAAAGTGGATTGGATTGGATTGGAAAATTGACTCTTGTGACTGGAGTTGTGTTTTGCCTAAATATGCAGGGTTTGTGTGTTAAACATGTGGAAATGAAACAAAACACAACTTCATGTATGTTTGTAATGAGGAAGCATTATAACCTAGATCAGAAAATAGTATAATATGGGCTCTTTAAAAAAGACTCGCAGATAGACAGTTGTTGATCTTAGAGAGTTATTTATTGCATTGTTGGTCTTTTAGAGTAAATAGAGCACACTAAAATGAGCCCTGGTTGGCTCCAGGTTGTGTGTGTATATCCTGTATAAGTGGTAACGGCTAGATGAAAAGGTTTTATCACCTTAAAGCTGTTTTTGTCAACTGTATGTGAATTCCTCAGCAATTCAAAAAACCTGGGTTTACTTGGACAGCTCTAAAAATACCCCTCTAATTATGTCTTCCATTTGCACTAATCCATTTGGCTGTTTTTGTCCCTTCAATTTATTCAGAGCGATGACAAATCCAGATTTTGTTGACTTAGCCTATATCCACCACCCAGTCTACACTAATGGCTAAAATCCAACCAATTTTATATTAATATTTTCTTCTATTTAAATGTATTAACAAAGTGTCACTGAAGCATCTCCAGTAGAGCTGCATGATCTTGGCTCATTGTAAACGACTTTATTAACATTTGAGCAAAGAGTGAAATATGACCTGAT
Organism: Paratrypauchen microcephalus; assembly: GCA_036785185.1. Classification (NCBI taxonomy): domain Eukaryota; kingdom Metazoa; phylum Chordata; class Actinopteri; order Gobiiformes; family Gobiidae; genus Paratrypauchen; species Paratrypauchen microcephalus. The sequence continues at coordinate 9,704,217 of JAVJIX010000007.1, read as the reverse complement.
AAACTAATTAAATAATTTATTACAAGTCAGCTCAACTAGGGTAGGGGAAGTAACAACCAAGATGTAACATGATTAAATAAAGTTTAATGAACAGGAATGTAAAAAGGTAAATTAACAAACGTGGTCTACAATATGTACACAACATAACCTTAACTAAGAAACAAAATAACAGCATTTACAAGTAACGAGTTTTGTGTCAGAAAACGGGTCACATAGGTCTATTTAAAAAAAGAGGGACAAATTAAGGGACACATAATACACAATAAAACCACAAATGACCCCAAACAAAAAGTCACATAACCCTACAAACAGAATCAAGTGACATCTAAAAAGACATAAAACAGAACCAAACTAAACTAATGTCTCATGCACACAAAGCTAGACTGACAACACTAATGAGACGCAGACACAAAATGATTACAGTTCACAGGGGACATTCTTGTACCTTAATAATTGCATACTTTGAGATTTTATAATTGGCATTTCCCATAAATTTATACTTGGACTATGGTGGCACAAGCAATCGATATTTGAATACAGTGGTACCTCACCTTACGAAAGACCCAACAAATGAAAATTTCAAGTTACGAAACGCCTTCACATAAAATTTTGGTCTCTAGATACGAAAGAAAATTCAAGTTAGAAAACGCGAAATCTCAAAAATTCAAATCATGTGCGCTCAGCCACACACATTATACGCTTTTCTCAGACTGGATTTAAACTTTTCTCACATTTCTCTCTTGTTTAAACACTCAAACTTTCATAGATTTTCAACAAAATGTATTAATAGTGAAGCGTGGGGGGAAGGGGGAGGGCGGAGAAGTGTGCGCGGACACGTGTGTGTGTGTGTGTGTGTGTGTGAGCATGAGGCCCGTGCTCAAACCGTGCCAGGTCTAAACCAGGATTAGACCACCGCGGCTCTTGCATGCGTTTGTTCATGGGCTCAGACTGCGTGCGGTCCGGAGGGGAGGCACATCCCTCCCCTCCTCGCTGCTCGCCTCAACCGTGACTCGAAACGAAACCAGGTAATAGACCCGCACACGGCGCTTTTAATCCACCTGGTTTAGTCCAGGTTTAGTCCTGGGTCTATAGTCTCTACGCAGGACACAGTGTTACCCTATAAAAAAAGTTAAACTATAAAAAAAAACTTGGAACGAATCAGGCCTTTTCCATTGAAATAGCTACTCAACTTACGAAAAATTCACGTTACAAAACCACTTCTGGAACGAATTAATTTCGTAAGGTGAGATACCACTGTAATTTTATCCAATACAATTATAATATATAGAGAATAAATGTGAGTTTATGGCTTTGCTGATAGAAAATGGCTAAATACAATTAAAATATAAGATAAGATAATCCTTTATTTGTCCCACAATGGGGAAATTGCAGTGTCACAGCGCAAGTTTCAGAAACAGTAGGAAAATATGAGCATGCATCAAAATTAAGATAAATAATAATAATAAGTATGTACAATCAACTAAAAAACACAACATTGTAAGGTTAAAAGGCACAGGAACGTTGCACAGTTTGATTCTGAGCAGTGAACAAACAGCAGTTAAAGTGACTCCAGTATAGTAATATATAATATCACTACAATAAAGTGACTCAGATGATTAATATAGTAGATAGTTAGATAGTTACTTCTATTTAATTAAGTCAATGTTTAAGACAACACTATAGGCATAAAGCATTATTAGTTTTTTATTTCAGATAAATTCTAGACTATCAGGGGGGCCACCATAGTCTCCTCCATTATTGGGAGAAACTGTGATATATATACAGTATACATAGATATCTTTATTGTGCATCCCCAGTCTGCAGCCTGATGTGTTGCACTGCTTCAACCCAAAAGCATGTGTTTGAAGTTTCATCTCTTAATTAACGAGCAGCCTGTTAGAAGGATACCAGCATAATCAGGAGGGATTGTGTGAGCTTGTCTTTCATAGCTCGGTCTATTGATCCACAAAAGGCTTTTTATGCCAGGAAGAGAGGCATCTGTTTACCCATTCGCAGCATAATTATGTACCACTTAAAATACAGTGGTGGGTGCATAGCCGACCAAGAGCTCTCTGAGAGTAGTATATCATTTGGCTGGCAGCAGAAAGAAATACATTTGCATGAAAGATTTATACAGGACTGTTGAGAATACAGGAGCTTTGCACATAGAATCTTGATTAATTGCTTTGCTGTGTGGGTGCAACGAAACGGGTTACACGACTCCGATTGTCTTTTTAAGAGCAAGCTATACATGGAAGGGCTGTCACATTTTTTGAGTTATTCTGTGTAACACTGATGCATGAAATACAATTGGTATGTATATTTGTAATGAGGTTCTGACTTCTGATCAAAATCTTAAGTATTTCCACTCTAATTCACAACATTCAATTAAAATAGCCAATTAAATGGATTTTTAGATACAAATCTGATTAAGGTTTTTATATAAAAATATTTAAACTTTGTAACTTCTCTTGTGAAAGATCCACCTCCTGCTTGTTTTCACAGAGATGTTATTGATTAAATGGGGTTTAAATATCAATAAAGCTTGCATTAATATCACAGCTATATTTTATAACTTGGAGAAACAAATTAGAGATGCTTTGATATTATAACAGATTTGGTGCTGTATTCTGTTGTGTCTCATCCTCTGTGGTTCCAGCTGCGCAGTGGTTATGTAACTGATGCGTCTGGTTTGAATGATGCTCCTGCTGCTTTTTTCATCAGAGGGAGAGAGGGAGGAGAGAGACTGCATATGGTGACTTAAAGCCTGAATAAGCCCCGACAACACAAGTGCATGCCAGCCAACTGCTCATGCGAGGGTCCACAATAGCTGCTCATTTTGTACCGTTCTTCCTTTAATTAAAATCATTATGTATGCCGAGTGAACAATGAGCATATACGCAGAAAATAGGAACAGACACGCTACACTGTTATATTCTAAACCAAAAGATGTTCAAATGCCCAAATGTGTTTTAATAGTTGAAATAAAAGCATGCTGTAGTTACACTTAATAGCTAAACATATCCTTTTCCTTATTTTATGGGTGTGTCACTTGTGCTATCGCTCGGTCTGCAAGTTCAAGTGCGTTGTTATTTGATTTTACTTGGGTGTTGTCAAGGAAGTTTTTCAGCATTGATTTCAAATGCACAGAAATTTGATAACCCTAACCCTTTTCCACTTTGTATAATATTACACTGGCCCTGCTCACATGCACACCAAAATCTGATTATTATCTAATTTCTGGACCTTTAAAGGCACATTTTGTAACTTTTCTGGTTGGGGGTCTGTTACCTGCTTGTTTCTGTGGGTATGTCATTGCTCTGTCTGGAATTTTCATGACATTAAACAGCTCTATGTTACATTTATTCAAATACAGATGGTTTTATAGCTCAAAAATACATTCTGACTGTGTGTGGGGTTGCCCCTCCACAGATTTGACCTGTAACTGGGTCTGGTTTGGTCTTTAATATTATACTGTGAAACATTTCAGACAAAACAATAACATCTCCATGGAGAAAAGCATTTGACAAACCCTCAAACAAGAAAGTTACACAATATGCACCTTTAAGATTGCACAGTTGACATGGAAACCACAAAATCTTATGTGAGTAATCAAACATTTGATGATTTTGATGTTTAAATACTCCAAAAATCTGATGTTAATCAAAATTTGAGTGTGCATGTAACTGCAGTCATTGTCTACTTCCTGAATCAAATCCAAGCCAAAAACAATCACAATGAACAAGGTTGTCTGCTTTTACTGGCTCTATGTTCAAACAGAGCAGATCATAGCGTGGAAAATTGTTATATTAATGGTGGTTGTGTTGTAAAAAAAAAAGTCTAAAATAGATGAGTCCAGACTTGCCAGAACGTTTACACATCTACAGCTGATAAAAACAAATGTTGGACTGTACACACACAAACCTCTGTGTCCTATGTGTATAGTAAACTGTGAACTGACTGGTCTTGTGCTGAATTGCATTGTTGTTATTTCCAGGCCTGAGGTCATGGTTGGAGAGGGCTGAAGGTGCAGAGGGCTCAGAGCACAGTGAAGTCAGATGTGTGGGCTTTGTTTTGTTTGCAGTTACTTGAACAGGAAACTGCCTTGGCCTTTTGGTTCCTTGAATTGCCTCATACTGAACCAAACTTCTTTTTACTTTTGTAAGAAAGTGCTTTCAGGCTAATCATGTTCCTGAATTGATGGCACAGTAGAGTTTTCAGACCACTGCAGTAAAAGGAAGGTGCTTTATTTTTATGTTGAGTGTTATGGGCTGTGAAGACAATTTCCTCTTGAAGCTGCTTTTGCCCAATAGTCATTTAGGGCAGACTGAAGCATAACACCGTCTCCTAATCTGTTTACATAATGAAGAGAGCTGTGGTAGTGTCTGGTTGATGGTTACAGAGCTGGCTTCTGGAAGTTAAAAAGCTACAGATGGAGCCTGGGATTGCACTGGTGATGGTGTTTCTGATTAGTGCACTGCAGGGCCCATTGAACACTCGTGTAAACATCCATTTGTTTATAACTCTTCACCTTGGGGTTCATAGACATGTAATTATCAATGATGGTAGAATTTTGTACACATTTGAATACCGTTAAAGTGATTATGTCGGCCTAATTTGCATTCCACTCAAAGGTGTAAGGACAGATTGATGTTTGTAGCTTTTATCGCGAGATAGATGATCGTCACTTGATTTTGATTTCTTTTGGTGAGGTGATTCAGAAACCTTTGAGACCTGAGCCCAATCTTCAAAATAACCAGACATATGAAACCTGGGACCACACAGCCACCACCATAAAATGGAATTAACACTTTCACTTATTTACGAGAGCAAAAAAGTTTCTGTGTTTTCAAAATGTTTGGATTATCTTGAAGAGTAGAGACTCAAACTGTCATACAGTGTTTTCCATTAATACAGGAGACTGTGGTGGTCCCCCATTGTCTAATAAGCCCCCATAGTTTAAAATAAACTGGACTATATATTGGTATAACATGTCACAAAATGAAAAGTTTAAAAAATAAATAATGCAGAAAGTAACATTTATTATTCTCCCCAAATTGAATGAGTAAAATTTCTGCCACCGTTTAATTAATCTTAATTAACTAAATCTATGTGAAATACTGTCTTACATGTACCACTGGAGGTGCACAGGCTTCTTCTGGTGCTACATTGAGACTGAGGTTTTAGTTTAATTTAGAACTAATATTGTATTATTGATAGTTTTTTCATTTCGCTTTGGTCTGGTTTAGACCTGCTGTAGTTGAGTTCAGTTTCAGTGGTTTAGCCCCGGTTTAGACTGATACAGCCTTTTATGGACCTGGTTTGTATCTAGTGGTACTTGTAAAGCCTGTGTCACTGTGAAAAGTTTGAGAATGACTGATCTGGCTTGTCTTATGTTGTATATCTTCACAAAAACTGCATTCTCTGTCACCCAAAATGACCCACAGTATTGTACTTTTGTCTCTGTCAGTTTAACAGAGTGTCTTGTTGTGGTGTATGCAGCTGTATTTTTGTCACTAGCGGTTAACAGGTGGTGGGAGTTCACATGTTGTTGATGACAACTGCCTGAGGGCTCCAGCGCCTTCTGTGACAGTTGACAAAAGAATTAACTGAAACCTTTGCCATGGAGCATTGTGACCTTTAGCACCACTGACCTCTGTCCCACACGTCCTGGTTGTTACTGCAGGCCGTCATGTCTGCTTCAACCCATATGAGATGGGCCTGGGCTGCTGTGTCAGTTTTCAATCCTGAACAGGTGGAAAGACTTACTATATCATATATCAAAAGACAGAACAAAATCCGATGCATGAGTGGGGGACCAGAGACTGTCGAGTCAAGGACTTTTAAAAGTTTTTTGACTAGTGGTCTCAACATATATGTATATTAAAATCACCAGCAATAATAATAAAAGTCATTTGTAGTACAAGCTCAATAACAAGTCGATGAACTCCTTGAGCCTTATTGCACAAAAAAAGGCACATTTCAAGATTCAAGATTCTTTATTGTTATTATGCAAGCATAACGAAATTTTGATGGACTCCCGGCTACAGAAGTATAAAAATACAACAAGCATAAAGATAAAAGTATCATAAATAGATAAAAAAGCATCATAAATACAGTTCCAAGATTTGAAGATGAGGTTAGACCAACTAAAACAGGAGAGTGGCGTATTCAGTACAGTAAGCTGTTATTGTGTTAAATGAGGGATCACAATTTACTTTTAAAGTCCTAATTGACATTTGGGCTCATATTTTACAATATCTTGACCAAAAAGTGTTGAGTATGTGTTTTGAGTTTGTGTTTAGGTTGTTGTGTTTATCTTGCTTGAAGTCAACAGATATCTCAGGAAGTGCTCTGTCTTTTAAAAGTGCTTCCACTTTCTCTAGACTCAAATTGTCCAAGAGCTTGGAGATCCAGCCATTTTCTGTTTGTATAATGCAGTTTGTATAGAATAGGAAAAGTCCAGACAAAACCGACTGAGGGTTTATCCGAGTTTCAAGTGTGATTATTGAACATGCATCAGATGAGGTTGCAATGCACCCTTTTGCCTTTTGCACCCCTATAGTCCCAGGCGAGCCTGATTTCTTATCATTACACAATTGAGACAACATTACATAATCATATTCTCATCAGTCATGTTCTAACTACATTTAAGAGACTCCATCGATCTATGACAGACTTGATTTGAGTGTTTTTGTAAGTGCAAGTTAAAAATACCTCCATTTTATGAATACACACTTGCCAAGGGAAGTTTCTTTTAAAGGTGCACTCCACAGAAATGTTATTGCTTTGTCTTGAATGTTCCACAGTATGCCGTTAAACTATCCATCTTTAGTTGACTCAGCATGACTTCTTTTTATTTACTTAAAACCATGTATTCTTTCCTTTTGGGCTTGCCTCTCCACAGATCTGACCCTGTAACTTGGCCCTGTGGTGTCACTTGCTTATGCTTAGTTGCGATAAAGTGTAATGCCGCACTGTGGAACACTCCAAGCAGCGTAATAACATCTTCATGTAGAGACGCATGCGACGGACCATCCACCAGAAAAGCTACACAGTGGACCTTTAAACTGCCCCCTCATACACACTCATCTTTTTCTGTGTACATTCAGATCTGAAAAGCCCCCTTGCTGTTGTTTGTTAACTGCAGTATACCTTTGAGGCCCTGTCCGCACGACAACGTTCCTGTTTTGTTTTTTTACCCGGGGTGAAAAAAAGTCTCGTCCACACACGTGTTGGATCAGAAAACATTTGCGTCAAGATGAGCACGGAGCGCTGAGTGAAAACGATGTAGTACATATGTCACACCGATAAGTGGCGCTGTAAACCGGAAAGAGCCAGAGCCGCCGGAAACGCAAGACTACAAAGAGCACATGTGCAGAAAGTCCTTTCTCTTTCGTAAACAAGCAAACGCGTGTACTTTAGGGACCGTCAACAAAAGCAAATTTATTTTGTCCCCCTGCTCCACCAATGTAGCAGGGACTCACTCCGGTAATGTGAAAATGCTGACCGTCCCTAACATATACAAACTCCACAGAACGAAGATTTGCGCTGCGTGAGCAGAGTTTTTTGCCTATAAATCGATAGTTAGTATTACTTGCTATCGTTTTATTAGATAGACATTAACAAGTAGAACTCTCGTTAACCTTGCTCGTGTTATTTAGGCAAAATGCTTGTTTGGATCTTAATACGGGAATGTTAAACATACTCGGACATTATGTTGGCTTTTCTGCGAGAATATACAACCAGGGACCATCACAACGGGCAGCTATATAGCTGTGTGAATTTGTGTAAAGAAAACAGAAATGCTTTCATATATTTTTGTGTGTGATACTGCATGTGCCTGTTTGTAAAAGGTAAATTTTCATTCAATAAAAAAGACAAGAAATGGTTGCTCTATTTCTTTATTTACAGCACACAACACATTCAAATTGGTATGGGCTCCTCATTGTCCACTATCTGCCTTTTCATTGATGGGATTTTTCCAGATTTAAAATACGTGTTTAGCTTTGAATTGGCAAACACTCCTGTGTCATGCGTACTGTGCGCAGGGTTACCTTCTGGTCACTGATCACGTGATGATTACGGCATCGCAACGTCATCATTTTCCCAAAAGTCACGTTTTTTGCCGCCCACACGACAACGCGACTCCTGGCGTTCTCCGACTTCTCCACTCTGGAACCCGTTTTTGAAAAACACCGTTTTCACCCCCCAAAAACGCCGGCGCCGTGTGGACGACAGGCCCAAACGAAGACAAACTTCCCCGTTTCCACCAAAAAACGTTGTCATGCGGACAGGGCCTGAGTGTCATACCACTGACTCACCTCTAATGAATAGTCTTTGTGTCCCTGAATGACAGTACTTTAAGCTGCTTATCACAGTGAGATCTTTGGCTGGTAGCGCTATGCCTTATTTGTTCAGTAAGTGCTAATCGGTGATGTATTCTGTTTAAAGACTAGACTAAAGACATTTGAATGGCAAATATAGAAAGATACAACAATTGCTATAAAATGATAAACACAAGTTTTCACTGCAGACTCATTTTTTGTAATTAATAGCATATAAAAGTCTGGCTAAATATAACCACCAAACTCCTAGTTGTGTAATATATTATTTTAGCATTCCATTAAACTATTACAGCTTATTTACTCCAAAAAAGTTCTTTGATTGTCTAAACCTTATTTATTTGAAACTTAAAGTTGTTGATAGATGCACAGAAGAACTCCAGTTAAGTTATTTTAAAGTTAAATTTAAATATTATGCAAAATAGATTCTCGTGAACTTGAAGTCATGTTATTACTAGGGATGTCAACAATAAATTGATTAATGATTAATTGTCGACTAAAACGTTAGTCGAACAAAATGCATTCTTAGCCAATCAGGACAGTCTCTTAGCCAATCAGGACAGAACACAATGTTACACTATAAAAAAATGTTACACTATAAAAAAACAAAAAAATAAAAAAAAACATCCGCGATAGAGCGAGGGATTACTGTATTTTGTTATTCAGCATCAATACATTCGTCTGCTTTTTACTAAGGAATAATTAATTGAGGAATATACAATATAATAATACTGTACTATGATATATTTTTGACTCAGTGTTATGTATACTATATCTTATATTCTTAAAGACCCTATTGAAACACTAAAATTCAGGTGAAAAACGCTGCTTATCAGTTAATCGTTAATCGATCGATAAGGTCAATCAACTATCAATTAATGAATTAATTGATCATTTGCATCCCTAGTTATTACCTCATCAAAAACATACCTGGAGTTGTGTTTTGTTTTGTTCACACATGTTGGAGTAATCCTTTATTTTTAGTCTGTTTATAAGGTGGAATAAATATGCAGGGTTTGTGTTTTAAACCTGTGTGAATGAAACAGAAAATAGCATATTATGGGTTCTTTAAAGTTGTTGATAGAGGCACAGAAGTACTCCAATGAAGTTCTTTGATCAGCCTTTATATGAGCGTGTGTAATCCCCAAAGCTCAAGTTGAAACATGTACTTTTCTGTTGAAGTATGAGGACCGTTCAATTGAGAACAGCTCCTCCCCTCAGAGTTTGAGTTCAGAAAAAGTCCATGGCCAGTTTAATATCTTGGAGTATTTCTATTATTATAATGGAAACTCTTTGTTACTTTGCATTCTGAATAGGAGGTGTGTACAGATGGTTTATTTTTGGAAATGCATAATTGGCAGAATCAGTGTAAACAAAACATTGATCTTGTTCCAAACTTTTCTTCCTATAGTCCTTTGTCCATTTGTTTTATCATTTTCCAAAGAAAGTTCAGCTGTCCATGTTGTTTCTATTGCTGATTCTCGCCTGAGCCATTTGGTGTAATAAGTTCAGTATCTGGCATTAGACTTGTCTCAATAATTACTATATCAACTTATCGTTCAATATATGACAAATGGAACAATATTTCTGAGGGGTCAATATTTATCGTGTGAACCTTTTCTTTACTATATATATTTTTCTCCATAATGATGAGATTTGTGCTGAAAGTCTTGCTTTCTGCTATTTATTTATTGCAACTCATATTTTTGAACAATACTTTACATGTTGAATACTTAATTACTTTTGCTTTATAGTTTGGTTTTAATATTATCGTTTATTATCTGTATTTACTTCAGTGACAGGTCTGTCTGGCAAAAATTGTGTACCTCTGTATATCTGGAAAAATGAAATCATGATTTCTGGTTACGTTGCACTGGTTACTCACCAGTGCAACGTTGTGTATAATTATAAGATATAAGATAAGATAAGATATGCCTTTTTTAGTCCCACAGTGGGGAAATTCCAGTTAATTCCAAATGAATTGGTATTATTATTATTATTTGACATTCAGGAGCAGGACCATGCCTCTCTTCCTTCCTTCCTTCCTTTCCAGTGAAACACAGCTCACATCAACACACCTTTTAATTACTCAGAAGCCCTATTTTTACCGGCCTATCCCATCAACACAGTTTGTCTCAGGTATCTCACCCTCCAGCACTGTATTGTAGCTGTACTGACCACCTGAAACGGAGCCCCCACTCTTGAGTCTTTACCCAACCACCTCCATTTCATCTCATTCACCAATTAATAATATACAGCTCTGGAAAAAAATAAGAGACCGCTGCAAAATTATCCGTTTTTTTCTGATTTTACTACTTATAGGTATGTGTTTGGGCAAAAGGAACATTTTTGATTGAGTCTATAAACTACTGACAACATTTCCCCCAAATTCCAAATAAAATATTATTGTTTAGAGCATTTATTTGCAGAAAATGACAAATGGTCAAAATAACAAAAAAGATGCAATGTTTTCAGACCTCAAACAATGCAAAGAAACAAGATCAGATTCATTTTAAAACAACATAATACTAATGCTTACATTTAAGAAGAGTTCAGAAATCAATATTTGGTGCAGTAACCCTTATTTTTAATCATAGCTTTCATGCGTCTTGGCATGATCTCCACAAGTCTTTCACATTGTTCTTGGGTGACTTTATTCCACCCCTGGCGCAAGAACTGAAGTAGCTCAGCTTTGTGTTTGTGTTGGAATTCAACAGACGCTGGAATGGAATGGCTGTAATACATGTAGAGATGCTGATTTCAGAAAAAATGCAGTGGTCTCTTATTTTTTTTCCAAAGCTATATCTATGCATATACTGCTGTGGCGTGGTCCGTGCTCATGAATTAACAATTGAATTAAAGTAGGAAATTTATATCCATAATCAAGATATAGCAACACATGACTTTTTCTCTCGGGAACATAGCTACATTGCATTTTTTGTGTAATTGTTTACAGTAACAAGGATGATTAATCACTAATTTGTATAACTGAACAGCTCTAGTTTACTGTGAAAGTTGCTACCTGTCTTCTCCATTCAAATGCTCTTTTAGTTCATCCATCCACTAAGCTGCTTTCTTTATACAAGGTCAGTCTGTTTTAGTTCAGTAGGTCAATGGTGCTTTCCCCCACTGACAGGGTCAGGGTCAGGGTCAGGCAAGGGTCATTTTTCATATGTATAGACATGTTTAAATGTACTTTCTTTATTGTTGCACTCTGATAAGTTTGTTACTCACTTGAATGTCTTCTTTGCACTACAGGTGTCTCTTCTGCCACCCTTTTGCACTCCAAATCCTTACGTGGCCACAGAGACTGCTTCGAGAAGTGTCACCTCATTGCCAACCAGAAGCTGTCCCATTCTAAGGTGTCCCGAAGTGCCTACGAGGGCATGAAGCTCGCCCTCAGCCAGAAACTCAACCGAATCATCCAGTATGCGCAGAACAAAGACCCCAATGTGCCCAACAGAAGAGGAGCTAAACTGTTTTGTTACAGTCACCAAGGCGACCGCAAGCTTCTGCCACAGGCGGACGCTCAGGTGCCCCGCTACACCCCCCACTGGGACACTAGGAAAACTACAGGACTGCCCGATTACACCATGGACATGTTGGACACAGTGGAGGAGCTTGGGCTATTGCAGGAGTCAGAGACAGAGGTCTGGTCCAGCAATGGCAGAAAAGGTCTTCATAATAATGCAACTTGTGGAGAAGGGGGACAGCTCAGACACCACGGCCACAGCAGAGATGAATGTAAGTTGTTGTTTTTTTAATATATCTGTTTAATAGGCTTTTAATTAACAGTGTAGTTAACTGAATTTTAAACTTGTATATACAGCTCTGGAAAAAAATAAGAGACCACTGCAAAATTATCAGTTTTTCTGATTTTACTACTTATAGGTATGTGTTTGGGCAAAAGGAACATTTTTGTTTGAGTCTATAAACTACTGACAACATTTCCCCCAAATTCCAAATAAAAATATTATCGTTTAGAGCATTTATTTGCAGAAAATGACAAATGGTCAAAATAACAAAAAGATACATATTTTCAGACCTCAAACAATGCAAAGAAACAAGAGCAAATTCATTTTAAAACAACATAATACTAATGTTTACACTTAGGAAGAGTTCAGAAATCAATATTTGGTGCAATAACCCTTATTTTTAATCACAGCTTTCATGCGTCTTGGCATGCTCTCCACAAGTCTTTCACATTGTTCTTGGGTGACTTTATTCCACTCCTGGTGCAAGAACTGAAGTTGCTCAGCTTTGTGTTTGTGTTGGAATTCAACTGAAGCTGGAATGGAATGGCTGTAATACATGTAGAGATGCTGATTTCAGAAAAAAAAAAATGCAGTGGTAGCTGTATATGAATTAGGCTGATGTGACAATAAAATTTTTCACAATTTGTTTCCTCATCCTCAATCCCAGTTTTCAATTTGATTTTATTTTGTCTTATTAAAACATTAATTTCCAGAACATAAACTTTGCAGTAATAATTGTCATTTAACACACAAACACTAAAATGTCTTTCCCCAAAGTCTGAACTCTGCTCCAAATCGCATGCTTTTACTGACAGAGGATTGGCTGTAGACCTCTGCCTTAACATATCATTTACAATTAGAAATGAATGAATATTGATTAAAACTCCACAGCCCTAATTCATATATTTTTGTCCAGGAATATCCCTCTTTCTTCCTAGGCAGCATCTCAAATGTAGACAATACAACCACACTGTACAATACACTGTCACACTGCCTTTGCTTTTAATCTCTTTTCTAGTCTGCGTCACCTTTATATATTCAGTTTCATCTTTCGTATCAAGGGACGCTTTTAACTCTAAGCAATTATTTGTTGAAAGGCATCAGACAAAACGGTGATGTAAGGCTCCATTCACTCTTGCTCAGCTTGTCCTTTACACTACTTTTTTCTAGGCTTTCTCCAGGGGGGAGGCAATTTTCCTCTAGCCTCAAAATATGTCCTTGGCAGTCTCTAGTATTCAACCTGTTCTTGACTTGGAAAAAAAGCAGATAGTGAATAGATTCTATTCCAGGAAAATAAATCATTATTATGTAAATATATCTTATTGTCCACATTTATGTTTATCATAGTACCCTGTGTTCCAAAGTGAATTTGTGAGGCCAGTATAGTCCAGGTTGTCCTTAGACTAAGGGGGAGAATTTTAGATTCCACCTAAATCTGGTCAAAAGGTATTACACAATATCCCACTGTTTCCCCTCTTCAAATGCCAAACACCGGTATATTCTAGCATGTGTGTTTTAAGTCAAGTGTGGTTAATTCACAGGACTCACACCAAACTATTCCTGATCTCTAACCAACCTTTTTACTTGTATCATTCTGGTCTTTGACTAAAGAATTGTATTTATAGTTGTGTAATCACTATTGTGGTTTTAGTGACTAAAATGAGCGTGGATGAGCTTCACCAGCTGAATGGGCAACTCCTCATACAGATTCAAAGTAAGTTTTCTTGATTTTTGTAATAATGTGTACAGTTGGTATAAGGACAGAACTTGGCATGTTACAAACTGTAGTGTGTTAAGTATTTGAGGTGAGGTGTGCAACTGTGTTTCAGTGGAGACACTGAAACACTGCTTTGCTGGAATGTCCCACAGTATGAGATTAAACATTTTTTTTCCCCAGTAACAGGTATTTTATTGTGCAAAAATACCTAGAAAACATGCATTCTTACTGTGATGGGGGTGGTCACCTCTCCACAGATTTGACCTTTGTGGCCTGACATCACCTGCTTGTCTGCATGGAGATAGTTATGTTTGGTATCATACTGTGAAACGTTGTACATAATACAAAAATATCACTACAGAGACAAGCAGGTGGTGGAGCCTCCATCAGAAACGTTATAGTGCACCTTAAATGATTATGATTTATTCTCTGATTGATTTAATTGACTTTGACCTTGTCCAAATTGCTGACTGTCCCCCTCCTTCTCTTCCCCACAGAGGTGTTCGAGGAGCTGACGGAGGCTGTACAAGAGAAGGACTCACTGGCGTCAGAGTTGCACGTGCGCCATATTGCTATAGAGCAGCTGTTTAAGAACTGTGCCAAACTGCCCTGGCTGCAGATTAGCAGGGCTGGGGTAAAGGCCAGCAGTGCAGGCCCTGGAGAGTGAGGGGCAGAAACAAGAGGCCTGTGGGAAAGACACACCCCATCCACAGGGGGCGCTAGCAATGGTCTGAAATGAGATTGGATTTCTGTTGAAAATGAGCAGTAGTTAGCTTTTGAAGGATTGTGTTTATTTGGTGTGACCATTTTGTGATGTGGGTGAATTTGACGGTTGTTCACTATTGCAGCAGCTGTTGGACTTTTACATGGTTGCCACATCTTAGGACAACTCTCATATATTCAAAACTGTTATCAGTCAGTTAACCAATCAGCATTTACTGTTTAGTGCCCGAGAATATTAGACACAAAGAAATAACAGTAGGTAGCTGTGCAGTATGAGGTGAGACATCAGTGACCTGAAAATGTGTATTTTTTTTAAACTGACAGTAATGTGTGAAACTGGATTCCCATGATTTCAGTAATATTGATGAGACATAAAAATCTGTCATATATTGTAGTATTATTGGAGAAATGCTTATTTTTATAACTAGTCAGACCAACGGAGGTTGATGCAAATTCTGTGAATGTTACAGTTTGTGGTAAAATACTTAAAGCATTCTCTGAAACCACTTTAGTGTATAATGATTACATATTTGTAGGGGTGGAAGTGCTTCAAATGGCACACTTTTATTTTATTTTTGCTCAGATTAGCAAAATATTTGTATTGATTTCTAAGATCTTATTGCAAAACTGTTTTAAAAAGGCAAAGCTGTCTAGCCAAAGTATTTTATTTAATATTTATATTATTTTTCAAATAAGAACGGTTTCCAAACAGAAAGGCTCTAGTCAGTTCATAACTTCTTGAGTTTTGGTATTATGTGAAAGATATTCGGAAGTGCAAGTGCTTTTTGGGTTATTTAAATGTCTTAAAGTTAGATCAAAGTTGTTAAAGCAATACCAATGTGTGCTTAACTGTGCCTCTGATGTAAGGGGGCTTGTTTGTAGTTTTGACAGTTATTCATTAGAAACCCTATGCAAGAATGTGACCCGTGTCCAGAAGCCTTAAGTAGAACATATTCTCTGAATTCAGAGCTACACAAGTGTAATACGCTGCGGAGACAAAGGTGTTGTATATAATCACATTTTAAGATAAAGTCAGCTTTGTTCTCACTTCTAGTCTCTTTATAAGAGATTCATGTGTATGACCCCTTTGGGGGTCAAACTGTTGACTCCATTTAAACATGTTTTTTGTATTTAGTTTGAATTTTAAAGGTATTCTTAATTTTGTTAGTATTCAAACCCCATTCATAAGTGTTGTGTATACACAGCTCAACAGCAAAGCTTTACTTGCCTTTTGTTGTTACACTTCTCTACAATGTTTTATTTTCTTCAGATGTTTTTACTTTTGCAAAGACTGCATGTCTGTGTGGAAATACAAGAGTTGTATTTATTCTATGCTGATAGACAAGTTACAACCTGTGTGAAATGTGGTCAAGTGTTTTTATTTCAATAAAAACTTGAGTTTAAGTGTTTTATTTTACAATGCATTTTGAGTAAGACGGGTAAATGACGCCACCTTGTGGTCAGTAATAGATTGTGTTTTATATGCGTAAACAATCTGAGGGGATTATGTTTGGAACGTAACCATGACTTTAGTGTCATATTTTCATATATTTAATATGTTAAATGTGTCTCAGTTGGGGAATAACCCGCGTGGGCCTTTGGTCCAAACCGTGATTCTGCAACGTGCATATGCAGCGTGAGCGTGAGTCATAACGTGGTCACATGATCACAACGAACAAACCTGATTGGCCGTCAGGGCTCGGGTTAAGCCAATCACAGTCGCGGAGGGGCGGGTTTACAAACGCTCTCTTTTTGTGTGAAGTTCCATTCATTATTGTCATGAACCAACGAAGCGCCGAGACAAGGACCACAAAATATACAAGGTATGTCAACACTTTTGTAGGGATAACGTGGGCAAATTATTGGTATTAATATAGGATGAAAAACTAAAATTGTGTAAATTGTGTTTATGCGTTGGCAACATAGCATCTCTGCTAGTTAATGCTACCATGCTAGATTTGATGTTCATAAAGTGATAAAGTCACAAAAACATATTTGAAGTAATATACCATTGAGCATTTGTACGCGGCCTATTTTATGTGTTAAGATCTAGAGAAATATTACTTCATCTGTTTTTGTGCTGGAGTTTTGGAGGGGTTTGACAGCGTGGTCTAACCGGAACTGGTGCGTCATAGCCCGCCTTGTGGAGTAACTGTGACCCAGAGACTGTTGTTAACGTATCCAAAGTATTTAAGCTAAAATATCTTTAAAAAACGACATTTGGTTGCTATTACTAACCACAAATATTGGCAGGATCCCCGGTGATCAGAAGCATCTTAAAATAAAACTTTAAGTATTAGGAAAGTAAATGGATTACTTTTATGTTTGGTATATTAAATACATGTTTTACCGTATACAGTTTTTGTAGTTATGCACATGCATTATAATGAGTATAATGCTAAGGAGTGGTGTTGTGTTGTTGCAGAAACTGTCCAATGTGAAAACGATTATCTAAAAAATGAAGAAAGAAATTGCTGTTGTAATATTTTTTCTAAAAGCTTATCTAAAGAAAAGCAATCATGATTCTGAGAAGATTGCCCTTTTCGTTGAGAGACTGGCTGTCGCTCTCCAAGATAAATTCAAGGGGCACTGGTATCCTGACAATCCCAGCAAAGGCCAGGCATACAGGTAATGCCTCACTATAGCCTACTAATATATTATTACAAAACATAAATATAACACGATATTTGAATTTCGTTCCAGGTGTATACGACTCAATACATTTTGCAGCCAGGACCCAGAGATTTTTCGAGCTTGTCAGGAAAGTGGGATTGAGTACAAGGATCTTAAACTGCCAGATGAGCTAACATTATGGGTGGATCCTGGCGAAGTTTGTTGCCGGTGAGATTTTATTTAGTTTAGTTTTTTTAATGGTCTGTTTCTTATGAATAGATTAAACTGTAACTACCTTCCATGGTCTAGAACTAGCTAAGCAATAAATTGGTATAGAAAAATCCTATATACATTTTGCCCCTGATTATCATAAATGTTTGAAGTAACTATTTCATCACCAGTCCTATTTTTACAGTAGACATATTTAACTCAATATAATCATATAAGGATTTACTGTGCCGCCATAGTCTATACCCCTGTGGAAAACACTTGGTTTGGTTTTCATGGTTACTTATTTTCTGTTTTAGATATGAGGAGTACAGGCATTTCTTCCCTTTGGCCACATTGTCCAAAGATGAGGATGAAAAAGAACTTGCAAAGAAGGTGACCAAAGCCCTGGAGAGAGTAACGTCAGACTACCACTCTGGTTCTTCTTCTGATGAGGAGACTTCACGAAAATCCCCTTTCACGATACCAAACTGCTACTTTAATCCCAAGGTATAGTTACTTTTATTTTATCAGCTTATCATAACATCTTGCTTATGTGTGAATAAAGCCACAAAATTGTCAGTACCACTACTTGGTTTATTTTTTTATTTTTTATTTTGTAATTTCACTTCCTGGATGGACACGGGCTGCAGATGTGACATAAGTAGAAGTAATTTGATAACTGTTACCTAGGAACCGTAATGTTAAAGCTAACATCTGTAATTGGATTGGCTGATTTACCCCTGATGTATTCTCACTCTTCACCCCAGTAGCTATCTACGTTACTTCGCTCTGATAATGTGCTAGTTTTGGCCTGACTAGTGATCTACTGGTGAAAAAATAATTTGCTGTTAGTAACTTTAACAAGGCCCAAAACTTTGCACAAAAAATGCACAATGATGACACTTATTAAAAAAAAAAAAAAGGGTCAGTCTTTCAGAAAAAAATCATGTTCATTGTTCTGGTACTGGTGCTTGTGTGAATGAGGGTCACTACTGAATGTGTGCAGACTTACTGTGTCATTGGGGCTTAATAATAATAATCTATGTATGTATTCCATTGTATTTTTCACAGGCAAATAATTGGGCTCAGTATCATTCTCAAAGGATGGAAAAAGGAAGTGTTAAGATGTTTCCAAAGCCACACCACATGTCAAGACCTCGTCACAGACCCACGCCAAGCCAGTGGATGAGGCAACATGTGTGGGCGCACGCTGCACAAAGACGACACCATGGATACTGGGGAGCTCCACTGAACTTTCATCAGTACTACTAAAAAGTCCTGGTGACTGTCTATCACAATGGACATTAAACCTTAAACTCTAAAATGACTGACCAATGTTTTTATAACTAGATTTTTATGCTATACTCATTTTTATAACAGTTTTTGCACTTTAGACAAATTGTTAGTTTGCAAAATCACTTTTATAGGAGGGTAAGATTTTAGTCCTACATATGGAGCCAAGACGTACTGTATTTTTACAATGGTGAATTTTATTGTACTACTTTGTTCTACAAGCTAATATTTTATTTATTCATTGTATAGATTTCAAGGCTTAAAGTTAAGTTCTATAGAAAAGAATTCCCTTGCATCATGATCATGGTCTTGAAAGTACTGATTCTGTACATAAAGATCTGTCTACTTGTGGAATTAATGAAGTCAGTATTTAAGGATTTGTATTTCTGTATTGTTGATGTGACATACATTTTGTTCCCATTGGTGCTTTATTAATATATTTGTTACATGAAACGATTTTAGCACAATCGGTTTTCAACAAGATCAGTAAAATCTGCTGTTCAAATGGATTTGTATTTTGTATTTAATGTTTATTGATATTTTATGGTAGATTGTAGATATATGTAGGAAGATTTCCACAATTGGATAACCCTTTTGTCATAGATAACCTATAACCTGATATGGATTTGAGAACTACTTCAATTGTGTGTCCTATTTTAAACTTATGGCAAAAGGAGAAACTCAATTTCTCAAGTGGACAAAAGTTTATTTGGTCGAATACGTTTCGCAGCTCATCCAGGCTGCTTCTTCAGTTCTGGCTGGCTTCACCCAGAAACGTATTCGACCAAATAAACTTTTGTCCAGTTGACAAATTGAATTTCTCTTTTAGCCATGGATTCTACCTGGATGACTGAGGGATTCTACATACATTTTAAACTTGGTTTAGCCCTAGTTAATACATACACAATAAAAACTTGTGTAATTCTGGTGTTTGCTGTATGGACTAGTATTTTCTAAATTGGTATTTGAACACTAGTACAGGGGTGTCCCTGATAGGTGGTGGATGAAGGATTGTTGTGTACTAGGCTTAAGGCCCATTTGGCCTTCAGACCTGCTAAATTACCCCTGATGATGATAGGCAGTACTTTCTTCTGCAAATTGAAGTATACAGACTAACATGTAATATTCCAAGCCTTATTAACGGTACAGTGGTTATGTCAAAGCCAGTTGTGGTTTACTCTTACGCACTAGATTTGAGAGCAGTATCTGTACCTTCTACTCCACTCCATTTTTAATTGGACCGAAAAGTAAGTTATTTAGATATAAATTGATTTTATTTTTATTTTATTTTTTTACCATGTTCAAGGTAACATCCTGACTAAAGGCTTTGAGTACAAGCTTCAACAAAATTAAATTCGTTTGAAAACTTGTATCATTTTTAAACAATATCATTTTTAAACAATATCACTACATTTAACACTCTATCACATATTTTATTGTGAATTTGTTAAATACTTTATACTGGTGAGAGCTGACGAAGCCTCTCGGATGAGCGGCGAAACGTTTTCAACCAAACAAACTTTGTCCAGTTGACAAATTGAACTTCTCCTTTGATCATTTATACTGGTGACGTTTTTTAAACTCTGTATCTGCACTTTTACCATGCTGCCAGCAGGTGTCGCTGTTTCCTCTCATCAGAGCGCTTCTGTCACGTGACCCCCGTGTGCGCGCTCCCCTGGCTCGTGTGCACGCTCGCGGTGCACCTGCAGAGAGTGGAGAGAAGAGGGTGGAGAGAAGAGGGTGGAGAAAAGAGTGGAGTTTGGATGCTTCAGTCGAGCCAGATCACCGCAGACCTATTCAACACAACTTGTCCGATTAAGTTTTGAACAAGCGCTGGAGTAGGAGACGCAGGAATGGAGCTTCTAACGATGCGCTTCGGCTGCGCGCTGCTGTCCTTTATGGGTAAGTTTGTTTGTTTTTTAGTTTTAGTTTAGTTTACGTGTGCGTGCTGGTGACCGTTGGCTACTCTGACCGACGCTGTTGGTTATTTTACAAATTCACTGAATCGGGTGTGTAATATTCTGCCATCTGGCGCGTATTTATAGTTATTTGATACGATTTCCGCCTGTAAAACTCCTTTTTGTAAGTTCGTAAGAACATAAGGAGCTCTTTTCTACGGGATATCGGAAATTTTATACCCGGGCACTTGAGTTTTGACAAAAGCCTGATCCGCTTTTAAAACCTGTAGCTGATGCACTTGAAATCTGCTGCTGTGCCATCTGCCCGTGCCACCAAGAACCCCTAAATACTGAAGAATAGATACTTAAGGTCTATTTTATTTTACCTTTCCTAAACGCAATATTATAACTATCTAACGATATAAAAGTAAATTAACCTGTTGACCCTTGTTCCTATTCTAAATTGACTTGTGCGCATAATTTATAATGTAGGCTCTGTGTTTGCTAAGTATTTTTTTCTTTATTTAGTTGTATTATTTCCTGTGAGTTGGGCGTGACTCACTGGAATTTCGACTGAAACTGTCCAATCACTCCTCCCACAGTGAACAATGATGTGAAACTTTTTTCTCTGCTCTATTTTTCCAGTGGTTCCAAATTGGATTCCCATGTATTTTCTATCAAATGCTCTGATTGGCAGCCATAGAGCCCAGGACAGGACAGTGGCATTCCTGTGTGCTGATTAGTAAAAGCTTTTGTAATGAGGAAAGCTTTTGTTTTGTGTCTCCAAAAGCCCCTCGGATGAAAACGGGACACTGGTGGTATAATGGTCATATGGTTGGGAGACAGTGTGCGGTGTAGTGTGGTCTTTTGTTTCCAGATTCTCTTGGTTGTGTACACTTTGAGGCTCATTACCATCTTAATGGCATCATGGCCCTGTCATTTGGACGCTGTTCCACTTCAGCACACAAGAACAATATTTGGCAGACTCATAACATTTTGTTCTGATGTGGTACAACAATGCATTAACCTCTGCTTAATGACAAAACATTTGAACATTTCCTTTTTTCAGCTCGTCTAATCTGATGTGCACAAGTCTTTACGTAGTCCCACTGCACAAATGAAGGGAATGTCAGTGTAACAATTATGATTCGTAAAAACTTTGATTTACCACTTCTTCTATTTAGTCATGTTCATAGATTATATACTAACAATCCAATGTCGGCATGTGAAAGACGCATTAAAGGCAAATTAACGTTTTTTTACAATCTGAGCCTTCTTTCGGCAATAAAACAAGTAGTTTTACTCACCCATAGCATTTTTCTGTCAATTGGAGCAGTATCGCAGAACTTATGTTGAGCCGTTCTGTTCTAGTAATGATCCCGTATCCGTTAACATGGTGCTGTATCATATGCTCGGGGCATTACTTTGCGGTGTCCAAATAACACAAACTTTAGCACTTTTCAAATCATAGAAGCCCGATGTCTTAATGGAAGATTTCGTTTGAAGCAAAAGTGGCCTGTAATCTGAGATTTAGCCATAGTTTCGAGTAGATGAGGACGCCAGTGCGCATGCGCGGACTGCTCCCGGGACCCAAACATGAAACGCAAAGCTGAAAACTATGGATAAATCTCGGATTACAGGCCACTTTTGCTTCAAACGAAATCTTCCATTAAGACATTGGGCTTCTATGATTTGAAAAGTGCTAAAGTTTGTGTTATTTGGAGACCGCAAAGTAATGCCCCGAATACAAATGCTAACGAATACGCGACAACATAATTTTCTTCAAACAGCTCCAAATGACACGAACGTGATATGGGTGACGACTTGTTTTATTACCGAAAGAAGGCTCAGATTGTAAAATAACGTTACTTTTCCTTTAACCTACACTGCACAAGATTTGGAGAAAATATATTAATATTTATTATTAATAATGTATATAATTATGTTACCCTATTCTTCAATAATCTCTCATTTCTATTTATAATTTATAATTTTACAATAACAAAAAAGTTGTTCAGGATTGTTTTGAAAGATGTAAGTTTTGACACTGCATTACTTGATAAAAATAATCGTGTTGTATGTTGGGTTATGGCTTTCATTGTAGCGCTGTTCTGAAATCTGCACCTCCACTAGTGCCGTCACAACTGACCCTCTTCATGGCGGTTGCAGGAAATTTCCCTAAATGCTTAATGTTTTGTTAATGTGAGATATCAGTATTGGTAAAGAATTTCCATGGTGGCTACCTGTTATAACCACCTTGCTAAACATTCACTTGTACTTGTACAATAATTTATTCAAAAATGTCTTCATCACTGTTACAACACAGAGCTTGCCTTGTCCTGGCCTAATATCCCACTCTCTGCTTTTGGGAGGTAAAGGCAATACCTCAAACCCAAGACAAACAAACCTGGAGCACTATCAGTGGACCTGAGTGCAGTTACCTGATAAGCCTCAGAGCCAAGGCCCTGACCGGAGCCCGTTGCCTGGTTACCTTTTGAAAACAGAGACACTTGTCGCAGCCCAGCGTGCTCAGTTTACCCAGAATCCTCCCTTCTCAAATGTACATTATGTATAAGATCCTCTTTTACGACAAACCAGCTCCACTGTGTTTGGAACAATGGTGAACTCTAGTGTATTGTATTCATATAAGGTAAATGTTTATTCACAACATTTGCATTATGGCCTGCTACGAGCTGTTTGCAAGTTTCATGAAGTCACAGGACAATGGGAAACTCATCATAACATTTGTGACTGTGTTAGTAGCATAGACTGGATAAAAAAGAGAACTAAGCGAGTGTTACGTCACCCATTCAGCAGCACTCAAATGAAGCTCACGATGCTAACATTTACAGGGGCGAATTTGAAGCCAGGCTCTGTATTATGAATAGGATTTTTTTGACGGACAAATTAGTGAATAAAACCACCAGGATCATACAGAGCGGGTTAATACGAACATTTTAAGACCAAAATGACGAGGCTCACAGCAAGTACAGAGAGAGGGATGACAATATTCTAATGTAAGTGAAGGGGAGCCAGGGTCAGTAAGAACCAGAAGAGCCACATGCAAACTTCCTATTTGGAACGCAGTGGCCAGCTCATTTAGCTTTTTCATTTTTATACATGAAGTCTATGGTTAGTGGGAGCTTAGGAGACATGGAGAATGCTTAAGTTGTGTTTTGGAATATCCTAGTAATGATAATTAGATAAGATGTGTGTAGAATCCCTCAGTCGTCCAGGTAGAATCCATGGCAAAAGAAGAAATTCAATTTGTCAACTGGACAAGTTTATTTGGTCGAATACGTTTCGCAGCTCATCCAAGCTGCAAGTTCTGGCCAGAGTGCTGGTGGACACTGGCAGTGATTATTAGATAATGTTTTTTGGTGTCAAAACAAATGTGCCGTTTGTTGAGATTGTTTCAATTATAGCACAAGAAGTGAATGGAATGTAAAATATGTCATAAATGTTTAGAAATCCCACATCATTTTTCATGAGATGCTTTCCTTTTATGTGAGTTAATTTTCAAACCTTTATCAGGTCATGTTTTCAGCAGTGTTATTTCTGTGACATCTACTTTCATTTCATTTGTTTGTTTGTCTTCATTTTAAGCATGCCAATGACACACCTTCTCTCTAAGCAAATAATCTTAATCAAGCACTTCATGTACTACAGATTTGAGTTCAAAATCTGATATATTCAATTATTTTGTGCACAATCTGTACACAAAATATGCAGTGCCTCAGGAGTTGAGTTCTCCACTACTTTAAGCTTTTCTCATCAGAGTCAAACTGACAGCGAGAACTCGGGGTCACCGTTCCACATGCGCTGGTCAGGACCACCTGTCACGTCAGAGCACCCAAGGGTCCCAACATGTAGCACCCACAGCCTGTCCCCAGTCCAGGACCAGCACTCTGCCTCCAGCCACTGTCCTTGGAAATAAAAGCAAGAACACATTGGATTGGCTTACACTCCAGAGATACAGCTTTGTCCTCCACGCCTGGTGATGTCGGTGACCGCACATGAATATTCACACGGACATTAATATTTGAACATGCCAGCGTTAAGAGTCCTGTGCCAAGTCCTGTTCACCTTTCTCTGGGTGTTAAAGATGCACTGTGTGATTTATTTCTGGTTCATCACCTGCTTGACTCCATAGTTATGTTATTGCTTTGCCTGGAATATTCCAAAGTATGGCATTAATGGTGTATATCTCTCTAAAAACCAGCACGTGGTGGCAGAAAGCAAAGTTGCAGGTCAGTTCTGTGGAGATGTGAGCCAGCTCACAGTAAGAATTTGTGTTTTTCAGTAAATGTTTGAGAAATAAAAACACCCATAATTCAGTCAATTCAAGTTTAATGCCAGACAAAACAATAACATCTCCATGGAGAAAAACAAGTGGGAGACCTTAGACCAGAAATATTACCTAGTGCACCTTTAAGCCCTCATAACGCCTCTACCACGCCACATTATCCCACCTCCTCCTTATTTTCCCTCCATTTCATCTCCGAATTACTGAATAGACAAATTGCTTTGTGGAGAATCTGGGAGCATGATTAATAGTGGCTCTTGTTTCTGAGTCCTGTTAATGTGTGCGCGGCTGCTCTGTATTCTGAGCTCATTTCTTTTTCACAGGTAGCGAGTACAAGTGCCTCCTGGGCTGCTGCCAAGGTGTTATTATAGAAGATACAGTGCCGTGAAAAAGTATTTGCCCCCTTCCTGATTTCTGTGTTTTTTGCATATTTATCACTCAAAACATTGTCAGATCATCAAACCAATTTTAATATCACACAGAAACAACCCAAGGAAAGACAAAATTCAGTTTTTGAATGATGATTCCATTTATTAGTGCACAAAAAAAATCTAAACCTATCTGGCCCTATGTGAAAAAGTAATTGCCCCCCCTTGTTAAATCACAAACTAACTGTGACTAACCACAGTTTTGAGAAAACTTAGTTCAGTTCTACATGCCACACCCACACCTGATTGTCACCACCTGTGTTGAATCAAGAAATCACTTAAATAGTTCCTGTCAAACAAAGTGAAGTTGGCTACAACATCTCAAGAACAAACACATCATGCCACGATCCAAAGAAATTCAAGAACAAATGAGAAAAAAAAGTGATAGAAGTCTATAATTCAGGAAAAGGTTACAAAGCCATTCCCAAAGCTCTGGGGCTCCAGCGAACCACTGTCAGAGCCATTATTCAAAAATGGAGGAAACTGGGAACAGTTGCAACCCTTCCCAGGAGTGGTCGACCAACTAAGATTACTCCAAGAGTGCGACGACGGCTCATTCAGGAAGTCACAAAAGAACCTAGACGCACATCGAAAGAACTACAGGCCTCGTTGGCCTCAGTTAAGGTCAGTGTTCATGACTCCACCATTAGAAAAACACTGGCCAAAAATGGCATCCATGGAAGAGTTCCCAGGAGAAAACCACTGCTTTCACAAAAGAACACAAAGGCTCGTCTCACCTTTGCCAAAAAGCACCTTGATGACCCTCAAGACTTTTGGAGAAACATTTTGTGGACCGATGAGTCTAAAATTGAACTTTTTGGAAGGTCTGCAGCCCGTTTCATCTGGCGTAAAAATGGCACAGCATTTGATAAAAAGAACATGGTGCCCACAGTAAAGCATGGTGGTGGCAGTGTGATGGTCTGGGCCTGCTTTGCTGCCTCAGGACCAGGACAACTTGCTGTGATTGACGGAAAAATGAATTCTGCTGTTTACCAGAAGATCCTGAAGGAGAATGTCCGGCCATCAGTTCGTGCCCTCAAACTCAAGCGCTCTTGGATCATGCAACAGGACAATGATCCAAAACACACCAGCAAGTCCACCTCTGAATGGCTCAAAGAAAACAAAATTAAGGTTTTGGAGTGGCCAAGTCAAAGTCCGGATTTAAATCCGATTGAGATGCTGTGGTGTGACCTTAAACGGGCAGTTCATACAAGAAAACCCTCCAATATGGCAGAATTGAAACAATTCTGCATAGAAGAGTGGGCCAAAATCCCTCCCCAGCGGTGTGAAAGACTCATCACCAATTATCGCAAACGTTTGGTTACAGTTATTGCTGTCAAAGGAGGCTCAACTGGCTATTAGATTAAGGGGGCAATTACTTTTTCACATAGGGCCAGATAGGTTTAGATTTTTTTTGTGCACTAATAAATGGAATCATCATTCAAAAACTGAATTTTGTCTTTCCTTGGGTTGTTTCTGTGTGATATTAAAATTGGTTTGATGATCTGACAATGTTTTGAGTGATAAATATGCAAAAAACACAGAAATCAGGAAGGGGGCAAATACTTTTTCACGGCACTGTATATTGGCACCATTTTACTTGAGCCCTTTGGTCGTGAAGTCAATGTTACACTGACAGATATTTCAAGTTCTATGTCTTCTAATTTCTCTAATGTTTTGACCTAAGTATTGACCTTCTGACTGCTGGACCCTCAGTGGTATGTAAATCAAAGTTACAATAATGTCCAGTGAGTTAAGCTGTGGAACCGTTTTGGATCAATGATTCAAATTAGTGGCCCATGGGCTCATAAAGGTTAGGGCTCATTCTTTAGAGGCCAGGAGACCGTCTCATGCGAGCGTCTATGCTTTGCTAATTTTCACTTGCAACTTAGGACCTTGGACATGGACATGGCTGTCTGCAGTGGGTGCAGGGGGTTGCTATGTGAACAACTGACGTCACCCAAACATACCAAATGGTGTTTGGGTGACGTCATCTGTTCAATAAATAAAATCTACAGCTTACTCTCAGTGATTTTAAGGATGTTTTAGTAATTCCAAGTTTCAAAGTTCAAAGTCAGCTTCATTGTCAAAAAACATACAGTGGCTTGCGAAACTATTTGGCTCCCTTGAACTTTGTGACCTTTTGCCACATTTCAGGCTTCAAACATAAAGATATAAAACTGTAATTTCTTGTGAAGAATCAACAACAAGTGGGACACAATCATGAAGTGGAACACACTTTATTGGATATTTTAAACTTTTTTAACAAATAAAAAACGAAAAATTGGGCGTGCAAAATCATTCAGCCCCTTTACTTTCAGTGCAGCAAACTCTGTCCAGAAGTTCAGTGAGGATCTCTGAATGATTCAATGTTGACCTAAATGACGAACGATGATAAATGGAATCCACCTGTGTGTAATCAAGTCTCTGCACTGTGATAGTCTCAGAGGTCTGTTTAAAGCGCAGAGAGCATCATGAAGAACAAGGAACACACCAGGCAGGTCCGAGATACTGTTGTGGAGAAGTTTAAAGCTGGATTTGGATACAAAAAGATTTCCCAAGCTTTAAACATCCCAAGGAGCACTGTGCAAGCAATAATATTGAAATGGAAGGAGTATCGGACCACTGCAAATCTACCAAGATCTGGCCGTCCCCCTAAACTTTCAGCTCATACAAGGAGAAGACTGATCAGAGATGCAGCCAAGAGGCCCATGATCACTCTGGATGAACTGCAGAGGTCTACAGCTGAGGTGGGAGAATCTGTCCATAGGACAACAATCAGTCGTATACTGCACAAATCTGGCCTTTATGGAAGAGTGGCAAGAAGGAAGCCATTTCTTAAAGATATCCATAAAAAGTGTCGTATAAAGTTTGCCACAAGCCACCTGGGAGACACACCAAACATGTGGAAGAAGGTGCTCTGGTCAGATGAGACCAAAATCGAACTTTTTGGCAACAATGCAAGACGATTTGTTTGGCGTAAAAGCAGCACAGCTCATCACCCTCAACACACCATCCCCACTGTCAAACATGGTGGTGGCAGCATCATGGTTTGGGCCTGCTTTTCTTCAGGAGGGACAGGGAAGATGGTTAAAATTGATGGGAAGATGGATGGAGCCAAATACAGGACCATTCTGGAAGAAAACCTGATGGAGTCCGCAAAAGACCTGAGACTGGGATGGAGATTTGTCTTCCAACAAGACAATGATCCAAAACATAAAGCAAAAGCTACAATGGAATGGTTCACCAAAAAACATATCAAGGTGTTAGAATGGCCAAGTCAAAGTCCAGACCTCAATCCAATTGAGAATCTGTGGAAAGAACTGAAAACTGCTGTTCACAAACGCTCTCCATCCAACCTCACTGAGCTCGAGCTGTTTTGCAAGGAGGAATGGGCAAAAATATCAGTTTCTCGATGTGCAAAACTGATAGACATACCCCAAGCGACTTGCAGCTGTAATCGCAGCAAAAGGTGGCGCTACAAAGTATTAACTCAATGGGGCTGAATGATTTTGCACACCCAATTTTTCATTTTTTATTTGTTAAAAAAGTTAAAAATATCCAATAAAGTGTGTTCCACTTCATGATTGTGTCCCACTTGTTGTTTGATTCTTCACAAGAAATTACAGTTTTATATCTTTATATTTGAAGCCTGAAATGTGGCAAAAGGTCACAAAGTTCAAGGGAGCCAAATAGTTTCGCAAGCCACTGTATGTACAGGTTGCACACACAGGATTTGAAATTGCAGCACTCCCTAGGCCCACCGTGTACATAAAACATCTGATAAACAAGACGATAAACACGATGACTAAACCATCACATATACCTGTAGCAAAAGTACAGTAAACTTTTATATAATACAAATAGGTAAAACACAATGTGTGGCATAATAAAGCTCAAATGGTGTCATTTAAGCAGCAGTGTCATTGGGGGAGGGAGGGCAGGGAGAGAGTTCAGCATCCTGACAGCTTGGTGGGTGAAGCTGTCTTTCAGTCTGCTGGTCTTTTTCCTGAGGCTCCTTAGTCTCGTTCCTGATGGCAGCAGACAGAAGAGGCAGTTGGATGGGTGGGTGGGATCACCCAGAGGTAGGGCTGCAACTAACGATTATTTTAGTAGTCAACTAATCTATAGATCCAGTAACGATTAGTCACGATTATTTCCCCCTCGACGTTACTTGCTCCAACCTCTGTCTGCCAACACGAAGTCTCTTAGTAAATGAATGAAAAAATGCAACAAAAACCGTTGCTGTGTTACAGCTTATTCTGTGTTTAATTAATTCACTTCTCATATACATGTATGGCTCAAATAAAATAAATAGATTTCATAAGTAAAAATAACTCACATGCAGGGACTAGCCCGGTAATAAACGGAGGAGTTGTTTGCGGCAGATTCGGCCACATTTCATGTCAACCAACATGACTCGCACGCAAAACCTACATGTAACCTCGCCAATTGTTCCCGTCTTTCATGAAAACGTCTAAAAATACGATAGCACTCAAGGCTAAAAGTTTACCAAAAAGTAAACACAAGCTAGCTGCCAACAACTTACCCATCTGGAGCTTTGGACGCCAGTCCTGGGTGCTTTCGTTTCAGATGCTCGTGCATCACTGTTGTACTGCCATGGTACGCCAACTCCACTTTACAGATGTTGCATCTTACTTTATTGTTTTTATTATCCTTAAAATACTCCCACACCTTCGATTGTCGCGGCCTCAAACTTTTCCCATTCTCTTCCTCCTGACTCTGAGCCGCAGGCTCCGCCATTGTTGTTAGCACATTCAGCCAGAGATTTTTTTGAGGATGTATAGACTGACTTTGATTCAGCTCGGCGGTCTTCACTGATTGACTGAATGAGGACGGAAAGAGGCTATACTGCCCTCACCACTACCGGCAGCGATTTGCAGTTTCAGTACACGTATTGATTTATGCGGATTCTTGACACAAATTATACTTAAATAATACGACTAGTCGACAAAATGTTATTGTCGACATTGTCGACTAATCGTTGCAGCCCTACCCAGAGGGCTTTGCGGGTGAGGCGGGTGCGGTAAATGTCCTGCAGGGAGGGGAGAGAGTCACCCACGATTCTCTCAGCTGCTCTCACTACTCGATTGGCTGTGGTGTGTGTAGCGCTCCTTAGCAAAAGGGTACCAAGCCGAAGACAGCCACACCGTTTTTGAAAACCCCCAGGGTCCACTTCAGACCTCTCAAATGTTTTTCTTAAGACACTTTCAAACTCTGCCAATCTCCAAAGCAAATCAGTCTAAACAAGACTATAGTGTTTCACTGGCAGAATTGCATCGTCTTAATGTTTAAAAGTTTCAGCACATCCATTTATTGAAGGAGGTGAGTGCAGTGACTTGTCTCTGCTCTGAGTCCATCTGTCTTCATCACAGAGTTGGGCCGATAAACGACGAGCACATTTATCACTGAGCCATTTGATGCCCCCAGTACTGGCCCTGGTGCCCCACCCTCTGCTCCTGATGAGGGTACAGCCTCACTGGCATGTAAGCTGTGTGACCATAAGAGTTTCAGTGCAGCACAATATATCGCAATTGTCTCGAAATCACAATTTAACTTTGTGCATTTATCAGTTTTCTAAGGCTGCGATTATTTGATAGATAATTAAATGTGGAATAGAATGTTCTCTGCAAAGTACAAAATATCCTATCTTTTTTGTAGAAAAATCTTGTACCGTACCTACAAACATGTTCTGAAATACATGTGATTCTTGTATTTGTTTTGGGTCATATTTCAGTCTCTAAAATATTAATGCCCTTGGAATTGTTTACATTGTGCACTCTGAGTCTGAACCGAATCCTACTTTTGAAATATAAAGCCCAATTGCAATACTTGCTACAAAATTCACAATTGGCAATAACAATCACTGTCAGGCAGCTCTAGTATTTATGAATGAATGAATTATACTTTGTTTTTATTATGTTGTGTTTTACTTAGATGGTTCTACATGAATGAAAACCTCTCAATAGCTTGATGTGTATGTTTACGATCCTCATTGTTCAGTATATTTTAATTCCTTCCTGATGTGTTGCGTACATCATTTTTCACAGATAATTTCTGTGTCTGTCTTCTGTAGGTCTGTGTGGGAAGATGATTAAACATTTCCTCTTATAGCGATAATCCAGTGCATCGCCAAGAACAATTGCACCGCTAATTGTGTGACTAATCTAAAAATATGGTGATCAGAAGCAGAAATTGGTTTTAAGTTTGAGTGTCGTCGAAGCATTTGTGAAGCAGTTTAGCACCTCGTATCTTATGCTATATATCGTCTTAAAAGTCTTGTTATTTATATATTGTCTGTGGAAAATATATTAGTCCCACTTGGTTTGCCCCATGCTTTGTGCTGGCTTCAAGTCTCTCTGTGCAGTTCTTTAATCATTATGTTAAATTCTAAGCAATAATGTTAACAACCTAGTTCATAGAAAATGTATTTTAGAGAATAACACAATTTTACCATCCACAATAGCCCATTTTATATAAGGGCAAGTGCTAAGTATTATTAAAATGACATTTGAATGCCACAATTGTCCAAGCTATATAATACAAAGGAAAGTAGATTAGAACATTTTCATAAATATTGTGTTAACTATAACTGTGTTCATTTTTTCTCTGTCAATAGTGCGTTCATTTTGGATAATCTATTTAATGATTCTGTACAAAGCATTGTTGTAAAGTAGCTCTTCTGGCACTGCTGAGGCAAAAAAAAAAAACACTTTGTTTCATAACGCAGCATTACAAGAGATTAGATTGGACGCAGCGCTCTCAAGGGAACACAGCCTTCATAGTAAAAGATACAAACTTGACTTTGAGTCCCACCCAGTTTGCAACTTGAACTTTCAGTCTAGAACGATTTATTAGGGAGGGCAGTGTTGTCACGGTAATAAAAAATCTAAATTCAGTTTCTATTGATTTCGATATCACCAGGATAATTTAAAGATGCACTATGCAACTTTTCAGATAGAGGTAGTAGATGAGATATTACTGCTTTTCCTGGAATGTCCCACAATATGCCATAAAACATATCTATCTTATGTAAATTACAGTTATTTTTACAGTTATTTTTATTGCTATATCTTTAAAAACTTGCTTTGTCGCCTCTCCACAGATCTGACCTGTAACTCGGCCTTGTAGCGTCACTTGGTTGTTTCTTTGGAAATGGGTATGTTGAATGCCATGCTGTAGAAAATTCCA
Organism: Paratrypauchen microcephalus; assembly: GCA_036785185.1. Classification (NCBI taxonomy): domain Eukaryota; kingdom Metazoa; phylum Chordata; class Actinopteri; order Gobiiformes; family Gobiidae; genus Paratrypauchen; species Paratrypauchen microcephalus. The sequence goes on along the minus strand of JAVJIX010000007.1, from coordinate 9,671,717 downwards.
GCCAAAGATATATGGATACAAGTAGTTGGCAGACCCTCCACGAGAAAAGTTACACAATGCACCTTTTAAAGCATTGCCATTATTATATGGCAAACGATTGCCAAGGGCCAACTGTGTCCTATTTATCAAATTTTTCAAGTAACAATGTCTTCTCTAATTAGTATCTAGTTTCCATAGTTTAAATATCGATTAGTATCTTGGAAACGATGAATCCCCCATCATCTTTTTCTTGACGTTTATATTGATTTTTCTGCTAGGATTGCAGTTTTTCTAACAGCCCCTCTCTGTATCCATGTGCTCATCTCTTGCTAAGATGAGCAGTGCATCTGTTAGCCTGGTATGGGAAAGGATCAGCGCCCTAACCACGGCAAGGTCAGCTCACCATAACACACATTTAATTACTTTAGTGCATCTCGCCACCATGTGAGGAAATCGGCAGCTGGCCCGCTTGGCCTCCAGAGAGATGAGATTGCTCTGAAAATAACCCTGTGGCAGTGGCTTTATGACGGTCCGAATCCCTATTACCTCCAACCTTAATCTGGAGTGCTCCTGTATTAATAAGCAGGCACAAAGGGCTCTACTCCGCACTACTGAGATCTCCAAGAACCAGCTGTTAAGTATCTTAATGGAGCTATGTTTAATTCATATACACATTATAGCCGCCTAAAACGCCTGCCTTCTCTGGGCAGTAAGTGAAGAGAAGAATCAACCTCTGCTGCGTATCTCTAATATTCTGTGCCTCCTTGTTTAAAGGTCCTGTATTACAGAAAATTGATTCTTGTGAGCTTTAAGGCATGTTAGAATGTTCTTGGCTCATCAGAGTAACCCTTTTATTATTCTGTCCACATCTACAAATGTTCCACCTTGTGATGTCATGAAGAAGCTGTTTTCAAGTTAACAGCTACATTTTTATTTTATTGAAATTGGCAATTCTAGGGCTGAAATTATCCAAATTTTATTGAAGGTGTACGAAGCTTAAAAACTCAGTGAAGCACTGCCTGTACATTTCCTGTATTACCAGACAGTGTTTTCAGTTTGAGAGATGAAGATGAGATGCCTAAATATGAAAAACAAAACAATCAAAGAAAACACAACTTCAGGTATGTTAGTGGTGAGGAAACTGCATTATAGCATAAATCAGAAAGTAGCATAATATGGAACCTTTTTAAAACGCAGTGAAATGGAGAGGAAATCAATGCAGAGACATAAGCTATCATCCATAGCACATGCCAGCACACCACAGCAGCACGCTAATGAGCCTCTGATTAATGATTAATCGCTGTTATATCAGTTGACACGTGTCCACGAATCCCCTGAGCTTTGGAGACCGGGACAATTACGAGCTGATGTGATCTCGAGATGGATGATTTTGCTTTATTTGTGGCTATTCTTAGCACTAAAGGTGGAACGAGACACAAGTCCCACAAAATGAGATGACACAAAAGATTGGCTCCACAACAATGAAACAAAGTGAGTCCACAAATTTTGTTTGGAGACGAGAACAAATGCAAGTCGCAAGTCGCCATGGTCTTGAGATGGGTGATTTTGCTATAGGTAGTGCTATGGATGCACTCATTCAGCTTTTTCTGTTTCAATACCGATGTTGATACTTTCACATTAAGTATCTGCCATTATCAACTGATACTAGGGCAGAAACAGAAAATATAATGTATTTTATTTAAACAAAAACAGCATATGGTAAAAAATTATCCAAATTAAAAGTGATTTATCATTTAAAGTTATTACACAACAGATTTAATATTATGAGACGTTTTTAGCAAATGTTGTCTTATTACACCAATTTATAGACAAAAATGGAATATCTGTTAAATCAATGTTTTGGAAACCGAAATCCGATCCACCAGTATCCCACAGTTCCCACAAAATGGGATGACACTGGTCCACGCGAATGAGACAAGATGAGATTTTGACACAATTGATGATAAATAATTTATGCTGTTAAATCCACAGTTTTTCCACATGTTTGCACAGTCTTGAGGCAATTTCATTGCCGAGGTCTTGTCCCAGCCACTCACCGCTGTAGTGGACAATAACAAGCACATCTCTTTACACTGATCCAAGATGCTCCACCTAAGCCATGTAGCATCCCTGTCTAGACGTGTCAGGGTTAGACCACAGGATCATCGTGGAATCAGCTTGTGTTGCAGGTTTAACTCCCACCAGGGAACTGACCTTGAAGTCTAACAGCTTTAAAGAGGTTATTTAAGGATTCAGGAGTCAGTGCCAAGGGTTGTGCTTGAGTTGAACCAAAACGTTGTAAAATTCTTGTAAAAGACTTGTTTTGTCATTACTATAATTTCAAAGCACCACATAACCTTCTGAAGTTGATACATTGCTTGCTTGAAAATGGAAAGTTAAAATCATACTGCAGAACATTCTCCACGCAGATAAGTTTTATGCCATACTGCGGAATGTTATAGCCATGGCGACAATAAAGAGGAAGCCCTCATCCACGCCAAGTAAGAGTCAGATTTGTGGACATGCAGAGCAGCTGAGACATTTTTTCAGAAAAAAAAAGATGTGTGAAGAATCCCTCAGTCGTCCAGGTAGAATCCATGGCAAGAGGAGAAATTCAATTTGTCAACTGGACAAAGTTTATTTCGTCGAATACGTTTCGCAGCTCATCCAAGCTGTTTCTTAAAGGTCCCATGGCATGAAATTTTCACTTTCTAAGGTTTTTGAACGTTAATGTGAGCTCCCCTACCCTGTTTAGGCCCCCCCCATGGCTAAAAGTTGCGAAATGTCTAAACTGAGCATTTGCGGTCCTTTTCTGCGTTACACAAAACCAGTGTTCAAACGGGCGAGTTCGGACAAGGCACCTTATTGACGTCAGATCGGCAAATGCAGCTCCAGCCCCTCCCTCTGTCTCCGCTCAGCGTCCCTGTATATCCCGCCCATAGAGTTTGGACTGTCTGCACGTCCGAGTGTTTTTAGGCTCGGAAGTCCTTTATCTGTGCCTCTGGACCTTTGAACAGCAGTGGTTTAATTTTATTTTATGTGGAAATGTGTTTATTTTTCAATGGAACGCTTGAAATCTCTCCCCCCGTGCAAAAACAAGGAAATGGATCAGCTGAGAGCTAGAGCCGAGAGCGGAGACTTTGGCCACGCCCCCACCCTCTATTATTGGCCAGCTTTTTTCTCCTCATTTGCATTCAAGCAACAACTCCCATTATGACCTGTTCTGAGGGAGAAAAATTACTCTTTCTCATCTTATCTCTGTTTCTCATGCATCAAGTGTTGATTTTGAAGAAGGATTCATTTACAGTATTAGGGAACCATTAAGGAGCCATATAAAAGCATCAAGAAGTACCATGTCATGGGATCTTTAAGTTCTGAAGAAGCTTGGATGAGCTGCGAAACGTATTCGACCAATTAAACTTTGTCCAGGTGACAAATTGAATTTCTCCTCTTGCCATTTAAAAAAAATACAAAAAAAAAACCTCACACATACTTTTCAGGTGAGGCTTTAAACAAATTACTTCATTATCGACTCAAATTATGATTGTATGTTGTGGTCACTTTCATCCAATATATATACTCCATTACAAAATAGCACAGCCTCTGCCTTTTGATTCTGAAGTAATTTCATGGTATGAGGTCCAATTTATTGCTGCTGGACCATCATGTTCATGCGCACAGTTAATCATGTGTTCCTGTATCTGCCACTGTGCTTTATCTGTGGCACTGGCTCTGCTGCTCAGACAGTCTCTGGTCTAAGTCTTTTAGGTGAGCTATAAAAAACATTCACTTCTGGGGACAGCACCAATTTCTGTTTTTTTTTTTTCAGTACTCTTATTCAATGTTAGAACTATGGATGTAACAATAACCAAAATATCGTGATATTGTATCCAAAATCTCTCAGTAATATCATGGGCCATCACAATATATTGAAATTACAAGTTTCTTTGTTTAAATGAATAGTTTTGGTGTAGCAATAGAAAAAAACAGAACTACATAAACCATGATCAATACTGATCAATACATGCTGTTTCAGTGCAGACTACAAGAAGAAATGGCTGTTATTAAGGTCATAATCCAAAGACCTTAATGGTGAATATGCTACTTTTTCATTTTAAGATGAAAAAGTAGCATATTCACCATCTTGTTAGCCTCCACAAAATGCCGAGAGATTTGGATATCGTTACATCCCTAGTTAGGACTGCTTTTAGAAAAACATCTAATTGCGATTTTTGTGGATGGGCACTGTGATTCCGCTTTGATGCACTATTTATGTTTACAGCAGTATTCGGTTGAAAGTTTATAATCTAGGCACATCAAAAAGATTTAATAATTGAGAGAAGACTTAAATATAAACTGCTAAACTAATCCAATCATATTTTTGAACATAAATTACAGGAGCCATTAAAAAAAATTTCATCCTAAAACAAGATCATTTGTTGTTTGCAAAAGAAAATATGTTAGTTATTATCTGCAGTTCTTGCTAATTGCTAATTTGGATTATAATTTAGATTCAGTTGCACATTTTCAGTTTTTGTCACATAGAAAAGGGCTGCAAGATAAACCGCAATTAGTTTTGGCTGGTGGTGGGGTTATTTTTAACTCTCCATTCACTTGTCTGCGCGCTGGAGTGGTCTGGGGTGAGTGTCTGAGCTGGAGGCATGAATCAAAGCAGCGTCCTCTGTTAAAGTCTAACAGCTCCTGACAGTGTTTGCCTGTGGCATCCTACAGGGCTCCAAGTTAAGGTGCACTCCGCTCACCTGCATCAGAAGTGAGAGCTGCACAGAGCCCGCTATATTAAAGGTCCTATATATATGACTTTTGTGAACTTTTAGCCATTTTATAATGTTACATTCTCAAAAACATACCCGGAGTTGTGCTTTGTTTCATTCCCACATGTTTGAGTAAGACTTTATTCAATCAATCAATCAATCAAACATTTATAAGGCGCTTTTCATACAAAATTGTAGCACAAAGCGCCTTACAGTGGTCAAGGATTAGAAGATTGACCTTTATTGATCTCGCACAGGAGAAGTTGTTTCTATATTTGACCCGGGGACCATCCCCATGATTTTGTTTTGTTATTTATGCTTTGGTCAGGCCCTAAGCTGGAGGATTTTACCTATGGCGCATGTCTAGGTTGGTGGGGGAAACCGGAGTACCCGGAGGAAACCCACCCAAACACGGGGAGAACATGCAGTCTCCACACAGAAAGGCCCGGGCAACCTGGACCTTCTTGCTGTGAAGCATGAGTGCTAGCCACTCAGCCACCGTGCCGCCAGGGGAAAAAAAAAAAAAAAAGGAACAGCAGCGACAACAGCAACAACAGCAGCAACAGCATCAACAACAGCAACAACGGCAGCAGCAGCAACAACGGCAACAACGACAGAACAACAACAACAACAGCAAGAACAACAGCAACCACAACAACAGCAACAACAACAGCAGCAACAACAACAGCAGCAGCAACAACAACAGCAGCAGCAACAGGAACAGCGGCAACAACAACGACAACAGGAACATCAGCAACAACAACAGCAGCAGCAGCTTATTAGTCTGTCTCGCGCAAAATGCCCTGTTCCACCTTGTGATGTTATGAAGCAGTATTAGATGAGTTAACAGCTCCATTTTACATTTATTTCAGTAGAGACTGGCATTTCCAGGGCTGATATAAGAATGATTCTAGTAAAAGTGTATGGATATTGTAACATAGATCAGAAAATAGTGGAATTTGGCCCCTTCAACGTGGGGCCTGCGCAGGACACAGACAAGTCGAGGAAAGGAAAAGGATTATCCATGGTGTTATCTTTTAGCAGCAGTCTTATCTCGATGTCCTCCTGAAGTGTAGAGGACAGGAAGGCTGAGTTAAGTGCTGTGGACACTCTGGGCCTGTACATGCTGTGCTACTGTAGAGGCATTTGTAAAGGAATTGATGTTTTCACAGTTATTACAAAGTATTCTGTCAATACACCATTTGCCTCTTGTCCTCCGGGGAGCTTTCAGCAGCTATTGGATATCCTCTGAAAATCTGTGTTCCTGCAACAGCATATACTCTGTACGAGTGTATTTTCTACAGAGGAGTCCACCATTAAGTTGTGTCCTACAGGCGGTGTCTAAATTTAGACCACAAGCCTGGACAACATGAGTGTGAAGGCCCCTCAGTCAGGTTGGTCTTGAAATGCAGTGGGCAGTAGAAATGCATTGTTTCCCATTGTTTTTGTACTATGGTGATTGAAACTATATTGCTGATTTTCTTTCATACAATTTGTGGAGTTGAAATGTCACTTATTGCCTGTATTTCATATTTTAGAAGTCTTTTTGAGCTAAAATTGTTACCTTTTTATGTATACGGAGCAACAAAGACATTTTGTTTGCCATTGTCTAGCCCATATTTTTTAAGACTATGAGCGGGCCTTTTTGGACTATAGGTCACCGACTATTGATGGAAACGTCTGTGAATGTGTCATCAGTGTTTTATCATGTATTTATCTTAACAGAAATTATATTTGGTCCATAGTTTAAAAAAAGGAAAAAAAAATAGAATGATAGCTTAAGTTGCCTTGGCTAAACTTAATGTTATCAGTGCACAGGAAAAGTTTCACAACAAGGTTTGCTTCATGTGAAGAAGTGAAGGAGGGACCCAGGAATGTTGAGGGAGGTGCAGTGGTCCTCCTCAGTCTGTGGCCTGGTATCACACTATAATCCCTTTAGCTCTCTGGACTCCATCCAGCACTCTTTACCCCGCCTGTTGACACATGGGTGTTTACACAGGATTTTATTGAAATACAATGTGGTTGTTTTATAGTATCAGTATAGTAGCAAGTTAGAGTATGCATATCGAAAAAAAAATGGTACACACTTTGAGAAATTCTAAATTGATTTTGACATAGAAATAGCACTGTGTTTTGCATAACTTTTTACACTCCTCTGCTCTAATGATGCTGAAAACTGAAATAGTTGTGAACTCCACAGAAAGGCCATTAATCCCTAATTTAGTGCGATGTTTCAGAGGGACACGTTCACGCTCTGCTGCTCTAAGCCGGCGCAGTTCTGTGCTCATTTCTGACATAATTAAGCCGCCGGCTGGGAAAGTATCATTTGTTTTGTTTCTTTCCTGCCTCAGCTGATCCCCTACAATATAAATGTGTGGTTTATAGTCAGTTTGGGTTTCTGCAGTTTGTAGCTTCTGTTTCTTTGAATGAAGTGTCTGCTCTTGTGGATCAGCGACACTCCCTCCTGATCACAGTTGGCGTTGGGCCCCGGACAAAGGTTGGGGCCCCTCGGGTCTGCTCTGCGTCAGATGCTCTGTTTGTTTTGGGGGTTGGGGAAACTCCTGTGTCAGGAGATACATGAGAGGTGGACTCCTGCTGGCTGTGGAACTCACTACCTGCTGCTATGAAAACACTTAAAACTTCAAGGGTGGACTGAGAGTTCCATTAAATCCCTTTTTTGTTAAAGTTGTCACAGTATTATTACTTTTGCATTACTGGCCAAATCTGATCTGATTCTAAAAATAAATTAACCGGCCATACTGTGCACTCTTCTGACAAATGTATTGTTCTGACTTGAGTTTTGTGCAACGCCTGCAGTCATTTCAATCACTAAATCTATCATTATGAGACACCGAGAGTTTTTATGCTGGCCTGTCATTTCCTTTTTAATATCCTGCACAGATGGCTGTATTGGCACATTTGTGTCTGTCTCTGGTGTTTATCAGCTCACTATCATCTGTAGAGCACATCCAGAGCCTCTGTCACCAGCTCAGTGTGTCTGAGTGCAGCAGACCTGAAGGACGTTCTGCTCCTCTGGACCCCTCATATCTGACCACTCTGATGCTTCATAAAGTGGCACTGTGTGTGTACGTGTGCATGTGCGAGAGACATGGTAAAACGAGGGTGGAGCCGAGGATTGACTTTAAGACTGGCTCGAGGACAGTTTTAAAGCAAATGGCTGTGGGCGAGTGGCAGCTGCTTAAATCCAATGTCCACAACTTGTAAAATGGTAATGAATTCTATAAATAATCCCAAGGTCCTGTCATGCGTGCAGCTTGAACCTAATCTACAAACTTTTTAATAAAACGAGGGAAAAGTTTTGTGTAGAATCCCTCAGTCGTCCAGGGAGAATCCATGGCAAAAGGAGAAATTCAGTTTGTCAACTGGACAAAAGTTATTTGGTCGAATACATTTCATAGCTCACACAAGCTGCTTCTTCAGAACTGAAGAAGCAGTTTGGATGCAGCTTGTATTTGACCAAATAACTTTTGCCCAGTTGACAAATTGAATTTCTCCTTTTGCGAAGGTGAAAGTTTGTTTTAGAAAATACCACTTAACCCTCCCTCTGTACCTGATTGTTACTTTCTCAGAAAAGTGAAAAACTGAACTTTCAAATTGTTTGCATTGTAATAGTGCAGCAGTCTTACTTCCTGGTTCACAAAAGATAAAAATGCTTTATGAGTAGATGTCCCTACTTACCTGGGACAGTCCCAGTCTCCCAGTTTTGAGCCCTGTGCCCCATATCTCAGCAGCAAAACTAGTGATTTGTCTGTTTTATACAAAAAATGTCCCAATTTTTAGACCATCTGATATAAACCAGGTCTAAACCAGGACTAAAGTGTGTCAGTTTTTGACCAGTCTGATCCCCTTGAATGGACAATATTACGTCTTTCATTCACAATTTTAATTATACCAATCATCCCAACCAGGGTGTGTGCCAGTTTTTAAATTAGAAAATTCTGTCACCCTACGCAGACAGCACACAGTGGGCTCATTCTTACCCTAAGAGCTGCTTTTACAGTACATCTGTATGAGGAAAGATTCTCTAAGTATTACAATTTATGGAAACTGCAGTCAGCACTTAAATGAAATAAACATTGTTGTCAGCAGTCTCCCATGATGGCAGTGTTCTGTCGTCTTTTGTGTCCATATAATTATCATGATTACTGTTGTACATTGTGGCTGAAGCTCACATCAGCAGCAGCATAAATACATCCCCAATGGGCTTGTCTGAAACGTGTCAAATGCTCAGGCGGCAAACTCAAATGCCCATCATTCATCACCCCTTCATCATTTAATGCTCAATTATGTCAGAACAGCCCCAGGTCAAATACACTGGGAATTGGATGGCAGCGCATGTGGCAAGTGGTGCTTTCAGGCAGCATTACAGCACATCACTATGGTTCAGCAGACACGGCCCTGCGCTGCTCTAAATAAACCAGACTCCACCCGTCAAGTGAACAGTTCCAAGTAGGCCTGACACAATAACAATGTTTGAAGCACGTTTTATTGATGATTGATTGATAAACAATGATATTGAAGACCACTTTCTTCCACTGACGTTATAATAGAATTCAAATCTAACCTAATAAACTTTTTCTGAAAGAAGTTAGACCCATGTTACAGTATGTGCATGTATTTTTCATTTTGGTTATATTTATGGCATTGAAAAGCATGTGCGTTGAGCGAGCTTGCATTTACACTAACCTGATCTGGTCTCCTGATTGTTCCCATGGTAATGTTGTAAACGTATCTATCTCTCAAATAGATTTCCAGGTTTCCATTCTTTCCATTTCCATGGAATCACGCAGGTGATGTGCCCCCTACAGAAAGTTAAAAATAAGATATTTAATTGTGTTATTGATATAATAGTATTTGACCCAACAGCTCAAGAGTTAATGTACCACAAATAAAATAGTCACCGCCAATGCAAAAAACTATGTAGATAATAGGGGTGGGTATTGGCAAAGAAGTCACGATTCAATTCGAATCACGATTCATATGCCACGATGCGATACTATCACGATGCATCACGGTACTTGAATTATTGCGATGCATTGCAATATATTTGACATACTTCAGTGAGAATGTACCAGAAAAAAAGAGGATAACTTAAATATCAGTGGCTGTGTATCTGGGTAGTGTCTTCAATTGATACATAACTCTGAGCAACTCAATTCATAACTGAATTTATTGAATAACAAAAACAAATAAACCAAACCAATTTAAAAAAAAAAGTGCATAGGATTTTTTCTAAAACAAAAAATGATCAAACATGTTCAAACATTTGCCATTTTGGAGGTAGCTACCATCATAACAAACAATACCCTTTCACAAAGAAAAAAGTGCATAGGAATGATTAAAAAAACCCGAATAATTAATTAATGTATTTATTAATATTAAATTATTAAATATTAAATTATTAATTAATAATCGATATTTGGCATCAAGAATCGATGCAGTATATTGTGAAAGTTTAGCCTGGGAATTCCCAGGCCGCTTCCGTTCGTTTCGAACTGGAAGGCGGCCTGGAAACTCGTCCAAGCGAGAGTCCCAGATTTAGGGCCCCAATCAGAGAGTGGGGGAGGTGTGGCAAGACGGTGACGCGTACTACATGACAAACGGAAGCTTGTAGTTTGAACTGACAACTGACATGATTGGCTATGGACTTACGTATACGCTCAATGATAGACATTCATAATGCCCAATAAAGGGCCGTTGGCAATCGCTAACCACACCTCCGCTACGGGATTTTTCGAAGCGAGTTTCCAGACCCATATCTCACTTGTGATATGGTCAGGTGTTAACCAGACTAGTGAAAGTTAGTATCGCGATGCTTTGTCATGACGATTATTTTGCACACCCCTAGTAGATAAATATATTTTTTCTGTAATTTATTCAACGATAAGACTAAATAGTAATTATCATGACAGTTCCAACAGGATCACAGGGAGGAGGCACAGGAAGCCACTTCAGAGCGTAATCTGTGCTGCGCCAAAATACTAGATATATTTCCGTTGTGGTCACAGGGGAGGAATCTGCATGTTTGTGAGTTTGCAGTTTTAATTTGCTCTTTCCAAACAACCATTTTATCCTAATGAATCATTGTTTACACTCCAAAAAATCTTTAAGAGATTATTTTTTAACTGGAACTTGAATCAGTACTGTCTTTCAATTGTTGTACAAAACAAAGTGTGTAATAGGGTTATGCATGCATGTCTTTTCTTATCATCAATGATCATCTTGGGTCTTTTTACAGTTTATGCCCTGCTCCAAAACACATGCTTTAAAGGGACAGTGTGTAAGATTTTTACCCGTTAATTACTGAAATTGAAGATACCCATTCAAAAATGCATTGTTTTCCAAGCCTTTTCACTTCCATCATGAAATCAAAGTATTCTTTTGGACTTGGATATAGTCACATAAAAGGGGTATCTTCCCCATGCAGAGGCAGCCATTTTGAATACGAGAGCCGCAGAAGGACATTTGGGCTCCGCCTTCGCCTTCGGCAAGGCTCGTGGTTTTGGGTAAACAACACAAGCATGCTGCCGGATCAGACGTCGTAATTGATCTAACACGTGTTTTGGACTAAATTGTTTTACTGGATTTTATTCGCTGGATCCTTACGGACAAATTGAGAGCAAGTTTATGGTGAAATACAGAGTTTGACCTGTGCAAAGCATTCTAAGGTAAGCTAACCTCGTTTTGTGCTTTTCCGTATAAAAGCCCCATGTGCTCGGGGAGAGATTGTTGTGCAGGGAAATGAATTGCATAGTCAAAAAGAGGAGACTGTAAGGTTTCATTTGATGTGTAGAGCGTCATGGTACATGATCGGGAATGTGTGTTTTCATGAGAAAAAAAAAAAAACGGGACCGTGTTTTATTTATACAGTAGCGGCGCGCAGCCCGTGCGCGGGTACGAGAGCTGTCCGCGTTACGGCGCGCCCGGGTGACCCTCGAGGTCTGCCGTAGCTAAAACAGAAAGTGCAATAGCACCATCCACCTATGCGCCACGAATCCTACACACTGGGGCTTTAACAGAGTTTCAACCTTGGAGACAGAAATAGGACTATTTTTTGTGTTTACGCTTTTGTGCAATCATTAAAAAGTATGTATTTATGTATGAAAATTAACATTGAAAGCAATTTTTATTTGTTTTTAATAAGGTGAAAATAAACTAAAAGATAAAGACAGTTTAATATGAAGGAAAACATAGTGATTAATTTTTCGGCACACCGCCCGCCCTAAAATGTAGATTGTATTTGGTGCTCAAGGACAAACGGCTGCACAGCGAGCATCTGTTCATTTTATTAAATTAGTGTGAACATGACTTCAATACTACCAATGATACGCAGCTCCTGAAGCTTACAGTATACCACACACCAGGCTAATTGCATGAAAAATATGCAAATCTTCTATACGGTAAACTGTCAAACTGAAATTAATCCCAATGTGATGTCATTCACCTTGCACATTGAGTCTTTTCTTGTTCCTGTTTTTCTTGTGAATCCAAAATAGCTGCTGTCTATTCTTATCTCCCCTATGGTAACACTTGGCTTTTCAGACTTTACTCAGGAGGAGTTCTGAAAGGTGAAAGGTCATGAAGCAAGGTCCCTAATCCTCCTGGTTCTCTCTTTGCTGTCTGAAGGACTTTAGCTTAAGGTCACAACAGATCCCCTCAGCTAACGGCCCTGTGCTGTCATACCCTATGATCTATCACTTATTGGAGAGGGACCTGATAGAATAATGACTACTACAATACTATTCGCAGTGCTGAAAAAGTATGGTGCTAGGCTTTCTCTTCCTATTTGCACCTTTTTTAACTGTTTTAACACACCAAGCAGGTCTTCTGTCTCAAATACTAAAAACTTTGGAACTGCTAAATAGTTGATTGGTGATACTGGTGAAGTAATACTAATTGTATTATAGATCCAATGCATTAAAATGAATAGAACTGATAATTAAATGCAGAAAACCTAAAATCTAAACAATGCATTTCAAAAGCTGATTAAAATCTGGTTTAAAAAAAAAAAAAAAAAAAGTTGAAACTGGCATATTTTAATATTTATTCCTGTTTGTGTACCTTTTCAGCTATTTCGTTTCCAGAGTGCTTATATAAAATTGACTAATAGACTAAAGATGACAGTACTGCATTTACAATTTCTCACTGTGAACAAAAACTTCAAAGTGTCTTCCATATAAAGCAAGAAAGACGCAATTGTCACCTCTGGAAGCTGCCAGTGCTTCGAATGATCATTTTAATTGGCACAACGATTGGAAGCCCAACTACTGCATTGTTATCTCCGGCTTTAGACTTTCCTCTCTCCACTAGCCTCTTCTCAAAGACGCCCTCAATAGTAACGTAATGTGACTTCCCCGCCACAAATGCCCATTCTGTTACCACCTACTCAATCTTCCTGTCTTCTTTCACCTCCTATCTCCCTCCCTCCGCTCTTTTCTCTCCCGCTGTCTCTAGAGCACCCCGGCAACCTTCTCCGTCAAGGGATTGGTTGCCAGGAGACAGGATTCGCTCCCCATTGTATGGCGACCCGCGACAAAGCTTGAAGGGGGGTGGTGGTGGCTGTTACGCAGGTCGTACAATCAACAGGCCTCCGTTGAGTGCCCGCCTTTCCCCCCAAGAGCACCCTGCCATGAGAGGGTGGGGGTAGTGCGAGAAGGACCACTGGACTGAATGAAGTAGGGTGGGGGTATGGGCGCTCCGAATTCCTGGTACTTATTCCCGGCGCCCTAGTAACCGCAGGATGTGCTGTGTCAGACTGTAGTGGCCACTGTGAATAGTTATTAAGTGAGACTTTTTAATTAGCTCACGGCCCCTCTCGAACACTACTTTGCTAACAACACATGGTTTGAATGATAGTTTAGGGAAATGAATGGTGGAGCTGCAGCAATTAATCTGAATAATCGTAACTAGTTGACTATTAAAATAAATGGATTTAGATAATTATTATTAGTATCTGGACTATACAGACTCTAAAACATGCCATTATTAAATCAAATTGTCTAACAAAGTACTTAACATGTGTTCTTATTAGTGTATATAAGGCAGTGACTTACCAGAACCCTGTCAGAACTGAAGAAGCTACTTGGCATAGTGGCGAAATGTATTTACTACTTTAAAATGTTGTCGTCTTTTGCAGTGGAACCTACCTGGACAACTAGGGGCTTACAGAGATCAATAGTGCACTATTCATTATCTAGAAGCCTTCAATCACCATATTTCAACCTTTATTTGGGTCAAATTCTCAATGTATAATCAAAATTACCTTTTTACTCAGACTGTATAATGGACATGGCCAAACCACTAGCCACTGAGTTCCAAATAGGAAGTGAGGATTGACCCTGACTTCTATTAACTCTACATTGGAAAAACTGTCACCCCTCTCTCTTGTCATTTTTAATATTAAAATGTTCATATTATATTATATCATATTATTATATTATCATATTATATTAGTCCCTGCTTAGACTGTTGCCCCCGCGACCCGGCCCCGGATAAGCGGAAGAAAATGGATGGATGGATGGATGGATGTTCATATTAACCCCTATTTTTAACTACTGAAAGTTCTATTCACCAAATCGAATAGACTCACTATTTTTTATGGCTATCCTTGGACACTACTAATGGCATCCCTTATCAGCTCATTATATTAGCTGCAGAGGAAGGCCCATTTACACAGCAGTGCCATTACTCTAAATAAAGCTTGTCTAGTACACACATGCAGTGGGTGGTGGCAGACTTTGAGCCAACATTATTGCAGGGCAGGCTTACTTAATGTTGACTGTTAATGATTAGCCGCTAGCAGCAGTGTTGTTTGTGTTGGAGAATGCGTAAGCTGGCCTTTTCTGTTGTAATCATTCATTTGGGTGTACAGGCTATGTATTTATTTCTCATTAATCCAGAGCTAGGCTATTGTTTTGAAATCACTTTTGGGTGTCTTTAATCCCTAAAATGAAAACTGCTGTTTAATTACTCCAACTGGGCTCAAGGGATTGGTACAACTGTGTTTTGTTTATTGCTTCCTTGTTTGTCTTCAGATTGCAGCATTCTCATTAGATGTTTATAACGAATACATAAGCTTATGTAACTTGATAATTGTGATTATTCAGATCATACTATACTATACATACTACTATAATTGTAACAAAACAAAAAAAAGTAACAAAAAAGAGATCATTTTAGAAACTACTATAGGTCATTTCAATTTAATCTACAGCCCAAAAAGTAAACCCAATGTGATTTTTTTTGTTTGTTTGTTTATTTGTTGAAGACTGTTTAAACACCCAGCGATTTTCATAAACAAATCATTAGATCAAAAGACTAACGTGACATATGCTTTTACTTTTCATTTTTACTTTTTAAGTAGTCATTTTCTTGCTTTTGTAGTAGTTTTTGATCATCTGTACCTATATGCGATACAGTGAACCCTCGCTGTATCGCGGTTCACTGTTCGCGGCCTCGCTGTTTCGCAGATTTTTTTTTCCAATTTTTTTTTTTTTTTTTTCAATTTTTTTTATAGTGTAACTTTTTTTTACAGTGTAACATTCTGTCCTGCGCCCTGATTAGCTAAGAGACTAGACCAGGACTAAACCAGGTCTAAACCAGGACTAAACCAGGTCTAGACCAGGGATGGTGACGCAGGGTGGTAGGGACAGAGTCTCTGATGTCCTTCACGAGAGCGCCTGGGTGACAGGAGGTGTGGCCGTTGTTTACTTGCACGAGCCATGGAAGAGAGTGCGAGCCGGACCATGGAAGAGCCAAGAATCAACATGGACGGGCCTGGCACCTGGCCGCGCGGCGTCCGGGGGAGCCGCAGCGGGGAGAGCCGCATTCGAGGGAGCCGCAACGGGGGGAGGACACTCGCGCGCACAGAGGAGACAGTGGGTCTTCCCCGTCACGCCGAGAGGACGAACCCGACCCCGTCCTAGAGAGCTGTGGAGTATTGGCGACGCATTGATAGCGGTCTGATTTTGGAGCCGGGGTGAAATGCAACCAACTCTTGTGAGCGCAGGTTGGTCTTACCTGGTCTTGTGGTGAGGACTGGTGCTCAGAGGCGTCTGTTAGCGGTTTGGCACTGTTAGCATTGGCTTGAGTCTTGCCTTGTCTTGTCACGTGCCCCCCCCACTATTAATATATTTTAATGAAAATCTACAAAAGTTTGAGTGTTTAAACAAGAGAAAAATGTGAGAAAATGTTAATACCAGTCTCAGAAAGGTGTATAATGTGTCTGGTGAAGCGTTTTCAGCCTTAAAACATGTAGAATAATTGTAAAATATAAAATTGTCCTACTTCGCGGATTTCACTGATTGCGGGCTATTTCTGGAACCTAACCCCCGCGATAAACGAGGGTTCACTGTATAGCTGTTTAAGAACTGCAGTATCAATATTATTATGATATTTTAATATACTTTTTGATTCAGTAATTTCTGTTATAATAAAAATAATAATACATGCTTTAATTTGCTGGTGAAACTGTCAAAATAAGAATGGAGACAGACTTAAGGAAAATTAATATCATCTGGAGATGGATGGAGAGCCTTGGTGTATTGCATTATATTGACTATGTTGCAATATCGATTATGGTATTATGGTATCGCGTTATCATTACTTTTGTGATAAGTACTAGGGCTGCCCAAAATATCTGTACTTCTTCCCTCCCTTGCTGACACCACTGTATGGTTCCCATTCACTGACTAACCACTAAACGTAATTTCCCACTGGCTGAAGTGTAATTTAAACAAATGCCTCTTGACTGCCATTGATCTAACAGCTACATCTGACAATGTCCCTCACAGCCTGTCCCACCAACATTCACTCAGCCTGATGAACGCCTCGAGCCGGTACTTTCTCTTTGGCGAGACAATTTTCATCTTTTTTTAAATGCAACTTTGAAAAATGCCTGGCTCCTTTAAACGCCTGATGAATTGACAAAGGTTTCCGTCATGCACATTGCCAGACTCAGTATCCGTGGTGACAGTGATGGACACGTCTTGCCCCGCTGTATATTGCTCAGCGTTCTTCTTGTTTTTGCTCGTGGCTACAGATCACGCGCTCCTCAGGGCCGACTGTCAAAACAAAGAGTATTTAAATGCTTAGTTAAATGGCTTAGGATGTACTTGATTGGCATAGTAGTGCTGTCAGGATTGTATTTATTTGTATTGGAACGTTCCATGTTATGACTTTAAACATCTAGCATTTATTCATTATGGGTGTTTCTATTCTATTGGAACATTTCTAGACAAAGCAATAATATTTCCCTGGAGATAAGCAGGTGGCGGACCCTTCACTAGAAATGTTACGCAGTGTACCTTTAATTAAAAGAAAAAAAATATGCAAGAAGTTAGTTTTTAAAAACAATTTTAGAAGCATTTAGGTCACCCTTTTATGTAAAACTTGATCATTTAAACTGTGTAAAATGAAAATAAACTGAATTTAATCTTTTCTTACCACAAGCAGATGCAGTGAGAAAACTGTACCTTTTCTCTTGAATGGAAATAGTTACATTTATATGGCTAGAATTACACTCACAATTACACACGACGTGTGTGTAACATCCATGAACACAGACAGTGGCTCCCTCTTTTCTGCATCACTCGAGGAAAAACAAAAACTATCCAAAAACATTAACCCAAAAAAGCTAATCAATTATAGTATTAGAGTATTTGACTTTACTCCACCACTGCAGACAGGTTATCCAGTGCTTTGGAGAGCTTATAGGCCCAGACTGTGCACAATAGTGGGTGAGACTGACCGCTGCCTCTGGATTTGTTCTCATTTGTGGTGTGTTTGAGTGTGACCTGTTGCACTGAGTCACCCTCTCTGCCTATGTCTATGTCAGTGCTTCTCAATTATCCCCCCCCCCCCCCAGGAAGAAGAAAAAAAATTCACGCCCCCCTCCCTGCGCACAACTATTAATAGTATTATTTGTCTAGAAAATTGTTATTCGTACACCTCTGCATAACAGTGTATCCTTTATTAACATTAAAAACAAAAAAAAGAAACCACAAAGACTGCACTGTCTTTTTGCACTGAGGACTCAAAAAATAATGTGTTTTTAATGCAGCTTTGCGCACATTTGTTTACGTTTTACAGAAATGAAACTTAAAACCACATTGCTAATTTGCATAAACTAAACGAGCTGAAAAAAAAAACGCTCTCTCCTTGTGCCACTGATGCGTCAGCTTCTGTCGGACTAAAGGACACGACTCAGTGGAATATGTGTTTTTTCTGTGACAGAGGATGTTCTGCTGATGGTGAGTCTGTTCTGTGCATATATCGCGTATTTAAGGTTGCCGACCCCTGCCCTAGAGCGACAATGAGAGCGCCACTGCCAACTACTGTTGTTGATGTGCAATTACACTTAGTTCTAGAACAGTACGGCAAAAAAGCATGTTTCCCAGGGTCACACGCGTTCCCCCGGCATCACATCGCGCCCCCCAGGGGGCCCGCCCCACTATTTGAGACACTGATCTATGCTGACATGCATGTTAGATTTGTATATGTAATTAAATGTGCTGTAACTGATTTTTTACTCTCAATAATGTGAAAAACAGAATTGCATTCATTTTAAACTTATTTTGAATTCATTTCTCCAATCAGTTCTAGTCTGATGTGGGCTACTTGGTCTTAGACTAAGACAAACTTTATTGTTTCACAAGGGAAATTATTTAGACATAGTAGCTCACACATCACAGTATATTATAGTAGCACAGAGCAAAAATATAAAAATAGATAAATTACCCATAAATAAATAAATAGCTCTTCTATATTTTACCCACTTTGGCAATACTACATTAATAATTGTTTCATTTTGTTCCTTTATCGAGTCACACACTTATAATACCATAACATTGTATGAAATTAAATACATTAATAATTACACAGAATTATACATGCCTTACATTTACACACAAAACTACTAGTACACTTGTTGTGATGCACATGTTCAGTGTCATTTTTCCACTAAGAGCGTTTGCACTCTTTCTGCTCCCCTCGGCTGGCTGTTGTAGTTGAGCCTGTCAGAGCGACTGTCAAGGCAACATGTGACAACTCCATTCTCTATAGACTGTGCTCCTCACCGCTGCTAACCCCCGTCAATGGAGCCTCTGAATCCTGCCTGTGACACCAGGAAATCATACATTTGTTTAGGGAATAAAAGCATTGGAAATCTGTCCTGCTTTAAATTTGTCAGCAGATTAGCCTTCACAATTACCATCATTTTGCCTGTCATATACTGTGCTCTTTACTAGTTTAATTCTAGCTATACTAAAATTTCAAACTTGATTTCGACAGTGAGGAATAGAATTAATAGTCAGTACTGATTCTGATCGACAATGATTACAAAAAACACTTTCTTTAGATAATCTTTTTTTTAACATTAAATAATAGTACTTTCTCTTATCTGTGTTGTCCCTCAGTCGTCCAGGTAGATCTGATCCAGCTCGAGATCATTCTAAAGCTATTCAGGAAAGGTTCTTTTCTGTCCTGGTAATAGAGCTGGGGGATATGACCAGAAATTGATATCAAAATCAAAATTATCAAAATTATATTGACAGTATTTTTTTTCTTCATGCATGACTAGGTGTTAACCCAATTTCCTAATAATTTAGAGAATAATTGCTGCAGTAAATTTGACTTGGTAAAACATATCTTGGATCCAGTGCTTTAATCATCTCCTTGAAGCACCTTTCTCAACAGGACTAAGTGGTACCGTGTCTTTGGCTAAGTGGATAGTAATAGCGTTGGTAATATTGTTCCACCATTTGCTTTTTTTGTCGTCGGCAGTCCCCTTAGAGTCCCCCTTTGAGTGACGTCTGAGTGGCGTTTTGTGTTGCAGTGCCAACTTGAACGCACCTGCAGCTGTGGAAGAGGATGCAGATCTTAGTTTCATGCATTCTTCATATTCCAGGACATGTTTGTGACAGAGGTGGTGAAGTAAATTGCTTGTGTTGCCTCCTGCGGCTACAACTTTAGCCCGACAACATTTACAGAATACGGTTGTTTGATCAGTTCCACACAACTGACACGGCTTCTCTTTTTGGTATAAGTTCCTCTGCGTCTGTAACATTTTCTCCGTTCATGTTGTTCACCGAGCTTCCACCGCTCTTAGGCCACTGCAAAACAGTCCCCCTCTCAAACAATGTCCCGCGGCACGACGTTATGCCGCTCTGTGTGTTTCCGACGTTTTGTAAGGACAAAATCACCGGTATTCGGTATGAAGCGGTATACTGCCCAGACCTACCTGTTAATGTGACTTTTTAGAATCAATACCTGCTCAAATGAATATCTAGTTTCTTTGATAGTTTTTGTATCGATTAGTGTCTGATTTCCAATACTCTGACAACCCTAATTCTAGCTCAAGTGCTTTACAACATGCAACATTGAGACTGAAGCAAACACTTTGACAGCTTACTAACTAGTTTTACTACAAACATGATGTAGACATCAAATTCCATGTTTCACAATGTTGTATCTACTCTATAAAAAGGTAGGCTAAGGATACAAAAATGATAAAGAAAAAGGAACTCAAAATACAATAATCACTCATGGAACATTTTATATAATAATCGTCAACAAAGATAATTGCCATTTTCTCACCGGTATGTGCAGAAAAAAACTATGTATCCAGGATGTTTTCCTCTAGATCATTGTTTTCACTTTCACTTTAAAAGTACAGTATTATAGTATTGTTGTTTAAAGATGTAACTAATTCATAATATTCAAATTATAATTATTAATATCTCTTACATTTTTTAACTGTTACAATTTCCATAGTTATCATGACATTAATCACATTTATTTTGGCCATTAATCGCATTTATTTTAGCCAAGTCTTTTTCTATTGTCCCATTCGAAATCTGTATTGCCTTTTATATTGTTAACATTAAATTGGTGATTAACTAATGGATCTATTTTGCTTTCTGTGCAGGTTTGGTGTCTGGTCTGGAGATCACATCCACAGGGCCGGCCTCCATACAGAAGGCCAGTGGAGAGAGTGCGAAGCTGGACTGTCAGTTCACTCTGGCCCCTGAGGATACGGGGCCTCTGGACATTGAGTGGAGCTTAAGGGCCCCTGACAACCAAAGAGAGGACACAGTGGTATGTTACAACCACACTGCCTTTCTGACCCACAACTAACTAAAAAAAATGTACATAAGTAGATACTGTTGTTGTCATGATACTGACATTTCAAACTCAATTTTGGTACTGAGGAATAGACTCAGTAGACAATACAAATTCCAATACCACGATGATGATGAAACACTCTTTACATAGACAATAGAATTTAATTTTCAACTTTACATCATGGTACTTTCTTATATATTACCATGTGGCTTTATATCTATTTTATATCTTTATATCTCTCATCTAGGTAGGTTCCACAGTGGTCCATGGGCGTATATTAGTCTATGGGTGTGTATATTATATTAGTATATACTAGTCTATGTGCTCTTATACCTCTGATACAGCTCAAGATCATTTGAAAACTATTCAGGAAAGGTTCATTTGTCACAGGACAGAAATTAACCTTTACTGAATAGCTTTCAAATGATCTTTTTTTTTTTTTTTGACAACCCTATACATTCAAGATTCAAGATTGTTTATTTGTCATATGCAGGATCAACACAAGGTCAACAATACAATGAAATGCTTAGGATCAGAAGAACTGTTGACTCGCTAAGATAGTCAAGAAGTACTAATAGCATGTAGTAATAGTACATGGTAAAAAAGTGTTGCAAAAAGTGCAGGGGAAAAGGTAAACAATATAATAAAAAATGTAATAAAATATAATAAAATACAAAGGTACAGGTAGGATTAAATAAGGTGTAAGAGTACAGATTGCACATAATATAGTGTAGTAAGTGCAAAAGGTGAAAAAAGTGATTGAAAATAAAATGGCCAAATGGCCAAATTGTTCTATGTATTTGTACTAAATGTATAATATATGTGTATCTGAAAATTGCTCCCCTGTCAGCTTTGTATATAGTTTTTGTTGATATTATTTATTTATCTTTTTTTTTTTTTTTTTTTAACCTCCTTTTCTTTCTATTTGAAAAAAAAAAATAGAATATAAATTTAAAAAAATAAGAAAATAAAATAAAAATAAGATAAGAAGAGAGAATCGACCCGGAGAGACTGATCAGTGCGGCCATCTTGCGGCGCAGCTACATAAGGTGCATGTCAGCCTTAGTTAGACCTAGACCCCTATACTCACGGGAGCTACTGTGAGGTACTGAAAGCAAATGTAATCTGATCCTCTCTACTTGTATTCTGAGCTCTGTGCAGTGTTCTCACAGACAAACAGTATTAGGACATGGATTTTTATTGCTTGTGCCGTGTTACCAGTCTGGCCTGCAGCCATAGGGGATCACATGAGAGCTCACTCAGCCAGCAGGATCCCCTCCGCCTCAGGGACTTCACATGATAGTAGAGTTCTACTATAGGTTCACTGGGCTTACACAATATTTGTAGGGTTTGTAGTGTCTGAAAAACTTAGCCCAACTCAGTTACCCAATGAACATGTTTTATCCATAGACAAATGAATATAGCTAGCCTGCTAACCGTCACGTTCCCAATAGTAAGCGAGCATGGTGGCGCTTCAGGCTCCACCTCCTCAGTCTTCAGTTCCCTTTGTGTTGAAAAGCTGTCAACACTCTAGCTGTAACTGCTCCTGTCCTGTTTGGTCTTAAAATGTTTGTATTAACCTGCTCTACATAATCCTGGTGTTTTTATTTAGCTATTTTGTCCATAATTAATTCCTATTCCTAATAAAGAACTCTTCCAAATTCGCCCCATAACTGCTAGCCAGGTTTTATCCAGTAATGTTTGAGTGTTGTTACTTTGCTCTCTTAGGTAGTGGACTTTCATGTACCTGTGACCATTCACTGTTTTTGACCTACTTTGTTTCTAATTATGACTTTTATGCAGTCTGTCATGTTGTTTTGATCCACAGCCACAAAGCATCTAGTTAAATATGCACAATGCACAATTTTCCTGAAGCGCTTTGTTATTGTTGCCAAACATTTGAATCTATAAATGTAAATGCTTGGACATCTCTGGCTTGAACGCATTTGTTCTCCTTGACCTGTCAGCGCTTAAAAGCACACATTCACATGCAAATAGTAAGTATTATACACTGTTTGCTCATTATTTGTGATGGTGTTCAGTAGAGTAGTACAGGTACAGTACAGTAATCCCAAATTAATCCTGGAAGTTGTAAAATAAAATTGTTAAGGGTAATACAACACAAATCAGGTTTGTGTTGAATCAGGTTTTTGATGTTTTAATAGTTTATTGTGCTTATTGAACCTATTTTCATTACTACACTATAATACACAGATTTAAATAACTGAATTGATTAAATACAGGATCAAAAATTTAGAATCACATCTCGCAACCCCCAGCTCACTGTTTTGTGACCCCCACTTTGAGAACCACTGGGATAGGCTTGTGCAGATCTTCAGGTCAGGGCTATACTTTATCACCTTTCCTGTTTTTCGCTTGGAGATGAGTTCAGAAAGGCAGCCAATAAGACCACAGATGCTATCAGTGAGGGCCTATCCACAAGGTCATACATAGGCATGGTCCCACTTCACACATCTTCAGTATATGTGTATGGACATTTCGTCATTCATGTAATAGTAATACTGATGCAATTGAAGCTAATACCACTGCATAGCCTAGTGATTCATATATTTGGAAATATCCCAAAGCAAGTCTGAGTGAAGCAGAGCTAATACCCAGTGCTTTGAGAGATGCCAGACATGCTGACGGTATCATACAGTTGCATTTGGCTTGTAGGTGACTAGAGGGAAGGAGCTTGTGACTTCAGTAGATCTGTGGGAACTTTAGGGATAGTCTGTATGTCATTTCCAATATAAGTATTGGTCGATATTGGTGGAAACAGCTGATACTAGGCACCGATATCTCTTCAGTGCTAGTCTCTATGTGCCCATGTGTCAATTCCAGATTGGCTCAGTGTAACAAATGCATCAAGATTAATGTGTAAGCTTTGAAATAGAAGAGCAGTTAAGGTTAAAATATGGCTGTATGTTTATGCAAGCATGCACCAAATGATTTTATATCCCAGTAAAATGCATTTTCTGATATATAAATAATAATAATTTGCAATCTTTGTTGTAGAATAAGTTGTAGTTGCCTGAGAATGAAAGAAAATAGGTCTGATGCTGGAATTCTAACACAAGAGTTCATTTACCATCAGTACAGGTCCCACCACCCGAACCCGCAAGACATAGTGATAGTGTTGTCCATTCCAGTACAGTCTAGTACAGTCCAGTCAAGTCTGGCAATGCTTGCGTTGTAGGGAATATCTCTCATGAAGATAAGTCTGAGCTGGCTGTAAGTACTCTAGATACAACAACAATCTTTACTATTATTTATGAGCCTACAGAGAATTTTAAAAGCTAGTATTGACAATCATTATCAGTATCTGCTCAAACATTCCCTGTCCCTAGTAGGAACAAGACTAAGCAAATACGTTAAAAACAAAAAGTGGACTTCTATGAAAAAGCATGTAATTGATTAGAAATAAATGAAACTTGTATTTGTATAGCTCCACGAAGCCGTGTTTTTTGTCCTTGAGCGCATCTGCAGACAGCTTTGTTTGCCGAAGCTATTGAAAACCGTATTGACAGCGAACATTAGAGAGCCACCTTGGCATTGACAGCTCAATAAAATATATTGTGTTTAAACTCGATTAAACCAAGCACAAACAGTGGCCATGGTTGGTTACATTGACCATGAAGGACACTCTTTCTGTTTTGACTTTTGTTTTGTTCTTACCTTAGAAGCAGCTGTTGTTGTGAGGGCATTGGAGCACTCCAGTTAAAAGCATAGATCAGACGGGGCTGCCTGACAGGTGCTATGGAGTACAGTGGAATCAGAGCTCTGCTTTGCCTCTAAACTCACCCCACCTGCTCCTGCATTTTACACACATCAGATGAATTGCTGGGTTTCAGATGTCAAAAATGGA
Organism: Paratrypauchen microcephalus; assembly: GCA_036785185.1. Classification (NCBI taxonomy): domain Eukaryota; kingdom Metazoa; phylum Chordata; class Actinopteri; order Gobiiformes; family Gobiidae; genus Paratrypauchen; species Paratrypauchen microcephalus. The sequence continues at coordinate 9,646,955 of JAVJIX010000007.1, read as the reverse complement.
AATTATCAGGTTCAACATTTATGTATTTACCTTTTGGGTATTCCTGCCAGTGTACAGTGTTATCTATAGCTGGATTTCAGATGACATCAAAACATTTTATAGGCTAATATTAAAGGGATATGCCACCCCCAGGTCAAATTTGGGCATCTCCCCACAGTCCAGAGACTAAAATAAGTGGTGGAAAGCGTTTTCCTGCTCACCCAGCCATTGTCCGAGTCTGTCGCCACTGACCGCCGCGGTATCTGCAGCTACTCCGCCTTAGACTGAAGTCTAACGTCGCCAGAGAAAGATTTCGGCCAAAAGGAATTAATTTGCACGATGCGTTTCCCAATTCCCAAAGAATAAAGCCGAATCACGCAGCACGCTGCCAGGGGAATCCCAGTTACGCACCAGGAAGGGAGTTCCCCTGTTGCACAGCGTGGTGCGTGATTCGGCTTTATTCTTCCGCACTGGAAAATAGTTCCCACCCAAAATGACCAAGGCAAGCTCTCCATGTTGATTTGCACATTTATTTGCACTCGATATGAATGCGCACTACACAGAAAGTAATTGGGAAACGCATCGAGCAAATTAATTCCTTTTGGCCGAAATCTTTCTCTGGCGACGTTAGACTCCAGTCTAAGGCGGAGTAGCTGCAGATACCGCGGCGGTCAGTGGCGACAGACTCTGGACAATGGCTGGGTGACCAGGAAAACGCTTTCCACCACTTATTTTAGTCTCTGGACTGTGGGGAGATGCCCAAGTTTGACCTGGGGTGGCATATCCCTTTAAAGACAGATTGGTGGGCAGCTAAAGTTATTATTAAGAAAAAGCTGATTTTTGTTGTCATACAATTCTTAAGTCTGGTCAAAAATAGAAAGGATCAGATTTTACATTTATTAATTTCCATATTAAACAATTTGGGAAAAATATCAAATTGAAATTTTTCTGACAAGCATTGCAGTTAAATTTGCGATTTACAAAGGACTGACAAAAAGATTGAAATTTGAACTGACAAACTAATACTAGCATGACATAAGTTGGCGGTTTTATGCAAGATATTTTCACGTTTGTTGCTTCATATATGGCAGCCTTTGCAATTTTGCTAATTGTATCCATTCAAATTGTCATTTCAATTTGACTGTGGTTAATTTTGCAGCCCTATAATCCATGTATGAAAGCTGTATCTTGTCCCTTATATGAGAGTATGTGTATCAACACATTCTAAAAGCTGAAAACCCCCAGTTGGCTCTATAGATGTGTGGTGTGTTTAAGTCCAGGTGCTGCCGATTATATTACTGTGTCCTCCTTGTTATTAAAGTACGCACACAGACACTGCTCCTCTGTGCCCTATGCCTCACCAGCTTGTCTGGTCTTTTGCCCTTTTCATTTCCACTCCCCAGGTTATTTAAATTCTTTTTTTTTCTATTGAATCATGGTTTTCAAGGTTATTGCATTATAGTAGTATTTTGTAGTTAAACGTGCACATGTGTCTGAGACTTGTCTGGCTGTGCTTGGGGCAATTTAATTTCCTCCTCGCTTTGGTTGGCTTTGACAGATCGCTGCTGTTATTGCTGATGTGGTGATCCCAGGTGAGGTTTGTTTTCCCTTGAGGAGAGAAGAATTTTAACCCTATTACCTGTTAACATGGCTAATATGATCAAGATGGGAGTTCCTGCTATTGAGACCACACCTGCCTTTGAGACCACTGTAGTTGTAATTAGAGAATTTGAGTCCAGATGACCATTTAGCAGCACCACTTCTTGGCTGTTATATTTAGAATTTTTATGAAGTTTTCATCTAATTGTTTCAAATTGTCCTTGAATATCAGCTTGGGGCTTTTGATTTCAAAGGTATAAAAAGTATAAGCATATGTAGACATGTCATGATAACTTTTAAAAGAAAATATAGATGATAAACGATGATATTGAACCTACTTTATGCCATTAAGACAAAGCATGACCATTTTTAAATATACTGTTATTAAAAGGCCTGAACTGTAACTAATAAACTGCAGAGTAAACCAATAATTACTCAAAGAAGTTATTTATTCTATCCTTTTCAGCTCAAATCTTGCCTTATTACATAAAAATGGCAAAAATCTCCTCACTTTTGCAAAGAAATTGTAACCATGGTAAATTTTGAGCCCCAAAATATATTATTCCAGCTATCATATATTGAACGAAGTGGATATTGTAATTATCATTGTAGGCCTAAACATGTGGTTTGAATTCAGAGGAATAAACTGGATATTTATGTGCATTAAATGGCATTGGAAAGCCTAATTTTGTTGCTTTAGCCGTCTTCTCATGTATATATTTTTTATTTAATAGAATTGAAAATCAATGTGAACTAAATAAGGAAATAGGCAGCCATCTAGGTCTAACTTTTTTTTCCTTGCATGTTTATCATGAATATTTTAAGACATGGTGCATGCCGTGCCAACAGGCAGAGGAAGAGGAAGAGTCACAGTCATGTTATCTAGTGTAAATAATAATTTTACTATCAGTTTGTATCAGATATCTATTTTATTTAACAACCCTGCCATCTTCAGATTATTTACTTTTCTACCTAAGGATTTTGCTGCCAGACACAGACTCCTGGCACTGATCATGGCTCCATCCCTGCTGATTCTCTCCATGCAGACCTGATTGTGGATGTAGATTCTCTTTCCTTCACCTGTTCTTCATTAGACCTTTTCCTGCAGGAGGAGGAGTTTGTGTGTGGGGTCACTGGTCTCTGTTGACACAGCAGGTGTTGATTTAGCTGCACAGTGGCTGCATTGTTTGTTCCTTCTTCATTCTCCTTATGCAAAGAAGAGCAAAGCAGTGCAGGCGCCATACTGAAGGACATTGCAAAGATAAAGTGTTATTTTATTGTTTGTCAAGAGCTCATTATTTTCACTTCAAGGCTGTTTTGTTTTGTAACCTTCATGTTTTTCAAATTATTTCTTCGGTTCGGTGTAGGGGTGTGCTAAATATTGAATTATCGATATACAGTGAACCCTCGCTGTATCGCGGTTCACTCTTCGCGGCCTCGCTGTTTCGCGGATTTTTTTTTTCAATTTTTTTTTTTTTTTTTCCAATTTTTTTTTATAGTGTAACTTTTTTTTTACAGTGTAACATTCTGTCCTGCGCCCTGATTAGCTAAGAGACTAGACCAGGACTAAACCAGGTCTAAAGCAGGTCTAAACCAGGACTAAACCAGGTCTAAACCAGGACTAAACCAGGTCTAGACCAGGGATGGTAGGGACAGAGTCTCAGATTTCCTTCACGAGAGCGCCTGGGTGACAGGGGGTGTGGCCTTTGTTTACTTGCACGAGCCATGGAAGAGAGTGCGAGCCGGACCATGGAAGAGCCAAGAATCAACATGGAGCCAAGAATCAACATGGACTCTTCCAAGAATCAACATGGACGGGCCCGCTGCGGCGTCCGGGGGAGCCGCAGCGGGGAGAGGACACTCGCGCGCACTGTGGAGACAGTGGCTCTTCCCCGTGAGAGGACGAGAGGACGAACCCCGACCCCGTCCTAGAGAGCTGTGGAGTATTGGCGACGCATTGATAGCGGTCTGATTTTGGAGCCGGGGTGAAATGCAACCAACTCTTGTGAGCGCAGGTTAGTCTTACCTGGTCTTGTGGTGCTCAGAGGCGTCTGTTAGCGGTTCGGCACTGTTAGCAGTGGCTTGAGTCTTGCCCAAAATGATATCCAGGTCGCTTTCCACTCGACTTTCGCACATGGCATGGATATGTGGTACCAAAACAAACACACGTGTCCGCGCGCACGTGCCCGCGCGCACGTGTCCGCGTGTCACGTGCCCCCGCCCCCACTATTAATATATTTTAATGAAAATCTACAAAAGTTTGAGTGTTTAAACAAGAGAAAAATGTGAGAAAATGTTAATACCAGTCTCAGAAAGGTGTATAATGTGTCTGGTGAAGCGTTTTCAGCCTTAAAACATGTAGAATAATTGTAAAATATAAAATTGTCCTACTTCGCGGATTTCACTTATTGCGGGCTATTTCTGGAACCTAACCCCCGCGATAAACGAGGGTTCACTGTATCGTGATACTAAATTTGGTGATACATTATCGTGTGCTGCTGAATCGATATGTGGCCAAGAGTATTTTATGGTATATTTTTTTATTATTTCGTGACAGTGCTACAATTTTGTTTGTTTAGAGAAAGGAAATTTTTCATGCAATGTTTTTCTTAAAATAGTGATATATTTCAGGAAATCATTTGCTATATCCATAGTGTTGTCCATATTGTGATAATATCGTATCGTGATCTGATATAGACTATTGTGTCGAATCATGAAGGACCCTGAGTTTCCCAGCTCTATTTTGCTGATATACTACGTGTGGAAAATATTTGTCATCAGTTTTACACCAGTTAAGTAGCAGTTAATGGAAAAAAAACATGCTGGAAGTAGTGAGATCTAAAACAAGCTACCTCCATGTCATCAACACCCAAATTTACATGCAAGGAAGGCATTTCTTTAACATCCATTTAACAAAATAAAGGTGTTCTAATTTATTTAGACAACGTCTGGGTCCTTGGTTATTTTGGAACTTGGACTTAAACTTCTAATTATAAATGATAATAATACATTCAGTATAAGTAACAAAAATATCAAGAGACTGGCATCAAATAAGGCATAACTATACAATTGCATATGTACAAGTAAAAATAAAATATAGAAATATAGAGATGTAGATATGCAAAATATATCTGGGCTATATACACGAGGTGGGTAAGGAAAAACAAAATAGTCATAGTGTTTTCTGTTACTACAAGGGTGAGTTGTTGTACAGTTGTATGGTGTATTGACTTGAATAGTCCTGTATTTTTCACAGTTTAAAAGTGAAATTTTAAACTTCATCAAAAGATACATTTGTATGTCACATGTTGCATCATTCCCAATCATTTCTCCCTTTAATCTTCCAGGTGCTGTTTTACTCGGGTGACAGAACTTACGAGGGTTACTACCCCTCCATGAAGGGCAGGGTGCACTTCAACTCACCCGACCCCAAAAATGGTGACGCTTCCATTAGCCTCACGAGTCTGGCGTCTTCAGATTCAGGAACGTACCAGTGCAAAGTGAAGAAGGCTCCAGGCATCCGCAGCAAGAAGACACTGCTCACTGTGATGGGTGAGTAGGCCTGTCACCAGAACACATTTTCAAGTTCGATATATTGCAAGTAAATGTAGACTATAAATAATAATAATGAAACTAAATCATACCACTGACACAATAACCCTAAAGCAGATTTATACCACAAAAACGATTTTAAATGTACAATATTGCTTAAAAAAAAGCACGAGCTACAATAAATAAACAGTAGAATTAAACATTTTAGTACTTGGTTAGCATTTGTAATGAAGTTGTAATTGAACGTACTGCAGCTCTACATATTATCATTTAGTAAAAAAATAACCTTAAATTTCCAAGTAGCGTAAAGAAAATGTACACACGAAAAATATTGACCCCAACAATATATTGTTTAATCTCAACGATAAGTTGTTATAGTAGTTATGAGTGCCAGGTCTCTCCACAGAAGCCAAAGCACACAGCCTCTTTTAAAAGGCTTATCTCTCTGTACGCTGTTGAAATGCTTTGTATTACGTGACCTCTGACCTTCCGGGCTCTTTTCATGTAATCCTCCTAAAAACTGACTCGTAACCTTGCTCCTGGCTGTAGAACGGTGTTCTTTTTATGAGAAAGTCACTGGTCTGTCTAGATGCTCTGAATACATAGAAACCATTGTGTACTACTAAAAATAAATGTACAGTGGTACCTCACCTTACGAAATTAATTTGTTCCAGAAGTGGTTTCGTAACGTGAAAAATTCGTAAGTTGAGTAGCTATTTCAATGGAAAAAGCCTGATCCGTTCCAAGGTTTTTTTTTTAGTGTAACATTTTTTTAATAGTGTAACGTTGTGTTCCTAACGGGCTAAGAGACTAGACCAGGACTAAAAGAACGTGGAATAAACCAGGTCTGGCCAGAACTAAACCTGGATTGGACCTGTTATTATTACAGGGGGTCCTCGGGTTACGACGGTCTCGGGTTACGACGTTTCGTGGTTACGAACGCGCCCCCATTAAAAAAAATATGTATATATTACGCGTCATTCCGTCTTACACGGTTTAGCGTGGTAAGATATGTAAACAAACGCACGCGGCGCGCGGCGCACGGCGCAAGAATACGCTCTGTTGTGGTTGTAGGGAGAAGAAGACAGCCTCGTGTGTGTGCCCAATGTGGGCAGAAGTACCTGATGTGGGCTCTGATCTGCTCCTATGAAAGCGGCAGTGATAACCAAGCAGCGTAGTGGTCTAATTATTGAGATGGAAAGGTTATTGGTGCTTTGGTTGGAAGATCAAAGGCAAAATCCGGTTTACGACGAAATTCGGGTTACGACGCGTCTTAAGAACGGATCAACGTCGTAACTCGAGGACTCCCTGTATAACATGGCAGTGCCGTTGGAGGAGCGCGTTGCTCGTGTCTGCGCACCTTTAAGAGGCCGAGAAAGACGCTCTTTCAGCGGGAATAAGAGCGGGGCGGGGCGGGCTCTGCTTCTATCTGACCTCCAGAGCCGGGGGGCTGACACTGTGAGCTAACAGGCCGCTCTATCGGCGGGCAAGACCGCGGGGTCTCGCTTGGGGTGGGCTCTGGTTCTATCTGACTTCCAGAGCGCGGCTCACACTGTGAGCTGTGAGCCACGCGGGCTCGGCCCCGAGGAGGAGGCACGCGGCGCCGCAGCTCAATCCCGCAGCCCCGGTGTAGCGCGGCCTTGCGCCGTATGGACATTTTGATCCTTCGATGTCGGCTCTTCCTATCATTGTGAAGCAGAATTCTCCAAGCGTTGGATTGTTCACTCACTAAGGGAACGTGAGCGGGGTTTAGACCGTCGTGAGACAGGTGAGTTTTACCATACTGTGTTGTTGTGTCTCCGCTCCCATCGCACGTTCGATGGCGCTATATTGAGCCGTGTCCCCCCCAACACATTCCATTGAAAATCTATGAAAGTTCGAGTGTTTAAACGAGAGAGAAATGCGAGAAAAAAGTGTAGAATGTGTGTGGTGAGGCATTTACAGCCCTAAAACATGTAAAACAATTGCCAAATACAAAGTTGTCCTACCTCGTGGACCTCTCCCACCACGGGCCACCTCTGGAACCTAACCCCGTGTGTGTTGATAAAGTGTATTTACGTTTCGGTGCGCGCATCTGAGCGCGCATTAATTGAATTTTTGAGATTTGTTGTTTTTAAAGTGCTTTATAAATAAAGTTGGATTGGATTGGAGATTTCGCGTTTCGTAACTTGAAATTTCATTCGTATCTAGAGACCAAAATTTTACGTGAAGGCGTTTCGTAACTTGAAATTTTCATTTGTTGGGTCATCCGTAAGGTGAGGTACCACTGTATTATAAATGTATAGTTTAGGTTCAAGTGTCAGAGATTTAAAAATTACCTACAAAAGTGCACAAATATCACATATACCCTTATTTTAAAGATTTGTAAATAAAACAAATTACAACATAACTTAAATGATACACCCAGTATTCAGATTAAGCATATTTTCAAAACCACATTCACAATATTATTTATAATTCAATATATTACCCACAATCTGTTCATTGGTTTCAGCTTCCTGTTATGTGAATTTTGAGAACTTTTCACCGTTCAAAGTACTATGGCAAAAAAAAACAAATCATCATTCTGACCCATGGATATTCCCCTCCTCTAATACAAAGCTAGAATCTTATACTTTGGTCAATTGTATAAATAGTTTTTGATTAAACCAAGTGTAGTCCACTGGTGTAAAAGTCCACTGCTACAGAGATAAGGATTGCCTTTGTTTGCTATCAAAGCAATGGTGAAAATGACGTCAGAGCCGAAACTAACCTTCCACTATTTGCATAGGTAAAACAGAAATGCCCACGAGTTTCAACAGCAGTCACTGCGCATTTACTTGGATTGGTTTTGGTCGCTGTACAAGGAAAGGGCTTCTCAAAATGGTTCATGTTGGCTCGATATTGTGAGTAAATGTCACTGCACTAACTAGTTAAACCAGACTGACGCACCACATTCCACACTACTGCTGCGGGTGCACTAGTGGAACTGTGTTGAACCAAAAACAATGACCAGGTGGAGTGTGGTCATTTATTTACTGTTATATCATGTTAAAGATACACTACATAACATTTTTATGGTTAGGGCTCCACCACCTGCTTGTTTCCCTGGAGATGTTGCTTTCCATTAGCATTAAGTGTGCCCATTTTGCATTTATTCAATCACACTGGTCTACAAATTTTTGGACTGGATCTGCTTCTGAGATAAAAGTGACTCTCATAAGTGAATCTCATTTATATTGATAAGATGAACTGAAAATCAATTAATAACTGTGCTGGTTAGCTAATGTATTCAAGATATTTAATGATATTGTTTTACAACAAAATTGCATCTGTTTATACAATAGATTTAAATAATATTCATATTTTGAAAATATTTAACTTGCACTTCTTTCTCCATCAAGAAATAAACAACAAATATCTTAAGACATCAGGTGCACACAATTTCGAGGCATCTCTCTTATGTGAAATCAAAACATATTTTATGTGAAAACTCTAGACATATTAAAATGAATGTATTGGAATGTGCAGACAGGCTTTCAGATAGAACTGGTTGCTTGTAGACACACTGTACCTTCTGATAATCTACTGTTTTTGCCTTATTTTGCATAAATCTCCTATTTTGACCCAATACTATTATCTTGGAAACTATAGCCAATCAGCACTTCTGACTTACTTTTTCTTTATTAGTGACCTAAACCAAGAAAAATTTCACTACTTTTGTTCCGGAAGCATTTTGCTTGTAGACCAGTGTTACAGGTGTTTTCATTGCTCAAAAGTACCTTGGAAAACTTGCATTCTTGATATGAGCGGGGTTGCCTCTTCACAGATTTGACCAGTAACTTGGCCTTTTGGCATCAGCAGGAATAGAATAAGGCGCTAATTTACATCTTAGAATACAGATGGAACATTCCAGGCAAAGCAGTCACATCTGCATAGAGCAGCAGATGGCAGACTCTCCTCCAGAAAGGTCAGATAGTACACCTTTAAATTAAGAATGCGTATGATAATAGAATAGAATAGAGAATAGAATAGAATAGTCTTTGTCATTATGTTAGGTAAAAAACACAACGAAATTGGGAAAGCTCTCCGCAGGTGTAGATAAAATTAAGAATGCGTATGATAATAATCGTATGATAATAATCTCTTTGACATTGTTAGAATACGCTGATATCTCTGGATACGGTGTGCGATGCATTACAAGTTACGTCTAAGATGCCTCAAGGCTAGAGGAGTTGACGGACTGCTGGCGATTGACCCCAGGGGCAAAGGGGCTCTTAGTAAGTCGCCACAGTGACAAGGAGAAGGGAGGACATGCTGCCTGCTCTGCATTTTACCTTCAGGTTGATCTTGTCACGAGGAGGAGGTCTGAGAACAGGAGACGCTCATGAATATCTGAGGTTCAACTCAAGATGCCGTACACTGGGAGTTGTTTTAGCCTTTGCAAGCATGGTTTTATTAGAGATGCAGTATATTGAAAAATAGATAATATCTCAATTGTTATTTTAGAGATATGCAAGTAAATTGTCTCTAAATGAAACTATTAAAACTACATTTAAAACAGAAGCATCTTGCAGTTTTTCCCATTAATAGAGGAGACTGACAGACTATCTCCTCCCATAGCATACAAAAAAAGATGAGGTAAAAATAATCTAATCTGGATATACTTGGATATTTACAGGCACATTTTTGCACATACCTGATAATAAAATATAATCTTCTGAATATTGTTATTAAGATATTTATCAACGTCGCCCCCTCCTAGCTGACATACCCAGTGCAATGACAAATCCAAGCACTAAATAGTCCCTTTTGTTGTGTATTCTTGGACAGTGAAGTTAACAGGAGGCGAGACCCGACCTACAGTGTACCGCCACACGCCAACAGCAGTCAGTATTATTTACTGGGGGGCAACTTTGCTTTATATCACACTATATCACTACAGCAGATCCTCAACACCTTTTGTTCGTGATGTCGTTGCATAGTTCAGTAGTCAATCTAGGATATCCACTAGAGCTGCAAGATGGATCATAATCAGATCGCAGTCAAACAAAATATGAATGATCGCAATTACTAAATCATCTCAAGGGGTTATTCATCTTTAAAAAATGTGAAATAAATCACAAAGGACGCAATTATTTGAGTAATTTCTATTGCAAAAAAACAAATATCCTCACTCACAAATATGGCTAACACTGTAGTTTAGACCTCCACGAACATTTTCTGTAAAGGATAGGATTCTTGTATTAGTTTAACAGTTCATATTTACAGTCTGGTTCACTGCACAAGTTTTCTGGTGGAGGGTCCGCTACCTGCTTGTGGAGATGTTATTGCGTTGCCTGGAATGTAACATGGTGTGACGTTAAACATATCCACAAATAAAATGTAATCACAGTCCTTGTCAGAGAAATTGCAATTAGAGATTATGCCAAAATCATTCAACCCTGTGCTTTACGGTCAAGCATTATATTAGTGACCACTTATACTTGTTTTTATATTCACCATTTAACAATTTGCTTCAGACCACAAGGCGTAACCACATCTCTGTTATCCATTATCCCTTATCTCGCCGTTTCTATAGCAAAGCTCCGTGCAAGTCATAAATCTGAATTCATTGTTCGTTTTAGCATAGGCAGGTTAGCGCTATCTCGCTGCCCTTTATCTCCCAGAGGCCCTAGAACCTTTGTTGTTGTATTTTTCGACCTCATCTTTCAAACAAATAAATCGTTTCATAACCAAGTCCCAGTGTGACGAAGTGTGCTACAGCAGCGCTATGTGTTCTGGTGCGTCACCTTTTATAAAAGACGCATTCAAAATGTCACAGCTCTTTGACATTTGTGAGGAGGTACAATGCCACTGCAGAGAAGAGCCTCCCCATCACCTGTCCATCATTACGTTCTGCTTTTCAGTCTATATTTTTTCAGCCAGACAGAATCCTTAAAATGTTGTAACAGGAAGATGAAGAAGGCTCTAAGATTAAAGGGTGTGTACACATTTTTTTCATATAAACTAAAATGTGTCTTGTGTACAGATTGTAAAAGCAGTTCTGAGGTTAAAAATGAGACTGCAGTGTGATGTCATGTGTGCATAACTGTAAACTCCATACAGTGCCGTGAAAAAGTATTTGCCCCCTTCCTGATTTCTGTGTTTTTTGCATATTTATCACTCAAAACATTGTCAGATCATCAAACCAATTTTAATATCACACAGAAACAACCCAAGGAAAGACAAAATTCAGTTTTTGAATGATGATTCCATTTATTAGTGCACAAAAAAAATCTAAACCTATCTGGCCCTATGTGAAAAAGTAATTGCCCCCTTAATCTAATAGCCAGTTGAGCCTCCTTTGACAGCAATAACTGTAACCAAACGTTTGCGATAATTGGTGATGAGTCTTTCACACCGCTGGGGAGGGATTTTGGCCCACTCTTCTATGCAGAATTGTTTCAATTCTGCCATATTGGAGGGTTTTCTTGTATGAACTGCCCGTTTAAGGTCACACCACAGCATCTCAATCGGATTTAAATCCGGACTTTGACTTGGCCACTCCAAAACCTTAATTTTGTTTTCTTTGAGCCATTCAGAGGTGGACTTGCTGGTGTGTTTTGGATCATTGTCCTGTTGCATGATCCAAGAGCGCTTGAGTTTGAGGGCACGAACTGATGGCCGGACATTCTCCTTCAGGATCTTCTGGTAAACAGCAGAATTCATTTTTCCGTCAATCACAGCAAGTTGTCCTGGTCCTGAGGCAGCAAAGCAGGCCCAGACCATCACACTGCCACCACCATGCTTTACTGTGGGCACCATGTTCTTTTTATCAAATGCTGTGCCATTTTTACGCCAGATGAAACGGGCTGCAGACCTTCCAAAAAGTTCAATTTTAGACTCATCGGTCCACAAAATGTTTCTCCAAAAGTCTTGAGGGTCATCAAGGTGCTTTTTGGCAAAGGTGAGACGAGCCTTTGTGTTCTTTTGTGAAAGCAGTGGTTTTCTCCTGGGAACTCTTCCATGGATGCCATTTTTGGCCAGTGTTTTTCTAATGGTGGAGTCATGAACACTGACCTTAACTGAGGCCAACGAGGCCTGTAGTTCTTTCGATGTGCGTCTAGGTTCTTTTGTGACTTCCTGAATGAGCCGTCGTCGCACTCTTGGAGTAATCTTAGTTGGTCGACCACTCCTGGGAAGGGTTGCAACTGTTCCCAGTTTCCTCCATTTTTGAATAATGGCTCTGACAGTGGTTCGCTGGAGCCCCAGAGCTTTGGGAATGGCTTTGTAACCTTTTCCTGAATTATAGACTTCTATCACTTTTTTTCTCATTTGTTCTTGAATTTCTTTGGATCGTGGCATGATGTGTTTGTTCTTGAGATGTTGTAGCCAACTTCACTTTGTTTGACAGGAACTATTTAAGTGATTTCTTGATTCAACACAGGTGGTGACAATCAGGTGTGGGTGTGGCATGTAGAACTGAACTAAGTTTTCTCAAAACTGTGGTTAGTCACAGTTAGTTTGTGATTTAACAAGGGGGGGCAATTACTTTTTCACATAGGGCCAGATAGGTTTAGATTTTTTTTGTGCACTAATAAATGGAATCATCATTCAAAAACTGAATTTTGTCTTTCCTTGGGTTGTTTCTGTGTGATATTAAAATTGGTTTGATGATCTGACAATGTTTTGAGTGATAAATATGCAAAAAACACAGAAATCAGGAAGGGGGCAAATACTTTTTCACGGCACTGTACACCTTCACTATGATGATTCAGGAATTTTCAATCTCTGCTGAACTGAAGCTGAAAGGTGAACTTGAAAGTTAACAAATGTAACTTGAAAACGACCATGACATCACAAGGGGGAACGGAGCATTTTAAGCTTTGGAGATGTAGACAGACTAATAATAAAGGAATGCTCAAACATGTCTGAATGAAACAAAACACAACTCCTCTTCTTTTTGAGGAGGTGTTTTGTGTAATAAAATAAGAGAGCACTGCATTTTTTTCTGAAATCAGAATCTCTACATGTATTACAGCCATTCCATTCCAGCGTCTGTTGAATTCCAACACAAACACAAAGCTGAGCTACTTCAGTTCTTGCACCAGAAGTGGAATAAAGTCACCCAAGAACAATGTGAAAGACTTGTGGAGAGCATGCCAAGTCGCACGAAAGCTGTGATTAAAAATAAGGGTTATTGCACCAAATATTGATTTCTGAACTCTTCTTAAGTGTAAACATTAGTATTATGTTGTTTTAAAATGAATTTGATCTTGTTTATTTGCATTGTTTGAGGTCTGAAAACAGGTAACTTTTTTGTTATTTTGACCATTTGTCATTTTCTGCAAATAAATGCTCTAAACGATAATATTTTTATTTGAAATTTTGGGGAAATGTTGTCAGTAGTTTATAGACTCAAACAAAAATGTTGCTTTTGCTCAAACACATACCTATAAGTAGTAAAATCAGAAAAACTAATAATTTTGCAGGGGTCTCTTATTTTTTTTCCAGAGCTGTAGGACCTTTTAAAGTGTACACTGTGAACTGAATCTATAAAACAATAATTGCAAATCAAATCACAATACTGCTACTTTGTGAAAGATTTCTGACCCTAGTATTTCTGTTTGCCAGTCTGATGTCAATCCTTACATTAAGCTTGATCAGTCTAACATTGTAACGTCTGATTCAGCTCTTAAGACATTATTACCTCATTACATCGAAGTACTGCGGTTCAATTTTGCCTTCGTATTAGACCGTGTCCTATTTCTTCACTACCTGTCTGTGTGTCTGTCTGGACGTGATCTGTTTTTAATTTAGAGATCTATTTGTTTTTCAGCCCCCCTCAAAAAAATCTGTCACGTATCCAATATTTGCACAGGGTTTTCTTGACGATTCTGCTCCTCACCCGACGTGCTTTCCCCCATTATCCTGAGTGACAGTTCTGTAATGACAGCAGCTGTATCAATTACTCTGATTACCATTCTCATTATGCCGATGGCTTCTACAGACAAAACAAAAGCCGCCCACAATATCCAACTACTTATTATAGTAAACAATGAGGCCACGGGCAGTGTTGGGACTAACTAAAAACATGGACTAAAAATATGTATTCAGAATAATCAACCAACCAAGATTAACTGCACCAAGATTATTTTTGGCACAGTTAATCTCTGTGGTATGTATATAGTGACTTGTACACAATATTCCAGTACAGTTGCTCTTTCATTTGGTGGTTTTCAGAATAGATGCTTTCCTTTAAAATGTACATGTTTTGAAACTGTAGTATGGAGACTATATGTTGTGCTTCCTTAAATTTGAATATATTCAAAATAAAGAACAATACAGGAAAACATTGCTCTTGCAGTGTATGTATGTGTATTTTTACCTTCTAAAATTAGTGATGAATAAATGCATAGTAAGTGCACCAAACATAAAGCTGTTTTAATCCTATGTTGCGTTTTTACACTATACTATAATCCTTAAATATACTTAAATCTATCTGACCAGCCATGTTGTATAACTAATTCAAATGAAAAATTAAAGAAAGAAATGATAAACCTGTATAATGCAGTCAGCCATCAAGATATTCCTATAATAAAAAGGTACAACACAGTATCTCCGTACAATACTATAAAATAAAGAGGTAGGTTTTAACTATAACACATGGTCTGCACCTTTCAAATGATAGACAAGACATAATAACACATGTTTCTCCATCATTATCAATGGGTTAAATAATTTCTTTTTCAATTTGAATCATCAAATCAAATTCATTTATAGAGCGCATGAAAAAGAGCCAAAGCTTACAAAGCTCTGAACAACAACAATGATTTAACAATGATATACGATTAAAAATAAATCAAAAATAAGTATTACACAAGTTTTCCATGTTCTTCCTAACATTGGCTCACTTTTTTTAATTGCTAACATGTTTTCTCTTTGTCTCCACAGTGAAGCCATCTCGGCCCAGGTGCTACTCTGACGGCCCCGCTCAGGAGGGCAAAGACATCGTGATGAGGTGCGTCTCCAAAGACGGCACCAACCCACTGAAGTACGTCTGGGAGAAGACCAGTGGAAACAAGCTGCTGCCTGCAACTGCCACTCTCGGTAAAACATTTTACCAGTGAGACAATGGGCTGTTTTCAGTGTTTCTAGAATTTGAGGACATACTTTGGTCCACACATTTCCTGTTTTTCTCTTTTTGGATTATGAGTCTTTTGAACTGACATTTACCATGCCTTTGTGAATGAAATATGACACCACTTTTTAATATACAGTGGTACCTCACCTTACGAAATTAATTCGTTCCAGAAGTGGTTTCGTAACGTGAATTTTTCGTAAGTTGAGTAGCTATTTCAATGGAAAAGGCCTGATCCGTTCCAAGGTTGTTTTTTTTATAGTGTAACTTTGTTTTTTATAGTGTAACATTTGTGTTCTGCGTCCTGATTGGCTAAGAGACTGTAGACCCTGGACTAAACGTGGAATAAACCAGGTCTAGACCAGGTCTAAACCAGGTGGACTGGACCTGGACTAAATCAGGATTATCCCGGGACATGGCAGTGCCATTGGAGGAGCGCGTTGCTCGTGTCTCTGCGCTCCTTGCGCGTTCCGCGCTAGAGCTAAGAGGCCAAGAAAGATGCTCTTTCAGCGGGAATAAGAGCGGGGCGGGCTCTGGTTCTATCTGACCTCCAGAGCCGGGGCGCCAACACTGTGAGCTAAGAGACCGAGAAAGGTGCTCTATCGGCGGGAAAGACCGCAGTCTTGCCAGGTCGCAGGGTCTCGCTTGGGGCGGGCTCTGGTTCTATGTGACTTCCAGGTCTAGACCAGAACTAAACCAGGTCTATACCAGGTCTAAACCAGGACCGGACCAGGTCCAGACCCGGACCAAACCCGGGACCAGACCAAGATTAAATCACCCCGTGCTCGGCCCGCGCGTGCTCGGCCCCGAGGGGGAGGCACGGCCCGGGCGCCGCGGCTCCATCCCATGTCTACCCCCACGCTTCACTATCAACACATTCCTTTGAAAATCTATGAAAGTTCGAGTGTTCAAACGAGAGAGAAATGCGAGAAAAGCCCAACTCCTGTCTGAGAAAAGCGTAGAATGTGTGTGGTGAGGCATTTACAGCCCTAAAACATGTAGAACAATTGCAAAATACAAAGTTGTCCTACCTCGCGGACCTCTCCCACCGCGGGCCACCTCTGGAAACTAACCCTGTGTGTGTTGATAAAGTGTATTTACGTTTCGGGGCGTGCATCTGAGCGCGCATTAATTGAATTTTTAAGATTTTGCGTTTCGTAACTTGAATTTTCTTTCGTACCTAGAGACCAAAATTTAACGTGAAGGCATTTCGTAACTTGGATTTTTCGTTTGTAGAGTCTTTCGTAAGGTGAGGTACCACTGTACTCTTTTTGTTTTATGTTTATAGCCCTGGTAGTTTGAGATAATAAAAGTACACTAAAGCTACATTCAGACTGCAGCCTGAAGTGACCCAAATCCAATTTTTTTGCCCTTATGCGACCTGTATCTGATCTTCTAATGACAGTCTGAACGACACAGATCAGATTTTTTTCAAATGTGAACCAGGCCACTTGGATATGTGGTCCCAAAACCGATGCATATCCGATCTTTTGACATGCGACTTCAGTCTGAACGGCCAGGTCGCATTCATCCGACCTACACGTCATCAACAAGTGAGAGTGGTACAAGTAGGCGCTCACAAATCTACACAAACGTTCTTCTCGTCATACGAAAACTGTGTATGATCTCCGTGTCAGTGAAGCGGTGAAGCACATAGTAATCCCTCCACTCTTGGCTGCGACTCTGCACCCACACATTCATTTCTACAGACGTTGCTGCCACTGCCCCACAAAACGCCATGAACAAAAACCTTGTCCTTCTCAATCTCCTCCTTAAAACAAATAAGCTGTACATGTTCTGGCTCTGGTACGACAGCAACTTTAAAATCTCCAGGCGCTCAATTCTAGTGTCCATGTTTAGGCTACTTTGATAAATGCTGCATGTGATGTCGTTATGTCCTCAAGGCGCAAGGCACTTTTGGGGTGTTTAAGGTTCACACTGGAGATCACATACAAGTTGCATTTAATTGGAAATGTGAACAATATCGCAAAAAAAAAACGGATTTTCTATCCGGACATTAAACCCTGCAGTGTGAATGTAGCCTATGTACCGTATGTTCCACACTATATGGCGCACCTAAAAGCCTTCAATTTTCTCAAAAGCCGACAGTGCGCCTTACAATCCGATGCGCCTTATATATGGATCAATATTGGTTAATCATGGCTACCGTAGTCAGCAACTACTGTAGCTTCTATTCTATGCACCTTATAATGCGGTGCGCCCTATATATGAAAACAGTTTTTAAATAGGCCATTCATCTTATAATCCGATGCGCCTTATAGTGCGGAAAATAAGATAACTAAGATGGTTGCTTGTCCCCATGGAGATGGTATTTCTTTGCCTGGAATGTTTCACATTAGGGCATTGCATTTGTTCAATTCCAGGTTTAGTGTTTTATAGCTCAAAGATACTTTAAAAAATATGAATTCTTATCATGTTTCTCCATAGATCTGACCATTAACTTCTCCATTGTGATTAACAAGTTTATTTCCGTATTGTGGAATAATCAAGGCAAAACGGCAAGTAGCAGGCAGCGGACCCGCCACCAGAAAAGTTAGAGTGCACCTTTAAAGAAAATCCCATCAAAACATTTGCATTTTGTCAGTTAAAAGACAAATATTATCCCATTAGAATTACATGGTTCTCTCTGTGATTTTTTTTTTTTTTTTTTAATGACTTTTCAAAATTTAGTTATTATAGTTCCTGAATACACTTTTTGCTACACTTATTTTTTCAATATTTTGTGAGTTTTGGTAAGCAATTTTAGGGTTATATGAGCAAAAAACAATTCCTCTATCCCATTTTGCTCTGAGTGGTCACAACTTTAAACTTCAGTATCTCAGAACTACCCAGAACCTTATATTTTTGAAGGGACAATGTCAGCCCTTCATGTTAAGGGTCTTGTACGAGTATTACGCAAAACTGACTCTTATGAGCTTTAAGCTAGCTATTATAATGTTGTTACCTCATCAGAAACATACCTGGAGTCTTGTTTTGTTTCATTCACACATTTTTGTGTAATCCTTTAGTCTGTCTGTTCCAAAGCTCAAAATGCAAAATGAGAAGAACTCAGCCTAAATATGCAGGATTTGTGTGTAAAACATATGTGAATAAAATTGGTATTTTTGCGTTTGTGTGAGGAAACATATCCATTATTATAACATGGATCAGAAAATTGTGTAATATGGGCCTTTTTAATCAACTGGCTCTTTAGAATGTTGTAATTCTCTTATTTTATATACACAGACCTCCAACTCCTATTCTAACAATGCTCTTCACTTTTATTCCAGATACAGCTGCAGGAACCATCATTGTCAAAAACGCATCTGCTAGCGCATCTGGCACTTACCGTTGCACTGCCAGCAACCTTGTGGGGACTGACGAATGTGTGCTGCAACTTAATGTGACGCCTCGTAAGTATCCCGGGACACTGCACAGAGGTGGACCAGTCTGCTGTGTGTAGAGCTTTAGCACTGGTGGTCCTTTTTATGGGACTTTGCCATGTATTATTGCTGGTTTTCAGATTTTATATTCCCAGATGGGGGGGCCAGAGCCAATTTTCCCTGTTGATTACATTGAACCTGATCATTTTTGACTAGACTAGACCCAAGAACTCACTGTATTACAACAAAATCTGCAATATATGACCAATATTCATTTTACCTGCCCCATCTGTATTAAATGTTAGTGGCCTAGAGATTATTGTGATGTCATCTGAACTAAGGATGCACACTTAGAAGCACCAGTTTTGCCCATCCAAATCGCGCTACTCACCTGCGCGCGGCCGCCTCCTCCCGTGGTGCGATCTGTTGCGATCTTAAATCTTCCAGGTGCCGGGGGTCATGTGAGCCATGAGTAATTTGCTCAGGCAATTATTTGTATTCTCTTTATATTTTAAGCTTTGTATATTATTTATTGACGTTGCATGAAAGCTACTGTACGTGCTCACCTTT
Organism: Paratrypauchen microcephalus; assembly: GCA_036785185.1. NCBI lineage: Eukaryota > Metazoa > Chordata > Actinopteri > Gobiiformes > Gobiidae > Paratrypauchen > Paratrypauchen microcephalus. The sequence continues at coordinate 9,627,770 of JAVJIX010000007.1, read as the reverse complement.
TGGCACCAGAAATATTCGCCATTTAATAGTGGAATTCTGTAAATGAGCTTTCGAATGAATGTTATGTAATGTGGGAGGGGGAATGGGGATATACAGGTGCACTCTGCAGGTCTGCCAGCAGTCTTGTCTTGGTTACACTGGAGGTAACATGCACGGAGAGAAAGAGAGCGAGCCAAAGACTTAAAGGGAAAGTCTGCAGTCTTTTCACTGTAAATATTTTTTCACACACGTTTGACACCTTTTTTGCACTGTGGGAGACCACAATAAACCACCTAAAAAATTTATTAAAATGTGATTAATTAGATTAATTTATTACAAAGCCTGTAATTAGATTAGATTAATTTTTTTAATCGCCTGACAGCACTAGTTTTTTTGTTTGCTTAATTTTTTGTATTTTAGATTTCAAATCAGACTCTTGCACAAATTTAATCATGCTTAAACTGCTAAATTAAGTTGTTTCAAACCGCAATCCTTTTCAATTAGTTTATCAAGATATTGACTACAAAAGGTGTATGGTCCAGACTAACAATTGGCACGTTTGTTTAGAATGGAACATTCTGTACTTATGTGCTAATGATTCATTTTTAATTTGGCAAGAAAAGTTATAGCAATTATAGCACAATTTGTAGAGCACAGAAGACACACCTTTCTGTTATATGCACAGCTAAAAAGAATGGATTTAAACATAATTAGCATTATTAATTAACATGTTTTCATGCATTTTAATGACTGATAACTAATGCTTTTTGGGCTGAATAATAGGTTATATATTTTAACTCATAATGTAACATCATTACTTTCTATAATACTCAACTTGACTGGAAAGAGTTCATAACTATGCCACACTCCAAAACAGAACATTTCTTCACTACTCTGATATGCCTTTGTTGAGCCAAGTTTTCCTGTTTTTCCTAAAGCTCCGAACACGGCTGGGATCGTGGCGGGCTCCATCATCGCGGTGCTGCTCATCCTCCTCATTATTGCAATCATCCTGTTTTGCTTTTGCCGCGCACGTCACAGAAAGAAGTACGAGAAGGAAATCTGCAACGAGATCAGGTACGAGCTCCAAAACAGCCTGGAATATTGCTTTTTTAAAATTTGCTAATAAAAATGATTACTGTGGCTCTTAATGACCATTGTTCAAACCAGGAATGAACATAATTTTTTTTTTTTTTTTTTTTAGCAAGATAAACCCAAAAAGCATAACAAAACTTTTATTAATAATTGAAAAATATTAACTATGATCAAGTAAAAAAGTGTTCATAAAATAAGGAATTAGAATACAGATATATAAAACATGCAATTGTTTTTGGAGATATGCAAAATTAGATGATTTTGAATACAGTAATCCCTCGTTTATCGCGGGGGTTAGGTTCCAGAAATAACCTGCAATACGTGAAATCCGCGAAGTAGGACAACTTTATATTTTACAATTATTACACATGTTTCAAGGCTGTAAACGCCTCACCACACACATTATACACTTTTCTCAGACTGGTATTAACATTTTCTCACATTTCTCTCTAGTTTAAACACTCAAACTTTCGTAGATTTACAACAAAATGTATTAATAGTGAAGCGGGGGGGTTGCGCTTACACGTGCACATGGATATGCGTTGTTTTGGAACAACATATCCATGCCATGTGCGAAAGTCGAGTGGAAAGCAACCTGGATATCATTTTGGGCAAGACTCAAGCCACTGCTAACAGTGCCGAACTGGCTGACATGGTTCACTGCTCCGAAGACACCCCTGAGCACCAGCCCTCACCACCCGAACAGGTACGAACACTTCAGCGAGGGGCTAGGTCTAAAGCCCCGATCAGCTCTACTCCAGTTGCTTTGTCAAATAAATTCAATATCCTGGACCATGAGGATTTTCCCCCACTAACCCACGCTCACAAGGGTTGGTTGCATTTCACCCCGGCTCCAAAATCAGACCGCCCCGGAGTTCGGGGCATGGCTATCAATGCGTCGCCAATACTCCACAGCTCTCTAGGACGGGGTCGGGTTCGTCCACTAGGCGTGACGGGGAAGACCCACTGTCCCCTCTCTGCGCGCGAGTGCCCCCCCCCCACTGCGGCTCCCTCGAATGCGGCTCCCCCCGCTGCGGCTCCCCCAGCCACGCGGCGTCCGGGCCAGGCCCGTCCGTGTTGATTCTTGGCTCTTCCATGGTCCGGCTCGTGCAAGTAAACAAAGGCCACACCTCCTGTCACCCAGGCGTTCTCATGAAGGACATCATAGACTCTGTCCCTACCACCCTGCGTGACCATCCCAGGTTTAGACCTGGTCTAGTCCTGGTTTAGTCCAGGTTTAGACCTGGTTTAGTCCACGTTTAGTCCTGGTCTAGTCCTGGTCTAGTTCCGGTCTAGTCCCAGTCTCAGACTCATGTCTCCGCTGATACACACTAAAAAAAAAAAAAATTGAAATTGAAAAAAAATTGAAAAAAAAGAAAAAATAGCCGCGAAACAGCGAGGCCACGGAAAGTAAACCGCGATAGAGCGAGGGACCACTGTATCGTCAAATCATATTTACAGAAACATTAAGTATAATCTTCCAATTGGTATTTCTGCTCTTTTTTTGGTTAATTTATGGTCCATTCATGTTTTATGTGATTCTTGAACCTCACCAGAAACATTTACAGGCTGATTTTTGCATATTCTTGACGCCATTGTTAAAACATCTGAATGTTGCTCTCAAGATAATGCAAAAAAATACATAAATTTAAATGCTGAGGTATTTAATTTTGTCAATATAGCCCATCCTCTTCGAATAAAAATAGAAGTTGACTGGCGAGGGTGCTCAGCCACTAAAATGTTTCTTCAGCATCAGCATTTTTGCCTTTCACCCCTTCTCAAATAAACAGCTGTAGTAATCATTTTGAGAGCTTTGTTTGCTCTGTGGATTGTGTGTCATGTCTGGGCTGGCTGCGTCCCACCCCCTCGCCCCCTGCCTTCCCCTCGCTCTGTTACGGGTCTGGACTAACCCTGAGCTGATGGCTAAATGTGGGGCTGCAAGATTAATTATAATGCATTTTATTTATATAGCGCTTTTCCGGACACTCAAAGACAAATATTAAAACAGTCAAAAGAGCAACACACAAATGCCACAGTGAAGATAAAAACAGTGAAGTAGAGAAAGAGTTAAACATTAAAAGTGCCACAATTATCAGATCAAAGTCTGCAATGTTTTAATATACCAACAAAATATCTTATTCTGCCTAAAAACCCAGCAGTTTAGATCTGGAAAAAAAATAAGAGACCACTGCAAAATTATCAGTTTTTCTGATTTTACTACTTATAGGTATGTGTTTGGGCAAAAGGAACATTTTTGTTTGAGTTTATAAACTACTGACAACATTTCCCCCAAATTCCAAATAAAAATATTATCATTTAGAGCATTTATTTGCAGAAAATGACAAATGGTCAAAATAACAAAAATGATACATCTTTTCAGACCTCAAACAATGCAAAGAAACAAGATCAAATTAATTTTAAAACAACATTATACTAATGTTTACACTTAAGAAGAGTTCAGAAATCAATATTTGGTGCAATAATCCTTATTTTTAATCACAGCTTTCATGCGTCTTGGCATGCTCTCCACAAGTCTTTCACATTGTTCTTGGGTGACTTTATTCCACTCCTGGTGCAAGAACTGAAGTAGCTCAGCTTTGTGTTTGTGTTGGAATTCAACAGACGCTGGAATTCTCATATTAATTTGTCAGTTCAGATTCAACCTTTTATATATTGCACATCTACTTAAAACTGTAATTCCTGCCAGAAAAAAATTGCAATTAGATATTTTCCCCAAATGTTCAGCTCTAACCAGCCCTGTGTCCACTGTGGCTCTGCTAACAGTATGGGACAAAGAAGATTATAGTGCAGTGGCCCTGTCTCGTACTCACCACAGACCGTATTTAAACAGACTCACAGCAGCACAGCTCTGCCCTCGGCTCCATCTGATCAAGCGTTTAACAGGATTATTACTGCTTATTAGCTCTTAATGTGGTGGCAGAGGGAGCAGAGGGCACGTCGTGTTTGGGAGTTCTGTGCAGTGTATACAGGCCTGTGGCTGGACACTGGCCAGTCAAAATCAGATAACTGGAATAATGAGATAACCAAGTAATTAGATTAATAGATGGTATTGGGTAAAAAGATGAAGTACAATGAATTTTAAATCAACTCCTTGTCAAAACCTGCATGAAGGTGTGAACTATATGAAATAAATCACATGGAATTGGCTGTGGTCACATACTGTACAGCTCTGGAAAAAAAATAAGAGACCACTGCATTTTTTTCTGAAATCAGCATCTCTACATGTATTACAGCCATTCCATTCCAACGTCTGTTGAATTCCAACACAAACACAAAGCTGAGCTACTTCAGTTCTTGCACCAGGAGTGGAATAAAGTCACCCAAGAACAATGTGAAAGACTTGTGGAGAGCATGCCAAGATGCATGAAAGCTGTGATTAATAATAAGGGTTATTGCACCAAATATTGATTTCTGAACTCTTCTTTAGTGTAAACATTAGTATTATGTTGTTTTAAAATGAATTTGATCTTGTTTCTTTGCATTGTTTGAGGTCTGAAAACGTGTATCTTTTTTGTTATTTTGACCATTTGTCATTTTCTACAAATAAATGCTCTAAACGATAATATTTTTATTTGGAATATGGGGAAAATGTTGTCAGTAGTTTATAGACTCAAACAAAAATGTTCCTTTTGCCCAAACACATACCTATAAGTAGTAAAATCTGAAAAACTGATAATTTTGCAGTGGTCTCTTATTTTTTTCCAGGGCTGTACATATCTGATGATTATCAGATATAAAGTTTGAAATACGGTGACTAAACGCTTCAACAACATAAAATTTAGTTTGAAAATGCCAAATAGTTTATTCTTTTTTGATATTTTAATTAAATAATCCCACTGCCTTTGTTATAAAAGGTCTTTGGGGATGTGTTTTATAGACTGTATAGTCCAGTTAACGATCACAACTATGAAATACATTTTCAATTATTTTTTTTTATAGTCCATTTCTTATATTTATTGATTTATTTGTTGCAGCCCTATCCTACTCCCACTTTGCTGTGTTGACCGTGTTGTACTGAAATTTTCCAACCCTTCCAATTTTCCAAATGTATGCATATAGCTTTGATGAACCATCCTTGAAGCTGTATGGTCCAATGTGTTTTTAATTTATTTTATTTAAATGTTTATATTATTTATCTATCTATATTTATTTCCCTTTACTGGTTTTAGTATTTTAGGCATGATGAGGTTAAATTGGCCATTTATACCCTCTGTTATTTTGAATACCTGTTGTTGTTAGGTGCAGCACTTTGGAAACTGTTTTGTTGATAAAATTTAAAGAAATTAAGTAGATTTGGATTTGAACCAGAACATACTCTTAACATCTTTTTCCTTTGCTTTTTCAGAGAGGACGTACCACCCCCTAAAAGCCGGGTCTCTACCGCTCGGAGCTTCACCGTGGGCAGCCAGCGTTCATCTCTGGGCTCCATGTCTCCCTCGAACCTCCATGAGTACGTCAAACCTCAGTACGACAAGATCCCGTCTTCGGAGGAGTTCGAGAGACCCCCCAGCCACACCCCCCTGGCCCCTCCCACCGTCTCCAGGATGGCGGGGCCCAACATCAGCCGTATGGGAGGTATACCTGTCATGATCCCGGCCCAAAATAGGGACGGGTCTATTGTCTAGCATAGCATTTTTCACCAAGACTATGCAGAGGACAGATGGATGTATTGAAGTCTGACATGGCCAATGAAGATGCTGAATTTGAAGTTACAAGTGGGAAGTCTCTCCTCAAATGAAGACCTGGGTCTAAACGTGCTGTACTGGATCACAGGGCACATGAACCTTTTTATGAATTTACTGTGGACTTAATGGATTAAATTGAAGTAGATATATTCCAGCTACACAAATACAATTGTACATAATTGAAATAAATGAATGCATGTTGTTTTTAATAGACCTCCTTGCTGTAAAGTTGCAGTGTGTTCATCAGATAGGCCCTTTAATTGGCCAACTGTACAGCTGTATGCATGTGTTTGTACATAGATCTGTGTGTGTGTGCACGTGTGTGTGTGTGCACGTGTGTGTGAAAGAAGAATGAACGCTATTCTTGTGAATGAAACTAGTTCTTGCGAATTAGTTACCATTATATGTTAAAGGTGCACTGCGCAACTTTTCTGGTGGAGAGTCCGCTACCTGCTTGTCTCCATGGAGATGTTATTGCTTTGCCTTCATTACGGGTGTTTCTATTGCTCAAAAATACAATTCCTTCTGTGAATAGGGGCAACTCTCCACAGATCTGGATTGTAACGTAGTATAATGCCATGAAGTGCTTCTTGTCTTCCTTTTGATAGATGGGTTTAATCTATACTGTGGAACATTCTAGACAAAGCAATAACATTTCCATGGAGACAAGCAGGTGGTAGGCCCTCCACTAGAAATGTTACGCGGGCACCTTTTTAAGTTGACACTTGTTATAATCTAATTCAGAACTTTGGACTTGTTTGGTCAGACGTTGATTTAAAGGAAAAGTAACGTTTTTTTTTTACAATTTGAGCCTTATTTCGGTAATAAAACAAGTTGTTTTACTCACCCATAGCACTTTGGTGTCATATGGAGCACTTCCAGAGATTTTTTAGATTTGCGGTTAGCCTAGCGCGACTTCTAGCCATAGCTCGGGGCATATAATATATTCCCCAAGCATGTAATATCTCCAAATAACACAAACTTTAGCACTTTTCAAATCATAGAAGCCCGATGTCTTCGAAGCAAAAGTGGCCTGTAATCCGAGATTTAGCCATAGTTTACAGCTTTGCGTTTCATGTTTGGGTCCCGGGAGCTGAGAGCACAGTCCGCACATGCGCACTGGCCTCCTCATCTACTCGAAACTATGGCTAAATCTCGGATTACAGGCCACTTTTGACCACACAAAATCGTAAACTAAGACATCGGGCTTCTATGATTTGAAAAGTGCTAAAGTTTGTGTTATTTGGAGATCGTAAATAAGTGCCCCGAGAACTCACAGGATGGAGATCGCAAATCCAAAACATCTCCGGAAGTGCTCCATATGACACCAAATTGCTATGGGTGAGTAAAACAACTTGTTTTATTACCGAAATAAGGCTCAGATTGTAAAAAACGTTACTTTTCCTTTAACTGTTTAAATAATTCTGCTGGGGCTCTAAGCAATTTGATTGGCTGTTAGTTAAGGGGCAGGTCATGCTACGAGACTTGTGATTGGGGGATTACTGCTTGCCACTTGAGTGAGCACATTACACCGTTATACCAGCTTCTGCGCCCTTCCAGCTTCAGAGATTTTAAAAGGTTGAGCCGAAAATAATGAGGCCAGATGGAGGAGGAGGTGGAGTTCACTGAGCAATCTCCTCTGATTGAGTTTGACTGTCCGCTGACCACAATCCATAACTGACCATAACGAGGGCATGTTTAAAGGTGCACTGTAACTTTTCTGGTGGCGGGTCTGTCAAATGCTTTTCTTCATGGAGATGTTATTTCTTTGTTTAGAATCTTTATAATCTTCATAGAGCTCAAACCAGGCCAAATTACAGGTTAGTTCTATGGAGAGGCAACCTAACTCGCAGTCAGAATGCCTCTTTTTCTAGGTATAAATTGAATTAATGTAGGGTAGAGCTGTTTAATGTCATACTCTGGAACATCCTAGGCAGAGTGATGACATATCGATAGAAACAAGCAGGTGACGGACCACTCGACCAAAAAGTTACAAACTGCATCTTTAGGTTAACTCAAAAGTTTTAGTGGGATCATTCAGTTTTGAAATCAAATATGCACCTTGTGACCAAATATTACATTTACTAGCAAAAGGCAAACTAACTAAACATGTCTTTTTATACATTTAATGTGCCATATACACTAAAAGGTCAAAAGTTTGGACACAACTTTCATGTTTTTCTACTTTCTTCATTGTGATATTTACCGAAGGTGTATGGAATTATATAGCAAAGAAAAAAGTGCTCTAAATATGTTGTATTTTAGATTCATATTCCTCACAGTAGCCTCCTTTTGCTTTGTTAACTCTGCAGAACCCTTGACCTTCCCTCAGTGAGCTTCATGATGAACTCTCCTGAAATGGTTTTCGCTGAACAGGTCTGGCTTGTCAGAGTTTATTAGTGGAATACCATGAGTGCAACGCAAAGGGTGGCTATCTATCATTGAAGACATGTTTGGAGTTGTTTCACACTTCAGTTTTGAGAATCTGCTATGTAAATAGTTATGAAAAGACAAAACGTTGAAATGAAAGGGTCTGTCCAAACATTTGACTTGTATTCACACCGTCTAGAGTTAGGCTATAGGCATTTCTAATTGATATATTGTATTCAGTCTAAACTGACGCACTGAGTAACCCATGAGTTTTCGCCTTATGCTGATCCTTGTTTAGCCTTTCCTCTTATTTATCCCTATTCGTCGGACCCTCATAGCTGGACTTTTCTTGTGCCTTTTTTCCTGGTTCAGTTCTGTCCCAAATTATTCAACTTGATTTGTTCAGGTTTTACTTTCCCCAACCTCGCCCACTCATTCTTATCCATTGTTTTAAAGCTTTTTATTATAATTTTTTTTACTTGGATACTTTTTATTACAGAAATGTTTTGTCCACAATTGTAATACAATGATCTAATTTCAACACCTCTAAATGAAATGAGAATTATTTTGTGTATTCGTGTTTGTTGCCATGCTGTGCTTGGCAACAGGAAAATAAGGGTTGGCATCAGATAGTCAGTACCATGTAACTGATGTTAATGAAGCTACAGTAGAGCAGATGGTTTGCTGTCATAACTTCACTGTTTTTCTTTTCCCTGGTTATAAAATTGTAGCAAACATTTAAGGGGTCCCTCTCTCTCTGAACATTGAAACATTACTAACAATATTAACTGTAGCTATTGAATCTGTGTGCTTTTATTGTAAGGGAGATATCCTTCAGGTTTGCAATTTTTTTTTTCTTTTGTGTATTTTTGTGCTGTATTTTTAAATAAAATATGAGAAATTGAAAATATTTTTTTATTTTTTTGTTGTTGTTACAGTGGTGTTCAAACTTTTCACACCAAGTACCACCAAGATCTAAACCAGGTCTATAAAAGGACTATTTGGGGTTAAATCAGGTCTAAAAGTGAACTACAACACTATTTCCACTGTATTCTACACAAGACATGAGCTAAAGCAGGACAGAAATGTGGATCAAATTAATTAAGTAGTGAAGTACTGTACTTGAGTATACATTTTAGGTATCTGTATTTTTTAGGTTTACCTGACTACATTTCAGAGCAGGTATCTTTTGTACCAGTACTTCTTTATTTTTCATTAAGGTTATACACTCAACAAAAATATAAACGCAACACTTTTGTTTTTGCTCCCATTTTTCCTGAGATGGACCCAAAGATCCAAAATTCACTCCAGATACACACTACTACCATTTCTCTCAAACATTGTTCACAAATCTGTCCAAATGTGTGACAGCGAGCACCTCTGCCCCGCCGAGACAATCCACCCCACCTCACAGGTGCGCCACATCAAGATGCCGATCCGACATCATGACCAGTGCACAGGTGCGCCCCAGACTGCCCACAATAAAAGGCCACCCCGAAATGTGCATTTTTTTTTGCTTTATTGGGGGTCTGGGGACTCAGAACCAGTCAGTATATGGTGTGACCACCATTTGCCTCATGCAGTGCAACACATCTTCTTCGCATAGAGTTTATCAGATTGTCAATTGTGGCCTGTGGAATGTTGGTCCACTCCAAAATTCAGCACAAATCTATATTAACATCACTACATTTGAAACTGCGCAAACTACTTTTGTTTTTTACTCTTAGCATACAAGTTTGTTTGTTTTTTGCTTCAATATCTGTACTTTTACTTAAATAACCAAATTGAGAACTTCTTCCACCATTGGCCTATAGCGGGGCTGGCTCCTCGGAGACCTGAACCCCAGGATCTTGAGCGTGATTAATTGTAATCAGCGGTGAAGTGGCGCCCTTACACTAGGTCAGGTGACTTTCTAACAGCTTAATGATTGTAATTAATCAATAAGGCCAGCAGCCACAGTCACGGCCTGCCAACACCAGTGCTGTTCATTCAGACCAGTATAAACATTCAGAGGTGTTTAACCTGGTCACCTAGACAGCCTCTCGTCCTGTGTGCTTTATTCACTCCCCCCTCTCCTCCTCCCACTGTGCACGAGTGAATGTTGCATCGTACCTCCTTTCAGCGCCTGATCTCAAAAGCTGGCCTGGTTAATACTTGAATGGGAGACTGCAGGAAACGCCGAGACTTAGGCCAAACACTCCACTTAGATCTGGGACTTGGACAAACTTTATTCATCCTTAAGGGAAATAATTTGGACACTAGCTCACACATCACAGTATAATGTAATAAAGTGTAAATTGGTAGCAAAAATAGCAAGAAACTGGTGCCAAATAAGGCATAATTACACAAATGTACTGTATATGTACAAGTAAAAATAACATATAAAAATATAGTAATACAACGATATATTTTTGCCTGTATGAATATGGTGCATAAGTTTCTGTGGTATTCAGAGGGCCCAGTTGCACACATTGGCAGTCTCACTTCTGTCAGCCTACCCCAGGGCAGCTATGGCTACAGAAGTTGTATGGAGAAGTATGGAGACGTATGGAGTGACTGAATAATGCACTGTGAGTGTCTTGGAAAGCGCTATATAGTCCATTGCATTATTTATATTATCTATGTCTCCCATCTTTTATATTTTTTTCTGGTAGATAATGTGTATGTAATTTTTACTAATCACAAATTTAAAGGTCTTATATTACGTGAAATTGACTTGTGAGCATTAGGTCATGTTAGAACGTTGCTACCACATCAAAAACATACCTGATATTGTGTTTTGTTTCATTCATATGTTTGAATAACCTTTTAGCTACCTTTTACTGACAGTTATTAATCATAAATGTTGGACAACTGCACGCTATGGTTGTGACTCCAGTTTTGATTCTAATATTGCATTTACCAAACAATTTGACAATAAGCCTGACGGATGGATCAATAGCTGATTATTAGCCAATAGCTCCAGTGTGTGCACGCAGCTGACAGCTCATCAATAAAGAAACCAAAACACTTAGTTGCAGTGTTAAATTGGACGTCCATAGCTATAATTGGATGTCAGTAATAGATAGGGCCCCAGAGCATTGATCTGTGGCTGGTCCGAGTCACTCACTGCTCTAATGGCTTCCCACCAGCTCTGCACATTGGGAGTTCTATTATGAACCTGGTTTGTACAGCCGCAGAGATACAACGCAATCACAACTGTCCCACAAATGAATATGGAGAGATAATGGTCCTTTTATGGCAACACATTCAAAACATTTATTATAAGAACATTAGCGGTGTGTGCAGATTATATTCATGCACTAATGCTAAATGTCCCCTCATTCAATAAATTGATTCATACATCCTCTCCACGTGTCCTCAGTCCAATCTCCATTTGTGACGTCTCTGTCCCCATTCAAATGATGATGTCGCGTTAAGCACCTAGGGATTTGCCTCCCATAGCTGCCCCCCCTCTCCCGCCTTCCCCCTCCTTGCCCGCTCAAGGTATTAATTGTTTGCACAGATCAAGGAGGTTGGTATGGCAAAGCATGCTCATTGGTTCTCCAGGAGGGTTTCCTTGGCAACCTTATCTAGTTGTACACAGTCTAAGCCAGCTGCTAGCTGCATGATTTATCTTGTAAGGCGTGATTCTCTCGCGCTAACAAAAGAGGCCTGTAAAAGCACCGGTCTCATCAAAGTCACTGTCAGTGTCTCGTGTGCTGTCACAGACTTTGGCTTTTTCAGTTTGTGAAAGCTCCGGGTGAGAGCCGGGGCTGCTGGGAATTCTGAGCAGCATAGTGCCATATGCATATGCATGAACAGGAGCTCCATCAGCTCCAGTGGCACAAGAGTGCATTAACATTTTGGCTGCACACTCTTAGCACTTGGATGTAACCTAACAGATGATGTTGTGAATGTAAGCTTTTATAGCCACTGCACATGAATGACTGAGGAGGTGCAGTCGTTTCTGGACGTATTCCCAAATGGCTTTCAATTTCAACTCCCATCAAGTTGTGAAGAGCAGCACAATCAAGCCTGCAGTTCAGTTGTCAAAGCAGCGGTCCATCTGAGACCAGCTACAAATTAAATCTGACAGAGTGAACTTTAAATGCACACTCACTGTGGCATGTCCAATGAGGACTGTGGAAGAATGGAGGACTTGGATGTGTCACCAGACCTCTAATCGCATTCAAGCATGGAGAGCTTCTGTAGAGATGCTGATCAGAGTCCAGACCTTCAGTCCACTCACACCCAGCTGTCCTAACCCCAGACAACAGTCCCTTATGTCCCAGAGAGAACAGAGGGACCCTCCTGTTCTCCACAGTTAATATGGACTCACCTGTGTGTCTGACCTCTGCGCTGGTTGGATCTCAACATTGACTCGTGTCTCTTTTTCTGCTTCATGTGGTTCACATTTCAGTGACTAATCTGTGACTTTTGACAGTTGACCTTCTGCATGTGCTCCGAGGTCCACAGTGGAGGCTTGTTGAGATTACGCTCTGTCTGAGAACACTGTGTTATTTTAAGACATGCTGTCTCTGGGGACTACGTCTACTGAACTTCATGGATCAGTAGGTGGCGCTCATCAGCCCATGTGACATTTGATTCAGCAGGAGGACTTGTGTGTGGTATGAGCAGAGCAGACAGAGAGTACCACTTTGCTCCTACCACCAGAGACAGCTCCAGGGTAAATTAACTTCATTAGAGTGGCACCTCGACCCCCTTCCATCTGTCTGAAGGAGAAAGGAAAGGAGAGTCTGAGGGCCATGTCCTCAGGGATGTGCACCTGGTTAATATCCCTCTCAGTGCAGTCCGCCGCTCTTTTGATCCTCTCTTATCTGTTTTGTTAGGTCGGTCACGCTGTGAGACTGGAAATAAGGATGCCCTACAGTTTCATTCTGCTCTCTTCGATGGAGTGTGATTCGCCTCAGTCGTTTACAATGTGATTTGTACTTTTAATCTGCACCGTCCTGGACTCTATTACAGGCGACCCCCCTACAAAGCCGCGTCGTCACGGTTACAATGGAGGCAGCAGTAAAGCGTTGGCGAGGGGCGGTGAGGCTGGAGCAGTTTCTCTCCTTCTCTGATGATTGGGGTCATCTGCAGATCACCTGGCTGTGGCAGAGATAGTGCTTTGTGCCTCTGTGTGGGGCGTGTCTTTGCACAGCTCTGTGCTGGACTGCGTTAGCACAGGGCCATGTCCATGTGTGGGAGGGGCAGGGGTCAAAGGTCAGGGTGCTGATTTAACAAGATGGGGCCATCCATGTTTCCTCTGTACTGAGCAGTGCAGCCAACTGTTTGGCGCAAAGCAATTAGACAATGTGTTGTCTTCATGCGGGACACGTACAGAAGGCCACCTTCACTGAAGCCTGTGTTCCATGCAGCCGCCCAGCTGTCAGGCGCTCCATGAGAATGAGCGCTATAGGTGTATGCTGTGTGTGTAGTGTGTGTGTGACTAGAGACTAGAGGATACACAATGTCAAGAGCACACAGCTAAAACAACTAACCTGAACATTTAAGCACAACACCGACAGCTCAGTAAATCTATAATAGTCCCATATCCCATAACATTTTGAAGACCGACTCAATATTCGATACCACACTGATAAGGAAAACTGTATTTTGTTTAGACTAAATAATGTCATTTTGAATACAAAGAAACTGTCATTCCTTCAGGATTACGTTTGGTCTTATGGTAGTTCTGAAAGACCATGGTCATCTAAGGTCCACTTTTGTCCTGTTTATGTGAGTTTATGTTAGTTTTGATTCTAGTTTTAGTATCGGTTAGCATCTAGGTTTTTTTGTTTTTAACAACTCTGATATGCAACCTCTATACAGCCTCTGTGTCTTTTGTAGGCGTTCAAATGTCCATGCACACGGTCTGAGAGATAACATCTCCTTTTAGATTCCCCAAAGCAGTCGAGTGACTGATGTTATGTAAACATTGCCATTTGTTTTTCACACGAGAGAAAAGATTCTATAACTATATAGATTCTATATGTATAACTTTTTCATTTTCAACTTGACTATCATAAAGTCATATTTATAAATACTATTATTAATCTACACTAACATTTTATCAGCAGGATTAAGATAAGCCCAATGCTTCATCAGGCTCTGCTGAAATGGGACACATTATGACAACCACATGTGATCGTCTTAATAAAGTAAACAAAGACATAATCCAGTGAACAAATAGTATTATTATGTGTGATTCAGGCTTAGTTACAACTTAATAGCCTAACCCTTAAATCCTTTTAGCTCCGTATATTATTGTGTAAAAACATGTAATTAGTGTCAAAATGTAGACAGTTTTTCCATTTTACCTAGTGCAAACCCAGAAGTAAGTTAAGTAGTTACTAAGTCTGAATCATTCTTAATAAACGTGAGAATTTGTTCATTAGGCATTAAGTTTGTTTGCTTGCGAACTGTGTTTGCTTTATTAAGACCGTTCAGTGTCGTTAGTTGTTATAAAGTGTTAACATTTCAGTAGAACCTGAAAAGCACTGGGCTTGTACTGTAAAAGTAATAAAATATTCTACACCCAACTTGCACTCAACTTAATCCTGTTGAGAAAATGTTAGTGTAGAATAATATTATTTATAGTATAGTTTGTAGTAGTACAGAACAGTTATATATAGGTAATACTACTACTCTACTCAGGTATAATTGCACAAAGTTGCTTAAATTCTTACAGAGAGCAGTTTTTCTATGGAATTTGATCAGATAATAGGTTTCATGTGAGTTGGCCAATAACATCCTTTTACCTTTTATGCTGGTGAGTCACTGCAGCATAAATATTTAAAGCAAACTCACAACCTTGTCGTTTATGATAAAAAGAATGAATTATCTGAACTGTACATTGGCCGAATGGTTGTTAAAAATATATCCTGAGCCCCCTCTAAATATAAAAACACACGTGAGATTATCCCGTGTTGTTCTTGGCAGTTTGCCCACATCATTAATTACCACAATGACTTAAAAGTACGCCATGTTCACATTACAGTCGTGTGGGCGTTTCTCAGCACAACCACTATCTTCCACGCGATAATGAGATTTCTTTGTATCAATCATTAAAATCTATCTATAATCTGACCTACATCTTATCTGATCACCCAAATGAAAAGAATTGTTTAATTAATACTCATTTGTTTGCAGCCTGTTTGGAGCGCACATGTGTGAAGGTCATCTGAAATCATGTCGGAGATATTAAAAGAACCTGGATTAGACCGCATTGTTTCCATAGACATGTGGTGGACACTGTGGGCTAGATTTACCGTAAATACTGTATGAGAAGAGATGGGAAAATTGTTACTCAGAAGTCTGTTGCTACCCGCTCTGGTCTAACAGATTAACTTGGCTACATGTCCTTAAGTACAAAAGTAAAAGTACAATACTCAAGTGCAATTTTAGGTATCTGTAATTTACTTAAGTCTATTTTACAGTGGATGGTTTTTACTTTTACAGTGGTACCTCACCTTACGAAATTAATTCGTTCCAGAAGTGGTTTCTTAACGTGAAAAATTCGTAAGTTGAGCAGCTATTTCAATGGAAAAAGCCTGATTCGTTCCAAGGCCCCGATCCAAGGTTGTTTTTTTTATAGTGTAACTTTTTTTATAGTGTAACAATGTGTTCTGTCTTGATTGGTTTCTCAGACTGGATTTAAACTTTTCTCACATTTGTCTCTCGTTTAAACACTCAAACTTTCATAGATTTTCAACAAAATTATCAATATTGAAGTGTGGGGGGAAGCGGGAGGGGGGAGAAAACTGCGCGGACACGTGTGCGCAGTTTTCGTGTGGTCTAGTCCTGCTGTCAGAGCTGACAGCAGGACTAGACCAAGATCTAAACCTGGACTGGACCAGGACTAAACCTGGACTGGACCAGGACTAAACCAGGACTAAACCAGGACTAAACCTGGACTAAACCTGGACTAAACCTGGACTAGACCAGGTGGATTAAAGCGCCGCATGCGGGTCTATTTCCTGGTTTCTCACGAGTCACAGCTGAGGCGAGCAGCGAGGAGGAGACCGCAGGCAGTCTGAGCGCATGTGAGCGCGGCTCCTCCTGGTTTAGTCCAGGTTTAGTCCTGGTTTAGTCCAGACCACCGCGGCTCCTCTAGACCTCCTCTAGACCTGCGCTCAGACTGCCTGCGGTCTCCTCCTCGCTGCTCGCTTCAGCTGTGACTCGTGAGAAACCAGGAAATAGACCCGCACGCGGCGCTTTAATCGTCCTGGTCTAGTCCTGGTTTAGTCCCGGTTTAGTCCAGGTTTAGTCCTGGTCCAGTCCAGGTTTAGATCTTGGTCTAGACCTGCTGTCAGCCCCGCGCTGGGTCATGCTGCGCACACGTGTCCGCGCAGTCTTCTCCCCTCTCCCGCTTCCCCCCACACTTCAATATTGATACGTTTTGTTGAAAATCTATGAAAGTTTGAGTGTTTAAACGAGAGACAAACGTGAGAAAAGTTTAAATCCAGTCTGAGAAAAGCGTATAATGTGTGTGGCTGAGCGCGTATTATTAGAATTTTTGAGATTTCGCATTTCGTAACTTGAAATTTCATTCGTATCTAGAGACAAAAATTTACCGTGAAGGCGTTTCGTAACTTGAAATTTTCGTTTGTTGGGTCATTCGTAAGGTGAGGTACCACTGTACTTCATTACATTTGAGAGCATGTACAGTGTGCGTACTTTTGACTCCACTATATTTTAGATCTGGACTGAAAAGTAAAAAGTACTTTTCTTTATGATTTGAGACCTGTTGAAATGGCTGACTTATTTTTTACTTTATTTTCTGTCGCAACCAAATCACTACATTTCATCCTTTAATTGATCTAAAAATCTCTGCACTTTTCACTTTTTACTCTTTAAGTACTTTTTTTTTTACAGTAATTTTACAGTAGATTTTTTTTTAATTACTTGAGTAACTTTTTGCCCCTGTATTGGCACAAAATTGAGCACCATGACTGCTTAGAGGTCATTGTATTGCTCTAATCTGGTTTTCATTCCTTGCTACTGTTTGTTTCTTATCTGTAGAGCAGTGCGAGGTCAAGTTGTGCACAATGTTTCTGTACAAACAAATGAACTAAGGGAGTGTGACATCACCCAAAGTGTTCAGTTCCAGTCAAATGAAACTCATGAGGCTAGCAGTTATAGGAGCAGAGTTCATATTAGGAATTTATTTACGGACACAACAGCAAAATATTACACCAGTATCAAGTAGAGTGGGCTAATACGAGCATTTTAAGACAAAAATGACGAGGCTCACTGCAGCAGTTACAGAGAGAGGGGTGACAATTTTTCAATGTAAAGTCAACTGAAGCCAGAGTCGATGGAGCTGGAAGCGGCCCCATGTTCACTTCGTATTTGGAACGCGGTGGCTAGTGGGTTAGCTATGTCCATTTATATACAGCTCTGGAAAAAAATAAGAGACCACTGCATTTTTTTCTGAAATCAGCATCTCTACATGTATTACAGCCATTCCATTCCAGCGTCTGTTGAATTCCAACACAAACACAAAGCTGAGCTACTTCAGTTCTTGCATCAGGAGTGGAATAAAGTCACCGAAGAACAATGTGAAAGACTTGTGGAGAGCATGCCAAGATGCATGAAAGCTGTGATTAAAAATAAGGGTTATTGCATCAAATATTAATTTCTGAACTCTTCTTAAGTGTAAACATTAGTATTATGTTGTTTTAAAATGAATTTGATCTTGTTTCTTTGCATTGTTTGAGGTCTGAAAACGTATAATTTTTTGGTTATTTTGACCATTTGTCATTTTCTGCAAATAAATGCTCTAAACGATCATATTTTTATTTGGAATTTGGGGGAAATGTTGTCAGTAGTTTATAGACTCAAACTTAAATGTTCCTTTTGCCCAAACACATACCTATAAGTAGTGAAATCAGAAAAACTGATCATTTTTTTCAGAGCTGTATACTGTCTATGATTATACAACAAATTTACACTTTAAACACTTTAAACCATACTTTATTTATCCATCCATCCATCCATTTTCTTCCGCTTATCCGGGGCCGGGTCGCGGGGGCAACAGTCTAAGCAGGGACCTCCAGACTTCCTTCACCCCGGACACTTCCTCCAGCTCCTCCGGGGGGACCCCAAGGCGTTCCCAGGCCAGCCGGGACACATAGTCCCTCCAGCGTGTCCTGGGTCTTCCCCGGGGCCTCCTCCCGGTGGGACATGCCCGGAACACCTCCCGAGGGAGGCGTCCAGGAGGCATCCGGAACAGATGCCCGAGCCACCTCAGCTGGCTCCTCTCCACGTGGAGAAGCAGCGGCTCTACTCCGAGCTCCTCCCGTGTGGCCAAGCTCCTCACCCTATCTCTAAGGGTGCGCCCAGCCACTCTGCGGAGGAAACTCATTTCGGCCGCTTGTATCCGCGATCTCGTCCTTTCGGTCATTACCCAAAGCTCATGGCCATAGGTGAGGGTAGGAACGTAGATTGACCGGTAAATTGAGAGCTTCGCCTTTTGGCTCAGCTCCCTCTTCACCACAACGGTCCGGTACAACGACCGCATCACTGCCGACGCTGCACCAATCCGCCTGTCAATCTCACGCTCCATCCTCACTCGTGAACAAGACCCCGAGATACTTGAACTCCTCCACTTGAGGCAAGGACTCTCCACCCACCCAGAGAGGGCAAACCACCTTTTTCCGGTCGAGAACCATGGCCTCGGATTTGGAGGAGCTGATCTTCATCCCAGCCGCTTCACACTCGGCTGCGAACCGCCCCAGTGCACACTGGAGGTCCCGGTTTGATGAAGCCATCAGGACAACATCATCCGCAAACAGCAGAGATGAGATCCTGTGGTTCCCAAACCGGATCCCCTCCGGCCCCTGACTGCGCCTAGAAATTCTGTCCATAAATATAATGAACAGAACCGGTGACAAAGGGCAGCCCTGGCGGAGTCCAACATGCACCGGAAACAGGTCCGACTTACTACCGGCAATGCGAACACAGCTCCTGCTCCGGTCATACAGGGATCGAACAGCCCTTAACAAAGGGCCCCGAACCCCGTACTCCCAGAGCACCCTCCACAGGACCCCACGAGGGACACGGTCGAATGCCTTCTCCAGATCCACAAAGCACATGTGGACTGGTTGGGCAAACTCCCATGCACCCTCGAGCACCCGATGGAGAGTATAGAGCTGGTCCAGTGTTCCCCGGCCGGGACGAAAACCACACTGCTCCTCCTGAATCCGAGGTTCGACTATCGGTCGAATTCTCCTCTCCAGCACCCTGGAATAGACCTTACCGGGAAGGCTGAGGAGTGTGATTCCCCGATAGTTGGAACACACCCTCCGGTCCCCCTTCTTAAACAGAGGGACCACCACCCCGGTCTGCCAATCCAGAGGTACTGTCCCCGACCGCCACGCGATGTTGCAGAGACGTGTCAGCCAAGACAGCCCTACAACATCCAGCGACTTGAGATACTCAGGACGGATCTCATCCACCCCCGGGGCCTTGCCACCGAGGAGCTTTCCAACCACCTCAGTGACTTCAGCCAGGGTGATGAGTGAGTCCGACCCCGAGTCCCCAGCCTCTGCTTCCTCCTCGGAAGACATGACGGCGGGATTGAGGAGATCCTCAAAGTATTCCTTCCACCGTCCGACAACATCCCCAGTCGAGGTCAACAGCTCCCCACCCACACTGTAAACAGTGTTTGTGGAGCACTGCTTCCCCCTCCTGAGGCGCCGGACGGTTTGCCAGAATTTCTTTGAGGCCGTCCGATAGTCCTCCTCCATGGCCTCTCCGAACTCCTCCCAACTCCGAGTTTTTGCCTCTGCCACCGCCCGGGCTGCAGCACGCTTAGCCCGCCGGGTACCCGTCGGCTGCCTCCGGAGTCCCACGAGCCAACAAGGCCCGATAGGACTCCTTCTTCAGCCTGACGGCATCCCTTACTTCCGGTGTCCACCACCGGGTTCGGGGATTGCCGCCGCGACAGGCACCACAGGCCTTACGACCACAGCTACGGGCGGCCGCATCGACAATAGAGGCCGAGAACAGAGCCCATTCGGACTCTATGTCCCCAGCCCTCCCCCGGAATCTGGGAGAAGCTCTCCCGGAGGTGCGAGTTGAAGGTGCCTCTGACAGAGGGCTCTGCCAGACGTTCCCAACAGACCTTCACTACGCGCTTGGGCCTGCCAGGTCTTTCCGGCTTCCTCCCCTGCCAGCGGACCCAACTCACCACCAGGTGGTGATCGGTTGACAGCTCTGCCCCTCTCTTCACCCGAGTGTCCAAGACACGCGGCCGGAGGTCAGATGACACGACAACAAAGTCGATCATCGACCTCCGTCCTAGGGTGTCCTGGTGCCACGTGCACTGATGGACACCCTTGTGCTCGAACATGGTGTTCGTTATGGACAAACTGTGGCTAGCACAGAAGTCCAATAACAGAACACCACTCGGGTTCAGATCAGGGAGGCCGTTCCTCCCAATCACCCCTCTCCAGGTGTCACTGTCGCTGCCCACGTGGGCGTTGAAGTCCCCCAGGAGAACAACGGAGTCCCCGGTCGGTGCACTGTCCAGTACCCCTCCCAGGCACTCCAAGAAGGCCGGGTACTCCGCACTGCTGTTCGGCCCGTAGGCCGACACAACAGTAAGAGACCTGTCCCTGACCCGAAGGCGCAGGGACGCGACCCTCTCGTTCACCGGGGTGAACTCCAACACACAGCGGCTGAGCCGTGGGGCAATGAGTAGGCCCACACCGGCCCGCCGCCGTTCCCCGCGGGCAACGCCAGAGAAATGGAGAGTCCAGCCCCTTTTCAAGGAGTTGGGTTCCAGAGCCCAGGCTGTGCGTGGAGGTGAGGCCGACTATATCTAGTCGATAGCGCTCAACCTCCCGCACGAGCTCAGGCTCCTTCCCCCCCAGCGAGGTGACATTCCATGTCCCCAGAGCTAGTCTCCATGTCCGGAGATCTGGTCGCTGAGGCCCCTGCCTTCGGCTGCCGCCCAGATCTCTCTGCACCCGGCCCTTATGGATCCTCCTGCGGGTGGTGGGTCCACGGGAGGACGGCCCCACGTCGCTCCTTCGGGCTGAGCCCGGCCGGGCCCCATGGGGAAAGGCCCGGCCACCAGGCGCTCGTTCGCGACCTCCCACCCCAGGCCTGGCTCCAGGGTGGGGCCCCGGTGACGCCGATCCGGGCGACGTAACTGACCTCGATTGAATACTCATCATAAGGGCTTCTGAACCGCTCTTGGTCTGACCCGTCCCCCAGGACCTGTTTGCCTTGGGTGACCCTACCAGGGGCATAAAGCCCCCGACAACATAGCTCCCGGGATCATTCGGGCACTCAAACCCCTCCACCACGTTAAGGTGGCGGCTCAAGGAGGGGCATACTTTATTTATTTATTCTTAAATAAAGACAAAGACCTAAAATTCTTAAATATTTAGACAAACATGTGCAAAGTCTCACAATTTCACCCTTCCCATTCACCCTCCCCAACATCTTCTTACACTTTTAGTCATCGTTTCCTTCCACATTTTTAGTGAAGGAGTTTTGGGCTCCTTCCACGAAAATGATCTGAGCACACGTCACCAGTCCAGTACTTATGACTCTAAAGCAGGTTTGTACAAGATGTGGTACTTCCCAGCAGACATACGGCGACTTAGGAGGTCACATGGTCACCAACCTGGTCCAGTGCAGGAATACAGTGGAAATCCATTCTACATATGGGAAAGAGCATTGGGCAATCTATTTAAATCAAGGCTATTTTTACACAAACGTTAAACTTCAATATACTAGAACAATTAAAACCAATCTTTAGACACAGACCTCAAAAGTAGGGACGTTACAAGATCTCGTGCCACAAGATCTCGCAAGATAAAATTTATCCAATGAGATTTTTTTTTCCAAGTGTTTACATTTGGATTGGACTAAAAAAGAGTTACGTATTGGTGAGTTGCATCCCTTATATTTCCAAAAAGCAATGCTTGAATCCAAATATAAATATAAAATAAAAATGTAAAGAAAATTGTGAGGTCAAAACTGGAAACTCAATCGCAAAATGTATATATTAGAAATGACTCTTGTGTCTCATCCCGTCCCTACTAAAGAAAAGTGAATCAGTTTTTCAATCTTGTGTTAAGAAAAAAAAACATAATTTACATAATCGCATATATTAAACAACACAAAAACAAACTTCTCATAAATAAAAGGGGACAAACTTCTATTAACCCATCCTTATTTTATTATTATATTTGCATTATTCAACACTAGAGAACGAATTCCCTCACAGTTCAATTTCATACTCCATTTTTCAATCACTCCATTGAGCATTACCCCCATACCGGAGGATTTCTGGTTTATTTTCACAACAGCACACTAGGGTCAGTACAAATGAATGGAATACTTGTCACTTTATAGACTCCTTATAGACTTATGTTCCTTTTGCTCAAACACATACCTATAAGTAGTAAAATCAGAAAAACAGATAATTTTGCAGTGGTCTCTTATTTTTTCCCAGAGCTGTATTTATGCTACATCTTCCATTTTACACACATAACTTTGCCCCTATGGCCCACATCTGTTTCTAAGGCCCAGTTTCTGTAATAATTTGTTTTCCCTGAATGGTGAGTCTCATTTAGCTCCAACATCAAACAGCACAAAGCCTAGTGTACTGAACGTGGGTGGATCAAAGGAATATATTATTGTCAAGAAAACAACTCATTGCTTTTCAGCCAGCGCTTGTCTTGAACTCAGTGTCAAAATACACTTCTCTTTAAAGTCCGTATGACGATTTTATAATTATGACTTTATTTGTGTTTTATTACGTGTGTTAAATGTATCAAGTGACGGTTTAGGGAGAAAAGTTCAAGAAAAAAAAGATGAAAATAACAGGAAGTAGTGCTGAGTTCTAAACGGGAATCCCTCATTCCATCCAAAATGCAGGAACAATTTATGCACAAGGAATAGATTTTTATAACTATTCTGCTAATTAAACAAGTTTTAGACATAGACTTTATTGATCCACAAGGGAAATTGTTTTGAGTACGGTAGCTCACTCAAATATAATATATAACAGAGGGTAAATAAAAAAAATAGATGGAAATAGCAACCAAAGCGCAATAGCAAGTTTGTCCCTTAACATTATGGTTGCTAGGTAACAGTTAAGGAATGACCTCATGTCACATCTTCTGCTCGTGTCCAACCAGGAAGTAAAATGACTGACTTTACCAAAATGGACAAACTAGGGAAAACTATAGGCAAATTTAACGGTCCCATGTTATGCAAAAGGCCTTTCCGTGTGTGTTCTGGGTGGAGTTTGCATGCATGGTCTGGGTTCGATCCCCAGGTCGCCTGGGCCTTTCTGTGTGGAGTTTGCATGTTCTCCCCGTGTCTGGGTGGGTTTTCTCCGGGCACTCCTGTTTCCTCCATCAACCCAAAACATGCACCATAGGTACCTCCAGCTTAGGTCCTGACCAAACAGAAGCGAGAAGATCATGGAGATGGTCCCCGGGCGCAGAAGTGTAGGATGGGTTAAAATGCAGAGAATTTCTCCAGTGTGAGATCAATAAAGTCACTTCTCTTCTCTTCTCTCTCTTTAAGACATGTTAGAATGTTGTTACCTCATCAAAAACAAACCTGGAGTTGTGTTTTGTTTCATTCTCACGTTTGAGTAACTCTTTATCATTAGTAGTACAATATCACATTATGACAATCTGCATGATTCAACTTCATTTAATATTAAAAACCGTCAATACGACTGAATTCCATGTATTTACTCTCTATATAAGCAATATATTTGTAGTTGGGCCTCTATAACTTAATTTTGTGAAATGTGCCAAAAATTGCTGATACATATAGAACTTTAGTGTAAATAAATACTTACCCAGAGATATGTTTGGCACGTTTTTTTAGATCTGGTTTCTCAGATCTGTCAATAATACTTCCTGGAAAAATCCAGACTCATCACTGTACTAGCAGCGGATATGGATATGGATCTGTATAACAAATACAGAGAGATATACTTCTAGATTTCCAGGTAAATAATACTTTGAAGTATCAGAAATGCAGTTCAATTTCCACCCAAGTAAGGTCATTGATAGTTAAAGATTCTACATTACACAAAACTGACTCTTGTGAGCTTTAAGAATGATACGTGGAGTTGCGTTTTATTTTATTCACACATATTTGAGTAATGATTTCTTTGTCTATATCTCCAAAGCTCAAAATGCTCTGTTCCACCTTGTGTTGTTATGGAGCAATAGTTTTCAAGTTAACAGCTACCATTTACATTTTGTATGGAGTTTAAAAACACAATGGAGCACTTCATGTAGTACTTCATGAGTAGTTTCTGTTTGAGAGAAAAACTCAGCCTGAATATGCAGGGTTTGTGTGTTAAACTTGTCTGAATGAAACAAAACACAAGTCCAGGTAAGTGTTAATAACTCAATTTTAATGAAATGTTTAGGAATGTAGTCTTAACCTGTCAATCCCCTTTAAACTCCAGCTGTGCCATTTCACCATCTCTTTCCTATTTTTAGAACATCGTTTCTTTTCTACTGTAATCACGTTAAGTTATTTTCCACAAGCTTCTAAGCATAGCCGTGTCCACTGGGTAAAATGATGCTATTTCTTATTCCGAAACCAGATTTAGTTATGTTTTTATCTTCTCCTCTTGAAATTGTAAAGTCCTTCCCCATCACACGTGATTCAAATAACTGCAGAACTGTAAATTCCAAGGCCAACGCATCAACTTAATCCTTAAAAGTGACAAGAGCCCTGCGAGGCCTGCGTTTGGAGCTCTTTTCTCAGGAGACACGTTCCCGCTGTGAATGGGAAGCCTCATCCATTCAAAGTGTGGAGTATTTCGGGAGCACCAGTACACGCTTGTTTGGATGAGATTAAAAAATGTGCTCTGGAGAGAAAAGACTAAACAATCCGCCATAATTATTTATTTCCACTGCAAAAATGTGTGTAATAAGAAAGTGGGGGTGGTGTACTGTGGTATTTATTGAGGTATGAAAACGGATTGGAATGGCTGACTTCTGCACATTGAAACACAAAAACATGGACTAATTTTAAAGCCACAGTTAGGCCAAAAAATAGACTAAAATAAAAGCATTTTTCAGTTTGGTTTGGTTCATAGCTCTGTGTGTGTGTGAGCGGTATTTTTTCTCCTCAAACCTGACTCTTACAGGGTCTCCTCCTGCTTGTTTCCATGGAAATGTTGTTCCTTTGGCTATAATATTCCACAGGATGAAACGTTTATCTCCATTGTTCTGAAGTTTGGTTTCCACTTTCTGTTTTCATGGTGAGAAGGTTACATACTGTATCTTTAATCTTAACCCTAGAGGTGATTTTCACCCTAGAAAAAAGCATTTATATGATTTTCAATATGTTGCATTTTTCTGAGTGTCATGGGTCCCTGTAGTTTCACCATTGTTTTTGACATCTTTGAAGGTGTAGGTGTTTCCCTACCCAAAGCCTACTTTTTCCTACAGGCTTTTGGGTGATTTTCACCCGGCAATAGTGAAAGAGGAATGTAAGAATGTAATGACCTTAATGTAAGAGGATGTAAAAATAGGTAAGTAAGAGTGGTCCTGGAATGTGTATCTATCCTTATTTTGTCATGGTTCATGTTTTTTTTGGCTGTTATTTCACATTTTGTGTATTTTATTCCTTTGGTGTGTCCTCAGTGTTTTATTTTGACATTTCTGGTCAGCTTGTTTTAGTTTTACTTCCTGTCTGTTGATTGTTTTCCCCGCCCTGATGTGCTACACCTGTGTCTGTCTGCATTTATACCCCATGTTCTCCTCTGCCCTTTGTTGGTCCATTGTCAATGTCTCGTTACGTTTTGTCATTAGTAGTCATGTCTTGCGTCTTTGGATTTTTGGATTTTGGTCTTTTCTGGATTTTGTTTATTATTAAAGTACTTAAACAGTAGTCCTGCATTTTGGGTCATCCCTCCTGTTTCCTCGTGACAGAATGGACCAACCAAATCAGACCCAAGCAGACTACTCTCTTTTTTGTTAATGTGTGGGAAGTGGATTGTCTCCTGCAGCTGCTCTGCAGCAGGCCCGGGACTATGCCTGCAATGAGTCTGCTACCTCCAGAAGAGTCACAAGGAGGAGACATGGGGCTTGCAGATGGTAGCCCAGCCCTGCTTGTTAAGCCCTCCTTCCTCCACTTCAGCTCCCACCTCCTTCTCAAGAGTCACTGGTGCCCAGTGCCATTACAGACTGCCCACCATCCCTGAATTCTATTTTGCTGGAGCTTTTTTTTGGAGATCCCTGACCTCGACTTGCCTGCTTCTGTTCCTGAGCCACCGCTGGACACATCTCTCCGTCTGGGGTGGTTGTTCTCCCGAGCCCCTGCAGTAGCTTCGCTGGACAAAGTTCTCCGTCCAGGGAGCTTACCTGCTTCTGTTCCTGAGCCACCGCTGGACACATCTCTCCGTCTGGGGTGGTCGTTCTCCTGAGCCCCTGCAGCAGCTTCGCTGGACAAAGTTCTCCGTCCAGGGAGCTTACCTGCTTCTGTTCCTGAGCCACCGCTGGACACATCTCTCCGTCCGGGGTGGTCGTTCTCCCGAGCCCCTGCAGTAGCTTCGCTGGACAAAGTTCTCCGTCCAGGGAGCTTACTTGCTTCTGTTCCTGAGCCACCGCTGGACACATCTCCGTCTGGGGTGGTCGTTCTCCCAAGCCCCTGCGGTAGCTTCGCTGGACATCGCTCTCCGTCCAGGGAGCTTGCTGCCAGATCTCAGCCCTGCCCCTCATCCAAGTTCAGCTCCAGACATCCCACCTAACTTCACTGCCATCTCCATTGTGAACTGCCCTTGCCTTCATGACCCCAGACCATTCTGACTGTTTTTTCAGATCTCTTGTCCCTCCTCCAGGCCCCCTCCACCCTCCCGAGTTCATTGTGGCTCTTGGGGACGTCTGGGAGCCGTCCCTTGAGAGGGGGGTACTGTCATGGTTCATGTTTTTTTTGGCTGTTATTTCACATTTTGTGTATTTTATTCCTTTGGTGTGTCCTCAGTGTTTTATTTTGACATTTCTGGTCAGCTTGTTTTAGTTTTACTTCCTGTCTGTTGATTGTTTTCCCCGCCCTGATGTGCTACACCTGTGTCTGTCTGCATTTATACCCCATGTTCTCCTCTGCCCTTTGTTGGTCCATTGTCAATGTCTCGTTACGTTTTGTCATTAGTAGTCATGTCTTGCGTCTTTGGATTTTTGGATTTTGGTCTTTTCTGGATTTTGTTTATTATTAAAGTACTTAAACAGTAGTCCTGCATTTTGGGTCATCCCTCCTGTTTCCTCGTGACATATTTAGTGCAGTGGTTATGAATAAATATCACAAAGTGGTGATTTCAAAGGGAATTCTTATGGGGAAAACAATATTTTTGTCAACTGGTCTTTTTTACCCTCTCTCCTGCAACTGTTCGTGTGTCCAGGAATCTGTGCTTCACCAGGGAAATCTCACATGTCCCAGGAATGGGTGGACCAAACACCAAGTTTCAGGAATTTTTTGTTCTCAAATTGTGTGAAAAATCCCTCAGTCGTCCAGGTAGAATCCATGGTAAAGGGAGAAATTCAATTAGTCAACTGGATAAAGTTTATTTGGTCAAAAACGTTTCGCAGCTCATCCAAGCTACTTCGTCAGTTCTCAAATGTTCTCAAATTCCTAATTTTTCAGTAATTTTGGAGCATATTTTTAGGGTCTCCCCATGTTTATTTTTTGTTACACATACCACAGTTGAAAATAAAAGGAAATCACTTTAATTTATCATGTGTTGTCATATTTTGATCTATTTTACAAGTACTTTTTGTTGGGTATATTATATCGGTGTTCTAGGGTTAAGACCTTCTGAACTTAAAGATGCCATGTATGTTTTTCTCCGTATGTCTGAAAGATTCCACAGATGAGAATAAGCAGCTCAGATCTGTGGAGAGGCAAGCTCGCTCATAGTAGGAATGCATGTTTTTGAAGGTAGTTTAACCAATGAGATGGACTTTTTTTTCTCTCCCTTTCCCTAGATCTGAAGCACTCACATCAGTCTTTTGCATGCATAGAACGTTTTAATGCCACACTGTGTAATATTCGAGGCAAACCCCTCCTTAAGTTGCACAGTTGGGAGTTAGTGGGCTATATTTCGCTTTATTTCTCAGATGTTGTGATTAAACTTGTGAAACAGCAACAGCCTAATCCTTCATCCAACAGGTGGATCGATATGACATCGCGCCCTCACTCCAAACATTTGTATTTGAGACAGGTTTTGGTCGTGTTTGCTGTCGCCGTGTGATCCTCCGGGGTGAGGGAGGTGACCCGGTGTTTGTGACAATGTCAGACGTACAAAAGGCACAAAAGGCACCGCGGATGTACGAGGACCGCGTGTGTTTGCTCCTTTTCCCAGCGCGTAAACACGGAACAGGTCGGTCCAGGAGCGTCATGCGGTCGGCCCCGTTTGTCTGCGTGCTCAGATGACAAAGAGAACAAATGCCACGCACAGATGCTCACAGGAAGTGGACCTGTCAAACTAGTTCAGGAGGAGAAGACACGGAACCGTGTACAGTGCACTGTACAGCCCGCGCGCTTTGTGTGCCAAAGACGAGCTCTGGCGACACCTTGTGTCCACGAGCTGTATTATTATTATTATTATTATTATTATTATTATTATTATTATTATTATTATTATTATTATTATTATTATTATTATTATTATTATTATTATTATTATTATTAGTAGTAGTAGTAGTAGTAGTAGTAGTAGAAGTAGTAGTAGTAGTAGAAGTAGTAGTAGTAGTAGTAGTAGTAGAAGTAGTAGTAGTAGTAGTAGTAGTAGTAGTAGTAGTAGTAGGCTAGTAGTAGTTGTATTATTATTATTATTAGTAGTAGTAGTAGTAGAAGTAGTAGTAGTAGTAGTAGTAGTTGTTGTAGGCTAGTAGTAGTTGTATTCTTATTATTATTAGCTAGTAGTAGTAGCAGTAGTAGTAGTAGTAGTAGCAGTAGTAGTAGTAGTAGTAGAAGTAGTAGTAGAAGTAGTAGTAGTAGTTGTATTCTTATTATTATTAGCTAGTAGTAGTAGTAGTAGTAGTTGTAGTATTGTTTTTCTTCTTTTTATTATTATTATTATTATTAGTAGTAGTAGTAGAAGTAGTAGTAGTAGTAGTAGTAGTAGTAGTATTCTTATTCTTATTAGCTAGTTAGCTAGTAGTAGTAGTAGTAGTAGTAGTTGTTGTATTATTATTATTATTCTTATTAGCTAGTAGTAGTAGTAGTAGTAGAAGTAGTAGTAGTAGTTGTTGTATTCTTATTATTATTAGCTAGTAGTAGTAGCAGTAGTAGTAGTAGTAGCAGTAGTAGTAGTAGAAGTAGTAGTAGTAGTTGTTGTTGTATTCTTATTATTATTAGCTAGTAGTAGTAGTAGTAGTAGTAGTAGTAGTAGTATTCTTATTATTATTTACTGCTTGAATGTTTACACTTTGCCCTATATCAACCATGTTTGCACATCGTTTTTACTACTGACAGTTGCACATAAAACTAATATTCCACATTATCTGCAAATATGTACATAGCACCTAGCCTATATTTTTCATAGTGTATATTCTGTAAAGATTGTTTTATTAGATTATATTTTTTACATGCTACTCTTATCTTATTTATCTTTGGCATCCAGCGTGGGCAGCAAAATAAGAATTTCATTGTACAGGGAAACGTGTTTCTTTACCGTGCATATGACAATAAAAGCTTTGACTCTTGAATCTCTTGAATCTTTGAATTTTTCTTCTTCATCTTCTTCATCTTCTTCTTCTTCTTCTTCTTCTTCTTCTTCTTCTTCTTCTTCTTCTTCTTCTTCTTCTTCTTCTTCTTGTTCTTCTCCTCATTATTATTATTATTATTATTATTATTATTATTATTATTATTATTATTATTATTATTTTGTTATTATGTTGACTTCTGTTCCTGACATGAAAATAAATGTTGTATAAATGTTGCATAATTGCCAAACCGGCTATATTTTTTGGTAAAGCCACCACCTGCTTGTGTTCGTGTGGATGTTATTGAGCTGTATATGTAAACATGTAAATATGTCAATATTTTAGGCCTTTTCAAGTTAAAGTGTCTTAAACAATTATTACTGAACGATGAAAATATTTCATACAAATATTACTCGGGTAACCAACTGAACTGTTTCTTTCAGTTTTACACGCAACTACTAAATTTAAGAATTTCCAAATGATCAAAATATGAAAACTACTAAAAACAAAGGTAGGCTCAGCTGCTTTTAGAAATAAACTATCTTCAAATTATTAATCAAGTTAGTAGCCTATAGTTAAGTATTTGCATTAGCTTACAAAAACTTTTACTTAAACAATGTCAGAAAAGGAAATAGGGCTACTGGTTTTGTTACCAAGGGCCAGCTCATTCTGTCCGGGTCAGCTGCTCAAACTTATGTCACAAAATGTGCCAAAGTTCTGAGCTCCTGCTTCACAGCGTGCAGCTCGGTCTGTGACTTCTGTCTGTCACTAAGTTCTTCTTCCTCTCAACTCACCTTAAATGATCATTTCTTCTACAGCTTTTTTTAAAGACTTTCTTTTCCCTCTTTTCCTTTCTCTTCAATGAATTGTTAGTGCAGTTTGATGAAGTACTTGACATTTAGTGGATTTTAAAGCATCATCCATCAGATTCATACTGTCAGTGCACATTAATCTCTCGCTGGCTTTGCTTAATAATACGGAAGACTAACCTGTGGCAGTCAAGACCACCTTTCTCACCACGGTTTCTTTAAAATGCTATTTCTTTGACTGGGACTGTATTTAATTTTCTACTGTAGAGAGGGTGAGTAGCACCAAATTCCTGGAGATGCAAATAAGTGAGGACCTCTCCTGGACAGCGAACACTGCATCACTGGCAAAGAGGGCTCAGAAGCGCCTCTATTTCCTCCGCAAACTGAGGAGAGCTGGACCCCCCCCACCCATCATGACCACCTTCTACCGAGGCACCATTGAGAGCGTTCTGACCAGCTGCATCACTGTGTGGTACGGGAGCTGCACTGAACAGAACAGGAAAGCCCTGCAGCGCATAGTGAATGCAGCTGGGAGGATCGCTGGTGTCTCTCTCCCCTCCCTCCTGGACATTTTTAACACCCGCCTCACCCGCAGAGCGTCCAGCATTGTGGGTGACCCGAGCCACCCCGCACACAGCCTCTTCAGCCTCCTGCCCTCGAGGAGAAGGTACCGGAGTCTCCGGGCCCACTCCACCAGACTGTCAGGAAGCTGAACTCTCACTCTCACCTGACCCTGACCCTGTTACTGCACTGGAATTACTACTGTTGCACATTTATTTTTATCTTTACTTTCAATGCACATTCTATTTCACATTTCACTGCTGCATCTTCCATTGCACATTTTGATGCACACTGCACACTTTTGGACATCTGTAAATAGGTATTTATTTATTCTTTTGCACTGCTTTAGATTTTTGTCTTAGAAGTTTTTATATTGTCTTTACATTGTATTTTGGCTAGAGAAAAAAAAGACATTTCGATTCACTGTATGTTGAACACATGGCAGAATTGACAATAAAGCTGATTTTGAACTTTGAACTTTTGATCTTCTTCAAAAATAGATAGAAAATCATACATTACTGTGAGCGTGGCCGCCTCTGACCTGTAACTCGGCCTTGTCGTGTCACCTGCTTGCCTCCTTGGAGATATGAATGTTTAATGCCATACTGGAAACAATCCAAACCAAGCAACAGCATCTCCATGGAGGAAAGCAGGTGGCGGACCCTGCATCAAAAAGTTACATAGTGTGCCTTTAATCGTGTACATTTTAAGATCAATCCAGTATTCTATTAGTAGCAAGTATATTTTAAATCAGTTTTGTACTTCTCATGATAAAGAACTCCTGTTTTTACCTCTTACTGCAGCTGGATTGTGTGTCGCCCTCTGCTGGTTAAAACTCCGACCTGCAACACCTGGTTCTTTACCTTGGACCAGAAAAGCGTCGCCAAAACCCGTTCCCCACAGACTGATGAGATGCCAACGCCTGACTGATGCGTGACCTGGATCTTTTCTCTTTGGACATCAGTCATAAACACGCACCGATGCGGCGCTTATTCAGTTTAATGGAAATGACAATATCCGGTGCGTCCGTGATGAATGCTTTGGTCCACGGTGTGATTCACGGCTGATGGCTGCAGATTTTTAAAAAATCATTATTGAACCGAACCTTGGGAGTTTATGATGGAGAATGATTTAACAGTTACTTCCATGTCCTGCTCAGTTATTGCGTGCTGTTCCAGTCAAGGTTATGTGGAGGGTGTGTTGCAATTTAATACTAGACTAATAAAACATGTACCAAAATAAATACATGGGTGTGACGTTGCAGCAGGCCTGGACTGGTAATTGGGCATACCGGGCATTTTCCCGGTGGGCCGACAGTCCTAGGGGCCAATGCCCTTATTTTTTTTATTTTTATTTTTATTTTTTTTTAAACTTAGAGACCGGCCCACAATTTAGGACTGAACCAGGACTGAACCAGGACTAAACCAGGACTAAACCAGGACTACATCACATCTGAACCAGAACTAAACCAGGTCTGAACCAGGATTAAACCAGGACTAAACCAGGACTACATCACATCTGAACCAGAACTAAACCAGGTCTGAACCAGGACTAAACCAGGACTAAACCAGGACTACATCACATCTGAACCAGAACTAAACCAGGTCTGAACCAGGATTAAACCAGGACTGAACCAGGACTAAACCAGGACTGAATCAGGATTGAACCAGGACTAAATCAAGACTAATCAGGTCTAAATCAGGACTAAAACAGGATTGAACCAGGACTAAACCAGGACTAATCAAGTCTAAATCAGGACTAAATCAGGTCTGAACCAGGACTAAACCAGGACTAAATCAGGACTGAACCAGGACTAAACCAGGACTAATCAGGTCTAAATCAGGACTAAAACAGGATTGAACCAGGACTAAACCAGGACTAATCAAGTCTAAATCAGGACTAAATCAGGCCTGAACCAGGACTAAATCAGGATTGAACGAGAACTAAACCAGGACTAATTACATCTAAATCAGGACTAAAATCAGGTTTGAACCAGGACTAAACCAGGACTAATTACATCTAAATCAGGACTAAAATCAGGTTTGAACCAGGACTAAACCAGGACTAATTGCATCTAAATCAGGACTAAAATCAGGTCTGAACCAGGACTAAACCAGGACTAATCAGATCTAAATCAGGACTAAATCAGGTTTGAACCAGGACTAAACCAGGACTGAACCAGGACTAAACCAGGACTAATCAGGTCTAAATCAGGTCTGAACCAGGACAAAACCAGGACTAATTATGAGGGGCCGGTCTAAGCCAAAAATGCCAGGGCAATTTTTGTCCCAGTCCAGACCTGCGTTGCAGTACTACTACTACTACTACTACTACTACTACTACTACTACTACTACTACTACTACATCACATTATGACAATATGCATGATGCAACTTCATTTAATATTAAAAACAATCAATACGACTGAATTCCATTTATATACAACTCTGGGATAAAAAGAGAGACCACTGCATTTTTCTGAAATCAGCATCTCTACATGTATTACAGCCATTCCATTCCAGCGTCTGTTGAATTCCAACACAAACACAAAGCTGAGCTACTTCAGTTCTTGCACCAGGAGTGGAAGAAAGTCACCCAAGAACAATGTGAAAGACTTGTGGAGAGCATGTCAAGACGCATGAAAGCTGTGATTAAAAATAAGGGTTATTGCACCAAATATTGATTTCTGAACTCTTCTTAAGTGTAAACATTAGTATTATGTTGTTTTAAAATGAATTTGATCTTGTTTCTTTGCATTGTTTGAGGTCTGAAAATATGTATCTTTTTGGTTATTTTGACCATTTGTCATTTTCTGCAAATAAATGCTCTAAACGATAATATTTTTATTTGGAATTTGGGGGAAACGTTGTCAGTAGTTTATAGACTCAAACAAAAATGTTCATTTTGCCCAAACACATACCTATAAGTAGTAAAATCAGAAAAACTGATCATTTTGCAGTGGTCTCTTATTTTTTTTCCAGAGCTGTATTTACTCTCTAAATAAGCAATATATTTGTAGTTGGGCCTCTATAACTTAATTTTGTGAAATGTGCCAAAAATTGCTGATACCTATAGAACTTTAGTGTAAATAAATACTTACCCAGAGATATGTTTGGCATGTTTTTGTAGATCTGGTTATTTTTCTCAAATGTGCCAATAATACTTTTGTCTGAAAAAAAATCCAGACTCATCACTGTACTATCAGCGGATGTGGATATGGATCTGTATAACAAATACAGAGAGATATCCTTCTAGATTTCCAGGTAAATAATACTTTGAAGCATCAGAAATGCAGTTCAATTTCCACCCAAGTAAGGTCATTGATAGTTAAAGATTCTATAT
The DNA here is from genome assembly GCA_036785185.1 of Paratrypauchen microcephalus. Classification (NCBI taxonomy): domain Eukaryota; kingdom Metazoa; phylum Chordata; class Actinopteri; order Gobiiformes; family Gobiidae; genus Paratrypauchen; species Paratrypauchen microcephalus. The sequence continues at coordinate 9,593,210 of JAVJIX010000007.1, read as the reverse complement.
TACACAAAACTGACTCTTGTGAGCTTTAAGAATGATACGTGGAGTTGTGTTTTATTTTATTCACACATATTTGAGTAATGATTTCTTTGTCTATATTTCCAAAGCTCAAAATGCTCAGTTCCACCTTGTGTTGTCATGGAGCAGTAGTTTAGTAGTTTTCAAGTTAACAGCTACCATTTACATTTAGTTCAGTAGAGACGGGCAATTTCAGAGGTGAGAATATCCAAATGGTGTATGGAGTTTAAAAACACAGTGGAGAGCTTCCTGTATTACCACATGACATCACAAGGTGGACCAGAATATTTTTTGCTTTTTAAGTAAATACTTTTGCCTTAAAAAAATAGCCCAAGAGACAAAGTCAGTACACATTTTTTAATAACATGGCACAATTTACAGAACACAAGTTTAAATGAGGAGCATGCTGAAGATTCAGTCGCTTCATTTTTTCTCATTTTTGTACACGGTCTAGAAAGACTTTCTTTTTTCTGTACATAGTAAACAGCAAAAAGTTCTTATTTAACAATCGTTTTGCAATACGCATTAACTAATCACTATGGCTCCGGGGGGATGTTTGTAAGTGGGATAAAAAACACTGCACGACATGGTATATCACAGAGTTTGAAGCGCACGACTAAACTTTCAGTGGGCTACTAAAATAGATCTCTGCTCCTTACAAACAACTGTCCTTTTTGTGTTTTTGTTTTTGAACATACATTAATATAGGGAAGCACTTGAAATCACTGACCAAATTGTACCTTCCACTTACTCCACTGGGATGGGGAATACAGTGCTGTGTTCTCCCCCAAACAAGACCAAATGAAGGAAAGAATAGTTGAGATTTGTGCTGCCAGATACTGGATACTGTGAATGTTTTACACTGTGTCTCAAAGATTGTCACCACAATTTGAAAAAAATGCTTCGATCTTAAGTCCCAACAAAACAATGTCAAATCCTGCAGAGCTGTGAGCTTCTTTCACCACAATGTTGTACAAGTCTGTGCTGTGGGGAGAACACAGCAGCTTTCAGAAAGGGAGCCAAGATTTTTTTCTTTTTGCATAGTTGGTTATGGGATTTTAGTGTCTCAATATTAATAAGCTGCATCAACCAATAGAACTCAAAATGTCTAGCAAAAAGCACATTCTGAATCAGCACCTCAGACTCCTCTATTTACAAGTGTTTAAAGTAAAGCTTTCAAAACATTCTTTTGCATATTTGTAACATACAGAGAGAGAACAGCAACTGTACACTATATACACACTGCAGTCAGTGCTAAAAGTACTGTACATTCCAAGTGGACCAACTTCATCAGATTAAAGAATACACACAAAGCTGGAAAACCAGGAAAACATCATTGAGTTTTCAGAAGACTGTCTCTTTACAAAACATTGGAGTGCGTGGGCTCCGTTGCCCACATAAGTTATTCACAGATATCATACAGTCTAAGTGCTGGGTCTGAGGCACAGGGGCTCACCGTGCCTCGATGTCTTTGTGGGTGGGTCTGTCCCGTATGTCCGCCGTCAGAGGCGTAGTCCGTCTGGGCGAGCCGGGGCGGCCCAGGGAGGGGATGAGGGGGGGAGGAGCACTCAGAGACGCTGTAGCAGCAGCTTTGTTCAGAATCCCGTTCTGATGAGCAGTCGCAGCCACTGCGGCAGACGGGCTGACTCTGGAGTAGTGCATGCTGTGGAGTCCTGGGGCTATGAGGCCGGGAGCTGGGTGGGGGAGGTGGGGTTCCAGCGCAGGGTGGTGCATGGAGGGGGGCAGACGCCCGTGCTCATACTCCTCCCTCAGCATGTTGAGTCGCTCCCGCTCGTCCAGTGGGACCCTGTCCACCTCCCTGCGGTGATCCAGCCCCAACGGGTGATGGTCCCTGTTAAAGTCGTGCGGTTCTCTATCGCGGTACGAGCGCTCGGTCTCGTAGAGCCGCGGGGGGGCCAGACGGCTCAGAGGCTCATTCCTAAGCAGGAGCTCTCTGGCCAGAGGGTCCCGTCTGTGAAGGTCAAGGCCCCTGTAGGGGTCCCTCATAGGGTCCCAGTGGAAGGCGGGGTAAGGGAAGCGCTCTGCTCCAGGGATGGGACTGATGCCCATAAAAGGAGCCACTACTCGAGTTCTGTCCAGACTGCTGATGCTGTTGATGGGGTGCACCCCAGGCATAGCCATGGGCAGAGGCATAGAGGAGGGGGGGTGGAGGCTTGGTGTGGAGGGGGCCCTGTCTGTGGCTCCCTCCTGCTCCTCTTTCCTCTCCTCTTTCACTTTGACCTCACTGCTCTTCTTCTGGAGCTCATAAGGTGTGTCCTTTTTGTCCAGGATCTCCCTTGGCAGACCGTTGGGCCTGTCCAGACTGTTCTGTCTGATGTAGGGGGATGTGGAACCCCGGCTGGACCCTTTGTCCTCAGTCGTCCTGCTGTCATGGATCACACTGTCCTTGTCACTGTGCTGGCTGTCTTTGAGCTTGTGCTCCTCTGGGCTCAGCTCTTTCCACGAGTCAGAGTGCTCTCTGTCTTTGGCCTTGTCCTTATCTCTGTGGGGGTCTCCGGAGGAGGGGAGGGGCGGGTTCCTCGGGTGCTCCGGAGGTCGGCTGTGGCCCAGAGAGGGGAGCGGAGTCACAGACACAGGCGAAGGATGACTGGAGTGACGCTTTTCTACAGAGTCCCTGTAAATAATAAAAACATATAAGACTGATGCTAACCCCTGTCTATACCGTAGGAGGCAGTAGTGAGCTCGTACCTGTCCTTGTCATCTTTGTTTCCAGACTCTCTCTTATCAGAGTCCCTGTCACGGTCATGAGAGCTCACTGAGGCGCTCCTCTCAGACTCTCCGGGTTTGAGCCAGGGAGGAGGGGTGGGGAAGGAGGGTGGGGTTCGGTGCAGCCGGTTCCACGGCTCCTGGGGGCCGCTGCCACTGCCGCTGCCGAAGTGCGTCTGGGAGTTGGGGCCATCTTTATGGCCAAACATGGAGTTGGCCGCTGTTAGGGATTCAACACGCGGAAAATCACAGGACACAAGTTAAATGCGTATTTTACTAATTTGATCATTTTGAATACATAAAAATTGTGTTGTCATGATATGTCACCAAACTCAATTTTAAGGAATAGACACAATACTCAATACTCAATACAAGATCCTTCTAAAGCTATTCAGGAAAAGTTCATTTCTGTCCTGGGAATGTGACTTTTTTCATATCGATAGTTGTTCACTTGAGTATCTAGTTTCAATATTAGTTTTAAAATCAATTAGTATTTGATTTTCGAACATAAAACTGATTTTTTTCCTCTTCTGAAATATCATTTGATCTTTGAACATTATGTTTTCTGTAAATATGAAACTCACTTAGTGCTGGATTTCCTAGTCCTCCAAAGGCTGTGGAACTGAGAGCGCCCAGTCCCCCAAAGGAAGCAGGTCGGCTAAAAGGCTCTGTGAACATAAAATATTCAAGTTTTTCCTTTTTTTTTTTTTTTTTTTTCAAATGTAATGTTGTCTGCTTAAAAGGGTTATTTTAATTAATATTTATTACCTAAGTGAGGGGCTGGAGTGAGGAAGTTCCCCGGATGGTGGGGTGGATGGCCAAAGGGACCAGCGGACGGGTGAGTTGGACCTGAGAAAAAGAAACACAATAATCATCTGTGTCACCGTGTCATCTGTCTGTTTCATTTAGTAAATAAAGATGGAAGGAATTCTGCATTTTATAGCAGAATTTATAACTAGTGCATAAGCCTGGGTAGAACTCCCATCGTGCCCCTTTGTGGAGCAGAAGAGAACGTACAGATTGAAGTTAGAAGTTGAGTTTAGGGCACAGACTGGTATAAATAAATGGACATAGCTAACCCGCTGGCTGCCTCGTTCCATATAGGAAGTGAGCATGGGGGCAATTGTGGTTCCATCGACTCTGGCACCAGTTGATATTACATAGAAAAATTGTCATCCCTCTCTCTGTAACTGCTGCAGTGAGTCTAGTTATTTTGTTCTTAAAATGCCCGTATTAACCGCTCTATATGATCCTGGTATTTTTATTTTGCCGTTTTATCCGTAAATAAATTCCTAATATGGTCCTGACTTCAATGTCACCGCTATAACTGCTGGCCTTGTGAGCTTCATTTGACTGGAGGCTACAATAGATATAACAGTTGAGCTTTTATTTGAACATCACTTTATCATTGGCGATTCCTCCTTGGACAGGACACTGCTGTAGCACAAACTCACCTGCTGCAGAGAAGAGCGTTGCTGGCCGTGCCAAGTCATTGGGATGATGAATGGCCCCAAACAGACTGGGGCCCGGGGGTCGGCTCAGGAAGTCCGGCTTGAGCCCAAAGTCTAACTTGTGAGGGTCAACCTGCATCTGCTGCTAGAAAACGGGACAGCACAAAGAGCCACATGTAAAACCATTTCAGGTAAAACGGCGTTCTCATTTTGTACTCTACAAAGGATGGGCTGAAACATGAGGGCTTATTCTAACCAGTATTTAACCAGTGGTGGAAGATAACCAAGTACAAAAGTAAAAGTACTGTTCATGAGTAAATTATAGTGAATAATTTTACTTCACAACATTGGTATGAGCTCTTTTCAAGTGGTACTGGACAGCTCTACAGTTTGTGGGATTGCCTAATTTAGAGTTCATTTAATCAGCTTTTTGTAAATTTCTTGTTTTTAACCTGGATTAGACCTGGAATAGACCTGTTATCGACAAGAGATTTAGATCTGGAGGTACTCGGAAAGACAAACCTGGTACTTGGTGTGAAAGGTTTGAGAGCCACTGCTTTAAAGGCAAATTAACGTTTTTTACAATCTGAGCCTTCTTTCGGCAATAAAACAAGTAGTTTTACTCACCCATAGCATTTTTCTGTCAATTGGAGCAGTATCGCAGAACTTATGTTGAGCCGTTCTGTTCTACTAATGATCCCGTATCCGTTAACATGGTGCTGTATCATTTGCTCGGGGCATTACTTTGCGGTGTCCAAATAACACAAACTTTAGCACTTTTCAAATCATAGAAGCCCGATGTCTTAATGTAAGAATTCGTTTGAAGCAAAAGTGGCCTGTAATCCGAGATTTAGCCATAGTTTCGAGTAGATGAGGACGCCAGTGCGCATGCGCGGACTGCTCCGGGGACCCAAACATGAAACGCAAAGCTGAAAACTATGGATAAATCTCGGATTACAGGCCACTTTTGCTTCAAACGAAATCTTACATTAAGACATCGGGCTTCTATGATTTGAAAAGTGCTAAAGTTTGTGTTATTTGGAGACCGCAAAGTAATGCCCCGAATACAAATGCTAACGGATACGCTACAACATAACTTTCTTCAAACAGCTCCAAATGACACGAACGTGATATGGGTGAGTCAAACGACTTGTTTTATTACCGAAAGAAGGCTCAGATTGTAAAATAACGTTACTTTTCCTTTAAACAGTTCTCAAAATGTCACATTTTAAACAGGTACTATTACTACGTATTTTTGACTTTTGAAATGTAGTCTTCCACCACTGGCACTAACTGCACTAATGCTGAGCTGAGTATCTGTCCTACACTAACAATAGACAGACACAGTGGAGTCCGAGGAGCGCTCACCTTAACTTTCTGTTGGTGATGGTAGATCTGCCAGGCTGTATGCACATGCATCGCACACCACTTCCCTGGTTTCTGTAAGAACAAAGTAAACTCACTCTTAAAGCTGATCTGTATCTGTATCTGATGGTCTGTTTTTATTACATGGCGTGAAAAATATAAGTGTATATTTGATTCGTGTTTTGATAGGAGTAAAGAGTACTCACCCTGAGAATGGGCCGAAAAGGATCTGTTAACTAAAACAAAAACAAAAAAAACAACAAGAGTCAGGCTTGTGCTCGTCTATAATTTACTACTGAAACATTTTAAACAGTATAGGTATAATTTGAGTTCATGTGCAAAAACATACACTACCAGACAAAAGTTTGAACACACGCTCTCATTCATTGTTTTTTTTTCTTTAAATTTACTACTTTTACATTTTTATATCATTACAGAAGACATTAAATATATGAAGCAAGATAAATGGAATTACTATATGTAGCAAAGGAAAAAGAGTTCAATAACGCTCTATTTTTCGATAAAGCAACGGGTGGCTACTTTTTTTTTTTGCGAAATAATTCCATACATCTAACTTCATATATTTAATGTCTTCTGTATGTGTATAAAATGTAGAAAGTAGCAAAAATAAAGAAGAAAAAACACTGAATGAGATGGTGTGTCCAAACCTTTGATTGGTAGTGTATATTAGTTGTTGTTTTTTCTTTCTCATACCATCTTCTGTATTGATTTGGCTATAAAAAAAACTGCTAGGCAAAGAGTACATTTTAAATGTCAAATCAAATGGCACTTATCTCTTTAGTAAATGAAAGTATTTTTTATTGAAGTTGTTGGGCCATTGCGTAGTGTGCATATCCACTCACTACAGTCAAGTATTATGTTTTCATATAGATAGTATGTTATGTAACACTACTCTCTACTACTTTCTAAAGTCTGACAGTTTGAGTTCATGTGGGCTTGCTCTTACCCTGGGGTCCTTCTGTAGGAACGTGTGTGGGACAGCACCTGGTCTGGTGGAAACATCCAGTGGATTGGAGGTCTGTGGAGGTCAAAACAAAACACAGATCAGCCCGAGTATGTTTAGAGTGTCTGACAGACTTGTACTTGGTTTTGGTGAAGCGTCCTCACCTTAGGTTGAAAGGCACCCTGTAGTGAACCGAATGGCCCGGTCGGTGGAATGACGGGGGGCAGACCAGACATGGCCGGTGGGTACGAGTGGAAGAGCTGCGGAGGAACGGAATATATGTGACAATGTTTGGACAGTGTAAGATTTCTGGTGGAGGATCCGTAAACTGCTTGTCTCCATGGGGATGTTATTGTCTGAATTTCCCGGTATGGGAATAAATGTTTTTATCTTGCATTTACCCTATGACATATTTTTTATTGACCTAAAAACTTGTATTCTTACTACGAGTGAGCTCGCATCTCCACAAATCTGACATGTAACTCCATAAATAAGTGTAATTCCAGGCAATATCACCATGGAGAGAAGCAGACGGCAGACCCTCCACTAGAAAAGTTACAGAGTACACTTTAAAATTAAAAAGTATAATAAAATAATTACATTTTAAAACTCATGCAGATCGGTTACACATCTAGAATGTACCGCATGATGTAGTCATTAAAGGTAGAAACAAATAAACTTGCTAGGAAAATACATATCCCAGCATCGGTGAGAGACAGATCTAGATTCTTTTGAGTAGTGTGCGCCAAAGAATTCCTTTTAGTAAAACCAACAAGTAATAATCTTTGACAAATAAATAAATCTGAGAGTTTTCGGCCATTAATCAAATAGTGAGAAATTAAACAAACATTCTGTGGCTGTTAGCAAAATATCCAATACAGAAAAAGATGCATACAACTGGATAAGAATGGACACACACTTGACTGCACATTGTATCAGAAACTCACACTGTGTCTGTAGAAGGGGTCGACTTTCGTTGGGTATTTTTCAAACTGTGGGAGAAGCAAAAACAAGAATAAAACATGACTCTTTAGACACGCCGGCAATCTAAGAATAAGACATCACATCCACACTCTCTCTGGCTCCCTCCCTCCTCTCCTCCCCTGTCCATGATCAGAGGACATTTAAAACCAGTGTGCATCCTGTGTCTCATTTGGTCTGGCTCTTTTACTGTTGCAGAGGGGCTCAAGGCGAACGCTTCCCTCGTCAAGGCTAAACAGCGCAGCTATAAAAGGCTCGCTTTATTGCCTCATTAGCTGTCAGTGGCTGCCTTTGAGCCATCATCAGAGCCAAGTGAGCCCTCCACAAACCCGGGCAGCAGTCAGTACAAATATACATGTGTGAATCACCCGTAGCCTCTGGTCTCCTCGTATATGTGTTAGAAGTCATTTGGCAGTAATGAAAACCCCAAACAGGACACCAAATGATGTCGTTAAATTTCAGAATGCATTAACTGTATTATGGTTTGGGAGCTGGCTCTGAATGTGACATGCTCAGGGCAAGTTATTGGCAATTTAGAAAATAACAGGCTTTGCTGTCAGGAGACGAGGGGAATGCCAGGACAAACATACAAAGAAGTTGATGATTGTTGGGGAATAAATGCATCCTTGTGGCATGCTGATGGTCATCACAGCCCTGTCAAATAAAAACATTTGAATTTAAAATGCTTTTACTTTTCTGACTTAAATTTCATGTAGCGTTCATGTCAATGTTGCTCGGCGTGTTGTGGAGTAAATTCACCAAATTATTATGTCTTTTCTCTCTTTGACTTGAGCAGTTATTTGTGTTTCTAGTTCTACTCTTCTACTCAAGTATCAATAAACAATTCCTTATCTTCTATTTCCGACCACTAACTACCTCTGGAACAAGTCTAAAATAACCCACCACAAACAAATTTACACAAACGCATAATTCTTTAACTTAAACTTTAAGTTGGGTCGTGGTTGTGAATTTATAGCTTTTACTTGAGAATTATTATTTAAAAGTAACAAAACACTTCCTTGATAGCCATTCCTGGCCACCAATCACCTCTGGAACCAATCAATAACTAGTACAACAGTCAGAAGGCCTAATTAACCAAATCACAAGTATAAAACTAGCCCGACACACATTCACTCACACAAACACATACACATGAGTCATTAAAAGCCCTGTAAAAGTCAGGACCCCTTGTTCTGTACTTATCCTCACATTTGGGGCAGGGGTACGCACCATGGGCGGTGCCGGCGTGGGCATGATGCCGTGGGGAAAGGGGGTGAAGGTGTGCTGGTGCGTGTGCTGATGGGTGTGCTGGTGCTGGTGCTGGTGCTGGTGCTGATGCTGGTGCTGGTGGAACTCTGTGCGCAGGTATGGAGGCGGCCCCAAGGAGGCGCCACGATCTGCGCTCTGAGAGGCCAGGAAACGCGTGTTCAACTCCTGACGCAAGAGGTCTTGTTCTGGAAGAGAAGGAGAAAATAAATACGTGTGAAAATGGTTGTAATAACGTCAGAAAATGTGACAAAATACTCCTTCCCGTTAGCAGGTGATATTTTAATGATTTTTCCCCATTTAAAACATATATTGTCCATATGTGTCCATGCTCAACCATACTAATCTTTGTTTAAGATTTGTTCAAATACCTTGAATTTCACTTTAGATCAAAATGTAAACTTCTGACTATGATCCTTACACTTATCTTTGCTCAGTTACTGCCTCCACATTGTGCATTGGTGTATTTCCAACACAGTTAACCACTGTACCATGAAGTCAGTTCCAGTTAGAAACAGTGCCTGAAAATGAATATGGACTGTTTCTCTTCTTTAAAATTTCATTGTAACTGTTCAAATCAAATCTGGTAAGGTGTGTGTGATGTTAAGCAATTAGATTTCAGGACACATGATGTTATTACAGGTAAACACGGCCGTCCCTTTTCCTGCTCTCTTCATTCTAACCTTGACATTTAACTTTACAGACAGCAAACACCAATTACTTCATTTATAGAGTTACTGGTGGTTATTACTAGTCATGGCAGAGGACATGAGTTAAATTGTGAATCTGGGCGATTTAGCCCACTCCACACTCCCTCTGCAGTGAGTGTAAGAATGATCCTGGCTACTTTAAATAATCCAATTGTGTCCATCTCATATTCAGGGGTGTGAGCTGTAAGTGCTTTGTGACACCACTGGGGGGCACTGTAGTGACGTGTGAACAGTATTATACCTGAATAAGCACTCCCAGCAGCAGGATGCGCAGGTACTGGCAGAGTGTTAGACGTGAGTGGAGGTGGAGGAGGCAGAGCGGCGGGAGGAGCGAACATATTGGGGTGATGCGGATGTGGCGAGGGCTGTAATGAGGGGGGGAAGCTGTGGGGGGCGCTGTGGTTGGCCGATAAGGACAGAGGAAAGGGTCCCACTGACGGAGGGGGGTGGTGGGGGAGGTGGAGGGAGGGCGTAGGGGGCCCGTGGGACTTGGAGCCTGGAGTGCTGCTCCTGCTGCTGCTGTAAAGACACAGAAGAAACAAAGAGCCTGGTCAAGTCAAGCGTGATGAGTCAAAATTAACACTTGTGCCTCTACCTCTAAGCTCCATCTGCTGCAGAATCTTATTCCCCGCGCAGTGTTTTCACACCTCAACTGTCCCTGTGTGTGTGTACCAATGCCTCCCTGCCTCTTTCAGCTTCACCAAATCCGGGGCAAACCTGATGTGTGAAAACAGTGCACCACCCTTGGATGCTCCTTCTGCTAAGCCTGCTAACGCCGCTTTATTTACATCGTCTTGGACGAGATTATGTTCAGACACTTCTCCAGAGCAGGTAGTGAACATGTGCCTCAAAAGAGGATGAGATGAGCGAGTGTGCATGTGTAAGCTAACAGTCTTTTGTACTGTGTGTGGGTTTTCCCCTGGGCCAGTCTCTGCAGCTCCTGCTAAAGCCTAAAAGCTCATTTTCAGCAGCGCTCCTCTCTGTGGGCCTGCCGTGATTATTCACAGCAGGTGCCAGGCCTGGTGGTGCACAGGGAGCCTGGCACAGAAACTGGTGCACACAGCCAAGTCCTGTGAGGACGAGCCAGAGCTGTTGTTGGGATTGAGTGGGTTCACAAGAAACTACGCTATCTTAGATTAATGAAGGATGCCCCACAGGACGGGACCTGGCCCAGTACTGAGCTCATTTCTGTTTTATAATCTGAAGAATTTCTAACCAAGGTATGAGCACGCTCACTCAGATGAATTCAAAATACAGTCTATGCCTTTGCTATATAGTTACAATCTATGACAAATGTTGATATTTATTTCATATTTTGGATTTTTCAAATAACAATATTGATCCAAGACAACATCTGTGGCAAAACGACTATGTAACACTACTAAATCCTACGTGAATCACCATTTTAAAAAAATGTTTATAAAACTGAAGAATGATACAAGTAAAGAGCAGTGGGGATGTATAGGGGGATGGGGAAAGTGGGAATTTTAGGAGCAATGGTTAAATGGTTACCATGCTTAAAAGCTCTAAAAGGCTGACTTTGTTTTGTACCCTTAAAAGAGGGTATATTTGACTTCTATAGGGTATTAACTTCTAACACGCATCATATTTAGATCACCATGTTACCCCTTCAGAGTGTTATCATCCCAGCACGTAACTACAGCACAAAGAATCAGGTTTGTCAAGTTACTATGGACAGATTTGTGTCATGCTTTTGTATATTTATAGAGAATTACCATGTGGGCTGAGCATTGCACATGATCTTACAGGTACAGCTTGCAGCCACACCGGCTTGTCGAAGCCTGATCCTGTCAGATCTCAGAAGCTAAGCAAGACTTGGCCTGGTTAGTACTTGGATGGGAGACTGCGGGGAAAATCAGGTGCCACAGTGGGACGCCAGTCACAAAAACTGTCATTGTGTCCTTAGGTAAGGCGCTTCACCCACATTGCCTAGAATGAAAGTGGTGTGTGCGTGTGCGTGAGTGATGGTAGTGGTTGGAGGAGCTGATGGCGCAGATTGGCAGCCTTGCTTCTGTCAGTTTGCCCCAGGGCAGCTATGGCTACAACAGTAGCTTACCACCACCGGGTATAGAGTGAATGAATAATGCTCTGTAAAGTGTCCAGAAAAGCGCTATATAAAACTGATTTATTATTATTAAAACAGTTATTATGATCATTACTATTAGTGCTAACTCTAAGAAGGGTTTGAATAGGGCCTAGAAGAGATTGCTAAAATACTCAACATACATGGATGACACCTAAAACCTCTTCAAAAAACAATGTGAACATGCTGATAGTGGGTTGAATATAAGTTGACAACACCACAGTTTTCACGGTTCAGTATGAGTTTAATGATGGGACTGTCTGAAAACACTTTCCACACTTTTACACTGATGTGCCCAGTGCATTCTCTGAGCTCTTATGAATTATGGTCATACAGCAGGAGCTGTACCTGTGCCCGTTGAGGCTGATGCCGTTGTACGCAGACACCGGTCGGGCGTGGCAGCGTGATGGGGGTCTCTGAGGGTGCTGCAGATGTGGGTGGTGTGTGGGGAGAGCAGGTGACGGGGTCTGTGGGTGCACACTGGGCGTAGGTGGAGGTCGCGGTTGGGACAGTATTTCGGGCAGGTGATGGGCTCGGGGAGGGGGAGGAGGTGAAGGCTCTCGGCCCGCGGCGAGAGGCAGGGCGGCGGGCGTCCGAGGCCTGGAGGGCGCCTCTGTCTGTGGGGGGAGGGCGGAGGCCCGGGCGTGGGCGGGGCTGGTGGTCCTGTGGTGCGGGGACAGAGGCTGCACAGTAGATAGGGGCTGCACAGTGGACAGGGGCTGCACAGTGGACAGGGGCTGGGGGGGCGGGGGGTGCAGAGGGGAGCAGGGGGCTGCACACTCCTGACTCCTCTCCTGACTGCGCTCTAGGCCTGACACCTTAAGGACACCCAGGCCAACTGGCTCCTGGCAGCCATTGGAGGAAAGCACATGGACGCCAAGATCAGGAACTGGAAAAAACAAGACAAATAACATTTAGATAAATAGTTGTCACAGAATTTACTCTTACATGCTTGAATTACACAACATTAGATGCATTTCAGTGTCTGAATGAATCTAATACAATTTTATTAAAAAACATATTGATACAACTAATTCAAATACAACTGATTCAGTATTAGTTGACAATACCCCTTCACTAGCAGTTATTATTACACCATTACTTCTTCAATTTTATAGTACTAACTGCAAAAGTATTTAACACAGGAAGTATCTAGCCTGATTCTAGGAAATACACCTGAACCTTATATACATCTCTTCACTAAGGGCCAGATTCACCAGGAGAGCAGGTTGTTTGAGGCTCCAGGGCTGTAGCATTATGTCTAAAGTACATGTAATTCACCCTGTGCTCTGTTGAAAGCACACAGAACTAAAACTAATAAGCTGTGTCCAGGGCTTCTCTCCACTGGGACCATCCTGGAGAACAGTGCGGAGCAGTTCTGGGGGCTGGGCCTCTGGGGGAATGACAGCGCATACATAAGGTGTAATTAACTCTCTATGGACTACAGGGACTTCTGATCACTGGGGGCACAGTACTTCACCTGACAGACAGAGGGCGATAGAAGCCTGCACATCTGACACCAAACACTTAAGCTGATGTAACAGGCACACCCAAAATCTTTATCCATTAATATCAAAACGATGAGAGGGTTTCAGAAGTTGACATAATATTAGAGCTAAGGGTCAGAGGAGGCGATTCCTGGTAAGAGATTACAATCAATACAGACAATAACCATCGACTGCTGCTCGGTAAAAAAGCTTACTGGAAAAGGCATTGAAATATTCACAGTGATTTAAAAAGGACAGTGAACAGAAAAACACTTAAAGAAGACATATTGTGCTTTTCCGAAGCCATAGTATTAAAATATACCATACATGGATCCTTATTTTACATTTACATCATTGTAAATGACAATAATGATCCAAAAACGGCTTGAAAATAGAAACAGGTCTGTTTCACCATAACAATCAGCAGTCACATATGTTTATTGTTTAAAAAAAAAGGCTACATGACATTTTTTACTCCTACATGCATGGCCACAGTCTGAAGTACAAAGTAGTGGATATAGGGCAGACCTGGGCAAACTGTTCCACAAAGGGCCAGTGTGGCTGCAGGTTTTTGTTCCAACCAACCAAGAGCACACCTTCACCTGTCTGAAACTGAGATCTGTTGATTAAATGAGTCAAGTCTGGTGTGCTGCTGCTTGGTTGGAAAGAAAACCTGCAGCCACACCGGCCCTTTGTGGAACAGTTTGCCCAGGTCTGATATAGGGGGTAGGTGAAAAAAACTTTTTCTGAGCACTCAAGCCTCAAATGTAGGTCAATAAAGGATTACTCAAATATGCTTGCATCAATCAAATTACCACACTAAGTAAGCTTATGATGAGAGTATACTGTTATAACATGCACAAAAGATTATTTAAGTGATTACACACGATTTTACGTATGGCCCCTTCAAATACAAACAAAGATTATGAAAGAACAACAAAACCCTATTCTAAAATCTACATCTACAAAACGTCAATCTTCCACAAATGCTATTACCGGTCAAGAGAGACTGCTGCCGGCAAGCAACCTCACCGCAGCAGATGGAGAGAAAGGAAAATCCCAATTCCCAAATCTCTGACTGCACCCAGAAGTCCCAGAGGTGCACGGCTTGTTTTGAAAATGTGCTAACGTGCTAAAAAGAAGGTGTCTATTCTGGTCATAATGAAGACTCCAGGGCCGTCCAAAAGAGCGGCGTGCGGAGGAGGTGGTCCCCACGAGGGTTCATTTGTCAGTCTTCTTCATCCCTCGAAACAAATAAATGCTATTCCCGGCAGGTTTAGCAAAGACTGGATCCCACGGTTTGGCTGTACTTCAGAGTGGATGCAGTTGTTAGCTTGTGCAGTGGAATATGTAATGTAAAACTGCACCATATAGCGCATATACTGGAAATTGCAATTTGAGTCGCAAAGGTGGTAATTACTAAGTAAATGCTGTGGTACCTGTAGCTTAGAGCTTTACAAACATGTTCTGAAATTCATGGGTTTCTTGTTTTAGCGGTTCATACTTAAAGGAAAAGTAACGTTTTTTACAATTTGAGCCTTATTTCGGTAATAAAACAAGTAGTTTTACTCACTTATATCACTTTGGTGTCATATGGAGCACTTCCAGAGATGTTTGAGATTTGCGTTAGCGTTACCGCGACTTCTAGCCATAGCTCGGGGCATATAATATATTCCCCGAGCATGTAATATGCCCCGTGCGGTCTCCAAAGAACACAAACGTTAGCACTTTTCAAATCATAGAAGCTCAATGTCTTAGTCTACGATTTGAGTCAAAAGTGGCCTGTAATCCGAGATTTATCCATAGTTTACAGCTTTGCGTTTCATGTTTGGGTCCCGGGAGCTGAGAGCACACTCCGCACATGCGCACTGGTGTCCTCATCTACTCGAAACTATGGCTAAATCTCGGATTACAGGCCACTTTTGACCAAACGAAATCGTAGACTAAGACATCGAGCTTCTATGATTTGAAAAGTGCTAAAGTTTGTGTTATTTGGAGACCGCAAACATGTGCCCCGAGAACTCACATTATGGAGATCACAAATCTAAAACATCTCTGGAAGTGCTCCATATGACACCAAAGTGCTATGGGTGAGTAAAACAACTTGTTTTATTACCGAAATAAGGCTCAGATTGTAAAAAACTTTGCTTTTCCTTTAAGTTTTCACTCATATGTTAAAGGAGCACTGCATAACATTTCTAGTAGAGGGTCTGCCACCCATTTGTCTCCATGGAAATGTTATTGCTTTGTCTAGAATGTTCCACAGTATAGATGCAACCATGCTACATTACAATTCAGATCTGTGGAGAGTCTCCCCTATTCACAGAAGGAATTATTGTATTTTTGAGCAATAGAAACACCTGTAATGAATAAATGCAAGATGTCACACCATGGAACATTCCAGGCAAAGCAACAACTCCATGGAGACAAGTAGGTAGCGGACAAATCACGCAGCCCTAATGTGGTGTATGTATAGAATGGGTTTGGAACAGGGCGTAATGATTTGGAAAAAAATATTGAATTGCAATTTCAACAATAGGATTTTGTTAAAAGTTAACGTCTTAAAAACATCTAAGGCTACATTCAGACTGCAGGGCTTAATGCTCAATTCTGATTTTTTTGTGAAATTGGATTTTTTTGCGAGGTCGTTCACATTTCCAATTAAATGCGACTTGTATGTGATCGCCAGTGTGAACTTTAAACGCCCCAAAAGTGTCCCACATGCGCATTGGAGGACGCGACGACCTCACACTCAGCCGACGTGCTCAGTGTTTATGGAAATAGCCTAAAGTTGCTGTCGTACCGGAGCCAGAACATGTACAGCTTATTTGTTTTAAGGAGGAGACGGAGAAAGGACAAGGTTTTTGGTCATGGTAGTGGCAGCAACGTCCGTAGAAATGAACATGTGGGTGCGGAGTCGCAGCCGAGACTGGTGGGATTGCTATGTGTTTCGCTGCTTCACTGATACAGAGTTCATATACTATTTTCACATGACGAGTTTGTGTACATTTGTGAGCACCTTCTTGTACCACTTTCTTTGGAGGAAACACGCCCAGGTCGTATGAATGCGACCTGGCCGTTCAGACTGAAGTCACATGCCAAAAGATCGGATATGCATCAGTTTTAGGACTACATATCCAAGTGGCCCGGGTCACATTTGAAAAAATCGGATCTGTGTCGTTCGGACTGTCATTAGAAGATCCGATACAGGTCGCATAGGGGCAAAAAAATCAGATTTGGGTCACTTCAGGCTGCAGTCTGAACGTAGCCTAAAAGAACTGACAAAAAGCCTAAAATATGAAATGAAAACTAATACAAGAATCACGTGTATTTTCGAACAACTAGCTGGCATTTTTTATTTTTGCAGAATAAGACATGGATATTTGGTTGTTTGTTGAGAGAAAGTGCGGTATTTAAATAACTGCAGCCTTTGTGATTTGCTAATTACGTCCATTTCGTTTGCGATTAATCTTGCAGCTGCTGTCTGGAGCAGGGTATGAGAAGTAAAGGGGGAAAGGGATGGTGAGGTCAGATGTGAACACATAAACCCTCTTATTACAGGAGCCACAAAGGGACAAAAGGCATTAGTTACCACTGCTTCCTCCTGAGATGAGTACACGAACACAACTGCATGTATTTATTAGACACTAGACCATCTGAGCCCATGCAAATAATGTACAGCCATCATTTCCCACAATGCATTTAGAGAAGACATGCATGGAAGCTAGCAGGCAAACACACTAGGCAAATATATAGCAGTATCTTGTATCACTGCCGCTATGGATGCCAAATAAATCAAATTAGAATAAATGTCACACAATTGGTATTCATTTACAGCTATTCAGTATTCTGTAGCTAAATACAGTTTCAAAGTATTCTTTCCATCACTGGTAATGCCATTCAGTAATACCAATTTTTGCGGTGTATTATTTATATTATTTAATAATAGTAAAAACAGAAGCAGAAATCTGAAATTATGCTTAATACTTAATACAGATAAAATGAATAAACAAAGTAAGTCAATACATTTATAAAGCAAGCCCAAAGGTGTGCGCCCTGCAAAGTATTTGACAGACCCTCCACCAGAAAGTAACACAATGCACCTATAAGTTAAAAAAGATTTAAAGAAAAAATGTCCTCTTTCTTGACTCTAGCATAAACAAAAGTGTGTGTTCCTCAAGTATTCTTTAAACTCCATTCCCATACAATAACAATGGGTTTCATATAAATAAATGTTGAAAAAACAAACCCCAAGTGTATGTTCCAGACAGCTTTCACCCTATTACATCCTAACTGATGGCTGAGCTCCGGGACATCCCAAGCTTTTATATTGCCCCTCGATAGAGCTTAAAATAGTGGTGCTGTATTCCAACACTGCTGTTTATGACACTACATCAGGAAAAGGGTCACATAGCTCCCATCACACAAATCCAACAGGCTAACACATAGCAGGAACACCCTGCATGATACTGTTAAGCCTCTGGGTCACGCAACCTGCTAATGCTGCAAGATGGCATAAAAAACAAAAACTAAGCAAAGACAGATGGGAATAAAAGTTTAACATCATACAATTTAAATACCAATGTGTATAAGAGCATAAGAATCATTTGTTGTACGCTGTCGCTGCACCAGCCTGTATCAACAAACATGTTTTTGATGCATCAGGACAGCTGTTGAGTTGTGAGTGCGGGTTTGTCCTAAAGACAGTTGTCTTGTCTCTGGGTGCTCACAGACGAGTGCTCAGAGGAGACAGGTGTCAGAGGCCAGGGTGGAGGGGGCCAGGGTCTTGAGGGAGAACAGGAGCCAAATGATGCAATAGCAGGTAATAAACAGATAATATACCTGTAAATCACAGCAGTGTCAGGAAACACCCAACACTACTGTTTTGAACAACTGTTTGAACAGGTCATCCTGGTTTACAGATACATCATTACTGCAGTACCCACAGAGCAGAGTTAATAGATGTATAACTAGAGTTCTTTGCAGGTCACGAGTGCAATTTAGAACTGACATGTTTTCCTCAGAGAGTTATTAATATGAACTAATATTAACAGTGGGCCTGCTTCTATTGGCCTTTTATACAGCCCAGTCTTTAACAGAGATGACCCTAGCTGCTCTGAGTAGACCTTCAGCCTGTGCCTCCTGGGTCTGGATGCCTCAGAGCTTACGGGCCTTCGTGTTGGACATGCCCCAGATGGGCTGCTGGGCTCTGGGCCGTGACATGATGGATGCTCCCCTACTGGCTCTTTCACACTCTCCTTCTTGTCAGCAGCTCTCTAAAGCTGCAGCTTTGCCTGGGATTAGGTTACGCTGCCGGGGTGTCCCGCCATGTGGAGGGTCCTGCACTGGAGCTGTTTTATTAGTGCTAGACTCGCAGGGAGGCAGAGAAGGAGGGAGCGGGCAGGAGAGAGGCAGGGTGCACAGGGGGAGGCAGGGAGCAAAAAGGGAGGGAGAAGACAGAGGCTAAACAGAAATAAAGGTTGTAGGTTAGATGAGGGACCAACTATTTTAGCTGAGAGCATGACATGTGTAATATGTGGGTGAGAATACCACGGTGCTTAGAGTAACAGCATCTGTTTTAACAAGCTCTGATTGAGCAAAAGGCCAGAGCAGGGGGAGCACAGTCGCTTGTAAAGCTGGTCCTTTTAACATGTATATTTTATGGCTGTCTCATGTATGAATTTTGTATTACAAGTTGTGAAGCGCAGTGCCCAGACCATTACACATGGTGTGTACATGCTGTGGTGTCATGTTGTGTGGTAAACCTAGTCATAAACGACAGACTCTGGTCTGAGCTCTGCTGTCTGCTCTGTCAACCCCCTGACATGGGAACACTCTGGATAATTGAACTTAAGTCACTGCACGTTTTGAGTCTTTCTGACAGATGTGTGGCCGCACAGAAGGAGCAGCCAGACCACCAGACAGTTTACACTGAGCCAGAGGCCACATGGCAAGGTACATAAACTAACTCCTCTGCACCACTCACTCGCCTTCCAACCCATTTAACATGCAATACTCTCAGACTAATTATACAGACATTTGCAACACTCCTCCACCCACAGCGGCTCTCATTTCCATTGCTCTGCTAATGCGACTAAATGCCTGCTGATCGTTTCACTTCTCACATCACTAACATCCAGGAAATCTGCTTAATCATTACATAATGGGCTTCTCAGACTAAAATGTTCAGTATTTTGCTGTGTCTACAAACATCATACATTTATTATACCAGGATGCAGAGCTGGGATGTGGTGTTCTGTTTCCTCTTAATATATCCCTGAGGGTCTGGGGTCAAGCAGCAGGGAGGTAACAGGAGCAGGGCTGGATCAGGAGCTGATGACGGGCAGACTGGCACAGGTGACCACCAGTGGAGCCGATTGATCAACCAGCCAACAGAACAGAGCAAGCAGCACCGAAGGGACACTTTACTTCGGGGTGACATATCCTTGGCAGGTTTGCGTGTCAGGCCTAGTCTCTGTGATGCTTTGAAATAACAGAACTGTGTAATAAGCATCCGTCCAACAAACAGTCATTGGCACGAGTGGCGTTTGACACAAGTGTAAACCCAATGGAGACAAGACAGCTGCTCGGTTGGCCAGAACATCTGACCTCCACATTTCACCAGCTCCAGAACCAGTCCACAGCACTTCACACTGGCTCTGATATCTGCACTGCTGATGAGTGACAAATACTGCATTGATGGTCCACTCTCCCACTCTCAGACATGAAACCCTCAAGCTGTACTTTTTACTCAAACAAAAGCAGGATATTTAAAAGGCAATTTTAGAATGTAACAATTTTCTATATTCTACAATAACAACATTCTATAGCATAACTGGTACAAAGTGTTCAAAAAGCAGATGTTAGAATGAGTAATGCAGTCCAGGCACAATAAGTGTAGTAGTAAATATGAGAGCGTGATGCCATGCTCATACAGTGTGAGATTTCTATATTTGTTTCTGGTCACTGCAGAGGATTAGGAACACAATAGACAACTGATGTGACAACATCACACACAGCCATGCTTAAATCTCCATTACAAACACATGCTCATAAAGTCTATAAACACTCTTGGTTTTCCCATGATCTCACTCACTCAGCCCTCACAGCTCTGTCTCTCCATGTGCTGCTCCTGTGTGCTGCCTTTGCCCTGTGCTCCATCAGACCCTGTCAGCCTGTCAGCTCAGCTGGACTGTACCAAATCTATGGCAGGGGGTGGCTGAAACACTACAGATGGCTCCTCTGAGGTAAGGCCGACCTTAGCTTTCAGGGCCCCTCTGAGAATTCCAGTTGCACTTGAGGGGGTGGATGCACTGCTCATCTGTTGTGTCAAGAGCCAAACAAGCCCCATCTCTGTGCGTGTGTTCTGTCCCCTCCCTCCTGTGATTTCTATAGCCAGGGGCAGAGTGTGAGGGCAAGTGGCTTGGAGCAATAAGGAGACTGACAGCTCAAGCTGACACAGTGACACCAGCCTGATTTCAGCAGGGAGCCCAGCGCAGAGCCTGCACAGAGAAACTGTCCCCAGAGAGCCATCAGTCTGGGCCTCTTTCACTTTGCTTTGACTTGGGCCAACTGCTAACACAAATCCGCTCCATGGTCCAACTGCAGTGATAACACCAGACAGGAATAATCCATCCCACAGGGTAATAGCTTGGATTGCAGATCAAATGTCTCAAAATCAGATGAAGTATCTATTTGCATGTAGCTTCTCTTCCTCTCTTCAGCAGCATCACCACAGTGTGCTACTCATATTTCACTGCAAGAGCCACATCAAGACACAACCTGCCCTAACCCCATACTGTGTGCTCCTGTCTCTGTCTCTGCTTTATCAATGCTCCCTGCAGTGCACCGGGGCTGTGTGGTCTGCCCATGTGGTGAAGGACCAACCTCACACTAAAGGAAATGGAACATGTAGCTAGACTCATCATCTCTCCACACACCAAGCGCTTTCTCAGAAAATCAGTGGTAAGCCACATCAACACGCTTCTCAAAATAAGACCACAAATTAGCTAAGGGCTATTGGCCGGCTTCACTGTGATGAGCAATGGCTGCGGAGGCCGATACTTACGCAGGCGCTTTAGTGAGGGAGGCTGGTGGGGATTTGAGCTGTTTATTTGAACTGTGCTGTCGTCCAAACAGTCAGCTGGCTCTCCACAACCTTGTCAAGCCCACAGCTTAAGCCAGGATTGCGGTGTTGGTGGGGAGTGAACAACTTGATATCCCCCTTTGGGCAGTGGTTGCCTGGAGCTTGGGTTACTTAGAGGAACAATGCAGGCTCTGTCCAGGGCCTCCTACTTGGTGAAGGCTCAGACAGGCTACTAGTGTCAGCCGCAGCCAAGGGATTCATACATCACAAGCACAGAGCACAGACTGCACAGGATTTAGCACAGCTTCATACTGCTCTGGCTCTAAATGACCTGACAGAGCCCTTCCATCAGCAAAGTATGGCCTATAGCAGAACGCAATGGTGCAACGGCCAGTTTACTCTCGACTCAGAACACTCCATTTAGTTTTGGTATGAGAGTGTTTATAGTAAAACCTGACACGTGGAATAAAGTGAGGATGTGGAGCCCCTGAAATCAAATAGGCCCCTGTAGGAGCAGGGTAATGTGTACCAGATGGTGACTGTCTAATGGACACTGATGGGTTTGGGCAGGCCTCACACTGTTGTGAATATGCCAGAGATAATTCAGCCAAAACGTTATGAAAGACAACTGCATTTTATCTTTCCAATACTTTATTCAGACATTATCCTCTGCTAATTCAAAATCTCTCCTGCATGCGCTCCATTTTTATTGTATATAAATCCTTCAGATCACAGCCTCCAGAAGGGGGCAGTGTTGTATTTGAGAACAACTGCTCTATCTCTCCATTGGGCTGTGGTAAAAGAATAAAAAGGGGGTCCAGACAAATGAAAGCCAGGCGGTCTGTTCACAGTGGAAACACATGCAGAGGATCTGTGCAGTGCTGCTAACAAACGTGGATCGTGCTCTGTAGTCCGCTCTAATCTGCCCCGCGGCTCCTCAGCCTCTCAGCCCTCTGTGCCCTGCATATTTATGAGAGCACAGAGGCCAGACACTAGATAACCTCCGCTCTTGTGGGAGCAATTACAGCGCTGCTTTCATCTGTTCTCATCAATGCTCCTGCTTTCTCCGTTTCATTCAGACCTGTGCTGTGTATCCTACCAACATCAACAAGAGGAAACATGCAAACATATTCTCTGTTCACTATGAAAGACAAATGTGACCGAATACTTCTAACAACAGTTTATGCGTTTCAGCTTCCTGTATATGCAACATTGTAAATTGCACTTTTTCCCATTCAAAAGATCAAATATTTAGTTTTAAATTGTTATTCACTATGGCATTGATCTTGATTTTTCATCAGTCTGAAACACATTTCCAGTACACGTTTGGTCAGTAATTCTGATGCAGAACTAATGAAAAATTCAACGTACAGGTTAAGGAATAATATTATATTAACAATATTAATATTAAAAGGAATAATATTTGTGATGCTTGTTTACTATGCAAATCACAATCACCAGCTCTCTGTAATATTTTGAGGACTTTTTCCATTCAAAAGATATAATATTTTTAATTATGAAAAAAAAGCCTTAACTATTCGTCATTTAAAAACTTGCTTTACCACAATATAACTCCATGCAATCACTAGGTCTTACTAAAGTGTGCATTCCAGTTCTCTTTGCCAATGTCATGTGAGCCACGGGGACCTCGGGCTGACGCGGGCGTAATTGGCCTGAGCACAGAGTTGCGCAGTGGGGATGCCAACCTCCTGACAAGCCCAGTGTGTGTGTGTGTGTGTGTGTGTGTGTGTGTGTGTGTGTGTGTGTGTGTGTGCGGAGCCTTGACCCTGTTAATGCTTCGCAGTTGGCAAGAAAGTGGCCCATGTCACATTGGATCAGTGCGGGCTGGTGATGCTGATGGGGGAGGGACTCTCTCGGGACCAAAGACTGGGGCTTTCAACACCTCCATTCAGCCGGACAGATCCATCAGCGGGTGACATCTTTACTGTCACCATGCTCTAATAAAAGTCAAACAGTAAAACTAGACCATTGCTTTGAGTTAAGAATGGCAATAGTGTTATAAATGGTTATTCTTAGGCCTGTCCCGTTAATTACTGTATCGATTTAGCGTTCAATATATGAAAGTTGGAACAATATTTATCATGTGTACAAAAGAGGAGCGATTTGGGGTATTTTTGTTGTAATACAATAAACTCAAATTTTGAGTTAGGCTAATTATTAGTTTGTTCTGCCATTTATTTGTTTTGAGCTTATGTATCTTAAAAGGTACATTGTGTAACTTTTCTAGTAGGGAGATGAAGATGTTATTGCTTTGTCTGGAATGTTTCACGGTGTGGTATTAAACCTTACTATCTTCATGGAGACTAAATCAGACCAAGTTACAGGTCAGATCTGTGGAGAGGCAACCCGTTCACAGTCAGAATGTCTAGGTATTTTTGAGCTACAAAACCACCTAGTTTAGTAAATGTAAGGTAGAGCTGTTTAATGCCAGTGTGGAACATTTCAGGCAGAGGAAGAACGTTTCCACTGAGCAACGCATCCACGAGAAAAGTTACATAGTGCACCTTTAAGGATACAGTCTTTAAAAATAATTTACTGGGATTACTTGTATTATTGTTTTTGTGTCAATGGCATAAAGTAGTTTCAATATTATCACTTATCGGAATATATCTCTGTGTATATATTGCGCTTTAAAATGTATTCTCATAACAGGCCTGGTTATTCTTACCAAATATTGTTTTTGTGATGGAACGCAGATTTGTGAATAAACTGAGCGTGTTTTCATAAAGTTTAACCAAGACCAAGCGTAAATACTCCACAGAGCGTCACCAGTTCACACAGCCAACAGAAGCAGTACAGAGGCGTACTCACTGGACGCTACACTGCCACATATCCAAGTGTGGCAGACATGGGGAGGCTTGCAGGAAAACTGGAGCCTTTGACTTTGATCTCTGGAGTGCAGCCCATTTAAATGTTTGTGTTTGAGATGTAGACCTTTAATTTCGCCCTGATGGGTTCCAGGCTCTTTGGGTTTAGCATGGCATGTCGGATATTGAAGTGTTTACACAGCCTCCCTCCTGCTCTCCCGGTGCTGAAATAAGTGCATTAAGATGGATGGATTTACTTAGTCTCTAACCTCAGGACCTGGGGAACAAACTCTGAATGACCTCTTTGTGCTGGCGAAGGGGGAGGAAGGGGACAGGTGTGTACGGCTCTGCTCCAACACAGCTACTCGCCCAATTACTCCAGTTTAGTACAAACCAAGGACATTCTATAGCTGTTTATTTGTTCTACATCAACCCTAAAATTATGACAAATCGTCCCCTTAGAATTATACGGTTCTATCTGCGTTTGAATTGGTGGTTTTTAGATTCTACATGGTGATGATGGCATACTCCCACATGGGGGGCAAGAACAGTTTTCCCTATTGATTAGTCAGAATTTTGAAAAGGTCAAACCTACCATTTTCTTTAAGTGACTATGCCCTAAATCTTGCTATATTTCATCAAAAATCAGCAATTTAACATGATTCATTTTAGCTGCCCATATCTGTATTAAATATTATTGGAGTATAGAATGTGATGTCTGCCCACTCACGTCACAATTGAACAGAGTGAACAGAGGAATGAATTTTGATAAAACAAACCCTACAAAATCATAATAAAATGTACATAAGATATTTGGGAACAAGAATATACACATAATTTAATTTCCACAAAAACATCAGATATAACTATATAATTCTATAGGAAGAATATGTGTTTACAAGAGCTTTGAAGGTAAAAGTGTGACAGTGAGTATAACAGAGCATATGTCCATCTGGTCTGAGTGGTCAGAGCTACTGGGGCCTGGCTCATTGTTCACAGCAGCAGTGAATCATGTCTGCTCCCCTTGAGTTGTTAACCTTTGTTTGCTTGTGTCAGCAGATGAGGCATGGCCCTTTCATGGAGCTGAAATATAGCCGCTCTGTAGTTGTATCATTGTCGTGTGTTGGGAGGGGGCCCTGCTCTCCGCTGCACAGGATATTGAACTTCCTTTACCCCTAGAGATGAATTAAATGCTCCTAGCAGGAGACAGCCGAACAACAGGAGCTGAAAAAGCACTGGGGATCTGACTTGAATCTGCCTCACTCATGGATCATACGGACTCCAGTCCTTCAGATCAACCACTTATTTGTCCAAACAGTCTGCTTATTAAATACAAAGCCACTTATGGAGGGGATAAGACCAAGACGGGGCTGTTGTGGAACCACACTTTATTCCAGCAGTTTATGTCTGGGTTATGTCTGTGACCTCTGGACTGCCCAGAGGCTCAAACAGTTTGAGCTGCTCCTCTCTGTGCACAGAAGACCAGTGCTCAGACCATCTGTTCCAGGTACAATAATAAAAGTATCACAAATCAGAGACGAGTCAATACTAAAAGTAAGGCAGTTGAGCAAGAATCAATACTACAAAAAGCCACATTAACAGGCCAAAAGTCGTTCTTTGAGCTTTATCAAAAACAAGTATAAGACCTCATGTGCCTAACATAAAGAAACTAGTATTATTCTGTATATGGACATTATAAAATATTGTTATTTTTATCTATTATTATATATTCTTTAGTATTGAAATTGAGTTTGAAATCTTAGTATCGTGACAACAGTAGTCCCAGTGCTCAGGTCATCTGTCTAGTGCATCAGGTCAAGTTGCACCTCTGCCCCTGACACTCAAACCCACAGAGACAGAAGTGTGAGGGAAGCCCCGGGCAGTAGAAAGGCTGTACTCCTCTCTAGCGCCTCCATGAGTCAGGAAGCTGCCGCTGTGATTTGTGGCATGATTGTTGCTCTATATCACTTGAGCTTACAGCAGGTGGCGGCTCGCAGCCTGAAATACGCACAGCTCTATGAGCGGTCCTCCTCTCAGGAAACAGACAGAGAAAAACAAGCCTCGTGCTCACTCCCACACAGCAGTAATACGCTCTCGGGCTATTTCACTGGCAGCACAGCTCTCTATGACAATCCAGGGAGCTCTTCAGCTCTGATATGTGCCACAAAAGTTCACCTCGGCTTTTCTCTTCCCTCTATTTTTTAAACAATGCCATCAGCGCTGCAAATAACACCTTCCACAGCGGCACATTATTCTCTCCCCAGCGACAGACGCTCTCCAGCCGCCACACTTCAGCTGCAGCTCTTCACACTGACGACAGCCTCGGGTATCAATGTAGCACCGTTTCATTTTCACATTAACTCCAGCAAAGCATGGTGCAATCAGCATGATACAGCTGAGAGGAAAGTGAGAATCTACTACAGTGCACACTCCAGCTCACCCCCGCACCCTGTGCTCACACAGGCACACAGCTGTAGCCTCTTCTGAGGAGCCCTGTTCTTTAAAGCACCACACATACTCACACACTCACAAATGTCTCAATATTACATGAACTCATCTCCATCTAATCATTGTCCTCACAGGAATCACTGTGTGAGAGCCTCTGATGGGTCCTTTTTCAAGACCCTTAGTTGAAAATTTACTGCTTTCTACTGAGAAGTGTTACAGCAGTTACAGTTTTCCCCCACAGTGCTTTGCAAAGACTGCAGACTATGGGAAAGCTGCTTGTTTTCACTTAGGCCCACAGTCTGAAGCAGTGCTCTCTCCTGCCAAGCAAATGAATCAGGTTAGTGCGCTGACACCTGCAGGTGCATTGACAGGAGCGGTAATTATAGCCAACACCTAATGACTCTTAGTTAATGAAATCCATTGGTGGGCAACGTGAGCCCAGAGTGTGAATAGAAAAACAAAAGCTTCTAAGAGCTCTGCATTAGACAACTGCACACAGTGACACCAGTGGCCCCGAGGTGAAGCCAACTCGACAGCACCAAAACAAATAAATGCCTGGAAAAACAAAAGATGCATTTTCATCAGTGGGATTTTCTGTTTAAAATGCAGTGTAGGCCCGGGGCAAGAGGAGCGCGGAGACACAATGGCTTTTGAGTGAGCATGAAAAATAGAGTGTAATTATTGAGTAGGTGAAGAGGCGAGGAGATTAAAAGATGAGGGGCCAGTGTTAAGTCTTCAAAGAGACCTGAGCTTGCCCACGGCGCATTTCCACTCTTTCTCCACAAACCAAACAGCCAATCATTACTGGGCTGCACACAGAATTATAATGGCCTTCTTTGCACGCACAACCATTAACAAGGTATATTTACAAGCAATTTTTGAAACGACAGGATGTTTACAAGTCATTTTTGATTCATAATGTGATGAATACTTCCAAAATTACTTCTCATCTGCGAGAGTCATGTTTTTATTATTAGCATAACCGCATAGTGTCAACAATTCAAGGCTTTTTTGCACCTGCTGCTGGGCAAATATTGACACGTCCCTCAAACCAGCCTCATTTGCTATTTATGTTGGAGCAGTTGCCTGTCTTGCGGTTCCCTTGTATTCGCCTCCCTGTAATCCCTGCTAACAAAAGCCCAACCTTTAATCTCAACACTGGCCGCTATAAAAATACCAGCATTTCTAGAGCTCTCCTCGCACCTGGATTCTTTTACTCCTCTCTTTGCACTAACGCCGACGATTAGCATATGGCGGCAGAGGAGGCAGAGGCACAGTCAAAGGGAACCAGCAGACATTTAAATGGAAATAGGGGCCAGGAGAGTGGAGTATCATGCAGTGGAGAGAGAGCGTATTTTGTGTACCCGGTCAGCTCCTTTCAGACAGAGGAAAGAGGACGGCCCCTTGTTGATTTAAGCTGCACAAAAGAAGCCTTAATCTTTTCAAGGAACCAAAAATCAGTGCGTTGAAAAGGAAACCTTCCTATCAAGAGAAGCTATTGAGTCTACCCCAATACACGCCACAAATCAAGCCCAGGGGAATCAAAGGCAACAATGTGGGAAGTGTCGCACAGAGCTGTGTGCGGCAGGAGCAGGGAGAGAGGCTAAGGCCCTGTCCCCACGACAACGTTCCTGTTTTTTTTTTTACCCGGGGTGAAAAAAAGTCTCGTCCAGACACGTGTTGGATCAGGAAACCTTCGTGTCAAGATGAGCACGGAGCGCTGAGTGAAAACGATGTAGTACATATGTCACACCGATAAGTGGCGCTGTAAACCGGAAAGAGCCAGAGCCACCAGTAACGCAGGACTACAAAGAGCACATGCGCAGAAAGTCCTTTCTCTTTCATAAACAAGCAAACACGTGTACTTTAGGGACCGTCAACACAAGCGAATATATTTTGTCCCCCTGCTCCACCAATGTAGCAGCGACTCACTCCGGTAATGTGAAAATGCTGACCGTCCCTAACATAGACAGACGCCACAGAACAAAGATTTGCGCTGCGTGAGCAGAGTTTTTGCCTATAAATCGATAGTTAGCATTACTTGCTATCGTTTTATTAGATAGACATTAACAAGTAGAACTCTCGTTAACCTTGGGCGTGTTATTTAGGCAAAATGCTTGTTTGGATCTTACTACGGGAATGTTAAACATACTCGGACATTATGTTGGCTTTTCGGCGAGAATATACAACCGGGGACCATCACCAACGGGCAGCTATATATTTTTGTGTGTGATACTGCATGTGCCTGTTTGTAAAAGGTAAATTTTCATTTAATAAAAAAGACAAGAAATGGTTGCTCTTTCTCTTTATTTACAGCACACAACACACTCAAATTGGTATGTGCTCCTCATTGTCCACTATCTGCCTTTCCAGCGATGGGATCTTTCCAGTTTTAAAATACGTGTTTAGCTTTGCATTGGCAAACACCCGTGCGTCGTGCGTACTGTCAGGCCACTTCACAGTAACGTCCATAAACCGGTACCTGTAGTCACACACCGCTTGTATGTTGAGGGGATGTGTACCATCGATCGATCCCAAACATTGTGGCATGTCATGCACACGGAGGAAGCCCGAAACAAGCTCCTCTGCCTCCGGTTCCGTGAAAGGCGTAATTGTGCATGGTCCTCTGCTGTTGTCGCAATGCATTGCATATGAACAGAGTTTGATGCAGCAGTGCCAATAAACTTCCAAAAGTCTGCAAAAGATACTGAAGTCCATTGCCCGCCATGGCTGTTGTTATCTGGTTGTTACCTGCGGAAGGCGCCGGGTTCCACCCTCTGGTCACCGGTCACGTGATGATTACGGCAGCGCGACGTCATCATTTTCTCACCTGCCGCGCTTTTTTGCCGCCCACATTCCAACACAACGGGGGGCGTTCTCCGACTTCTCCACTCTGGAAGCCGTTTTTGAAAAACTCCGTTCTCGCCCCCAAAAACGCCGGCGCCGTCTGGACGGCAGGCCCAAACGCACCCAAACTTCTCCGTTTCCTCCAAAAAACGTTGTCGTGGGGACAGGGCCTAAGCTATAGGTGTACACAATGACCCCGATGCACCCATTTGAGCTGTAGCCATGAGGAGGTCGTGACCCTGATCTCGAGCCTGCCAGCCGGGTAACTCCCCCCATTACACAGGAATGTCCATTCACCCACAGCTTCCATTATCCCCGGCACACTAAACGCCACGGCTTTTAACAGCAAATTAGTGACTTGATAATGAGGTCACATGTGGAGCTAGCACACTGAGCTCATAAACATATGCTGCTCCTGCCTCAGCCTCATTCTGAGCTTTTTGAGCTTTTCACACAGCTGTAGTGGGTTTGGGGACATGCTTCAACTTCACTGTATCTAGGCCTGTCACAATAATTACTATATTGACTTATCGTTTAATATATGAAAATTAAGACAAAATATTTTGGGGCTCAATATTTATTGTGGGTTCTTTTTCTTTGCATTAGTAGGGAGGTTTTTGCAATCTTTATAAATGCTATGGCTAATTATAGGTTTGTTCTGTTACATATATTTGCAGCTCAATCTCTTTAATGACACTGTCTATTTAAAAATTGGTTTACTGGGATTATCCTGCCTTGTGACATTGGAATAAAGAAGTGTCAGTACTATCGCTTATCGCAGTATTTCTCTGTAGCAATATATCGTGATCCAAATTTTATTATGACAGGCCTAAATGTACCTCTATCAAACATCTGTGCTACTAGACAGGACACAAGCCATTAAGCTATAGGCTACATTTAAAAGAGAAAGAATAACAAGATGTCATTCATGAAACCCAGCAATTATAGAATTAGTATTAGCATTGTACTTGCAAAACAAAAAATATGTACCTTTAGCTGTTGCTGTGCTGAAAAACTTCTCCGAGCCTGCATCAGAACCCTGGAAAAAAGCAAAAATAAACTTTTAATGTGTGATGGGGTAATTAAGCAAATAGTTCAAGTGCAAAAATGGACCGCCCACCAGAAAACCTATAGGGCACTTTTGAATCCCATCAACTGCTTGTCTCACGAAAATGAAACAGCTCTGAAATGTTCCACACAGTATGGTATAAACATTCATTTATTCTCATTTAGTCTCCATGGAGATGTATGTCGTTTGGTTGACATTTCAGACAAAACAACATTACATTACACATTTTTGCCAATTAATGACTCAAACTTCCTAAATCATAACTGTCATAAAAATACTCCCAATCTTCGTGACCATGCTTGGTTAGAATCCTGTCAAATACGCAGATGTTCCTTTTACCACCACTTGATGGCACTGTGGCTCCACAACAAAGAGCCCCACTGCGCCGTGAGCCTGTGTGCACACTCACCTTATAAAAGAAAGGAAATGTGCCTCATCTACAACATTTAAAAACTATACGTATCCTATTAACATTACAGACAGTGTGTGATAATATAGCATAAGAATGGAGGAGAAGAATGAAGGAGACTTCACAACAGATGCCAACGCGCGCGGAGACAACGCCACTCTCCATCAAAACACAATGGTCAAGTGGTTTAGTGTCAGGATATGTTAAATCATTTCATGACGCATTTGTGTCTTACCATAAAACTATCAAAGAGCTATCAAAATATTGATTCAACTCAGAACAAACAATGAAGTGAAATTTGTGCTGGTGTGGACGCGTTCTTTTTGTCGGGGGATTGGGGCATTTGAATAAATGCAGATATTATAAAGCAACCTATATTTAGTTGTTTTATTCTATAGCAAAGACTGCCTGTAAAATCCACAAAGCAGAGGCGTCTTTAAAACTGCATTAGAATGGTTCGGTGCATACCTCTGATGTGGCGAGGCTTCAAGGTAAGTCCGTGATATTACTTGGTCTGGAAAATATGGCCCCGCTTCACATTCTGCAGCTCAAACAATATAATCCACACAAGAAGCGAAGAGATCTACTCCGTTTATAGCGATGACAGCCATGCGGAAAAACGGACAGCCTTTCCAAGAAAATCCAACGCTGCGCACAAAGCTATTGCGCTTTTTGGACAAAGAGCGCCATGTGTCTCACTGTGCGCGTCTGCACAAACCTTTCGTCTTTCTCCGTTCAATTCAGCGGATCCGCTCACGAATATTCTCACAAAGATCCGAAAGGAACAAACAACCCAAAAAGCGCGTCTGCGCGCAAGGAATGCAGCCAACAAATGAATCCAACAAGCGCGAGCTCCTCACAGTACTGAGGCAGTGCACAGGCACTGTGCGCTCAGGACACGTCCTCTCCACGCTCCGCGGCGCGCTCTTGGTGTAGCCCGGTCTTGACTCGCAGGTCGCTTGTCTCTCCGCTGGTAGACTCCACACAAACTCCCATTCATCCCGCGGTCTCTGAGCTGCCGCGTACCGGGTCCGCCCACTTCCTGATTTCCAACGGGATCAACCTCAGTTGCTCCACCACAAAAACGAACACTGGAAAGAAGAGTCCAACAGCCGCTGCAGGAGCGCACCACAACGTGTCTCTGTGTGGTGGGTGTAAATGGCGCGCAAAGGGAGAGTGGAGACGAGCCGAGGCGGAGGAGAGAGAGAGGAGGGAGAGAGAGAGGAGGGAGGTAGGGAGGCAGGGGGAGCAAGCAGAAAGATATTCTTTCTGTTGTGAGTGAGATGATGTCAGCCGCTAATGAATTCCCCAGCAGGCTGCTGCTACTGGGAGAGAGCAAAAACAAAACGCTCCTTTATGAGCAGCATGCAGCTCTCCACCACTGGCCCTCAGCAGCCTCTGCTCATTCCTCTTCTGTTCACATGGGCTCATAGCAGATTAGTGGGTCTGTCAGAGGGTCTGCGTGGCCCACCCAGACTGGGCACCCACAGCTCTAAACAGTATGTGTCTCAACAGGTCTCAACCTCACAGCACTACAACATCACAATGAGGGAGTTCCTCTGAGCTGGTCTCCAGACTCACTGGAGTCCGTTCAACCTGGGGCGTGTGCTCCGCTGTAAACAACTCTGTAAACAACTCTGTAAACAACTGTTTACCTGTAACATGTGCTGCTCTGTGAGGCTTGTGTGGATACAGGGCCACACATAAGACCTGAATCTGACGTGTATGTGTTCACACTGAGATGCACTGCTATTGCAACTATATTTGAGAGAATCAGGAGTCAGTTCTAATCACAGAATCCCATGCATGTCAGTTTGTAGAGGTTTGGTTATAAAGTTCTTTCCATAAAAATACAGGATTTATGTTTGTTTATTACGTGAAAAGTCCCTCAGTCGTCCAGGTAGAATCCATGATAAAAGGAGAAGTTCAATTTGTCAGCTCTGACGAAGCCTCTCGGATGAGCGGCGAAACGTTTTCAACCAAACAAACTTTGTCCAGTTGACAAATTGAACTTCTCCTTTTATCGTTTGTTTATTACATTATTAATTGCAATATTTCCAAATTATTTTGATTAAACTACTATGCATTGTGAGAATAACACAAGTCTGTCAGAATCCAACCCTACAAAACACTGTCCAAATGGAAAATGACTTTGACTACTGTGCAGACAGTTCATGTGCCAGATGCAGTAACTGTGGTGGTGTGTGATGAGATCACGGAGCAAACTGACATTTCAACAGGTGATTATGAACAAACATCAACATTTATTGTGGTGTGGCTCTTAAAGTGAAGTGTAAATATACGTAGGTGTAGTCAAAACTATTAACTAATGTGTGTATGCGTGAAAAATCCCTCAGTCGTCCAGGTAGAATCCATGATAATTGAATTGAATTTCTCCTTTTATAATGTGTGTATGTTGACACACACCCACTGTCACAGTGATGTAGTTAGTGTGTGGTAGGACAGGCATTTGGTTCTGCTTGACAAAACAGCAGACAGAAGCAAATAAAATAATAAAGCACATGTCCATGACCTTATCTCATTGCCAAGCCCTCCTCTCCAGCTCTCCCCTCTGACACCTCTGAGAGACTCTTTCTTCACAGTTCTTCAGACACGAAGCCAGTCATAAATTAATCTGTCACTCATCTTTAATATTAATGTGCGTCTGTAATACATGAAGCAACAAAAGGAGGGCATCATCTCACACTCCAGCTTTTTGGAAAGATGATATGTTTGTTAAATACAAAGGTGACCGTATCAAACCTGGTATTTTATGAGTTTTTAAAAATAATGGTGTGTCCATCATTACCCTTTTTAGAATTATCCCCTAACCCCTCTCCACCTACATCCCTAGTAGTTACTTGTAGTTACTTGTGATAATTACAATAACTCAGACTTTGGGTCATACACGTAGGGTTCAAAGATCTCACTAGCCATTTTTCACGTAAATGAGAAATGAGTTCTGCAGTTTTGAAAAGGAAATCAATGGACCTGTTTCTATTATTAAACAGTTTTAGACCAATATTGTAATTAACAATGACCAAAATGTGAAATGATGATCTATATATGTTAGTTTAATACTGAAAACCTCCATAAATGCATAACATGTCATCCCCGGGTCAAAAAGTCTTCAGTAATATGCATCTCTGTTGTGTGTGCGGAGAATGTTAAAAGCCAGTAGAGACTATGTTATCTACTTATCTCCTTATCTCTTCTCTCTGAAAGCAGACTGGGCCCAGGCAGTTTGAGATAAATGGCCTGATCAATGGGAGACATTATCTGGATCTGGTAGGCAATAATCAGATCTATTCGACATTGTGCGTGCATAAGGAGCAGGGCTGTCAGCAGAGGGACCGCTCCAACCATCAGTCTAACTCTGGGATCCCCTTTGTTTTTCCTGAGATCAAGAATATAAACTTCTCCAGTACTAATCTAATCTAGTCACCAGTGCATGTCCCTGAGTTGAGATCGGCATGATTGACAGGTGGATTAGCCAATTAGTGACATGCATGGTTTGTCTAAATCAAAACAAATATGGCTGCAAATATGACCAATGACCTCCTTCGTTCCGCAGGCGTCGTTGAAATCATTGCATGGTACTCTCTGAATATGGCTTGAGACTCAAAGGAGGGTGTGGATCAGATCGATCTCACTCTGTATAAAAAGTACAGCGTTATAGAATGAGAGTCTAGTATGATATTATCATTCTAGACTTGCCAGACAACTCTACGAAATCAACGCAGACAAGAAAACCTATCACAAGGCACAGAATCGCAAGAGAAAACTGAAACCTTTTTTTTTTTTTTTTTTTTGTGTGTGAAATTACAGACATCACAGTGGAATGTGGGCTGTGATGCCGCGGATAATTTCAGGCCAGTCAATCACAAGCTTGCCTTTGACAACAGCGTATGTCTGATTCTTCAAAGCGCACAGATGCATGTCACTAACCATTAGATGTGCCTGATTTAATGTTTCTTAAATAACTAAAACCAAGTCATTGCACCACTATCACTACCATATTTAAAGGTGCACTGTGTAACTTTTCTGGTACAAATCCAGCACCTGGTTGTGTCCATGGTGGTGTGTTAGGGAGATTGCTTTCCTTGG
Organism: Paratrypauchen microcephalus; assembly: GCA_036785185.1. NCBI lineage: Eukaryota > Metazoa > Chordata > Actinopteri > Gobiiformes > Gobiidae > Paratrypauchen > Paratrypauchen microcephalus. The sequence goes on along the minus strand of JAVJIX010000007.1, from coordinate 9,558,346 downwards.
AATGTACCACAGTATGGCATTAAACTGGCTTTTTATTGAATCATAGCTGTGTTTTTTTTTTTTTTTTTTTTTTTTTAACAATAAAACAATACCTTGAAAAACATGCACTCTACTGTAAGCAGCCCCACCTCTCCACAAATTAGACCTGTAATTGGCACGGTGCTTGTCTCCATGGAAATAGTTATATTTAATATGATACTGTGAAAAATTGCAGGCAAAGCTACGGACTACACCTATAAATGCAAGAATATTTTTTATTAAGTTATGTGTCCTTCTATTTTTCTATACTCTGACCAAAAGGCAACAGTGTGGCTGAGTGGCTAGCGCTCATGCTTCACAGCAAGAAAGTTCCGGGTTCGATCCCCGGGTCGCCCAGGCCTTTCCGTGTGTGTTCTGTGTGGAGTTTGCATGCATGGTCTGGGTTCAATCCCCGGGTCGCCCGAGCCTTTCTGTGCGGAGTTTGCATGTCTCCCCATGTCTGGCTGGGTTTCCTCCGGGCACTCCGGTTTCCCCCATCAACCCAAAACATGCTCCAGGTAAAATCCTCCAGTTTAGGTCCTGACCAAGCCGAAGCAAGAAGATCACGGAGATGGTCCCCGGGCGCAGTAATGTGCTGCCCACTGCTCCTAATAACAGGATGGGTTAAATGCAGAGAAGAATTTCTCCTGTGTGAGATCAATAAAGTCACTTCTTCTAAAAATGGTGAAAAACTATACAGGGGGTCCTCGGGTTACGACGTTTCGTGGTTACGAACGCGCCCCCATTAAAAAAAATATGTATATATTACGCGTCATTCCGTCTTACACGGTTTAGCGTGGTAAGAGATGTAAGCGAACGGCGCACGGCGCAAGAATACGCTCTGTTGTGGTTGTAGGGAGAAGAAGACAGCCTCATGTGCGTGCCCAATGTGGGTGGAAGTACCTGATGTGGGCTCTGATCTGCTCCTATGAAAGCGGCAGTGATAACCAAGCAGCGTAGTGGTCTAATTATTGAGATGGAAAGGTTATTGGTGCTTTGGTTGGAAGATCAAAGGCAAAATCCGGTTTACGACGAAATTCGGGTTACGACGCGTCTTAAGAACGGATCAACGTCGTAACCCGAGGACCCCCTGTATATATAAATAAAAACCCAAGCATATCATTGACCAACAGTAATCTCACTTAACAAAATTAGATTAAATACCCAGCCGTACATTAAGTTATAAAATAAGAACAGTATATTCAAAATATTAACTGGAGGTCTGGTCTCTAAAAATCCTTCATAGGCCAACATCCAAGTAGTCCACCCCCCATGTTCCGCTCAAACATGCCTCTCCAGAGCCCAGGGTGGGAGTGTGATGATAGGCTCTCCACAGGGACAGGAGATGGCCCACGGACATCAAACGCCCGTACGCTGCCCGGGGCTCCACCTCTACAACCCTGCCCCCTCCTACCACTTCTGTCCCTTAGAGCAGTATGGAGAAGATCATTTATAGAACACAAACCTGGACAATGTTGTTAAATATATACAGTTAGTTTAACATCCTAGGAAAATACTGCTCTTGTTTATTAGTTGAGCATCAGTTCAAAAGTACACATGTGAATCATTAGTGGAGGTCTGTTCCCATGGTGTCATTTAGGCCCTGTCTGCACGACAACGTTTTTTGGTGGAAACGGGGAAGTTTGTGTTCGTTTGGGCCTGTCGTCCACACGGCGCCGGCGTTTTTGGGGGGTGTAAACGGTGTTTTTTTTTAAACGGGTTCCAGAGTGGAGAAGTCGGAGAACGCCGGGGGTCGCGTTGTCGTGTGGGCGGCAAAAAACGTGACTTTTTGGAAAATGATCACGTCGCGATGCTGTAATCATCACGTGATGAGTGACCAGAAGGTAACCCTGCGCCTTCCGCCGGTAACGACCAGATAACAACAACCATGGCGGACAATGGACTTGAGTATGTTATGCATCAAAACCTGTTTATCCGCTATGCAGTGCAACAACAGCGAAGACACATGCACAATTACACACGTCGTGGCCTGGCAGTACGCATGACACATGAGTGTTTGCCAATTCAAAGCTAAACACGTATTTTAAATCTGGAAAAATCCCATCAATGAAAAGGCAGATAGTGGACAATGAGGAGCCCATACCAATTTGAGGGTGTTGTGTGCTGTAAATAAAGAAATAGAGCAACCATTTCTTGTCTTTTTTATTGAATGAAAATTTACCTTTTACAAACAGGCACATGCAGTATCACACACAAAAATATATGAAAGCATTTCTGTTTTCTTTACACAAATTCAAAACTATATAGCTGCCCGTTGGTGATGGTCCCCGGTTGTATATTCTCGCAGAAAAGCCAACATAATGTCCGAGAATCTTTAACATTCCTGTATTAAGATCCAAACAAGCATTTTGCCTAAATAACACGAGCAAGGTTAACGAGAGTTCTACTTGTTAATGTCTATCTAATAAAACGATAGTAAGTAATACTAACTATCGATTTATAGGCAAAAACTCTGCTCACGCAGCGCAAATCTTCGTTCTCTGGCGTCTGTCTATGTTAGGGACCGTCAACGTTTTCACATTACCGGAGTGAGTCCCTGCTACATTGGTGGAGCAGGGGGACAAAATCAATTTGCGTTTGTTGACGGTCCCTAAAGTACACGTGTTTGCTTGTTTACAAAAGAGAAAGGACTTTATGCGCATGTGCTCTTTGTAGTCTTGCGTTTCCGGTGGCTCTGGCTCTTTCCGGTTTACAGCGCCACTTATCGGTGTGACATATGTACTACATCGTTTTCACTCAGCGCTCCGCGCTCATCTTGACGCGAATATTTTCTGATCCAACATGTGTGTAGACGAGACTTCTTTTCACCCCGCAAAAAAACAAAAAAATAACAGGAACGTTGTCGTGCAGACAGGGCCTTAGTGTCAGTCAGAGCTGTAACCTACAGCAGGGGGTCTGGGGTTGACATGAGAGCCGGGCTGCTTCCTCTTTGAAGCCTTGTATATTTAAATATTTCATGGCTAACCCCTTTATCAGATTTGTGCCAGGCGCGTAGCTGCCGTTCATTATTAGCGCCGAGAGAAGACTTAGTGCTGATCTAATGCCCTGGCAGAGGCACATCTGAAGCAGGCTCCCACACCCTGCCCATTTGGCACTCAGCTTATCTCCAAGACAATCTTGTTAAACGCTGGTAACAATTACACCAATTACAGATAAGCCTAAGTGTGTCAAAGCCACAACATGATGTTTACAATGATTAGCATGCGGCGCTATCAGCGGGGACGATAATCAGAGCTGGAGCAGGGTGTTTTGTGAGATCACAGGCCTCTCTATCTGTCAGTATCGATAAAAGGCCACCAGCTGCACAGACCTGAGCAGAGCTGTCACGTTTGGCACCAGCTTATTTCTCTGGCACCTTGTTCCACTGAGAATAAAGCAGGATGACAGAGGCTTAACACAGCATCATATAATCAGTGATATCAGATAAAGAACATCAGGACAGTGCAGGCTCTTATTCCAGTTCATTATCGTCAAAAGAGGATCAAAAAGAGCACATTTAGGTGCCTCTAGAGCACCCGCTCTGCTCAGAGAGTAAACAGACATCAGATGAGAGCTTGTGCAGTGGAGAGAAGGTCCAGTAGATTTCCAGGAGGGCGCGTGCATGGCTGGCGTGGGGCATCGTCCTGAGACATGAGTGCTGCGCTGCTGAGCGTGGCATAAGGCTGTGTTTGTCTGCTATAATAGAGATGCCTTTGAGAGAAGCTCTATCGGCCCGCGGGACGCATTCCTTGCTTTCCTCCACAAACTGCCCCGTGCTGTTGGTCAGGGGGTCCTAAATGTGCACTTTGTGAGTGGCTCTGCTGGTTCCTCACACTGGCACATTCACACAGGGGTTATGTGAGTGGAGCTCTCAGGGCACACAGCCTGTTTTCTCTCACAGAGTGTTGGCCTCTCTGTAAACATGACTGTTGTTTGTGTTTGTTTATGTAATTAGATTTTGTTTTTCCTGTTAAAGAGCTACCAGAGGAGTGGACTGAGTGCCAGTGTGTGTGCGATGGGAGAATGGTCCAGTGGTATCTTTCACTTTTTTCTCCACGCTAGAGGCCCACTGGGACTGAGTGTGTTAAAGGGCCACCCAGGACCCGAGCTCTAAGCCTGATCATCGGCAGTGTCTCAGCGCGGCTTACATGTGTGTGTTTACAAACAGCAGGCTTCAGCGGGATGATCTGGGCTCGCTCTGTGTCAGCTACACTCTCTCTTTATGTCTCTCCCCCTCTCTCTCTATGCCCCACACAGACACACTCTAAGAGGATTTGCGCCATTTATGAGGGACTGGACATTGCACTGATCCAGACAGGCATCCACACAGCCTGACCTCATGTGCTGCAGTGGACAGGTAAACCACGGCCAGGCATGATGGCAGGTCACTACACAAGGTGGTTAATGCTTGACAGATGTTTAGTTCAGTTTTCTTTGTTACCGTTTCCTCTCCAGACAAACAAGAAAACAGCTTGAGACGCAATTGTCGTGAATAATAAAATATAATCTCAACAATACAAAATGCACATTAGTATAGGGCTGGGCAATATGGCATTATAAACTGAAATGTGATCTGATCCATGCACCAATCAAGAGTGAGTTACATGTTATAAATATTGTGGAACATCAACATCACCTACGTCAGTAAATGTGTTAAATGATCAACCACACGGAGAAAGAAAGGAACTTTGAGCTTATAGATATAGACTGCCATAAACTATGATTTCAGTTATATTCCCCAAAACACAATGAGAGATTAAAATAGGAATAGGCCACATACAGCTCTGGAAAAAAATAAGAGACCACTGCAAAATTATCAGTTTTTCTGATTTTACTACGTATAAGTATGTGTTTGGGCAAAAGGAAAATTTTTGTTTGAGTCTATAAACTACTGACAACATTTCTCCCAAATTTCAAATAAAAATATTATCGTTTAGAGCATTTATTTGCAGAAAATGACAAATGGTCAAAATAACACAAAGATACATGTTTCCAGACCTCAAACAATGCAAAGAAACAAGATCAGATTCATTTTAAAACAACATAATACTAATGTTTACACTTAAGAAGAGTTCAGAAATCAATATTTGGTGTAATAACCCTTATTTTTAATCACAACTTTCATGCGCCTTGGCATGCTCTCCACAAGTCTTTCACATTGTTCTTGGGTGACTTTATTCCACTCCTGGTGCAAGAACTGAAGTAGCTCAGCTTTGTGTTTGTGTTGGAATTCAACAGACGCTGGAATGGAATGGCTGTAATGCATGTAGAGATGCTGATTTCAGAAAAAAATGCAGTGATCTCTTCATTTTTTTCAGAGCTGTATAATTTTATGCAAGGAAAATGCATTTAATTGTGTTTTCTTCATAAATCTGTGCTACATCAAAAGTAGGTCATTCTCTGCATTAGTTGGATGGCAACAGGAGTCTAAACCGGGACAGGTGTTCACCCTATGTCCTTCTCCTGACCGTCTCTGACCAGGAAAATTCCAGAAGTGTGCTTTAGTCACACTCAGGAGAGTTCAGGCACTAGTACAGAGGAGTGTAACAGGATTAGGCAGCCCTGCAAGCACCTGTCACCCACAAGACTCTGGGCACAGCAACACCTGACACCACTAATGAATTCACACTGGAGCTAGCATCACAAAACCTCACACCGGTACACAGGGCTAGACTTAACAATATCCACACACAATACAAAGAAAATATACAATAAATACATGTGTGAACAGAGATGGGTTCTTTCTAGGTCCACATTACACTATTTTGTCATCTATATAATGTTATTTCCTCATCAAAAACAAACTTGGAGTAGTGTTTCTTTTTCTCAATCACACAAAACCCTGCATATTTAGGCTATATTTAACTCCCTAACATAAAACACTCACAAAACATCCACTTTATGATGTCATTTGGTAATACAGGAACTGCTCCAATGTGTTTTTAAACTCCATACACCTTCACTAGAATGATTTGGATAATTTCAACTTTGGAATTGACAATCTCTACTGAACAAAAGGTAAAAATTAGCTGTTAACATGAAAATTACTGCCTGGCACAAGTCGGATCAGAACATTTTGAGCTTTGGAGATGTAGACGGACTCTTTAAAACTGAGCTGGAGGACAACTCAGTGGATTTTGCTGTTCAACCGTCAAAATGAAGACAGTGAAGCTCTCTGTAATTACTAAGCATGGCACAAAGTTCATTGTCTTCTCTCTCTTTTTTAAAACCTCAGAATGTGGTGCCATTATTCAACCCCAAAACTGTAATTGTTGTGGTCTGTTGTCATCTACAGCCACTGGAGCTTGGGCTGTCCTTGTAAAACCTCTCGAGGTGTGATTCGTGTCAAAAAAAACATCGGTTTAGCTTTGCTTTGTTGCTCTCTCTCAAATAGGAGCTTACTCTGCCGGCTAATGCTGCATTTTTCACAAAAACACCATGTTCCTCAACATTAAAAAACAATTTAGCACTCCACAGATTTAAAGCACATGTTAAATTGAAGGCTACATGAAAAATTGAGAAGCTTCTTATTCTAACCAAGTCAAAAGCAGTGCCTTTAGACAGACAAACCACCCTTTTAAGCATTACTAATTCATCAAGAGGAAAGCTGCTTTGGGGGCCACTGTGGAAGCCCAGACCACACAGGCTCAAGTTTTGGTGTGATGATAGCGAGAGGCAACTGTAAAATATTCAAGTATTTTCTACGTATTTCTTTAAACACTATGCATCCTCTATGGGTGTGCAAAAATAGTGAAATATTGATATATATTGTGATACTAAATTTGGTGACACAGAATCGTGGCAGAGAGTAATTTTTGGTAATTTTTAGTATCATTTAGCAGTTTATTTTTAGTTTTTTTGCTTATTTAGTGGAAGGAAACTTGTTTATGCAATACACTTGACATATTCACTGTTTTGACGGTTAAAATAAATTAGATGTATTTCCTATTAATTTTGCAGAAGTAGTGGTTTAACAAAGAAATATTGTTCCTAAAAAAAAGAAATAATTAATATATTATTTTGGTTCATCATGCTGGGGGCGTTCGATAGTGAATTTCAATTGGCGAAATGTTCAGTAGTTTCCATGGTGACACAATGCACACATTAGCAAACGCTGACAAAAAGTTCTAAGATAAAACTGAAGACAAATTCCATAATGGATTTAAACAGCGCATTTCCAAGAGCCTTTGGTCCTGTTTAGGTGTTAGTAGATGCTAGTCGTGCTTTTAGTTTCAATATCATATCCCATAACATTTATTACAAACAAAAAACAAATAAAAACTCCTGGTTGCATTGCTTGTTGCTAATGTCCTAACAATGGAGTGTTGTTGAACATAGCTGAAAACAACTCATAATGGTTTTTTTTTTTAAAGATTAGGTAATGGACCTTGGCTTGATAAAACAATTTACAAAGTGCTGTTCAAACCATGTTGTAATGTTTGGAGCTAATGCTAACTACACTGGAAAGGTCTAATTATGGGTTTTATCTTCCTTACAACATTTTGAGTAGTTTTTTTCCTCATTTAGTAGATATTATATGTTGTTTTAAATGGTTAATAGCTATGGCAACCATCCTAATTTTTCATAATTATGAAAACCATGAAAGGCCCATATTATGCTGTTTTCTGATCTATGTTATAACATTGTTTTGCACCTGGAGTAGTGTTTTGTTTCATTCACACATGTTTAACACACAAACCCTGCAGATTTAGGACAGAATTGCCAATCTCTACTGAACTAAATGTAAAAGGTGGTTGTTGAAACTTGAAAACTACTGGTACTGACTGGTGAATACTGAGTGGCTAGCTCAACTGGTAAATAAAGGATTTCTTCTTCATGACATCACAAGGTGGAACAGAGCATTTTGAGCTTTGGAGATGAAGACAGATGTATCACTGATCACTTTTGTAGCAGCAGTGATGGTTCTGTGCAGTTTTGAAAGGTCATTAGAGTATAGAAACTCTTTAAATAAAAGGTTACTCAAACATGTGTGAATGAAACAAAACACAACTGCAGGTACAGTATGTTTTTGAGGGGTAGCATGGCTAAAGCTCGCGAGAGGCAATTTTGTCTAATAGAGAACCTTTAATCGCTATGGTAACACTTATAATTTTTCATAACTCTGAAACCCACAGTTACAGAACCTCTCTCCCTCAGTCATAGCGTGCACAGCCAAACCGCCCGATCTCATTTAGTGGACCATGGCCCCACTTACACATAATGATGGATGCTAATGACGCCCATAATCACCCCTTCTAAAATGGTGAAAATGACCATTCTTTTACAGCTCTTTATCTACGGCCAATCGGTTTAATGACTGCCGTGGTGATAAACAGGGGCTGCCCATGTATGACCTTTGCAAACAGCATGTGGAAATCAGGCTAATGTTTGACTTTACATGATCATTTGTATAGTATTTGACTGCATGCTCTGGTCCAAGTGATATTACAAACTATCAGTGGGGAAAAGAGTACTGAGAAAATGGACTCCAGCAATAGTACAGTTGCATGGTAAATGTAAATTCAGATACTGCTGCCAAATTTGTTCTTGAGAGTAAAAAAAACTACAGATGAAAAATACTATTAGATCATCCAGAACTTTATCATCCTAACAGAAGTTTTGAAAGTGGAAGTCTCTCACAATGTCTCTCTCAAAGTTGTAACATTTCTGCCTTTATCCTTCTTTAGGTGTTGTTTGTGGGTATAAAAAGGAGTGCAGACACCAGTGAGACAGACGTGCATTGGAACAATTGGTACTGTATTTATTAAGTCCTATATTTAAAGGGCCTATATTTTGCCATTTTCTGATTTATGTTACCACCAATTTACAACAAAGCAGTAACAGCGCGTAAGCACAGCACAGGAGCAGCATACACGCAGGTATTCCTGCTTTCCCTTTTAGCCGGTTGGATAATCTACACCGACAGTGTCATACACGGCTCCAATGGCGTCATTACGCTACATGCCGCTCAAATTAAGTTGGAGTTCTAATTTTTCAGCGTTAGTGGTGCGTCTCCAGGCTTTTTAGCAGGGGCAAAACAGTAAATAAGCACGCGGTATCAAAATAAACTTCCGACGGCCTTTCAAAATACGTTCTCTAAAACCAATACAGTCACGTAAACACCATGCGTCACATCCAGGAGCTCGGGGCATGAAGGGCTATGGAAAGTTTACAACCACAGAGGATACTAAAACACTTTATGACCTCAGACAGCTGCCTTACTAGAAGAACTTCTGATGGAAAATGCGCATGATGCAGACAACCAAAGTTAAGTAGCTTAATTTACAGTCACTATCGGTGTTGGTGTTTGGAAAAGGGAAGAGGGGGCAGATAACATAAGATAACTCTTCTTTCTGCTCCCTTTCATTCAATATTTTGTTATTTGTTATCACAAATGTTGATGTCTTTTTATACTTATGAATAAAAAAAAAAAAAAAAAAAAAAAAAAAAAAAAAAAAAAAAAAAATTAATGTGAGCACCACAGACACGGCTCATTATCAGTGCAAAGCATCATCTCTCTTGTTGTTAACTCTTGTTTTGTGATTTAAAACATAATTCATCCAATCAACAATGGATACACAAGCAAAGTAAAAAGTTTAGTGTTTAAACGTGAAAATCCACAGAGGTTGGAGTCACAGGAGCAGCTTTTCTGCCTCTGGTGTAAACTGAAGCTTTTAAAAGTGTGCGTGTGCAGCTCTGCCTACGTTACGCGTCGCTGATGCTCCTGGTGTAAACTCCAGGTTATAACGCTATTTCATCAAAACATACCTGGAGTAGAATTTTGTTTTATTCACACATATTTAACACACAAACCTTGCATATTTACTTCTCTCAAACAGAAAACACTCCACCTTGTAATACAGAAAGTGTTCCACTGTGTTTTTAAACTCCATAAATCTACACTAGAATCATCTGGATATTTTCAGCCCTCGAATTACCAAAATCTCCTAAACAAAAGACAAATGTTAATTTGAAAAGCACCGGTTCATGACATCACAAGGTGGACCAGAGCATTGAGCTTTGAAGATGTAGACAAACTAATAAACCAGGATTACTCAAAGTGTGAATGAAACAAAACATAACTCCAGGTACGTTTTTGAGGACGTAAAACCATTATAACATGGCTTAAACATCACAGGAGTAAATTTTGCAAAATATAGGACCTTTAAAATGTAATAAAGCACAATTACTAAAATTATACTCAATTACAGGTACATGTTTAAAAATCTACTAAAAAATGTAAAATTAAATTGCAAATGTAAAAAAAAATCTACTAATTTGCTGTAATGTGAGTATTTGTAATTGTTATCTAAAGACTGACTTGTGAATGTGCTGTAGTTCTTTTCAACAGCACTGGTTTAGTTTTATCGTCACATGGTACAGATTACGCCCATTTTACGCCAAATTTCCCATAATGCAATCAAGCAGCTTTGAAGCCCCGCAACGCTCCAGAGGCTGTTGTAATGAGGGCGAAATGAAAGCGCTCCTGCCGCTTCAACCACTGCTCTGATGAGACCTTTATCAGCAGCAGACAGACCACAGACAGGCAGGCAGAGAGGCCACAGACAGGCTACAGACAGGCTACAGACAGGCTGCAAAAAGGCCAGAGACAGGTACGCTGAGAGGCTACAGACAGGTTACAGACAGGCTACAAACAGACTCCAGACATGCTACAAAAAGGCTACAGACAGGCTACAAACAGACTCCAGACAGGATACAAACAGGCTACAGACAGACCACAGACAGGCTACAAACAGGCTCCAGACAGGCTACAAACAGGCTACAGAGAGGCACGCAGAATGTGAAATGAACTGATGCATCACCAACCCAAGCACTGCAGAACCCAAAACTCCTGGATCTATGGGTGTAATAATGACAGCAATTGTCATAATGAATCTGACCAGAAATAATTGCTTCTCAAATTGATTTAAAGGTGCACTGTGTCACTTCTCAGGTAGAGGGTCCATCACCAGCTCCTCTCCATGGAAATATTGACCTATATCTCAAAGGAGACAGTTGGTGATACCATAGGGCCAAGTTACATGTCACAGGAATGAAAGTGCCAAGTCAACGAACTGGTGGAACCTGGAGTCCAGGCGGCGGAAACAGTCCTGAGAGCGCACGGATGTGTTCTCACTACAATTCTGTGTTTGGTGCAGAGCTGTAGAACCCCTCCCCTCCGTTCCACAGACTACGGGGCCGCTTGTAGGTGTAAATTGCCAGGGCCGATGATCCCAGTCCGTCACTGCTCTGAAGTGCTGTAAGTTTGCAAGTTTTCTCCCCAACAAAACCCGCAACAGCGCAGCGGTGCCAGCCGCCTCGGTCAGAGGAGCTGTGAAATACACGCATATTTATACACGCAATATAAAACTGACTACTTCACGGATTTTGCCTATCGTGGGTTATTTCTACGACGTAACCCCCATGATAAACGAGGGCCCACTGTACTGAGCCACATCGGAGCCGCGGGTTGCCGACCCCTGGTCTAAACTGAGCATTTGCGGTCCTTTTCTGCGTTAGAAAAAAACACAGCTCAAACGGGCGATTCTGAACAAGGAAACTTATTGACGTCAGATCGAAAAATGCAGCTCCACCCCCCGTCTGTGTCTCTACTCAGCGTCTCTGTAAATCACGCCCAGAGAGTTTGGACCGCGAATGAGCTACGCAATGCGAAATGCGTTTTTTTATTTGCCTGGAGGCACGTGCGAGTGTTTCTAGGCTCAGAAGTCCTTTATCTGAGCCTGTGGACATCTGAAACAGCAGTGGTTTAATTTTATTTTCAGTGAAAATGTGTTTTTTTCATTGAAATGCCTCTCCTTTCTTCCTTCGCGCTTACACACGTGGAAGTGGGTCACAGAGCACAGCGGAGCGCTAATCCAGGAAAGAGCAGAGAGTTTGCCCCCCCCACCCCCCACCCGCTCCTCTAACCAATCTGTGTCCTTCTCATTTGCATTCAAGCAACAACGCCCATAATGAGGTGTTCAGAGAGTTATTTTTTGACTCTTGACTGTGTACATGTGTCTTTCTCATGCACAAGTGTTGATTTTGAAGAAGGATTCATTTACAGTATTAGGGAACCATTAAGGCACCATATAAAAGCATCAAGAAGTACCATGTCATGGGATCTTTAACATTGAGGTCAAAACTGCCATAACAGAAACCAGAGTTTTACCAAAGTATGGACACGTCATTTGTAAGACAAGAGTGGCTGGATAATCAACTTGTTTTATTAGAATCCCCATTAGCTGCCTGGATAATGGCTATGGCCTTCCTGGAATCCAATGGGAAATATTTATTTTGTGTTGTTTTTGGTTTCAACAAAATATATCAGTAAAAGCAATAGAGCTTAAAACAAAGAACCAATGGCATCAAAATACTAGAATACTTCAGATTGAGACAGTACCAACCATATTTGAATGGTCTTAAGCCTGTAGCCTATATTAGTCCTCATTGGTCTGTTCTTTTATTCCAAATTAAATTAACTATAACAACAAATGGAGTTAATTAGGTTAGTAAGGCATTTAATATTAAAACTGTTTGAAATTGTTTGAACAGCTCAGAGCTATTTCTTCAGTACATTGTAGAACTAAAATAGTACAACAAATATTATCCCAGCTCTACATTACTAAACCAGCTAGAGAACCATCAGTTTTTAAAATACTGTGTACTGCAGCTGTGCATACGACCCCTTTAAAGCAGCATCAATCCCGTTTCCTCCTCTTAATAAAACAAAAAAGTACAACATACATTTCAGGAGAAAGATTTATCACCAGGCTTAATGAGAAAACAGTGCCGGTAGCTGTTGACTTTATTTGGTTGTTACGTTCACAATAAAGGTGGCGCACTAAAACACGATAATGGGACCACAGAGCACAGATAATTGCAAATTAAATGAGCCAACTATACAGTGGCCCATGTTTATCTTATTTTACTCTGCACTACAATATAGACAGATAAGCACAGTAATAAAAGTGTTTTCTTTTATTTTATAGCAGATGGAAGGTGTTACTGTTCTCGGAGATAATGGGGCGCAACGTTGCGTCAACAATTACAGAACATAACACACTTATATAGAATGGCATTTGTACAATAGCAGTTATTTTTATTCTGTATTACACTGTTTTAATCTGTGCCTTATGCCTCCTTTTTATCTATATGTAAAGAAAAGTGCTGTATAAATAAGAGAGTGAAAAAAATCTCTTAGGTTTTTGTAGGTTATGTCAAGCAACCTGAAGTTTGAACCCAACATTTACAAGTTTTACCAGATAAATTTGTTTCTATGAAATAGTATGACCAAAAAATGTATTAATCAAGAGGTTCCCAAACTATGCTACAGGAACCATTAGGGGTATGCAGAATGACCCAGCGGGTACACAAAGAAGGTAATAGATAAAAAGAAAATTAAATTGCTTTCTTGTCTGTATTTGGAGCATTTGAATCACTCAGTCCAGCCTAATGGGTTTAAATGTAATGCACATCTGAATACAACTTCAGTACATTAAAAATATGTTAACTATTAGGTATTAAAACTCGAGCCGGCCCTGGTGCCACCCTCAGACCACCCATATGAAAAAGTCTACACATAGTAAGCAACTAATCATCAAAATTTTCGGAGGATACACAACCACACAATTTGGGAACCACTGTTTAATCCCATTTCTACTATAAAGAAAATATGTTTGCGCACCAATCTGATCTCTCTGCCTACATCTCTGCAGGACAATAACAAACTTCACCAGCCCTGAACCTCCTATGGGCCACAATAGCCATCACTCTTGTTAGCACTAGCCACTACACACAGCTCCTCAAAGCACTCGCTTGTCCAGACCTCATCCCTGTTAAATGAAAACCAGAGAGAGGAGCTGAGAGGCAGTCCAGGCACGTCAACAGAGTTTACACATGAAGTCACTGTGTCAGCTCTGGGCTCACTGCTGCTGATGGATGACCGCCCCAGTGACACTTCTAATAACTGTTAACTTGGGCTTATTTTGCTGACACCTGGCAGATACGGCCTGAGGGAGGACCAATACAAACCTGGCAACAAAAAGCTCCTTCTGTTGAATGCTGCATTTGAATCAAGACAACCGAACAAGTATCTTTAAATTTCCTATGGGACAAGCTAAATTTAAAAGACTAACAGTTTTAATATGCGTTTTATTGACATCTTTACACTCTCTTAACACATGTACACCATGGGGCCTTTGAGAACTGTAAATAGCACAATGAAAAGACAGACTCTAATCTATCACTTAAAACAAAGTACAATTCTATAATAGTTGTTTAAGTGCACAATTATTCAGAAGAAGAAATAATGTTTTTTTAACTCATATTTTAAACAGTCAGAAATGGTAATAATTACTGCTATATTATAATTAATTGCAATAATTTTGACCGTGATAATCATGACATAGTATCCAATACTGTCCTATGCTGATTTAACACTCAATATCTTTTTGAAACATTTTCTGTTTCTGCCTTGATGACTGAGGATCTCCATATACATAACTACAAGCTATATGCACTGATATTGACATTCTAGCTTCACATTCAAGCACATTAACCTGCTAAAAAGCAATATAAGCTATTGAGCAAAAATGTAATTATCTACATGGTGTGCCGAAGGATGCATCAACCACCCAACCAAAACAAATGGATCATCAAGGAACCACTTCCTCCATTCATACATCAGCGTATGCAGACACTGGGGGCAAGGTGGGTAAGTGTCTTGACCAAGGACACAACAACGGTATTCATGTTTGTGTCGAGAGTGGGATTTGAACCGGCAACCTTCAGAGCAGTGGAAAAAACACTCCAGCTGAGCTACTGTCGCCAACACAAGCATCTATTATCAACAACGGCTAACAAACACAGAAATAGATTGCATTTACAAATTTGACTGACCTGAATATGTGAATATTACATGCATTTGACCATTCAGAAGTCCACCTTGTTGAAACCTTGCTCCAGTGTTGAGGCTGAGTAAAACGGGTTAGCTTCTCTACAGCATCCCTTCGTGTTGCATTTGTTTCACTAGCCACCTTTCCTCATTCACTCCGGTTATTTCAAACAACCCATTTCTATTCATCAGGACCCCTCTCTGTCAGCGTAAGTGCCACTTCAGCGCACTACACTTCTGCGTTGAGAGCACTACGAAGCCAGACCTGGAGTCAAACACAAAAGACCTGGAAATAAGTAAAACGTACCTACCCTAAAGCAAAGTGAGATGACGTGAACTAATTTTTATTTCTCGCAAGGACGGCAACGTACAGTAGATGAAAGCTCGAACTAATACTCTCACTCTTCGTCAAATTCAAGCAATTAAGTATCCATTAAGCACGTGAAGGACAAATTGATAGCACTGAGAAAAAGCATTCAAAACAGACTAATTACTTATTCTCCGAATCAATGTGACAGGCCACTATAGAGGCAGTATATGCTAGTGCGAGATATAGAAATGCCTGTTGGGTTTAATTAAATCCTATGGCTTAAGAAAGACATTTTGAAGTAGTTTTGTAGAGCAGTAAAGTGCGACGAGTAGCTGGCAGCTTTGAGGGAGGTTCCAACTACTGTGTGTGTATGTGTGCGTGCATCGTTAGGGTTTCGAAATAATGACAGCGAAAATCTCAAAGCAGAAATTATTTGATTAGTGTTTTCAGGTCTAAAAAGGAAAACTGGAAACGCACCAAACAGCGGCAGGAGGGAAGGTGCGACTGAGCTCTTAATTGCTGGAGCTGCACCTAGAGACTTGATGATTTGTGACATCTCATCCGGTGCGCTACGCTAACACTAATAACTGTTAATTAAGTGTAGCAAGGATGCCGAAAGGAGGAGGAGGAGGAGAGGGAAGCGGCTGGGGAGGGGGAAGTCACACACACACATACATATAAATTTTGGCGTGTGGCCTTGTATGTTCTCCAGATTAAAGGAAAAAAACATCTTTGGGGATGTGTGCGAGATGGAGGTTTCGCAGAGGTCAGGGTGCGTGCGGTTCTGTAATGCTAATGGGCACAGTGGAACCACGCTGGTATCAAACGCCTGGAAAAAAGCGCCAGCGTTGTTATTGTTTTCACATTGATCTGCTGCTGTAAATCTGTTAGCGCTAATTGGTCCGTGAAGACAGAAAACAAAGTCAATGTTGCATTCCAAGGCCGGCTTCAATTTCCAAACAGATGTGCGCAGATGTCGTTTTCGTTATCGGAAGCATCGGCATCTCCCATTAACTTCTTTTGTGCGTAGCCGTGTGTGCAGCGTGATACTACTCATTACTGGTTAAGTGCACAGTGAGGCCTCTTGTGCACTACAGCGCATACAGGGCCATTGAATAAAACAGAATGTAATTTTCCAAAGCCTGGCCGCATTTGGAGAGATTAATGAGAAATCATGCAGGGAGCACAGGGTCTGAGTGCTTGATGGATCATTCCTATGAATCCATGCGACTCCATTAGTGAAAATGTGCAGAGATGGTGGACAGTCCCTGCTTCAAACATTATTGGAAGGATTCTTAGTAATTATCTGCAAGACTAGCGTGTGATTCAATACTGGTATGCAATGTCAAAATGGTAAAAAATTCAAAACTTATTATCTACACTGCATATGTTGTGACTGAAATGTTCTCGTTTTCATAGTATGTTTGTTTGTGTGCCGTGTTCTACTGACTGTTTAAGGATCTGACATAAAGCTTTGATTGTGAAATGCAATCACTGACCTGTCACTGTTTCTAACTTTTATATTTGTTTCTTTTATAACTGATTTATATGAAATGTTCTCTGTGTGTGTTGTTGATGGCTCTTTGGCAGGACTCCCTTGAAAAAGAGATCTTTGAATCTGGGGACTTGGGACTTTTCCTGGTTAAAAAAAAAGATGATAATTTGCAAAATTTAAAAAGTCATCTGAACTATGTACTGCCTTTCTCTACTTTTTGCAACCTTTGTCACTATTTGACACTCCTGGATGACTAAAGGAAGACAAGCTAGCATTTTGGGAAAGAAATCCAACTGGCATGTCTTAGGCTACATCCACACGGCAACCCAACGCAGGATTTTTTTCTTACCGGGTAAAAAAATATCACGTTCACACTGGGAACGGTTCAGTAAAATATCACGTACACATGGCAATGGAACGCTTGCTGAAAACGACGCAATACACATGCTACGCCTCTATGTGCGCTGTAAGCCCATCCCACCGGATACTTCAGAACAACAGAAGAAGTAGGGTGCATGCGCTTGCACCCCTTTTTCTACCTGCGCGAAATGCACGCCGGACACAAACAACAACAAGAACACGAAGATGGCAGCGAAGATTGCAGCGACTACGCAAGGAAAAAACGAATCTCTTGTCTGGACTGACGATGAAGTGGAGTTACTCCTGCGAGTGACGGTTAACTACAAGACCAGTAAATACCAAGAGAATGTGGACTGGGAGACATGCCAGAGCAAGTACGGTGATATTACTCTCGCCGTTACGAATGAATGTTGCGCGCGAGGCTGCTATTTGTTCTGGCCATGTGATTGTGACGTACTGGCCATGTGGTTGTGATGTAGGCGTAAACAAATCCGTTCTACTCGTCCAGACGACTCCACAACGGTAACGTTGCCAGAGTTTTCCACTCTGGGACCCGTTCCCAAAAAATATCGTTTTGGGGTACCCAGAACGCTGGTGCCATGTGGAACGCGAGACCGAAACCATAAAAAAACTTTATCGGATTCACTCCACAATGTTGTAGACAGGGCCTTAGTCAGAGGTGGATCCTGGTTGCCTGGAGAACTTGTGTACACCAACACCAACCAGTCAATTCTCATTAGTTCAATGCTGATGAAATTGTAGTAGTTCTGATCCAACTCCATTATGAAGTTTGTACATTCCTGGTTTAAGACTTGAGCCCACAAGCTCCTTATTTTCATGCCTATACATCACTACACTAATATGAACTATAATGCAAAATGCCATTGAAAACTCACTTATCATTCTGCATTCTATTCATGGGTTTCAGCTTCCTTTTCTACTTTATTTTAAATCACTATTGGCAACGGTCTTACATTCTCATAATTTTGAAACCCATGAATCGGTGAAGTGTTTGAAATTCCATTATGTTAATCAAGGTTACTCCACAACATTCACCTCTGCCTTTCTGAAACCCTGTCATGTCTCATAAGTATTTAAATGCCCCATCTCCAAACTCCAAACCATCCTGACAAGCAGAAATCTCTGCTCCTCCAGTGACAGCAACACGGAGAGACAAGACGACCTCAATCGCGGAGTCCATAAACAAAAGATGTCATTCTGATCCACTTTGAATACGAGTGATAGCTGGGAGCGCATTCACTCACGTCTTCAGTAATGGCCTCTCCGTGTGTGTCCGACGTGCCTCTGTCAAAGCTGTCGCCATCAGAAAAGCGGCGTTAAAAATCGAGGGTGAAGGAGGTTACGCTTTGTGATGGACGCATTCCTGTTTTTGAAGAGAAAGATCTGCAGGCCATTACGCTCTAGGTTACAGTGGAGAGCTGAAGTGCTACAAGTCAGGGAGAAGAGCAAACAGACCGACAAGGCCTGTCACTTTTGGTTACTCTTGTGAAGCTTCTGTTGAACTGGTCATTGTGTCAAAGTAGTGACGTGTGAACTGATACCAAGCTTTTTCCTGAATTTTTCTACAGTATGGCATTTAATTTAATCTCCATGGAGATTAAGCAGCCCACAACACAAGTTACAGGTTAGATCTGTGTGTCCGCACGCACAGTAATAATGCATGTGTTTGTGGTAGTTTTGAGAAATAAAAACATGTAATAAATACAAGCTATATTTCTTTAATGTTATACTGTGGAACATCCCAGCAATAAAAACAGTAAAATCACCATAGAGACAAGCAGATGGCAGACCATCCACCAAAAAGTGCACCTTTAAAATAAAAAAAAGACTTTTTTTGGATACAGTTTTGGACATTTTAAAATAAACAGTTTATATTTTAGTTTATCTGCACATGTAGGTTTAATGTTTAGATCACTTCAAGTTAGTGTGAAGCCAATGTATGGACACCAAGGTAGATTCTGCATACTAAAAGTGCTAAACTTTAATACATATGTCAATAGTATTGTATCGGATTGATATAGTGATACTTGTGATACTTTTATTACTTGGTATTGGATCATCATTACAATAAAGGATATGATGCTATCAGTGAAGGCTAACCAGTTTGCTGTATTTTGTAGTAATGCTTTGTGCGCTACAAAAATCTGTCTCCCACTTTTCAATTTGACAACAGGGTTTTGGAATTTGTTGATACTGTTGCCCATAATAACAGATGATGAACGGATGTACTGTATAGTGAGAGATCAGGGTCATTAGAAGATGGTAAAAAAATACAAGTTTTCCAAGGCAGCATTGCGCACATGACAGCAATGTTTTCCTAATTTCCTTCAAAGCAAACAGTGACAGGGCTCTGGAGCATGAGTGTGATCTGGAGTGTTTGTACACACTGTTCAACAACTCCGTGGCATGTGTCTCTTTCATAGCAGAGACAGGGCTGACGTTTTGACAGATGAGCGCTGCTTCTCTGCCGCCTGCCTGCCAAACACACAAGGAGATGCTGAGAGATGGGGAGATTATTCCTTACAAAGCCAATTAAAGCACGTTTAATGAAGACAGGAACATCAAACTGCCTCTCCTGCTTTTGACAGGCCTCTCCAGTGTGAAAGCAGGGCCTGTCACAGTGCCTGAGAGGAGTCCAGTGAAGAGCGTTCTCCAAAAATAATACATGTGTGATATCGTGTTGAGAGTGCCCCGTGACAGAGGAGGCGGCTGTTTACTCACCCCAGTGATGTTTGCTCAACCCACTGTGGTAAAACTGAGTTAACCATTTCATTAAGACATCAACTGGAGTTTTAATGTGTGGAAATGTCTGGTACTAATATAAGTAATGCTTTGTGCACTACAGAAATCTGTGGTTTTATGGTTTGATGTTCTAACTATATGTTAGATCAGCAATTTTGTGAAGCCCTGCGAGATGACTACTGTGATTTTGGAAAATGAACAGAAGTTTATGAGATGCTACATTAAAGGCAACCTCACACAGCAAGATGTATTCCCACAATGTTTGTGAGTTCACAAAGTCACAAGAATCTATCTTGACATGCGTTTTCCAATTGCTCAGTGAGAGCCGTTCCAGATTGTAAATGTGTAGAACTCAATTCAGACTGACACACATATCAATCTGCTGTGAGCCAGCTTGCATTAAAGTGCAATGTGTAACTTTTCTGTAGAGGATCCACAACCTATTTGTCTCCATGGAGAAGTTAATGCTTTGGTTTAAATTGTCCACACTATGGAATTAAACTAATCTGTCTTGCATTATACAACTACAGGTGTTATTTATTTCAAACATAGCTTAAAAACATCCATTGTTACGGTGAGTGGGGTCGCCTCTCCACAAATCTAACCTGTAGTTTGGTTTGCAAGTCTCCATGGAGATTCTTAAAGGTCCCATGGCATGAAATTTTCTCTTTCTGAGGTTTTTGAACGTTAATGTGAGCTCCCCTACCCTGTTTAGGCCCCCCCATGGCTAAAAGTTGCGAAATGTCTAAACTGAGCATTTGCGGTCCTTTTCTGCGTTAGAAAAAAACACAGCTCAAACGGGCGATTCTGAACAAGGCAACTATGTTACGTCACATCGAAGAAAGAAATGCAAATGCAGTTCCACCACCGTCTGGATGTCCACCCCCTGTCTCTGGAAATCACGCCCAGAGAGTTTGGACCGCAAAGGAGCTACGCAATGCGAAATGCGTTTTTTTATTTGCCTGGAGGCACGTGCAAGTGTTTCTAGGCTCGGAAGTCCTTTACCCGACCCTCTGGACCTCTGAAACAGCAGTGGTTTAATTTTATTTTCTGTGAAAATGTGTTTTTTTCATTGAAATTCCTCTCCTTTCTTCCTCCGCGCTTAAAACGCGGAAGTGGGAGCCAGCGCACAGCGCACCTAACCAGCGGCGCATTTGCCCCCCACCCCCACCCGCTCCTCTAACCTATCTGTGTCCTTCCCATTTGCATTCAAGCAACAAGACCCAGAATGAGTCGTTCAGAGAGAGATTTTATGACTCTGACTGTGTACATGTGTCTTTCTCATGCACTGAGTGTTGATTTTGAAGAAGGATTCATTTACAGTATTGGGGAACCATTAAGGCACCATATAAAAGCATCAAGAAGTACCATGTCATGGGACCTTTAAGTTTATGGCCATACAGTGGAACATTCTAGACACATCTCCACGGAGACAAGGTGAAGGACAAGTTACACAGTGCACCTTTAAGTATGTTCCATGGATGTATTTTCAAAAGAAATTGTACTTACATAGCATAACCATTTACCACTACAACACCTGAAAACATTAAGTAAAGTTATGTAAAGCTGTAAATCATTAAAATTTTCTCCATGTTTTGATATCTAAGAAATGTATGATAAAAATATGACTTTTTCTTCAAAGAATAGTGTTTACTGGAAACGATTAACATTCTTATCCTGCCATTAAAGTGAATTATTTATACAGGAATACAAAAAAGCAACGTCTACTGGCAGTGTTGATCATAGAAGAACAATGTAAAAAAACAAAAAACAAAGAGTGTTGTCCCAATATACTCTTGCTTCAGTGCTTTCAAATCTATATTTCAGCAGTACACCAAGAATCTGTATGCTACATGTCATTTGATTCAGTGAAAACGTTCAGTGTGCAGTGCCACGAACAGGTATATTGCTTCTGTGAAACAATAAAGAGCATTTTAACGAAGGAAAGAAGAGAAGAAGCTTGTGTTGACTGGTGTGTTAACAGAGCATGTGTTGAAATGCTCTCTCCTGCCTTAAACACCTGAACTGTGTCAGTTTAAAGCTGTATTGATCCACACAACATAGCCCGCAGCTTCCCTTGAGGAAATATCCACATTCCAAAGCCTTTTTTCAGGCCAGTCAGAGTGAGTGAAGAACTACACGCCTGTCGGAGCCCTTTATTTTCCAGGGCACCCTGTTTCAAAAGCTGAAGGACAACTGTGACACGGCCTCAGAGCAGCCGCCAGATGTGCTGCTATTGTTGTTATTGGAGTGAAGAAAGTCCAAGGTATCGGGTCCAAGTGTGTGGGCGGGTATTTATCACATTCTGGGGACTAAAATCTGTATACACACTCACATCAAAGGGACTGACCTTTCTTACGAGGACAACATCTGGACCCCATGACATAAATCTGCCCTGTCCTTTTACTGTGAAAAACTAGTTCATTTTAAATGGTTTGCAGCGGTCCAAAGTTATTCCTCAGTTACATTATGCATTCCATCCATCCTAATTATTCACTACAATGAGTTTAGAAGCTTTTTACAAATATCAGAAGCCACTAGCATGCCAACGATGCACTTCCTGATTATAAAACAAAAACACATAAGTACGATGCAAACGTATTTTGACCTAAAGAGCTGCTTTCACAATTTATTGGTACTGGGCTAAGAAAGATTTTGCACAAATACATGGGAAAAATCGGTTACAAGGCCTAAAAGATTTAGCAAGTAGTAGCTATGGTTAAGGTTAGAATCAGTCCTCAAAAGAACGCAAGCCCAATGTGTGTGTGTGTGTGTGCTTGTGTGAGAAAGGCGGTTGGAGTCCATTTTCCTCTCATCGCGACTCTTCTTTTCATGGGCGTTGTGTGCATGACCTCTCAGTTAGAAGCGTGACCCTGGCTTACTTATAGGCCTGACAAGCAACTGACAGACCACTAACCTCTGCAAAGGGGTCAGGGCAAGCCCGGTAGGGAACACCTGCTACCCCCCACACGCCAACACTTACCCAAAATGCTCCGGAAAAACAGAGGAGAGAGAGGAAAGGGCTATTGTGTACGGGGCAGGACACAAGAGAGGGAGGCAGAGGTGTAGACAAGAATGTAAGTGCAGGGAAACTTCAACCTTGTCAGTTGAGTGTGCTTTTGAACAGAACAGGTGGCTGTAGAATAATCTTGTACAAACATGTATGTAATCAGTGGCATTAATAGTGCTTTATGTGTTGCAAAAATGTAGTGTGTTATAAAATGAATAAATGTGGCAGAAATAGGGCCAATGCTAATTGTGAGGAAACAAAGGGACTATGACTGCAGAGTGATGTTAGGTACAGGATAAAATGAAATTGTAACTTGTAACTATGCATTTTTGTGTGTGTTTGTGTCTGGGGCCCCTTCTAAAAACTTAGGTAGCTTCTGGGGAGTTCCCTTTTAAGACTTTCATAGAATTGTATGAACTATTTTAAATGTGTGTACAGTGGTACCTCACCTTACGAAATTAATTCGTTCCAGAAGTGGTTTCGTAACGTGAATTTTTCATAAGTTGAGTAGCTATTTCAATGGAAAAAGCCTGATTCGTTCCAAGGCCCCGTTCCAAGTTTTTTTTTATAGTGTAACTTTTTTTTTATAGTGTAACACTGTGTTCTGGGTTCTGATTGGCTAAGAGACTGTAGCCCCAGGACTAAACGTGGACTAAACCAGGTCTAAACAAGATCTATACCTGGACTGGACCAGGACTAAACCTGGATTAAACCAGGACTAGACCAGGTGGATTAAAGCGCCGCGTGCGGGTCTATTTCCTGGTTTCTCACGAGTCACAGCTGAGGCGAGCAGCGAGGAGGGGACCGCAGCGAGGAGGGGACCGCACGCAGTCCGAGCGCATGAACAAACACAGGTAAGAGCCGCGGTGGTTTAATCCTGGTTTAGACCTGGTTTAGACCTGGTTTAGACCTGGTTCAGACCTGGTTTAATCCTGTTTTAGAGGAGGCACGGTTTGAGCACGGGTCTCGTCCTCGCAGCCCCGCGCCTGGTCATGCTGCGCTATCACACACGTGTCCCCGCGCACACTTCTCCCCCCTCCCCCTCCCCGCTTCACTATCAATACATTTTGTTGAAAATCTATGAAAGTTTGAGTGTTTAAACAGAGACAAATGTGAGAAAAGTTTAAATCCAGTCTGAGAAAAGCGTATGTGTGTGGCTGAGCGCGCATTATTTGAATTTTTGAGATTTCGCGTTTCGTAACTTGAATTTTCTTTCGTATCTAGAGACCAAAATTTAACGTGAAGGCGTTTCGTAACTTGGAATTTTCGTTTGTTGGGTCTTTTGTAAGGTGAGGTACCACTGTATATGTTTTGTAAATAAATAAATGCATTTAATGTATTTTCAACTGAAAAATTTGGATTAGTCAAAATGACCAAAATGGGTTTAGGAAATAGCTGGCTTCTATACTACACTAGAAAATAGTAGCTTATACAACTTTATACACCATGTTCTAAATTATTATGCAAACTGTATCATAAAGGTAAAATGTTTTGATTTCCAGTGAAACTCATGGATAATAATAATAATAATAATGCATTTTATTTAAAAGCGCCTTTCAGAACACCCAAGGACACTGTACAAGGTTAAAATGAATAAAAAGCACAAACAATACAATAAAACATATAAAACAAGATAAAAACAAAATCCGAGTGGAGTGATTGGCTATGAGAGGTAGGACAGTCTGAACAGGTGGGTTTTGAGTCTGGATTTAAAGAGTGGGAGAGAGTCTATATTCCGGAGGTCAGGAGGGAGAGAGTTCCAGAGAGCTGAAGAGAGGAGGAAGAGCGGAGGGTGCGGGATGGAGTGGCGATGTGGATGAGGTCAGATATGTATGGTGGGGCTAGGTTGTGTAATGCTTTGAATATGGTAATGAGTATGTTGAAGTGAATTCACTGTTTTATGGGGAGCCAGTGGAGTTGTTGTAGTACGGGGGTGATGAGATGGATAGTGGGGGTCCGAGTGATGATCCGGGCTGCAGAGTTCTGTAGGAGCTGCAGTTTCTGAAGGGATTTGTTTGGATGGTATTATGTCTCAGGGCTCACCAGACACATGTGACAATTAGTTTGCCAGATAAGTCCAATTAAAGGAAAAACTAATTAAGAAGATCATTACATATTATTAAGCAGAGCACCATTTCCAAGCAATATGGGAAAGAAAAAGGATCTCTCTTGTGCCGAAAAGCATTAAATAGTTGAATATCATGGACAAGGTATGAAAACCTTCCATATTTCACGAAAACGGGATCATCGTACTATTAAGAGATTTATAGCTGATTTAGAGCACACACAGATTTGTGCAGATAAAGCTACAATGAGGAAGGTTTCTGCCAGACAAAAAGATCGGATTAAGAGAGCAGCTGCTAAAATGCAATTACAAAGCAGCAAACATGTATTTGACGGTGCAGGTGCCTCTGGAGTCCCGCGAACACCAAGGTGTAGGATCCTCCAGACGCTTGCAGTTATGCATAAACCTTCTATTCTGCCACCCGTAAACAAAGCTCATTTACAAACGGCTCTAGTGGGCCCAGAAATACATGAAGACTCATTTTCAAACACTCTTGTTCACTGATGAGTGCCGGGCAACTCTGGATGGTCCAGATGGATGGCGTGGTGGATGGTTGGTGGATGGCCAAGATGTCCCAAGAAGACTGCGACCGTCAGCAAGGAGGTGGCGGAGTCATGCTTTGGGCCAGAATCATGGGGAGAGAGCTGGTCGGCCCCGTTAGGGTCCCTGAAGGTGTGAAAATGATCTCTGTAAGTATGTGGAGTTTCTGACTGACCACCTTCTTCCATGGTACAAAAAGAAGAACCGTGCTTTCTGTAGCAAAATCATCTTCATGCATGACAGTGCTTCATCCATCTCATTCTGCAGGGAATACCTTTGCATCACTGGCTGCTATGGGCATAAAAGAAGAGAAACTCATGGTGTGGCCCCATGATCCTCCCCTGACCTCAACCCTACTGACAACTTCTGAAGCTCCTCAAGTGAAACATCTATGAGGGCGAGAGGCAGTTCTGGGAGGCTATTCTGACATCCTGCAAAGAAATTCACAAGCACAAACTCTCCACAAACTCACAAGTTCAATGGATGAAGAATTGTGAAGCTCCTGTCAAATAAGGGCTCCTATGTTCAAATATAACTTGCCCTGTTAAGATGTTTTCATTGAAATAGCTTTTGATTTCAGTAATATGCTAATGCTTCTCATCGGAAAATAAACAAATGACAATTTTCAGTTCTTTCAACATTAACATGGTTTGAAACTCTGTTGTGCATAATAATTTGGAACAGTGCATGTTAAGTTATCATTGGGTGGTTTGTTCAATAACATTTGAATTGTACTCTAAAGTCATCAACCTTTAGAGTACAATTTGAATGATGATTATTTAAATTGACAATTTGGCAAAATCAGAGAAAAAATATAATTTGCATAATAATTTGGAATGCAGTGTATTTTATAGCTTTATAGTAATATAGCTACTGTCAGTCTAGTAAGCATAAATGCAATAAATTTATCTATCAAGGTTCGTTCTATGTTGTGAGAGACTACAATAGAGATTATTATACACTGGTGTTATGGGTGTTCATAAGGCTAAGGTAATTTCTCCCCATTGTCCCCATAAAGAAATTTGTCTTCTGCATTTGACCCATCCTTCAATGCCACTGGGGCAACCTGTCACCTCCAGATCTTGAGTGCTTGATCAGGACTACCTCAGCTGTAAAATTGTACCTATTATGTATTGATTATGTTGATGGGAGAAACTGGAGGGCCCCAAAAAAAAACGTACCCAGATACAATGAGAAACGACAAGGAGAAACATGCAAACTCCATACAGACAGGCCCAGTGATCAAATTCAAAACTGTCTTGCTGCGAAATAAAAGTTTTCATTGTTTCATATGGTTAATGATTTTCAGCAGCATATTGCCAAAGCATATTCCTGGAAATAGCAATAATGTGTTTTCAAATTACAATAATGGTTTTGACTTGCTATGAAGGGAAAAAGAATTGAACAATATCAACTGAATCATTCACTAAAATTAGAAAGGACATTTTGATTATTCTTGAGTTAAAACCCACTCGGATGATCCAAAACAAACCAGACATGATTCCAATTACATCCAAAAGTCTTGGGATGATATCGTACACTAGCACTAATCTGTGTTCCTGTAAGTCTAAAAACTCAACCATGGAAAAACTGTACAAGCTTTGAGGGGAAAGCCACACATTCCACGCTAACATGCCATCGTATATCTGGCTCAGCACGGGCACAAGTTTCTAATCTTCAAAAGATGGTTTTATAAGTGCGTAATGAGCCTGACCACAATAGAAAAACAAATCATTTATTCTCCTCCCCTGGTGAGCAAAGTGGAACCATATGGAACCAAGCAGAGCCAGAGAAACCCAACATCTGGGAGAGAATAGTATTGTGGACCGCAGTTAACCGCTGTAACCTCAGACTGGCCCGGCATACACACTGAGTGGAAAAACAGGCCTGGATCAAACTCTCCGGAGTGTCTGGAGTTGCTTTTTTAGGATAATTGCTAATCAAAGGAAGATTTCTGGCAAAACACTGGGTCAATTCATAGCTGTAATTACAAGGAACTTACAAAACAACAACTAGACGAAGCCAGTTAATTTGTAAAGCAGTTTTAGACTTCTCAAATATGTATCTTCAACACGCACGCGTCTGCTAATATGTGGTCTTGGGGAAAGCTTGGTTTAAAAGATGCTGGCGAGTCTATAACGCATTTCAAAGGACAACAAAGAGTTGTTTTTATCAGACTGAACAGGCTGAGGTTAAGACCAATGCAGGACTATTTGTTTTAGCAAGGGATTTAACTTCCTACACTGAGCGCTCTCCCACAAACTCATTTAAAGTTGGAAAAAAAAACCCAAAACTGTTAACAAATATCAATGACTATGATTGATACCTATATAATCTATCCAAAAGAGAGCTTCACTACATGTTAGGAGTGCATACAGGAGGAACAACAAACACACTGGGAAGGTGGTGTGCATGTCCTGGAAGTCTAATCATGTATTTTACTGCTCAATAATGACAAGGTTCAGTGCGGAATATATATATTGTCCTTTGGGACATTAAGGGGCGGGGTTTCCTCCCCTGTGCCCAATCGCGTATAGCCAGAAGGACTGAAGCCATGCTAATGTATTCCTCAGTGGTCCTTAGGGGAGCCAGTGGAGATGCAGCCCCTCTCAGCAGTGGGCACAGTGTCTGCGGGCAGTGTCCCTGGAGACCTGGGCCCTGTGGACATGTGTGAGTGTAATAATCCACTGTCAGCTGTCTGGCCACGCTGGCTCCGGCCAGCTGCTCACAGCACTGAGCATGACTTGACATATGACATAATCCATGGTAAGGTGGGTTCAAGCTGAAATGGTGGCAGGATGCCAGGCGCTGTCCTTCAGTGGTCTTTACTGATGTTGACTATAATGGTGTGCAGAGAGCCAGGCTCAGTCCTGGGAGAGAGATTTCTCCTCATTACTGCAGCCCTAGGAGGGAGCTGCTGGCATGTCAACATGAAGCCTACCACGAGGCAGAGTGCTGGTGTTAGTCAGATACACTAGAATAATGTAAAATGAAATGACTGCTGGGAGCCTATGAGACACCCAAGGAAACACTTTATCTTCTTCATTAAAACCAGTTTACTGACTGAGTGAAGAGAAAAAAAAATCCATTTTCTATGGAAGTCTCCAGAACAGACGGAACCAAATTAATTGCACCATTAGGCCCCCAATAGACAATACTATAGTGGTTTTCTTTCACAGAAGTGTGGGTGTGTGTATGTATGAACTACACATTTCTCTTTAAAGACAATAAAGGAACCATTTTTCTATGAAAACAAACTACTTTAATGGGCAATAAAACAGGTGAGAGATTGCATAACTCCATAGATACTTACTGTCTTTTGTCTGACAGCGGGTACGGTAGTCCACAAAAAAAAATGCAACATAATCTGTGCTTTTTGTTTCCTGTTTCACATTATGTTAATTTAAAAGAGGCTCTTGGACTGAGAGCTGTCTGGCCACTGAATCCCTGCACATTTCACATTAAATAATTATAGCTCTTTGCCGTTGGCAAGTAATTAATGGGCTCTCATCTGGCGACTAATTGCTTCTAATATACAGTATCTCAGAAGACATGTACATGTGTATTATGTGTATATGTGTACAGTATATGTGTACATGTGCATACTGTCTGTGTGAGGTTATGTTGCTCTTCACAGCTGTTTGCCCACTACAGAATAACTTGTTCAGCACTTTGATTGACAAAGATAGTGACTTCCTCTGGACTCTTCGCAGAGGTCAAAGGTTATCTGTCCCTTCAGCACTTAGTCCAATTGTTACCATTACATTAGAGGACTGTGTGTATACTGAATAGTTCTGGCTGTTGTTCTTTGGGATGTTAGCTTTTGCTGGGAATACACTGAGAGCAGTATTCCTCTGAGTCCAGGCTGCTCAGCTGCTCTGTGTGTGGCTTTCACCTCTGGGCCACATAAAGCCACAGCAGGATTATGTTGATCGATAGAGGAGAGGGACTGGAGCTTATTGCTCTGGTTCCACACGTGACAAACACAACTCCCCTTTGTCTGCACTGATTGTTGGAGAGCCACAGTCCCACTGCTCTAAGCTCTGTGAGCCATGAGCTCCCAGCATGAGCCGCAGAACAGTGCAGAGTGAGGGGGTTTAAAGAGGGCAGGCAGTCTGAGGGTGTAGGGAGCTGGCGGAGGACCTGCTGGGCAGCCGCAGAGAGCTGCTCCAGGCTATTAGGACAGGTCCCCAGGACACAGGCTGCTGTGGAGAGGCCTGCAGAGAGGAGCTCAGCTGGAGATTCACTTCTCCTCAGCTCCTGCAGCAGACACATAAATGTACCCTCTGAGATGAATGTGCACACTCAAACAGGCCTGACAGAGACATGTCATGTAGCTGTAGACTCTCTTCTGCCTCCCAGTAGTTCAACACTTTGGACAACACTTTAACATTTCTTTGAGAGCATTGTTTGTGATTTACAGCAAGCAGCAACAACAGAAATAGAAAACAGACTTGTATAGATTTTTACCATGAGTGTGCGTCAGAACTTTTTCCTAGTTGTGAAAATTAATACAACTGTAAAGTGACTTCGATTTGAACCCTACTGTCGCTTGTTTTGCCAGCCTTTTTCATAAGCAACCCCACTGGCAGCATACACTCTAAAGCCTTTGGAGAATCATAAAAGATGCCATTATAATGGATTTGGACCTCAGATTTTTCCTTCTGTTGAAGCCAGGCTGGAGGGAATACCACTGCTATGAAAATGCTCTACTGTTTTGCACTGAGCCACTTTCTCTGAGCTGTAGTGCTTTAGGAACAAAATGGCGGCCTGCTTCTTGCTCCTCGGGCTGCATGGTGTGTACCTCTGGATCCTCCCATGGCTCAGTGCGCTTCTTTAATGAGTAGCTGGAAATGACAGCTTTAATCACTGCCTGTGGCCACAGCGATGGGCCCCATAATGATAGAAAAGAACAGAGTCCCATTTGCATCAATCAGCGCTAAATCACTTTTTATGATAATGCAGTGGAGAGGGTGGAGAGACTACCCAGATGACTCCAGCATGAGGAGGATGAAGCTCCCCTCTCCCCTGCTATGTCGCCATGGAGATTTTAAAATGGTACATGCCTTACATTTACAGTAAGATAAGCGAAACTAGAGAATTCAAATATAAAGCTAAAATATTTCAAATAATCAGTCTCACATACTAAGGATTTCAGTGACGATAAATTGCTTTTATTAAGATAATTAATTTACACTGACCTATATAAAAAAGCCGGTGTTTAAAGGGGCTATATCTATATGTAAGTAAAATTTATCTTGCCCTAAAGGCTACAGATATTTTGCAAAAACAGCACTCATATGCTCAAAATAAGATCACCGTGAAACTGGTGCGAGACTAACATGTCTGCATCTAATTTTAAGAATCAGTAAGTAGGACTGGTGCACCATTAGCATGCTAGTTGTTGTTAGCATTACAGTGACAGCAAACTCCACTCTGGACAAAAAATAATTAGGATGCTGGGAATGAGTGAGGAAAGTGAAAGTAAAAACCTGGCACAGCACCTTTAAACTTTGTATATTTAGTGCTATTAACCTGTCCAATTCAATTACAAATAACTTGAATACTTTATGTAACGCAAGTGTATGATTCTACTAAAACATTTAATAGTGTTAAATTAAATTATAAGAAACAAAATTTCACCTAAAAGCCAATTAGTCTCTAGTTGGACAATGTGAAGTTCAATACTAAGTTCATCCTATAGGTACATGTATCCAGGTGGCTGTAGACTTAAAACAGCTAATCAAGCTAAGGGAATTATTGGTATTGGTATTTGAAAGTACTGACTGTAATACAGAACTGCAATTGTTACTTAAGATAAAGTATTAAAATCAGTTAAAGTGGAAAATGTGGCCAATTATCGAGCTGAACTAATTCCATCTATTGGATCATGTGAATCTGAGTAAGCTAAGTCCCAGGGCTTAAGGACTGCTTAGCCCTGTGCCGGGGTTTCCCATTGCACTGTCCTCATCTCAAGTTCACAGCCACAATCTGTACAGTGAAGATCTGCAGAGAAAATGACATCTTTAACACAAATATTAAGAGATGGATCTTTTTCACCATGTTATGGAATGGATCATAATGAAAATATAATATCACGATTATTACATAGTTCTTTAGTTACTTACTCAGAATAAGTTGTTATAGTTAGGGCCTGGGAGTATTTTAGACATTTGTTTATGAAGTGTAATTAATTGTATAAGCTGACAGCTCCCAGATTGTGCTGAACAGAAACACAGTGCAAAAACTGACAGGCGACTTCCCTCCAGGAGCCCACAGGAGCCCCAGTGCACTTGAGTCTTCCACAGACTTGAGTAATTTGTAAAATAAGCGTCACTATCTTGTTCATTTAGTCAACAAGCTATCTACAGCTTAATTACAACTGATGTGACATTCTGCGTCTCCATAATGAATGCACAAGTGAGCTGATTAAATGCAATCAATTCAATTGTTAACACAGCGGGGGCAGAACAAAGATCAACTGTAGGAGTATAATGAATGCAATCACATGACATAACCTCTTATTTGCATATTGACACTAAAACACAAAAAGCACACGCTACCTGATTAAATCATATTTGTATTGAATATACTGTATGTCACAAGGTGTTCCTTTGCTTTATAACTGAGTACATCAAGACCTGTGCACCCAGCTAAAAAGTTTGAGCTGCTCCACATCTGTCAACCATAACCACTAGCACTATTTACATAGCAAAGCATAGACTTACCCCGATGGAACTTTCTCCTTTCTAAATAAATGTAGACAAGTGGTTTAAAATGTGAAAGGATCCAGGGTAAAAATGAAGCAAATGTACTCCTCTTGAAAAAAGCAAAAAATAATTTAAGTGTCCGTGGGGGCTTAAATAATGCTGAAAATGTTGCCAGTGTCTGGCAGTTTAAAACAGCAGAACAAAACATACCAATTTGTGTGAAAAAGCAACGGTGACAAGCACAGAATCCTGTGCAGCTCACAGACAGCCATGACAATGGCCCTTCAGGCTAGAGCCGGCTTCCTCCTCTCTCTCCACTTTCTCTGCTCCTCTCGTCTCCACTCTCTCTTCTACTTTATCTATCCTCTCTCTCTCCACCTTGTCTCTCTTCTCTCTCTCTCTTCTTTGTCTATCTAGCTACTCCTAGCTTCTCCTCTCCTCTTTCTCTCTCTTCTCCTCTCCTCCTCTCTCTTCTCCTCTCTCTCTTTTCCTCTCCTTCTCTTTCACTTCTTTCTCTCTTCTGTCTCTTTCCTCCTCTCTGCTGCAGATGGCTCCCAGTGCAGGGAAGGGCACGACGGCTCTCTCTAATCCCTCGCCACACAGACGGAAAAGCTTGTTAGAGCACTTGCTGATCACCACAAAAAGTCAAACCAGAGCCATGGAAAGGTCACAGGAATTAGGCTACGCTCAGACTCCAAAGGCCTGCCTAATGCCCCTGATAAGCCCCTTTGAAACTCAACCTGTTCTGGCTGTGCCTTGGGCTCAGCCTCCACTGGCTCTGTAAGCCTGCACTAAAGCAGAATGGAACTCATTTACACCGAGGACACACACTCACAACTGCACACAGAGAGCAGAGTGCTGCTTTTCCCCACCACTAGACTAGAACAATCGACTCAGGAATCAATGGCTCCAGCTACTACCAAAGGATTGAGGCTGCCCAGACAAAGCATATGGGTTTAAGAGGATGCTCTGAGGCAGAAGTGGGTCTGACTTTTCGACTACAGATGAAAAATGAATCACATTTTTTTTTTCCTTGAACTGAATTGTTAGTCTTTGTCAACTAAAGATATGTCCAGCCGATTAATTAGTTGACTAAAAAGGGGGCACGGAAAAAGCTCTCAAAACGATTATGTATTTGACCCAAGCTACACTCAATACCCAAAAATATCACTGACAATTATACAGTGACATGTCTAATCTTGATTACAATGTGATTAATGTCCCAGCTCTACTTTGGACTTTTTGACACATATAAAAAAATACAGAGAAAACAGGTGTGAATAATATATAGTTCAGTTTCATTCGTTCATTTCTACCATGCTGTTGTGATCAAATCTATATTCAAATGCCTATAAGTTCTCACAACCCAATATTCTTTGCCTTTGTGCTTTAAAAAACATTCACAAAATCAATATAAAAGATGAAAAGGAAACACTTTGAAGGGCCAGCACTTATAATCACAGACATATTCTCTGACTTTAAAGATATTGGAATGTTTTGAGCTGAACTGAACCAAAGAGATGTGTTGTGTAGGTTAGACCTGACTAGACTATGAATCCAGGTCAGCAACCTTTTAACTCATTGAGTGCCGGAGACGTTGATTGACGTCAATGGCGTTTTTCAGCGGGAGTCGCTAGGATACAACCTGGAGCAACTTTTAAGGTGTAATTCATACCTCCAACCTGTAGGTATCTTTTGTATTATTATCTGCTGATCGGAGACCGGAAGAGAGAAAGAGATTAGCGCGTGAAGTGTGTATTGGCGAGAGAAGCAAGATGGCGAGTAGAGGGAATGCGGAAAAAATGACTATTGATCAGTGCCTCCGGAGCGGTGTGAGCGGTCTTGGGACCCAGGATCCCGGATCAGAGGATCGCGGAGACACGCCGGATTAGGCAGGCATGTCAGGGCAGAGATCTGGTGAAAGAAGGTGAAAGAAGAGAGTCTACACTTTATTTTGATGTGTGCCATGTTTATATAGTCAAAGAACTCAGTATTCTGTGGGTCTTGTAAAATCAGTGAAAATGCTCTAAAAGCTCGGGCACTCTGGGGGTTTCTATTCTGAAAACAGACCGGCACTCAGTGAGTTTTAACTAATATATAGGTACCTTCAGTATTTTAAAGTGGCACTATATAACTTTTCTGTTGGGTGAAGGGGTAGGTGGTGTCTATGGAGATGCTATATGTTCCACGATATGGCATTAAAGACATGCCTTTATTAGTCCCACAGTGGGGAAATTTAAGTGTTGCAATGCACAGATCAAGAACAGCAGGAAAATGTAGCATGCAATAAAACAGGATAATAATGGCTTAAAATAATTTAGAAATAGACCTAAAAATAGACTGATCTTGTATTCACTCAATTACAGTGATTGATTGCACTCTTTAAAATACCTTGAAAAACTAAACAAAAACATCCTACCTGTGAGTGGGTTCGCCTCTCCACAGGTCTGAACTGTAACTCCCCTACTTATGTCACTGAAGATACAGTGGCATGAAAAAGTATCTGACGCTTTTGGAATTTCTCACATTTCTGCATAAAATCACCATCAAATGTGATCTGATCTGTTTCAAAATCACATAGATCACATAGAACAGTGTCTGCTGTAACTAAAACCACCCAAACATCAGTGGATCAATCTTGAACCATTCCTCTTTACAAAACTGTGGCAGTTTTTATAGAGGAAAGGTCCAAGATTGATCCTGATCGATGGGCCAGACTGATCTGCAACTACAGGAAACGTCTGGTTGAAGTTACTGCTGCCAAAGGAGGGGGGGCAGACCAGCTATTAAATGTGATGGTTCAGTTACTTATTCCTCCCCCTTCTGTCATTGTTTGCATGTTATCCTCATGAAAAATATGAAAACCTATAAATGTCTGGGTGTTTTTAGTTAAAGCAGACACTTTTTTTTTCATCTGTGTGATTTTGAAAAAGATCAGATCACATTTGATGGCGATTTTATGCAGAAATTTGAGAAATTCCAAAAGCTTCAGTTTTTCTTGCCACTGTAGATGTTTATTGTAGACCAAGTGATAACATCTCCATGGAGACAAGCAGGTGTCTGACCCTCCAACAGAAAAGTTACATTGTTTACCTTTACTTGCTTCTATACTGTATACACAAACAAAACACATCCTTGCCTTGTCATTCCAGTCCAACATTACCCATAGATTTTGGTTGCGTCACATGTTAATCACACCCTTTAAGCCCCACATTTAGCCTAAGTGTGGCCACTAAACAGAAGTTCTTGTAGCTAAAGCTAATAATCTTTGCTCCATTGTGTGACGTGTAAGAAGCATCTCTCAGCTCTGGGCTCCTGTCTGTAGTAGAATGCGTTGTGTGTTTTGTCTACAACCTCTCTTGTTTTGACAGACACAATAAAACTGCATTGTGTACACTCATGTCTTGAACAAATACCTTCAATTTATTCCTGAACAAATACAACAAATACAACCAGAGCAAATTTCACCAATTCACCTGAACATTTATGACTTTTTCCATGGAGGATAAGAGGAAGTATCCATAGTTAAGGAGAGAACATGCATACAGGAGCAACATTTGTAACAGGAAAACACATTGGCACGACATATCCATAGTGTATATTTTGTAATATACAACTAGACAATATTGGTAAATGGTAAATGATGGCTGATAAGCTCTGCCGATGTTTTGGGGCTGATTTTCTTCCTCACAAATTCTATTATTCAACTTCACTACAAACACCCATGTCAAATTTTGAGTTAAAATGTTTAAATAAAGCTTTATATGTACTTTTTAGGAAGCAGGTAAGGCAAAACAAAATATTGGCCTGTGTTGGAGATTTAAGATTGATAGCACATACACTAAAAAGGTTGAATATCGGCCCGGTATATCGGTCTACAACAGTACTCTAGAGGACATAACACTACTACTTAAAAGAAGAGAAAGGAAATGGAGGATGTGTAGCAAACTGAACCAACGCCAGAACATGGATTGGTTGCTATTTACTGTTTAAGAATGCACTGAATGTACGCAGCATTCTGGGCCATGCATACAGTACAGTGATGGCATAGTATTAGGGTGGAAATGGAACGCTAACTGCAACCTGTTTCCATATTATTACCAACCATATATTATTACTATTTACTAACCAGCCTGATCATTTACATTCTTTCCGATATGTGCACTATCACAGACTTTGACTTGTTTAAATCTAGGCTCAAAACATATCTATTCAAACAGTCATGCAGAGGCACATGCACAATTTATTTTATTTCATTGTTTAATCTTCTTCATGTTTTTATATTGTGTTGGTTTATTGGAAAGTACTTTGGTCACCTTGTGTGTTGTAAAAGGCTCTATAAATAAAGTTTGATTGATTGGTCTGGAGGAGGGCTTTTATCAGTTTTTTCTCCACAGTATGGAACGAATCTCCATGGAGTATTGTATTACGTATATAGTAGATTTTAAAGGAATAGAATCATTTAGAATCCTTTATAGGCATTACTGATTTTCCATAGAGACTGTGTAACTTACAGTGTGCTACTATAATGTGCTACTCTAGTCTGTGTGGCTTTGAACAGTAGTTGATCTTAACCCCAAGTGCTGCTCGAAGCTGCCCTTCTGTCTTCTCTGCGCTGGAAATGGCTTGCAGTTAAAGCATTTACACAGCATCGCTAAGTGCCGCCACAGTTTGCCACCATGCAAATGAAGTGACAGGAGCGGCAGCCTCTTCAGCACGCTAGAGCTGCTCGCGTAGGATGGAGAGACAAAAGCGTGGAGAGATGATAACATTTCAGAGAGGAGAGGGTGAGGAGTACGGAGGCAAAGGTGAGAAAGAATCATAAGAGGAGATACACAAGGCCTAGAGGTCTGTTTTGTACACCTCTATTCATTTACATAGTCTCTCTATCAAAAAGACACTGGAGGTGTCAAGTAAAGTAACAGCATATCCACAGTTTGGTGATTTGACAACCACTACAATGGCTGATATAATAGATATACAGACAGACACTTGACAAACTGACTCTGTCTTTTTAATAATATATTCAATACTTTGCTCTAAATTGCTCCCAAACGAGCACCACACATTAGCTGATCAGCATTATTGAGATCATGGGGTATAGTTTAATAGTTTTATCAAATCAAATCAAACAATATTTATAAAGCGCTTTTCATACAAAAATGTAGCACAAAGCTCCTTTATGTACCTTTGTTTGTCAGGAGCTGGTGAAAACAGTGTAGCTTACATGCCACGTGCACCTCCAGTAGAATGGTGCCACTTATTGTGGCAGAGGTTTAGCGCACACTCCCCCACATGAATAGACAAATGCTTTAGGTGTTTGTGCCAACCTGGAGCCTAAATATGTGCTCACAGTGTGGGAGCAAGCTGCTCTCTGGTCACTGCGCCAACAGGTGCAGCTCTGCTCAGCCAAAACCAGGTGGAACCTACAATGGTGTTTAGATAGATGAACAGAATGTGAAGCCGTTCTGATAATGGGGCAGTTTACCGGGGCACTGGGGGCAAAAGCCTATGGCCAAGAGGCTGAGAGAGGTGAGCCAAGTGGTGATCACATGGACCCTGTATAACACAATCCTTTGTGTTACACAGGAGCAGACTGGTACAATGGCACAGCATTCTGTTGTGTCTGTATATGTGCAGCAGTGTGTTTACAGTGCACAGGAGTGTGTGTGTGGGGGCGGCTCAGCGGATGGCAGCAGGCCTAGGCCAGGGCCTCTCTCAAATGCTCCTCATTAACAGCTCATAATGACTGGCACTGTCCTGCAATGGCCCTGGCGCACTCTCATTAGCAGCTGGCAGAGAGGTGCGCTGACGAGTGGACGCTGGCACTAGAAAAGTGAGAGCGAGGAAGAGAGAGGAAGAGAGAGGAAGAGAGAAGAAGAGAGAGAGAGTAGTGCGAGAGGGTGGCACGAGAGGGGCACATTCTCCTCTCTGTAGATTTAATTAAAACTGTGCTGAGCAGATGGGAAGACGCAGAGAGCTCCAACAGGAGACAGATCATCTGTTTGGGCTTCAGCCTGCCTTAGCCACCTCCCTCTATCTCTCAGCTCAGCTTTTATTTGGGGGATTTTTGGAACACTGTGTGTCCCCATGCAAAGCTTCTACATTGGCTGTGTATCAACACACTAGAAATCTATGCTTTTTGAAGTAGCACAGGCCCACAGTTTGCCCTGTATAATTATGGGCTGGTGTAGGCTCCATCAGCTGCATTGCTCTTGAATGTTGTGATGGAGAGCGCCTAAGATCTTATTAAAAGGTAATCCAGGCAATCCCTGGATAAAATAAAGGCACTATTTGTTTAAAATAGAAACCACGAACCACAGATTGAGGTGGACAGGGGCAGAGCAAGGCGAAGGTCGTCCTGGAGGAGGGCAGGAGATCAGAAAAGGATCAGGTTTGCCTGTGGCTCTTTTCTCCGCTCTCCCTGAAGAAGTCTCTTTTCATTCAAATGTAATCATCACACTGCAGTAATATGACCTTCATGGCTGCATGTTAAAAGGAGCAAAAGCAAAGCTGCTGCAGTCCCTGTGGCCATTCCACAGAACACAAAGGGATCAGAGACAGACCAATACCACCAAATAGAAAGTGAGGCACAATACCAGCCTTTACTCAACAGAAGTAGAAACTCTAATACCAGAACATAGTGTTAAATACCACAGCAGTTATGGAGCTCTCTCTGTTGGGTCACATAACCAGCATTAGTCATGAGAGGGAACATGCCATCCACCTGGTCCAACAATGTGCCTACTTGAGTATTTTCTGCTCAGATCTTTCCGCCTAAGATCAATTCCTTGCTACATTAATCTCATTATCCTTTGAACCTTTTCACTGTTAACGCCAAATACAATTTGTATTCTGAGCCCAGGCAACGGCTCTAAACTGATTAGAACAATTTTAACCGTGGCCGTCCCCGATATTGTTGAGTGTGAATGGGCCATCTCGCGGTGAATGGGCTCCTCATATGCCTTCTGAGTTTCATGCCACAATGTTGCATCTGCTTTGCAAGGGATAAATTAAGCGTGTGAAAGTCTAAGCAAAGCCCTCATTTTCCAGTTAATCAAATCTCCCCCTAATCAAATTAGCGCACATAATTCCTCTGGATGCATGGTACAAAAACAGCATTATCCCCTTCTTCTGAGCTGAAAGGCAGCAAATCCATGTGGTGCCACTCTCTCCTCTGCATGAGCAGCCCTCAATGGTAGAGGAGAGAGGGGGCACAGGGGGGCACGGCCTGGGGGAGGGACCCTCTTCCCAGTGGCCTGAAAGAGAAAGGCAGGGCCAGGCTAAACTTTGGCAGCGTTTAAGTTCCCAGCTCATTAAAACGCCTGGCTCGGTGGCCACCTCCAGGGAGCACTGGAGCATTGGCTAATGAGCTACTTGTTTAATTTTCTTTCAAAGGCCTGGACATCTGTGAGACCCCCATCCAACAACACTCTCCCCTGCCCCGCTCCCACTCTGCCCCCAACCCTCACCCCACCTCCTCACCTCACCCCACACAAAGACTATCTATCAATAGGCAGCAGGGCTCTATGTGTTTGATGAAGTGTCTCTCATTGAATAAAGCAGATAATACATTTGGAGGGGAGGCAGAACAATCGCTATTAACTCAGATCTCCCCCTCTGAACCAGTCAAAGCCCATCATGAAAATTCAATAGTGGTCAGGCTAAATGGATAAATGTCCACAGTCACCATAACATTCTAATTGATTTCCCTTCATGAGATAATTCACTCTTCTCAACAGTGGTCCTTGCTGGTCCTTCTCACCCCCATCACACATACCTCATGGAAAGCATTGTACAGAACCGTCTATTTGAGCAGTGCCAGGTAGATTGGTCCATTCTAATCAA
Organism: Paratrypauchen microcephalus; assembly: GCA_036785185.1. Lineage (NCBI taxonomy): Eukaryota > Metazoa > Chordata > Actinopteri > Gobiiformes > Gobiidae > Paratrypauchen > Paratrypauchen microcephalus. Next base: position 9,518,331 of record JAVJIX010000007.1, on the reverse strand, counting down.
GTGGCAAATCTCTAGTCTATTTGCTCTGACCTCCCAACCTCCATACGCAGCCCTTTAAACAGTTCCATCTCGCTCTATGCACTCCCCACATACCTCCAAGACATTAAAAGGCACCTTGTTCCCCATCACATGCAGTAATTGGAATTCAAAGCAGCAAGCGACGTGTCTTTCTTCGTTGGTCACTTCCACTTATTGTATAAAGTGTCTCGATTCTTTCATTATGGAAGCTGTCTGACTCATATTTGCACCTTGATGCCCTCTTAATGTCTTGGACCACGAACAGAATACTAATGGTGGGCTTGTCTTCAGCTACCTCTTCTAAAGATGGGCTTGTACTGTGCAATTTTGTTCAATTTCGAGACATTCTAAATAATTCCAAAACTCAAACTGTGTGATTGAATCTCATATGACGCTCATGACAAGAGCGTGCGCAGTTTATGGATTGATGTTATGTGACCCTGCTCTTTTCATACACGCATGTTTAAATACGGCTTAAATTTGTGTCAAAAGGGCTCCGGAAATTGTGTAAGCTCATCTTAAGCAAGACTAGATCAGGAATAGGAATAGAAAAAAATCACAGCTTTAGAGACATCAATGTGAAACTTGCTCAGTAGTTTACTTACATAAATGTAAAAAAGTATTACAATTAGATAAAGTTTTCATATATAAATAAGGCATTTTATGTATAAAATGGCCAAAATTGCACATATTTGGGATATATGAATCAGAAAAATTGATAGTGGGATGATTTTAGATCTGATGTAATATCAGTTTTTGAGTAAACTAAATCAAATTTGCCTCAATTTTGGAGTAATTTTGGAGGCTTGGCATTAGATACAATCCATCAAAATCTTGTAACGTATACAACATACAATAATACAACATCTTTAGGTACAGACTGTATAATGTTGTTGTTTCCACCTGAAAACTTGTATGTTTAGAGAGCAAAATGAACAAAAAACAAAACAAAAATTAAAAAAAGATGAGTCTAGTGTTAGAGGGAGGTGAGAAAGGACTGTGGAAGATGAAGCAAACATGTCGTCAACTCAACGTGAGCCAGTTAAGAGGTTGTATGAAATCATTTGTCAATTTGCACAATGTAAACAGACCGTAACAATGTGCGCTGGGGTCATGGGGTCAAACTAATGGCGCATGCATCAGCTGGCGCGTGGTTATTGTTCATCTGAGCCTGTCAAAGCAATAGGGAGCGGAGTGAGGGGAACACAGCAAAGGCCTTAGGGGTTGATCTGAACTAAAAGACTATTATTAGAATGAGACCAGAACACACCATCTGGGTTGTGTAATGAGCCTTTACCACAGTGTTTTAAAGAGCCTCCAGTTAATTTCCTGAAACAATATGCTTAGAGAAAGAGAAAGCCCAGAGCGTTAATAAAAGGAGGCGTTTATTAAAAGACGCAATATCGACCAACAATCACATCGCATTCACTTTAGTTACAGCTAGCGAAGGAGCCCTGCAGCATTTGGTCTGCTAGATTTGTAATGACCCAATACTATCCACAATAAATGTACAGTTTCTTAGTTTGTGTGATATGTTTTACGTCAGATGCCCTCCCAGGAACCATTCATTTATAATGGAAATGTCAGGGAACTGCTTGTAATTCCCTGTTGCTAAATTAACCATTTTATAGAATGATGTAACATGTCGCTCATTAGAAAGAAGATAGAAGAAGTTTGAATGGATAAGATAATGTAGTTAACATTAAAGGTGCACTGCGTAACTTTTCTAGTGGAAGGTCCATCAACTGCTTGTCTCCATGCAGATGTTATTACCTACAATGTTTCATGCATTTATTCATTAATGTGTTTTTTTTATTGCTCAAAAATACATATTTGACCTGTAATGTAGCCTGGTTGTGTCCCTTGAGCATTCTAGACATAACAATATCTCCATGAAGACAAGCAGATGGCGGATCCTCCACTAGAAAAGTTACACAGCGCACCTTTAAGATTTGATCCTATTAATGCTTTTTTGCGAGTCTCTGTTCATTGGCAAAAAGACAAATTATTTTGACATCTTGTTTTGGCTACAGTCCATAATTGTTAGTCCCAAGCATACAAAAATGGGGGGTGAATATATGACGGACTGGGTTACGATGATCTTTAGCCCCGAGTTTGACCAGGCAGGCTCTGACCATGTGTCCGGCCTACAGCAGGGTGCAGCAGTAGCAAGCAGTCGAGTGGGAGGGTGGAGGCGGAGGTCAGGGCTATGGGTGAGCCTCACAGGGCAAGGGTAAGGGCTGGAGTGATCCGTCTTTCTTTTGACAGCCTGCAGCTATCATGTAGTTTAAGCACTGACAAATCTGGAATTAAACCTCAGGACAGATTTTGCTAAGGTTTTTGCATACTGGACAAAAAGCAAATGTTGACCCTAAATACATTAATTATGTTATCTTTCTCTGTTCAATTATTATTATTTTTTTGAGCCAAATATAACACTTTTTGCTGATCTTGTTTAAGGTTGCATAATACATTACAATTCATTCAAAATCACAATTTGAGTTTGAGTTTTGGTTTTAAAATGCATTTCTTATTTTCTTATTTTGATTCTTATTTTGCCAGTTCATATTTCAGCCTTCTCTCAAATGTTATTGCTCCTAGACATGTTCTGACTTTGAATGGACTCATACATTTTACACATCAGCTAATGTGATCGCAATACTTGTAAGAAAAATGGCAAATTCCAAAATGGTGCAGCCCTAATGTCATTCTAAAACGCTTTCCATGACCATGAAGTATAAGAGAAAGGATTATTTTCAAATGTGTTGTCAAAATGTGCACAGTATATGTCAATGCTGACGTTTTACCTTGTCATTTTGAAGGCTCATCCACCCTCACACACACAAAAAAAAAAAAGAAAATGCAACTTTTACAAAACTGTCTAAAACCTGAGCACCTATCTGTCACTTATTTTGAAAAATCTGCCAGTCATATCCACACCTTACTGTCTACAACACTGACACTACAGGAGTCCATCCCACATTTAACTAGAGTAGCCTTTAGCCAAAACATCACCTAGGGCTAACCGTGACAGACTAAACCAGACTATCTTGGTCTGATAGGTGGAGAAAGTCAAGATTTAGAGATAGAGCGATCTTCCTCCTGGGCGTTTGACCTAGCGAGGAGTGGGGTTAAGTCTTGCCTTGGTGGAGTGAGATTTGGTAGTTTCTCTTGAGAATTTCTGTGGACATGATGTGAGCAATGATGCATGGTACAGCCAGCGGCACGTCCGTAAAATATGGACTTAAAGGAACTGTATCTTTTTAAATTTTTGTTTGTTTATTTCATTCATAAAGTATTAAAGACATCAACAGTGTGATAACATGACAAGAATTGAATGAAAGGGAGCAGAAAGAAGAGTAATCTTATGTTATCTTCCCCCTCTTCCCTTTTCCAGACAATACATTAACAACGATACTGACTATAAAATGTATGCTATGTATGTAGCCTGGGCTCTTACTGTTTAAATAAGTTACTACAATCACAACTGAACCTGGGTTGCCAGAGTCTAAACCTGAAGATAGAGGACACACTGAATTAATGGCTCCATGGGCTGGTGTTTAGACAGTGAGGATTCAGATCAAAGAGTTATTTTTTAGGTTTAAACCAAGTAGATTTCAGCATTGGAACTGGTAAACCAAATGAAGCTCATTCTAGTTACTGATTGGATAAACATTTAGAGAACCAAAATACCAATTAAATTGCCTGGAAGAATCCATGACTCATCGCTGTACCAGCGAGTGAGTCTGGTAACGCTTGATCCACAGAATGCGCTGCGGTTGCGCGTAGACAGACAGCTAAGTGAACCAATCAGAGATTGCGCCATCTTGATTCAAAACTGAGGCGGAACTTCCGCTGCCTAAGAGTGACTTTGCGGGCAAAGGCGGGTGCACTGACGTCACCATCTTTGAACGAATCAGAGTCGGTTTGGAACCGGAGGAGCGAGAGTGGATGGAGAGTGTCCAAATGGTATCGCGGTGTATAGGAAATACAGAGAGATATCATTTGGCTGGCCAGGTAACCAATTAAATGTGCCATCATGCCCAATGTTTTTGTAATTAAGAATAAATCAGCATTAGAACTGTAACCAGTAAAAGCTATATTTGATTTGAACATGTCTACCTTGTCTCTGGGGACACTCATAGGTCAAGTTTACACAATTTAAAATCAAAAATCTTGCATACAGTTCCATTAACAACTTTTAGGTTATTGTAAAATGCATTCAAGTGAGACTGGAAATTATAACTTGACAACATAGAAGCCTGGAAGCTAACTCTTACTAACCGCATATTTAATTACCATGACTCCAAGCTACTAATCAAATCACCTCTAACATGTCATATCATATTTGTCTTTTTGCACAGCGAGTGACAGGCTCAACAATCAAATTAAGTTCCCCTCAGCAAGCCCACAAGTGTAATTACACACTAAGTAGGAACAAATCATCACAGGCATGCCGTCATATAGTCAAAGGGAGCGAATTAGAAAGACACAAAGAAACAGGCTGTCACTTTCAATTAGCAATTTCATTATAACAATTCTCTTTTTAACAAATGGGTTTATAATTAAAACTGCACAGAAGTATATAGGCGTGGTTTCTATTATGGCTAATAACTGACATTCTTCTTTGTGTAGCATCTGTCATTTCACATTAAGTACCTGCTTGGCGCCAATTGAAAACCGCCTGCTTTGGCATAAACGTTCAGGGTTTCAAAATATTAATACGGGAGACTATGGTGGTCCCCAACAGTGACCCCAATTTCTACAACCGTAATCTAAAAACAAGCTGAACAAAAAAGGTAAAAGATATTGTACTTCAATCAGTCCTAACCGTAGACTGTATAAAGAAGTGAACTAAGCGAGCGTCACCCATAGTATAAGACCCCAGTCAAATTAAGCTCATGAGGCTCGTAGTTATAGGAGCGAATTTGTAGACTACTTCCATATTAGGAATAGGAATTCATTTACAGATAAAATTGCTAAATAAAAACACCAGAATCATCAAGAATGGTTTCATATGAACATTTTAAGACCAAAATGACAGAGAGAGGGGTAACAATTTTTCAAAGTCAATTAGAGCCAGAGTCGATGGAGCCGGAAGGGCCCCACTGCTAACTGCTCCAATAAAAGTACTTCATAAAATTATAGATTGCCTGTACCACCATGGTCTTTATAGAAACCTGTGGGAGACACTATTCAAGCTAAGCTAACGTGTGTGTGAGGACTAGATGAAGTAGTGTGGTCAGGTTGGTAATGGGTTTAGTACACTCATGCCCTCTCTGGACCTGATTAGAGGTTCATAGGTTCACTGGCCACTCACCTGGAGAATTTGCCATCTGTAAAGAATAGGTGTCAGGCTGTTGTTGTTTTTTTAAATTTTTAAACCATGGCATAATGGCATCCCTTCATCATTAGCTTACTCAGAATTGTGTATTCCAGTATCATCCTTCATTTGAGGATTGTTCCAAAAATGTCATTTTTCATCCTCCTATCTCCGCCCACTATTTTATTTTATTGTACTTTTAAAAGTCAGACTGTAGGTCATACGTGTACAGTTAAAAAATGTCAGATAGCAATTTACAACAATAAATAACAATCAGCTGCTTGCTAGTTCAGATCTGCAGGTTTGACCAGGAAGTCAACAGACCTGTTTCTAAGTTGTTTTAGATCAAAATTGCAGTTTAAAATGAACCTAATGTAAAATAGTGACTACATATGTTATCGTTTAATATACCCACCAAAAGGCATAGCATGTCTTCTTGCAACACAACCTTAAATATGCATCCTATTTCGCCAGTACTTCGGATCTGGGAAAAACTGGGAAATGGTCCCTGGTCAAATGTAAAGCACAATTATCCCCATACTGAGAATAAAGTACCTTATTTCCTTACTAATGCAATAAGACTAGCTGCACATATTAGTCGAGTTTGTGTGTGCAGTCTGTGTCTTCAGTACCACCAGGTTAGCAGAGTAATGAATGGTTGCTATCAGCAGATGTGCTTGTGTGTGCATCTTTGATTAACTTCATTAATAAACATGTCACGCTCTGATACGCAGGCAGAGGCATATGGTAAAAAGCAGGAACAGGAAAGAAGTGATTTGCTGTTTGCTCTGGAAAACAAACAAGCCAACAGGTCCTAGCAGATGGCGCAGTGCGAGGTGCTGGTGGGAGGCTCTGTTTCTCTCTGTGGATGTGCACAAGCCGACTATCGCCCTCGGCCGCTTCACCGTAAACAAATAAAGGGGCCTTCTGCTTTCCTGTGCGCTGAGCCTTTTATCCCGCGCTGATCTTACCTCCCGATTTCAAAGCACAAAAAACAAGCTTGTTTTTGGCAAGTTAAAGTGCTGCAGGCCTGATGCTCACACAAAGAGGCTTAAAGACAAAATGTGTTTAATAATGGCAGTTTGTGTGTGGTGCTCATTTCCCTCTTTGCTCAGTCCATCCTCCCTCAGCATGCCTGCAAGCGCACCATTACTTTGTACCAACTGAAGCACACAAGTTAGACTCATTTACAATGGTAATAGATGCTGGTAATATATCAGCCCGGAAATCATAGCTTTATCTTGGGGCGTTTTTACTCGTGCTGCAAATGTAATTCATTGCTAAGTAAGTACAGCGCACAGTCCCCAGCCTATGATTCACCTCACATTACCTGGAGCAGATGATGGGAGCTGTGTGAATGGGTCAGGGGGAGAAGACGACAGGAGAGAAAACTGCTGCGCTGGTCAGTTCTTCAAAACAGATTATTATCATTAGTCCAAAGTGTTTAGAGCTTCAGGCATCTGGTTCTTTTCTGTGTGCCAACCTCCTAATGTGCCTCTGATTAAAGCTCCAGTGTTTCCCCACGGTGGCCCCCCATAGACTAAAATTATCCACCATAGTATGAAGCAACCTGGACTATACACTGGCATTCTCACTGTCCTATCATAAACATTTAAAAGTAACTACACCACGTTCCAAATTATTATGCAAATGGTGTTATAATGGTATTTTTTTTTGTTTTCCAGTGAAACTCAGGGCTGGTCTTGTATCTCAGTGAAATCAATCTCACTCCCACAATATTAAGCAGAGCAGCATTTTCAAACAATATGGCAAAGAAAAAGTATCTCTCTAGTGCCCAAAAGCATGAAATAGTTGAATACCTTGGACAAGGTATGAAAAACCTTAAGATATTTCACGAAATATTAAGCGTGATCATCGTTCTATTAAGGTCGTTTTCACACCTGCCTTGTTTGGTTCGTTTAAAACGAACCAGAGTTCGTTTGCTCCTTTGATTCGGACCTTTTGTTCTGGTGTGAATAAAAACCAAAAGTCTCGATCCGGAGCAAACAAGCGGACCGAGACCACCTAAAAAGCTCAGTCTCGGTCCGGTTCCATACGAACTCTGGTGCGGTTCGTTTGAGGTGAGAATGCAGACCGGACTCGATCCGACACAAGTTGGCTTTTTGTACTTAACGAGCTCCCGTCGTATGTCGAGCATTATGGGAAACCGAGGCTGACAAAACTAAACGAAACAAAACAAAACGAAACTTACGAGGCTTACTTACGTTTTGAGTCACAACTTGATGCGCGCATAAGCGCTGTCCTCCGTACCCGTCTTGCCCTGTGTCTTCGACGTTTGGAAATTGATTGTAAAATAGTGTAAACCTCACGATGCTGCTCAAACATTTGTGAGAACTGCAAAAACTGAGCAAACCATATCGCTAAGGCTAGATTGAAAACAGCACGTAACACCGTTATTCTCCTCCTTCCGCGTTTGGACACGGCTCATTTTTGTCCAATGGCTGAGCGACCTCAGCACACCTGCTTTTGTTTATAGATGTTAGTTCACTTGGGGAAAAACTGCAGTGTGAAAGCGAACCGCACCAAAAAAAAACCAAACAAAAAAAACCAAACATTTGGTCCGGACCAAAGCAAGTGAACTATCGGACTTTCCTGGTGTGAAAACGACCCAAGAGATTTGTAGCTGATTCAGAGCACACATGGATTCGTGCAGATAAAGGCACAATGAGGAAGGTTTCTGCCAGACAAATAGATCGGATTAAGAGAGCAGCTGCTAAAATGCAATTACAAAGCAGTAAACAGGTATTTGACGGTGCAGGTGCCTCTGGAGTCCCACGAACACCAAGGTGTAGGATCCTCTAGAGGCTTGCAGTTATGCATAAACCTTCCATTTGGCCACCCGTAAACAAAGCTCATAAGTACAAACGGCTCCAGTGGGCTCAGAAATACATGAAGACTCATTTTTAAACAATCTTGTTCACTGATGAGTGCCGGGCAACTCTGGATGGTCCAGATGGATGGAGTGGTGGATGGTTTGTGGATGGCCACCATGTCCCAACAAGGCTGCAAAGTCAGCAAGGAGTCATGTTTTGGGACATGTTTGGGTCGACCCCTTTAGGGCCCCTGAAGGTGTGAAAATGACCTCTGTAAACTATGTGGAGTTTCTGACTGACCACTTTCTTCCATAGCTAGTGTATACTGGCTGCAGATGCACTATGTTCTATGAATATGTCATTGCTCTGCTTTGAATGTTCCACAATATGACATTAATCTACCTTACATTATTCAACTGCAGGTTTTATAGCTCAAAAATAAGAATTTGTTTGTTTTCGGTTAAAAAAAAAAGGTATTCTGACTGTGAGCGGGTTTGCCTCGCCAGAGATCTGACCAGTAACTTGGTCTGGGTTCGATCCCCGGGTCGCCCAGGCCTTTCTGTGTGTGTTCTGTGTGGAGTTTGCATGCATGGTCTGGGTTCGATCCCCAGGTCACCTGGGCCTTTCTGTGTGGAGTTTGCATGTTCTCCCCGTGTCTGGCTGGGTTTCCTCCGGGCACTCCGGTTTCCCCCATCAACCCAAAAACATGCTCCAGGTAAAATCCTCCAGCTTAGGTCCTGACCAAGCCGAAGCAAGAAGATCATGGAGATGGTCCCCGGGTGCAGTAATGTCCTGCCCACTGCTCCTAATAACAGGATGGGTTAAATGCAGAGAAGAATTTCTCCAGTGTGAGATCAATAAAGTTCACTTCTTCTTCTTCTTCTTCTTCATCTTCATCTTCTATAACAGTTAAGAAGTACTTTTCCACTGTACTTGAACACTGAATACCTGTAAATAGTCTTATACTTTCAACTTTGTCATTACGTTTTCATTTTGTTTCCATTAATATCATGAAATAATCCGAATAACAAAAAAACATAAGATTGCATTTCCCTAACACCTTTTAACTTGACAATTTGGTTTGCAATCAGACAATTTTACGTCTACAAAAAATATCAAGCTTTTAAGTTTTGCTTTTGTTCAATTTTGCAGCGATCCAGCCATTAAGACACAGTTGCTCCTGTCTTCAGCCTTGATAATTCCATCATTTACACTCAAGATCAACTATCATCACCTCACTCTACAAACTAATTAGCATACACCGCTGGCTAATGCTAATCATTAGTAAAGTTGCAGGTGCTGATTAAAATATTTCCTCTTGATTAGTGAACGGTAAACAACTTGGCCAGGGCTTTTGCAGTTAGAGGAGTGTGTGCATCACTCTGGCAGAGGGATGGAACTTGGGAGTGCGAATCTGAAGGTTTGGAGCTGTAATTAGGCAACGCTTTTTTTCCCCTCGTGCTCTCAAACCATTTTCCCAAAAGAAAAGAAGCCTGACTACTTAATTGGAGGAATCAAATTTAGTCAAGCGCCCCGTCGGCTCAAGCCTACATCATTAAAGTTGCCAGTGAACAAACATCAAACACGAGACAGCGTTAACGAAGCAGATGTATTAATTTTCCATTTATGAGCATCTAGGCAACTCGCCGGCACTCTTCCTATCTCTCCCTCCTTCCTTCTCTCTTTTCTCTCCCTCCTCTCTCTCTCTCTCTTTTTCTCTGACAGCACTATTAATGATCTTTAATGCCCCACAGGCAGTAATAGGCCCCACTGGGAGAGCCCAAACACTGCGATTTGTATTGAGGATTTAGACATAACTGGGGAAAAGGGAAAGATAGTGCTAACTTGGGGACATCTCCGAAGCGCTTGATCAGTCCTGGGTGTTGGAGGGGAGCAGCTGGCGGGCTCTGGAATAATAAATGACAGCCTCAAGATTAAATCAAACCGTATGCTCAAAGAGGGGCCCGCACAGCTGATTGTCACTAACAATCCGGCCGCTTTTTAAACACCTCAGGGAGAATGAATCAAAAGCAGACAGCGATGAATAAGAAAAGAAAAAAAAAAGATCTTAACACCTGACACATACTGAGAGAGACGGACCACAGCACCAGTCCAGGGAATCGGGGCTTTCACTAGCCACGCTCATTATGCAGTTACCCACAATGCACCACCATCCAGTGCCAGCCATTCCACCTCATTAGTGCCTCTGTTATGCATATGGCGAGGATTTGACGCCCTAAGTGGTGATTTGTTTAGGCTGCGCACACAACAATAATCACCTTTCTCATCACGGCGTTTGATAAGAGCTTCGTTTAAGAGACACTAATGAAAGACAACGCCAGTCTACATACAGTGCATTTAAATAGTGACAGCTTTTCAACATGGCACGCCAAGTCGGATAAACGGTAGAATATGCGGATTACATTTGTTGACTTTGTGGCTAACGCTACATCTCATTATCCCGAGTGGAAATTAACCCAAATAAAGATAAGTAGTACCTGACTAACATTAAACTACAAATTGGATATACTGTGCTTCAAGGAACTGCAGCATCTCCACACTGGCCCTTAAAGCTGTTTGCTTGTTTCTTCATTACGCTCATTTACAACTCTCCTGAGACCAGCATGGATGCCGGCTCCAAGCAACTATTTGTTTGTGAAGACGACATGATGAATATAGTGTACATTATTCAGCTGCTGTTTTGTTGTATGATGTTTACAACAATATACACACATGTTTACCTCAGTTAAAGATTTGTTTTCTCTATTCCATTTGCCAGTCAATTTAAATCAATGTTATGAATTATAGATTTATTTAGCTTTTATCAGATATTTGTTGTGGCAGATGCTGTGGTGTGCTAGAGCAAAAAAAAAGTAAAAAAGCCACAGGAAGTCAGTTAAATGTGCACTTTGTAACTTTTCTGAAGGAGGGCCGCAACCTGTTTTGTCTCCATGGAAATGTTAATGCTTTGGTTTAATTGTCCACAGTATGGTATTAAACTAATCTGTCTTGCATTTAGTCAAGTCTCCATGGAGATTCCTAAGTTTATGGCCATACTGTGTAACATTCTAACATTCTAACATTCCGTGGAGACAAGTAGGTGATGGACCCTCCAGTAGACAAGTTACACAGAGCACCTTTAATAAAAATTGATAAAAAAAAAAGATTGGCATTTGCAAATGTGGAAATGTATAATTTGCACTTATTCTTTGTCAATGAGAGATAAATCATGTGTTTCAGCGTTCTATTAAACACAACTTTAAGAACTTTTTACTGCTCAAAAGCTACAATATTTGTTTTAAACTATTAATCACAAAATATCATATTTTTTCATCATTCAAAACCAATGCCTTAACACACTTCGGAAGCGCAGCTCTGCACCGCTGTCTCCTCGCTTCCGTGTTTAACACATCAAGACAGATGGGAGACTTTGCAATGAAAAAAAAGCATATTTGCACAGAAAATAAAATTAAACCACTGGTATTTCAGAGGTCCAGAGGGTCGGGTAAGGGACTTGCGAGCCTAGAAACACTCGGACGTGCCTCCAGGCAAATAAAAAAACGCATTTCGCATTGTAGCGCATTCACAGTCCAAACTCTATGGGCGGGATATACAGGGACGCTGAGCGGAGACAGAGGGAGGGGCTGGAGCTGCATTTGCCGATCTGACGTCAAAAAGGTGCCTTGTCCGAACTCGCCCGTTTCAACACTGGTTTTGTGTAACGCAGAAAAGGACCGCAAATGCTCAGTTTAGACATTTCGCAACTTTTAACCATGGGGGGGGGGGGGCCTAAACAGGGTAGGGGAGCTCACATTAACGTTCAAAAACCTCAGAAAGTGAAAATTTCATGCCATGGGACCTGAACAAAAATGTATCATAATTATTTGTGTATCTTTTATGTGTATATCCTACTCTACTCTACCCTACAGCATCTAAAGGTATTCCACATAGACCCACCATCCTCCCCTTGCAATTCTTCTTGAGCAACAATACCTGTTCACCCCCACCCACAGGTGCTCTGGGGTCTGTCTCTGTCCTCTCCTCCCCACCACCACCATCATCATCATCATCAGTCCCTCCCTGTTCTCCACTGCAGGCTCCACTGGGGTTAAGCTGCCAGAGATGTGATGATAGCAGGAGGAGCAGTGCAGCTGGGGGTTGCAGATAGCACATTCTGTCAAATAGCATCAGGCTGCCTGCATAATGAAGTGAGGAGAATGGTGGCACAGGAGAGAAATAGCAAAAGGGGGGAGGCTTCATTTGTTAGTGCTGACAGCGAGTTGGTGCAGTAGGAATCTATAGACATAAAAACGTGTAGTGTAGTTACTTCTTTGTGTCATAGTGTAATAGTAAACATTGTTTTATAATTTAATTTGTTTTAATTATCAAGATCTCTGGAGGGGTAGAGAATGGAGGTAGGCCTGTGACAATAACACATTTTGAAGTGCAATATAAAGTAGTAAATATAGACGATAAACGATATTATGTATTCTAAATGTACAAGATTGTCAAAAAAACACAACCTCCAATAAATAAATAAAGCCTATAATGCAACACTTAATAGTTTGCATCTATAATGAGCCATAAAAGTTCATAATTCTACTGCTCAAATCTCATAACAACAGAAATATAACCAACATTCTCCAGCTATTGTCAGGAAAAAGTATCCATGATAAATACTGACCCCCAAAAATTATTGTTCATAAATCAATAGTATTTATCATGACAGGCCTAAATTGAGGGCTTTAAAAATATGAGTTGAGCTACATATCCAGGTCTGGACTGGGACAAAAAAATTGCCCTGGCATTTTTGGCTTAGACCGGCCCCTCATAATTAGTCCTTGTTTAGTCCTGGTTCAGACCTGATTTAGACCTGATTAGTCCTGGTTTAGTCCTGGTTCAGTCCTGGTTTAGTCCTGGTTCAGACCTGATTTTAGTCCTGATTTAGATGTAATTAGTCCTGGTTTAGTCCTGGTTCAAACCTGATTTAGTCCTGATTTAGATCTGATTAGTCCTGGTTTAGTTCTCGTTCAATCCTGATTTAGTCCTGATTTAGACTTGATTAGTCCTGGTTTAGTCCTGGTTCAGACCTGATTTTAGTCCTGATTTAGATGTAATTAGTCCTGGTTTAGTCCTGGTTCAAACCTGATTTAGTCCTGATTTAGGTCTGATTAGTCCTGGTTTAGTTCTCGTTCAATCCTGATTTTGTCCTGGTTCAGGCCTGATTTAGTCCTGATTTAGACTTGATTAGTCCTGGTTTAGTCCTGGTTCAATCCTGTTTTAGTCCTGATTTAGACCTGATTAGTCCTGGTTTAGTCCTGGTTCAGTCCTGATTTAGTCCTGGTTTAGTCCTGGTTCAGACCTGATTTAGTCCTGATTTAGACTTGATTAGTCCTGGTTTAGTCCTGGTTCAATCCTGTTTTAGTCCTGATTTAGACCTGATTAGTCCTGATTTAGTCCTGGTTCAATCCTGATTCAGTCCTGGTTCAATCCTGATTCAGTCCTGGTTTAGTCCTGGTTCAGACCTGGTTTAGTCCTGGTTCAGACGTGATGTAGTCCTGGTTTAGTCCTGGTTTAGTCCTGGTTCAGTCCTAAATTGTGGGCTGGTCTCTAAGTTAAAAAAAAAAAAAAAAAAGAAGGACTGTCGGCCCACCGGGAAAATGCCCGGTATGCCCAATTACCAGTCCAGGCCTGTACATATCTACCCAATGTCTATACTTGTTTTCTGTAGGAATAAAGTATAAGGAAACATGTTCTTTTTTGAGCTTTTCAACATGTTATAACATTGTTCCCTCATCACAAACACAGCTGGAGTTGTATTTAGCTTACTGACTTTTACGGCTTGTTTCATGAACCCATTAACACTCCAATTCAAATTCCCCAGGATTGTGACATCAAAGGAAATTGTTTTTTTTTTAAATCAACAATAATCAACATAAAATCATCAACGGACTCATTCTGAGCATTTCTGGGATCAAACAGGGTTCATTTCAACTGTATGCTTGCATTAGCAGGTCAGGGCAGTTTTTTGTGGGTTAGCATAAAATACTACAAAAAACTACAACTTATTCATCAACAACGACCAAACAAACAGAAAAAGTAGAGGCCAACTGGCAAATCAGAACTTGAAGAGACAGAGTACTAGAATCTGGCGTCAGTGTAGGGAGAATATGATGGATAAAGATAAAAGCTACAGAAAGACCAAAGAGGATAGAATTAGCTCCAGTTTGTGAGAAAATATCACACAGAGGATAGGGTCATTATAGAGCAGAGACTGTGGCCACTCCTAAGGCAATGACAGGGTTGGTTTATGTGTCCAGACTCCAATGGGACACAGCACTTATTGAGTTTTTATTAGGGCCCATTTGTTGTTGTCTTGGGTCATGGCTCATATTGCCACGAGCTGGAATGAGCTGGAAACTTGAACCATGGCCCAATAACTGGAAGTGATGTGCAAATGTTTTACAGGAAGCATAAATCCTCAGACGACAGACTCCGAGGCCAATAAAAGCATGTCAGAATTTCATTGTGTTATTATTTAAATTATATGACAATCAGAGAAAATTGAGAATAAATGGCTGCCAATGATAAACAAGGTCAAAGGGTGTAGCTTATTTTTATGGTGCGCACTTTGACTGAAAGCTGTTGAAAATAGGGGGACCACCTCAAATTGTTAGCACTAGAAAAAGAGAAAAAGGACAATATGGTATGATGTTTAGGGATGATCCATGAATCCATGAATTGTTGCTGGATTGGGTATCAGCTACAAAATATCGATACCCTGTTTGGACATATAAATTAATGTCATAAGACTATTTACTGGTCATTGTTGGTCCAGAAGGTCTCGTGCTGTTTGAACTTTTAATACAAAGTTGTTACTTGAGAGGTAAATAAACTGCATCATACATTTTGTCTTACAATATTGTTAGTTTTTAGGAAAATAAAGTCTATTGGTTGATATCGGGTATTAACAGATACTTAAAGGCAAAGCATTAGGATTGTTACCAGAACTGAAAAAGCTAGATTGATATAAAACTTCATTAGGGATGCACCAATCAAAATGCACGCACAATTGGAATTGCTTTTAAGCACCATCATTTTACAACCCTGAATGCTAGTACACCCAAAAAGTCTTGATTTCATGCAATGTATATACTGTATACTTTATATTCAATTCATGTGGCATCAGCGGCTCTAAATGGTGGTGCAGGACAACCAAAAGGACACGCTGTGGTCACCCTAACTGGATAGCTATGCTTTGTTTTAGAGTGCTGTCTTGAAGATGACTTTAGCTTACTCCTGTTTACAAAGGTGAGCTGTTCTATTCATCATCATTGCAGTCCTTTTGAAGTCTGCCATTTTATCCTAATATTCAGTAGCCTCCACCTCCCTCCACCTCCCATACACAAATGCCTGCAGACCTTTGCCTCAACAGCCATTGCTTTCATTAGTTTCATATAAGGATTGATGGGCTCCCATGAGGGGCATAAATCAATTGAACAATACTTTTCTCAAGCTGGGCCTAAAGCTGCGATGGAGCCGTCAAGCAGAGGGCTGGCATCGGGGCCGGGCTCTGGAACAGCCACATCATTGGTTTGCTTGTGCTCCAGGGATGGGGGCATATGAGGCACTGTGCACTCAAGGTTTATGATGGAGAGAGTCCCCCCTTCATGGTCCATCTGTTCATCCTTTGCTTTCCTGATTCTGCTCTTTCAGCCCACCTTCTCCGTCCATCCATCCTTCCGGTGCTATGATTTACAGCTACGACTCATGTGCTTCCTGGGAATTGATTTCCAGGGAACTGCACCCCGCGCCCATCCTTTCTGTAGGGCTATAATGATCAGGTTGTGGATCATTAGTCTGGACCAGTGTTTGGGACTGCTCTGCTGGCTGGGGGCCATACATCTCCCTCTCCTCCAGAGTCTCTGTTGCTGTTAAATTGTCTGTCCCGGTCCCTCTTCTTCCTCCTCTTCAGCCCTGGTCATGGCTCATGACGCTCATCTGTTCTCCATTGCCCTGTGGAGTTTAGTCAACAGGAATCTGTGGCACTGCTGATGCTATAGATCTGTGCTTAGAACTGAACAAAACATGTTACATCAATCAGAGTGTGCCGCAGACAGGCAGCTGATGTCCTCTGTTTTACATATAAAAGATGTCTTAAAATAGGGATGCCATATCTCTGAGAACAGCTCTGACAGATGCTCCTGCTGTAATGTGCAGGAAATAGAGTCAGGGCTGAGTGCTGCAGACAGCCTCACAGTGGAAAGACTTTCATTATAGCCCTGAGGAACAATACCTTCTGATTTGTTGCATTTGCTTCTTGACAATGTGCCACAATTGAAGGCCTGATTGAGATTCTTGGGCATTTACAAAGACCAAAGGCAGTATTTTTCCCTGAGTGCTCAACAAGCTGCCTTTTCACTGCTATTCTTTCACTCTACAATCTTGAAATTGACAGAACAATAGAATAACACTCCAGTTCATCTCCAGGGCTAATCACAATTTTCAGTTTTAGACGAGACTGACACAGACAACAATCAAGCACATTCTGTGCACTTCCCAGCACAAATGAATGACATGCAAAAGAACAGAGTGGCTGTTCATTAGGCCAGGAGCCTACACATAGAGGCCTGTTATTACCAATGTGTGCAGAAATAACTACTTTTAAGCCCAACATCATATTTCACTTTTATTAACAGGATCACACTTCTATAATACAAACAGGCCTCACGGCTGAATGTTGTTTCAGTAGTCCTGTCCAAAACTGGCCTAACCACCACTATGTGCCAGAGGAGGCAGCTCAAACAGACAGCAATGAAGAGCAGCAGTGCGCTGTCTCTAGAGGCTCTCATGAGCCTGTGCACTGGCACCGCAATCTCCCCCAACCTAAGCCGGGCCTGGCAGCTTGCACTGGCAGCATGATTTACAACAGCATTTAAGTGAATCTAATAAGCAGAGTGAATGCTTCCCGGTGCTTTGGCATGGCCCGTGCCTGGGCCCTAATCACTCAAATATTTTGGCAAAAGCCAATGCCCCACTCCTCTCCAAAAAAGAAGAATGAGACACAGAGCTCTTAATCACAGCAGATCAGTTCAAATAAATGAATAGAGAATCAGAAGCATTCTTTGCCGAAGCAGCGTTCTCCGCGTCCAAATGAGTTGAGAGTGGGCCAGCTAAGAGATGGAGCTGTACCCAGGAGATAGAGCACATTCTCAGGACTCACACAGTGCCTCTCCCTGGCACACAGCTCCACAGATCTGGAACTAACTCAGGACAGCTTCAGAACCTTCCTATAACCTTGGACGTTTAAAGTGGGTATATGTGCACACATACAGTATACAGGCATGCAAACAAATACTCTGAGCCGCTCCAAAAAGTGAAGGCTTGCGATCTTCACAGCTTTTTAATCAAGCACTCCTCCGCACTTGTTCGCCTATCACACTTCAGATGTTTTCTGGAAACCCACGCAAAGCGATGCGTTAGCTCTGACACACCATCCAAACTCAATAATTTAGCAGGCTTTCACTTGCCAATTCTTCCCTGTGCCAATCTGAAAGCCTTCCACACACGGCGCTCGCTGAGACAGCGCTCTAACAAATGATGCTGTCAGTTAACAAGATGGAAAAACATTCTGTTAATTTTTGCTCTCCCTCCTCCTCTCCTCCTCTGCTGTGAGTCTTGATGTGCGCAGACAAGGCCTGGATCACAGCTTGCCTGGGGAAAGCCTGACACAAGACAGGCTGCCGCTGACATGATGAGCCTCCAGACTGGGGGAAAACTCCTGTGATGTCACTCCCCTCTTCCAACAGCTCTGACACCCTGAGGTGGGGTAGAAGGAGCGCCAAGAGCAGAGGGGGAGGGGCGACTGATGAGAAGAAACACTAGTGCGTAGACTGAGCAGCTCTTGTGTTTTCTTTAATGTAGATCTGTTATCAGCAGTCTGAGCTGTCAGCCATGATCAGGGCTATAGGAGCAGGAGCCGCCTTGCCTTGCTGCTGCTTCCATGTGTAAGCGACGTCTGTGCCCAGAGATCACAGGGAGCACGCGTACCCGCACACTACCACACCGTGTCATGTATAAGAATCAGTCTGCTATAATAATACTACCACAACATCCAGATTACCTGAAAAGATTTACATTCACAAAGATTTTAATAATCAACTCATATCATGGTTTGTATTAGCAGTGAGTCTGTTCGAGGAAAAGCATTATTTCTTGCAGACAGTACACACAGTAGAGTGCGCATGTTATAAATGAGGTGTCATTTTACACTGGTGAAGTCTGTTTCATGCATAAAGCGCAGACTTATTAGAGAGATGCACAGTAATTACATGCTCACAGAACAGGGCTGTGGTCACATGATATGCATGGCAGGTGACATGCAGCAGAAATAATGGATTATGTGGCAGTGAAAAGTCACCAGGCATTTGGTTACCAATTACTCCTCTTGTTGTGAGCATTAAAGGGATAAGCATTGTTTACCATTCACTCAAGCAACTGATAATCATGCCGTGGCCCCACCTGCTCCGTGTACTGGGAGGACACTGTTGGGTTAAAATAAATGAGCTGTGTGCTCCCTGCTGCCCCCTGTCTGTGCAGTGACAGTGCAGCTCAGAGGCCTGCCCTCGCAATGGCCATTAAAATAATGTGGCCTCACCTGAGCAGAGGTTAACCAGCTAATGTCCTCTGCTCTGCTCCTCTGGGCACATGAATAATGCAGATCAGCTTCAGAAAACAAGCACACAAATGAATCTATAAATCACCTGGGTCATGGCCATCTTATTAGCCCCCCTCCCTACCCCTCTGGCCGCTCCCATCTCACTCCTGTATTGGCCCCTGTCAGCAGCCTGCAGGAGGAGCGCCTTGTATAAACACACAGTTAAATGCCCTGATGGTTTAATAATAGTGATGTGCAGACACACACTGTTATGTACAGGGTGAAGCATTATGCAGCAGTGGACCTGTTCACATTTCATTTGGACGTGCTCAACATCTGCAGTATCACGGCTCTGCAACATGCGCTCTGCTGTTATAAATGAGGCAGGACCAATACATGAGCAGCCCTTAGTCTACAAATGGTATTATGTATTAGCAGTACACCTGTTTTGCACCTGCTAAGCTAAAGCCATAGAAAGGGTCTTGACACCAAATTTACATCCAATACAGCTTAACACAATACAATGTTTTTACTAGCTGAGCTAATGGTTTATTACAATAGTACTCAATGTAATCATTTTAAACAAGTGCATAGTTATCTAATTACAGCCAGTGTTTACAAACAGTTCATCGAGAACAAAGAACATGCAAAACAAAGCTAATTATAACTTTGAAGTGAACTGCATATAAGACTTTTGTCTGTTATTTGTATATTATAGACAAGATAAGACATCGTATTTGTGACTTCTAAATAAAAAATGAAAATATAGGCACAGCTTTGTAAGAACGTAAAGTTTGAATATACAGTAGGTTTAATGGAGCACACCCATAAATCCTCTGCTTGAGGTAAACCATGACAAAGAAAGCAGCCGTTTGGTTCACATAGAAAACTAACCCATTTCATTTGTCAAACCTGTGTGTGCTCTCCTATACTCCATCAAACAAAGCCACAGCTAACTCACACAGTCATTTCCCTCTCTCCCAATTACAAATGAGTCCATTAGTGCGTCTGCGCTGAGCCCCGTGCTGTCTCCCAGTAATGGCTTGTGAGATTTCCATCATAATCATAATGGCTCCCAGAGCAGTCATGAGTGCAGATGGAAGGTCGCTCATAGGTAATGAGCTATCTCACCACCCAAGGGCACATGTCTTTGGCTTTGTTATTTAGAACTGTATGCTTGCTCCTCTTTATTTCAACACACTTTATATGTGCTGTATACTGTACGGGTATAAAGAACACAAAGAGGGTACATAAGGCTTAAACTGATTCAAACCACTGCTGTATTCACCAGAGAGTGAGAATGCTACATCACGTGGTGTGCCACTCTCTGACAGCCAGGACCAAATGCCATGGCCACATTAGTGTGTGCTGACATTCTTTGTGCCCGTCCCCTGGTGCTGGGCTGTGCCAAAGCAGAAATGCCATAATGGCCACAGTGTGAGGATGACTCACCTCCACTTGCCATTCCACACACATCACATTGTATTCTCTAGCCACAGACCACGCCACTCAGCCAGCACATCTGCATCTTTGGCCAATTATTCTGCAGAGCCTGTCTGGTAACAGTGTGTGCTCACTGTAGTGTCTGCATAGCCACAGGGCATTGGGAGCGCTGGAGCAGTCTGAGGCAGCCCACGATTAATTGACTAGAGAGCTCTGCGCTGCTGTGAAGCGGCTCATATCAACATGGCCAACTGACATTTCCCTGCATGATTCTGGTTTTATAAAGGTCAAGCTTGTCTAAGGATTTGGTGTCCGCTCATACAAACGCTCATGTGAGAAATCAATGCAGAATAATCAAGGAGTGCTATATGAGACTGCTGTTTATGGCCCAGGTCTAATTGCATGTCTCTTACACCAGTCATACTGAAGACATGTAATGACGTATCCTGATGGCACTATTGACTACAAGAGCTTTGCTTAGCTTTAGTTAACATTATTAACCTGCAGATATGCTGTAATATGTACCATGGTGCATTGGGGCACAGCTCGGCTAATAGACCCAGAGATAATACAGTCACTAAAAAGTCATGAGGCTCCACCATCTTACAACATAATATAGTGAATTATTAATAGTGGTAAGAATAATCAGACCTCTGGGATGAGGCCTGCCCCAGCAGTCTGGCAATTCAAAGACATCTTAGCCTGCGCTGAGCTAAATCAAAAGGAATGGAGTATTTACTGCTTATGCAGCCCTTTTAAATTAGCCATTAGGTAGTTGAAATGATAGAGAAATATACATAGAGGTCAGATGTACGCTCCGCTGGAGTCGAGTCGCCTCCCAGGAGGTCTGCCATCTCCCTCTGCTTTAATTTGAAATCATTGAAAGGCAAAATGGTCGCTGTTTGATTTATCCCTTATTACATTGCTTCTTAAGAAAGTGTTAGGCTGCCTCATGAATGCATTCATCTCCATAAGCTTCCTCAGCACCACTTAGGCCCTGTGTAATCTGGGCCAGACCCCTTGTCTCTTCATTTGCACATGCAGGGAACTATCGATTCCTGTCCAGAATGCAGGCCAAGGGAATATGGAGTCAAAAAACTGAAACCTGCACTGAAACCTGTTTCACAGCAACTATTCAACAGCTATAATCAGGATATTATTTACACTGCATTCATGCTAGGCTCCTGTGACACACTATTTTCTATCATGGCCCATTGATGTATTGTCAGTGTGGAGGCAGAGTCAGTTAAAAGCATTTAGCTGGAGCTCCCCGTAAAGGCACACAATGGCTGGGCTTAATCAGAAGCAGAATGTGTCCCATGGGTGTGGAGGTCCCACCAAGCAGGGGAATTTCATTTAATTTCCCCTGGGCTTTCTATGTCTTGTACACATAATTAGAGCCCAACATGCAAGACTCCTCGTGTTTTGTCAATAATCCCCGGAGGAGCAATCAGGACAAGGGTTGGACATGCCTCTGTGACCTGGGCTACTCACAACAAGCTCCGCCACCTAATTACAGTGCCTCTAACAAGCAGTGGGCCGGAGACAGAGAGGGAAGCACTGAATGGGGGAAGGGACTATAGTGTAAGATCTGACAGCCTATACAGCTCCGCAGAGTTAAAGATGTTTTTGTGCATCTGCCGCGGTGCATGCTGGGACGCCATTGTGGATCTCATGCCGCGTTTCACTATTTTCATCATTTAGGATCTTCGACTGCCACAGCTCACTGGGGCTCATGAGCTCACACAGCAGGGTGTGAGGGGAGAAGAGATTTGGCCTGATTTATGCAGTAAGATGCTTCACAGACAATGCAGTTTATTATGGGACAAGTTAAGACACTGCCAGACACACACATATAAATAATGGTGGTGAAAAATAACTAGGTAGATGGATGAATTTTGCAGTTGCCACCGTGGAAAAAATTTAATTGGAAGCAGTTGCAGTTTATTCTTGTAATGTCATTGATCTTAGTTGTAATAGTAGTATTTGAAGCAGTATAGTTTAAACCAATAATCCCACTGCATGTTTAGCCTATACAAACACTGTGATACCTGCATCGAATTAATAAACAATAAATAAATGAATGGTAGTAATTTAGTTCTAGTTGTACAATAGTAGTTCTAGTTGTACAATAGTAGTTGTACAAAGTAGTAGGTAGTAGCAATGCTTAATAGTAGTAACTCTTGTAGTCTTGCAGAAAAGTGCATTATCTAATAATAAGGACTAAATGTATATTTTATATTCATTGTTACCTAAACTGCACTTACAAACTACCTGAATAATACATTTATGGCAACTGCAGCATTATTTTTTATCATTAGCACTAGGTCTGTAAGGAGTTAGAACTGGTATAATTCGTAATAAAATTTGGAATAATTAATATTTGTACAGGTTTTTTTTTTTTTAACAATACCATCAAATCGTTTTATTTTCTAACACTGAGCACAGCCATAACACTGTCATACTCACATGCATCACCAGACACTTGCTACACGTTTTATACTTTGCAAACACTATCCACAGACAGGACCCCTCTGTACTTTCAGAGATAAACAACTCAAAGGCCTCCCACATAGTACATAGCTTCAGTCGACCAAGAGCACTACTATCCAGTCTGTGTTTTGTACTTGACAGACAGATCCAGACTCTGCCTTCTTAGTGAAATCTGCAGTGTAGGAGTCAGGACTGACACGGCGCTGCTATAGATGCCTTCAAAAAAGACCGGGTCCGCAAAAGGCCAACAGGGGGCAGATCGTGCACAGGTGAGCAGGGTCTTGACTGACAGAGTTTAACCTTGGCATGTTGGAAAACTCACTCAGCAGGGAGCCAGGGCAGAGGAAGAGGAGAGGAAGGCATTGGAATAACAACAACTGCAGTTTTTTTTTATATATATAGAAAGACAGGCTGTTTCTGGAGACACTGGTTTGAACCCAAGGTCTTCCTCCATACATTATTGACGAGCTGTAACTGGGCTCATAAATACAGATGAGGGCTGATACCTGAGGAGCTGGGGCACACTCACTCTCTTGATTCAGAGATCGAACAGGACCCAGAAGGTTTTGACACGGGCAGTCACCTGCCGGGGTATTCAGTGCCCACCATTATACTGACAAATGGAGGCATATGGGAGCACTCGTCTCCAATGCAGGTAATGGACTGAAAACGTCGGAAATCATGTAGACACAAGTGTTAGGTCAGGCATCGAACTCAGAGCTTGTTTTTTTTTCTGAAGTAGTAGAGGAATAACTGTTAATTCGTAAGTTTTAAAATGATGAGAAATTATGGCTGTAACTGCAGAAATTTAGAAAAATCCTCAAAAACCTATGAATAGGTTGTTTCACATTTTAGAGCAGAGGTCTTCAACAGGGGGGTCGCGGAGGTACTGCAGGGGGGTCGCGAAATCTTTTGATTTCACTTTAAAATAATATAATTTTATATTTTATAGTGTAAAATACAGTATTAACCTGTATTATTGGTAACTGTATTATTTCCTTGTATTGGATGTACCATAACAGAGTAGCAATGTTTATACATGACACTAAGCTCAATTTAATATAAAACACAATTCTATACCGTATATATAGTAGGGGGTCCCTGGCCCAGTTCGCCATCTGTTTGGGGGTCCCTGGCCTGAAAAACGTTGAAGACCCCTGTTTTAGAGCATTATGTCATCTCAAATGGAGGACAGGATCTATGTTACCCGTTGGGAGAAATACTAATTTGTCATAAAATCTCCAGATGTCAGTGTTATCCCTCAGTCATCCAGGCAGGAGCCATAGCAAAAGAAAAATTCCATTTTGTCAACTGAACAAATGTTTTTTTTTTTGAGTGAAGATGTTTTACAGCTCATCCAGACGACTTGTGGATCTGCTTATTTTTATAGCTGTGAGAGGACCCATCAGGGGCCTGAACGATGATTCAGGCACAGTTCACACAGTGTAGTTCAGTAGATCTAGCAAACAAATAGAAACTATAAACAAGAAGGATGGTTAGTTTCACTGTAGTTTCAGTGCAGTTTCAGTGTATTTAGCTCCTCCCTTCAGGCAGATATAAGACAGTGTCCACCAGCGTCTGACCAAAACTGAAGAAGCCTTTTGGATGAGCTGGATAACATCTTCACTCCAAAAACTTTTGTCCAGATGACAGAATTGAATTTTTCTTTTGCTGCAAAATTTAGAAATGTTGAACAAGATTATTATTTGTTGGAGATTGGGTCAAGAATCCTGCCAAACCAATCTTCACCAAATTCCATCCTGCCTTAGTTTTGAACTCTGGGAGGTTTAATGAAGTAAAATACACCCATTCCATATTTGCCTCATTGTGATGTTATTATTTTGCAAAGAATGTTCCATAGTGTGGCATCGAACTTTTCTATCTTGCCATGCTGTGGAATATTCTAGCCAAAGGGAGAACATCTCCATGGTAACAAGCAGGTGGCAGAAAACTTACATAATGCCTTTAAAATCTTCCCGTATGCTGCCAATCTAAAATCTTTGATACATGAAGAGAATTTAGCTGAGAAGTTTTTCATTTCCAGACCAGGGATGATGGAAATGGGTTTTTCTTTCCAGTGGACTAAACATCTCTCTCAAACAGCATATTTACGCCTTTTTTTCGCTGATTGAATTATTTTCACTGTATTCTCAGTTTGAACAGGGAATTGAATCATTGACTTTGGAACATGATTCGGTGCGGCAACTGTTTTTTCCCCAGCACATTCAATTTTCAAGGACTTGGCAACCTTGTCCTATTCAGAAGAGTGCATTATGAGGTTTGGAGTTGGCCACAAATGAATGGAGGGTCTGAGCACTTGAGAGGAGGGAGTAACACATCAGGGCTTTTATAATATCACATCTCAAGGTAAAAGTCAGCTCTTCGTCATTCTTATGTTTCAGCCTCAAAAGAGATCATTGAAGAAACACACACCCCTATTCTTTAGTGGCAAAAGTAATACTCCTGTCAATTCATAATTCATACACACATTACTGAACATACCTTTGAAGGAGTGAATTATGTGTAACAGAAAAGTCAGTCTTGACACATGCCATATCAGATTATTCTTAATACAAAAAAAAAAAAAAGCTATTGCTATTCTCCAAGCTTTCAACATGGACAAAGAAACTAAATACTAAAGCTTTGTGTTACTCCGATGGACAAAATAACTAGCCTAAGTGGGACTTTTAAACTGCATTTTAATCAAAGAAAATGATTCCTCTGGTCATATCTTGGTTAAACAAAATTGTACTTTTTATCAGCAGTACCTTTGTAAGTGCATAGTAAGTACTGGTTATTACAGAGCTATCCTATGATTCAAAGTCAATTTAGTGTAAGAAATTGGTGTTTAAAGGTCTGTCAATTAGGCCACTTCCATGTAATTATCGGTGTGAGTGAGGGGGACAGGTCTACCCCCTGACCTCAGTGTCATTACTGAGCTGTGGGGCAGTGGGTGTGGCTCTCTCCCTCAGTGATGGTGACAGGATGTTGAGCACCGCTGCTTCCTGCTGGCCCTTACTCATCCATCAGACAAGGTCCATCCATCCCCAGGCCCCCCCGCCGTCCCCCAGGTCCCTCCACCTTCCTCCAAACATACACACACACCACGCACGCACGCACACACGCACGCACACACACACACACACACACGAGCCCCAGAGAGAGGCAAACTGCCAGGCCTGAAGCTCCACTTTAATTTTTCATCTGTGGAGCCCTAATGAGCTCCGCCTGCTCCTCCACCTCAGAGACCCCACTGATTATCCAACAGGGGCCTGACCATTTGTCAATGGCAAGAGGTGGCATTTACACCAGCGACCTTGTGCCAAGGAGAGGGAATCGGGATGAAGGAGAAAGCACGAGCTCTATAAGCACAAAGCAGGTTAAAGCGCTGTAATAATGGGAATATAGATGGATGGGGTATTAGTGGGCCCATTAGTGCTCAACATAGGGGCCGCAAAGTTTAATTCTACAGTTTGAAATCTTTTTAAAATAAATGTTTCTTGATGTAAATGTGAGGACAGGGAGTGACTGTGAAACACAGAGGAGTGAGTCCAGTGTGCTCCTCTGACAGAGCAGGGATTTGCTGTTATTGGATGTGGGGGAGCTGTGTAGGTCCATGACACCCGCTAACCTTGGCCAGCACCACTGGGACTCTGGGGGTATCCATCACTGTGGCAGCCCCAAGACCCCAGACCAGGGAAAAAGCCACAGAAGTTGCCGGGGGAGGGAAAAAAGCTTGTAAAAATTTAATGCACTCCGCAGAGCGGTCATGTCATACTTGGTTATGGAAAATAATCCCAGATGCCTGCAGTGCTAAAATGGAGCTGTAATGTGCTCGCCTCCTAACCCGGCCTGACAGCCATGATGTACGACTACCATTACCGGAAAATATCACTTCAACTAACCCGTGATCCGGCTCCGCTAAGGGTCATATTATCCATGAGGAACAAATTACACTCCCCCAAAGTAAATACAAATTTCCTCCACTGACTGGGTACAAAGCATGAAGGGAGTGGCCGGTGGGAGCCGTACCTATGACAACGCAGCGCAGAGTGACAAGGATGATAAAGTACATGACAAATCACGAGCTGACAGGGTACTCTAGTGCAATCAGCCTCAGCCGCGGCCTGGCGAGCACCCACTCAAGCCTGTAAACACTACTCTCTTCCTTTGGAGGGCCAAAACACATAATCTTTTAACGCTGACAAGTTGCTCTCTCCTTTTTATTACTCATCCTTCCCAGAGCGCAGAGAGGAGGAGGGCCAGGCGAGGGGGGCGTATAAACGTTTTATGTACAGTGCTGTCAGTGATTGAGAAACACCACTCCTCAGCAGTAATTGCCTGAGGGCAAACACAGCAAAACAATAAAAGAAGAGAAACAGCAAATATATTAGCAGCAGTTCACATCTTTATTTTATGTCAAGGACAAACAGGTCCCTGTAAAGAACCCACTTAGATCCCTCATCTCCAATAAGAGCCAGCATACACAGACAATTACAGCACTCTACCTCCCCCATTAATAATGAGCAAAGCTTTTCTTAAATGTCATTTACAGCTTGAGCGAGTAAATAATACATAGACGATGAGAAGGTAAAATCCTCAGAAGCCCTTGAGAATTAAGCGACATTCAGTCTGGAATATTTGACAGCACAGAGATGAAATCACTTACATTAGCAGGTACAAAAGCGCTGAAAGCCGAGCACTCTCCACAAAGACCATCAAGATATGACAAGAAACACAAGGCCTGCTCAGATCAAGGAGAAGTGGCGCCACTGCTTTTATAATGAATAATTAAGATGCATTTATATTCACAGACGCTACAGTTTTGAGTCAGATTTGAAACTCCTCTCACTTTTCACCGCTTTTATCTTCACAAGGGGAAGACTAGTGCTACAGTACAGTGGCACTGCTGTATGACAGGAAATTGCTAGAATCTAGCTCCTTGTGCCATTAGTATGTGAGAGAGAAAATCTGCTCATCAAAACACTGGGTGTCAGTTAAACCAATGGAAGAAAGTACAAAGAATTTTAAAACAACAATTTAAATATTCTCTTTCTAAATTTTCTCTTTCATTTCTGTCTTTACCATGTTATTGAGCCTTTTTTTTTTTTTTTTAAACAAAATAGTCCGTGTTAAAACTTGCTCATGGATGAACAATCAGAAAGAAATCAGGTCACTCACATTGGATGTAAAAGTTTACATGAAATTTCAACAACTCCAGACATCATTTATCCATAGCTATATTGCGCAATGAGCCATTGCCTGATGCCCCGACAACAAAACAACAGTCACCACAATACCAGAGCAGAGTACTATGCAGATGTTTGAGAGAAAATCGCCCCTTATCACGAATGCGCAGCTCCTGTCACTGTAACCGTCTACACCAAGCAGAACAGCACGTCTCTTGGGAACACTTTTTCAATTTCCTGTTTTAAAAGGACTCCAAATACACCACGATTGTCTGCATCTAAATAGATTTGACCCATTACAGCTTCTTCTTTGAATTCAAATGACAACAGACAGACGCAGTGGTGGCGCCTGGCAGGATCTGATAGTGAAGTGTTGAGCAGGATTTCAGATCACTCCTAAAACATCAAAGAAGAAGCCCTAATAGTTCAAGAATTTGATTTAGTCTCACATGTTGATCCCTATCATTATTCGTTAGGGATATACTCCACAAATTTACCATAATTTACCATATTAATCTTATGTTTTAAAGTCCTTTCAAGTGTTTCAAGTGGATAGGCCCAGCCTGTCAGAAAGATATTTACCATAAACTCAACAAATCTGCAATCTAACAGTTAAAGTACACATGACAGATTTTTATGATTCTCTAATTTTGACTTAATTTGGTGTGGTTATGACTACTGTAACTATAAATTATAGTTTTATACCAATCACGAAGCAACAAGTTGAAGATTATGTTGAAATTTACAGTAGAGAGTTCATGACGTCACACTGTAAGGAGAATTCTGCACTCAATTTACACATTTTTTTAACATGATTTCATGTTTTCTTCAATTTGTCAGATCATATTTTCTTTGTACGTTAGAGAAGAAAAACAGTTATGAAATTCTGTAGTGGGATGTCACCATTTCCAACCAGGAAGTAAAATTTTAAACCTAAAAAAATGTCCAAATTGGGAAAAACTGAGTGAATGCTTTATATAAAAATCTTAAATACAATGATTTTAATTGCGTTTTAGTAAAATGAGTAGTAGAATCTGTCATAGGCACTTTAAATAGCAAATTGTACCATAGAAATTGGACCTGTCTCAGTTTTAAACTATAGGGACTCGACAATTTTAACCCCCACAAATGATCAATGATGGGACGACGCAGCCACCGGTGTTCATCAGTAGAACGTGATCTGCAGTGAATTAATACAGTCACAGGGGAGCAATACAATGTGCACTCCCTCCCTCCTCCCACCGCGCACTCTTACTCGTCCGGAAACAAGAAAGAATTGCCACGGAGACAGGAGCAATTTAAATCGACAACACTGAGTAATGACTCAATTTGCCGCACAGTCTAAACACCACAAGTAAATGGCATTACTAAATCATTAGAGTGGATCAGATGCACCGGACAAAATGGTGGCTCTTAACGTCTCTGGAGTGTGGATAGAATATGTAAACATTGTAAATATAAAAGTTTAACGCAGACCACTTTTCACAGATGTTGATAGATATCCACAATATAGAGCGCGCCGTATTGGCAGCCACCCCAGTCTAATTTAAATGTAATCTACACTGCCTTAAAAAACAGAGCTGTTTCATTTAGATTGTGCAAATCATTAAGTCATTATAATTACTGCACTGCTAATTAATGCGTTTATTAAGAAGATGTTTAAATCAGCGGCCTCGTAATTACAGTCATATCTTAGCTTTAAAGGAAAGGCTATTTATAGTTTGGGAGACAGTCTATTTTTTGTAGCTGTATTAAAGTGCATTTTTTGATAGCCAAGAAATGGTTATGAGAAAGTAATGGAAGGCAAACAAAAGCAAAAATCATAAGAATAAATGATAGGAACATACCTTGTCGTCTTGATCACTTTCTGTGTCACCCTGCAAAAAACAAGAATCAAAATGACTTATGAGTGTTTTGGTTTTTATACTTCAAACAGCAGCTTTAACAAATTTAGGATGAGGGATGTGACACTATCCAAACCGTAGACTGTATTAAATAAATGAACACAGTTAACCCGCTAGCCTCTGCATTCCAAATGGGAAGTGAGCGGTGAGCATGGGCGCGCTTCTGGCTCCATCAACTTCACTTTGTATTGAAAAACTGTCACCCCTCTCTCTGTAACTGCTGCTGTCAGGCTCCTCGTTTTAGTCTTAAAATGCTCATATTAACCCACATAATCCTGGCGTAATCCTATGTTTTCCTATGAAACTCAGCTCTAACTTCGCCTCATAACTGCTTGATTCAATGAGCTTCATTTGACTGGAGCTATGGGTGACACTTCGTTAGTCCACGTCTATGATCCAAACTCATGTTACAATGTTTATCATAATATGCATCTCTATTGTAAATATGCAACTTTTCCTTTTTGTTTTTTATCTTTTGCTTTTTATCTTTTCCTTTTTGTTTTTTTATCAGTGGAGCAAAGGCTCATGGTCAGTGTAGTTCCCTGTGTTTTTTAGCTGCCACTGCAACAAAATAATGCATTTAAGCAAAGATGTAATCTGACGATACAACATTTTGGTTATTGTAATATCCCTACTTAAAACTAGCATGAACCATTAACACCCAAAAGAATCACCGCACTAGAGCCAGAGTTCAAGTAGTAAAAAAATGTCAACTATAAACCATCATGTTTTCAAATATGAGCTGCAGACCATATATTTAGACAGCGGCACATCGACCACTAGTGTGCACTGGTGCTTGAGGCTGTGGCTGGAAATAACAAAAAAAACGAAGGAAACTTTGTAATAGAAAGTGGAAAAAGGGGGTTAGATTTCATTTTTTTCTCTCCAATTTCAATTTCAAGGTCCACTTAATTCTTTATCAGCTAATTAGAGTGATGCTGGGTGACTGGCGGCCCTCAGCGCTGTGCATATGGCTGTGACGCAGAGGAGCAGTGGAGTCAGTAATGAAGAAGGCACAGGGCGGAGGGGGGTCTGGGCACGGGTGGGCATTGTGTGTGTGTATGGGTGGGTATTTATCACATTGCGGGGACTGAAATCTGTGTACACACTCATGTCATGAAGATGTGCCTCCCTTGTGGGGACAGAAATAAGGTCCCCATGATGTAGTAAATCCTTCTGCACTTCCATCAGCATTTAGTTTAAGTTCAAATATGGGCTAATAAAGTTTAGGTTCAGGCCATGTACTGATCTTTGAGCAAAACATGTCTTGCCCCAGTACAGGTGAATTGTATAAGCAGCTCTTGAGGTCAAAATAAGTCAGCTGCATACTGTCTGCATCTAATTAGAAAGCATTTTATTGTCTGATACGCAAAATGCTTCCGGAACAAAAGTAGTGAAATCTTTCTTGGTTTAGGTCACTAATAAAGAAAAAGTAAGTCAAAAGTGCTGATTAGCTATTGTTTCCAAGATATAGTATTGGGTCAAAATAGGAAATTTATGCAAAATAATGCAAAAACAGTAGTTTATCAGAAGGTACAGTGTGTCTACAAGCAACCAGTTCTATCCGAAAGCCTGTCTGCACATTCCAATACATTGATTTTAATATGTTTGGAGTTTTCACATAAAATATTTTTTGATTTCATACAAGAGAGATGCTTCGAAATTGTGTGCACCTGATGTCTTAAAGGTCCCATGGCATGAAATTTTCACTTTCTGAGGTTTCTGAACGTTAATGTGAGCTCCCCTACCCTGTTTAGACCCCCCCCCCATGGCTAAAAGTTGCGAAATGTCTAAACTGAGCATTTGCGGTCCTTTTCTGCGTTACACAAAACCAGTGTTCAAACGGGCGAGTTCGGACAAGGCACCTTATTGACGTCAGATCGGCAAATGCAGCTCCAGCCCCTCCCTCTGTCTCCGCTCAGCGTCCCTGTATATCCCGCCCATAGAGTTTGGACTGCGAATGCGCTACGCAATGCGAAATGCGTTTTTTTATTTGCCTGGAGGCACGTCCGAGTGTTTCTAGGCTCGGAAGTCCTTTATCTGAGCCTCTGGACCTTTGAACAGCAGTGGTTTAATTTTATTTTATGTGGAAATGTGTTTATTTTTCAATGGAACTCTTCAACTCTCTCCCCCCGTGCAAAAACAAGGAAATGGATCAGAGAGCGCTCAGAGCAGACAGCGGAGCGTTTAGCCAGTCCCCCACCTTCTACTATTGGCCAGCTTTTTTCTCCTCATTTGCATTCAAGCAACAACGCCCATTATAGAGTGTTCTGAGTGAGAAAAATTACTCTTTCTCAGCTTATCTCTGTTTCTCATGCACTGAGTGTTGATTTTGAAGAAGGATTCATTTACAGTATTAGGGAACCATTAAGGAGCCATATAAAAGCATCAAGAAGTACCATGTCATGGGATCTTTAAGATATTTCTTGTTTATTTCTTGACGGATAAAGAAGTGCAAGTTAAATATTTTCAAAATATAAATATTATTTTTAAGCAAAGATGCCTAAATCTATTGTATAAACAGATGTGATATTGATGTAAAACAATATCATTAAATATCTTGAATACATTAGCTAACCAGCACAGTTATCAAGTGATTTTAGATTTAGCCACTTTTATCTCAGAAACAGATCAAGTCCAAAACATTGTAGACCAGTGTAATCAGGAGTTGCACTGTTAGCATGCTAGTTGTTGTTAGTTTAACGTCACAGCAAAACCGGCACTGATCTCTGGAAGTTTTGAAAAGTGCTTATAAACTCACTGCACAGGATACATAAGGTAAGGTTAGGATCAGTCTCCAGTAAATGAATATATGCAATGGCCCCAAGAAGCATGGAAGCCCAGCGTCTGTGTGGGAGGGATAGGGGATGTCAGTTAAAGCAGAGGGTTCAGCTTAGGGAGGGAAGAATATGTGATTGACAGCTCGGGGAGTGAGCGACAGAAGGCAATGGATTTTTTTCTTTCATCCCTTTCTCTCTTTTTTTGCCTTCGTCTTGCGTTTTCTGCTGATCTGGGCTCTGAGCTCAAAGGTAGCTGGCATGGCTTACGGCTGGTCTGTTGCTCAAGCTGGACAGTACGGGAAGAGAGAGAGAGGGACAGGAGGGGAGGGAGGAGGCAAAAGCAGAGGAGAGGGAGGGAGCGGAGAGGGGTGCGAGCTCAGCATCCAATTTACAGGCCTGTCCCACACCGCCCCAGGGGCCACCCGCGGCGCACTGCCATGATGGTCAGCTCCAGCGCCTCATAAATTATGCAGAGGCAATAAATGCGCTGGGCAAACACTCGGCAGACATCTCCCCGCTCCTCCTCTCGCCCACTCACTGTGTCTCCAGCAGACAGACTCAACCATCAACAAGCGCAATACCACCATCTGCACAGGATCCACAAACATGCCTAGTAAGATCATATGCAACATACAGTAGGTTTGATATATATAACAATATAGATCACTACTTTAAAGGGTCCTTATTACGCTTTTTTCTAACCTATGGTATAATGTTGTTTCCTCATCACAAACATACCTGGAGTTGTGTTTTGTTTCATTCACACATGTTTAACACACAAACACTGCATATTTAGGCTGTAGTTCTTCACTCAAACAGAAAACACTGTCATGTAGTATAGGAAGAGAATAATTAGGACAATTTCACCCCTGGAATTGCCAACGTCTATTTAACGAAAGGTAAAAGGTAGCTGTTAACTTCAAAAACTGCTGCTTCATTATAGTTACTCAAACACGTGTGAATGAAACAAAACACAACTCCAGCTTTGTTTTTGATGAGGTAACAACATTATAACATGGTGCAAAACTCACAAGAGTCAATTTTGCATAATATTGGACCTTTACATTTTGGTAGAACTGGAAGATTAACCACAATCAAGTGAATCGGAAAGGCTGCAGTTTTTGAAGTACCAAAGCTTCCTTCAAAAACAAAAAAAATATCCTGTCCTATTCAGCACAGACCTGTAAACATGCTCTGAAATGTGATTTGTGAATTATTTTGCCGGTTTATGTTTCAGTCTTTTTGCCAGTTCTTCTCCTGGACACGTTTAAAATGTGAACTTTGGACAGAATCCCATTACTAAAACTAAATTCTAATGCTTCTCAGAAAAATTGCAATTAGAAATCATATCATTCAGCCCTATTGTAAACCATAATAGTGATCTAAAACGGCTTTATAATAGAAACAGGTCATTTGACTTACAAACAGAACTAAGATGCCTCTTCATATTTTCACATTTTTCACTGTAACAGGCTCTGTATATTTTCAACTTGGTATTTTATTGGTGAAAAATTGGTATGTGACATTTCTGAGCCCAAAAATCACAAATAACTTATTTGCTGAGGGTGGAGATAGGGGATAGGTGAGCACTCATGCAGGAGAAGACAGAATAAACCTAAGTGAAAATAGTCTCAAAGTCTATTACAAATGAGTGAATATGATAATATATGATTTTTTTTTATAAATATGATTTTAAGTAGTTGATCTTTGCTCATCACAAAGTTGAGATGTAATTATCGAGCACAGTGCCATTATGAAAGGAATAAAAACCGATGCCTTTCAAAAGTAAACATATAGGATAGGATATTCTGCCACGAATATGTGTTGATGTTTAACAAATGAAAATCACTGAATTTTCACAACTTAATCAGAGTTTATGAGACACACAGAAAACTGACATTAAATAAACCATTGGTAATGTATCTAAAATATAAACCCAATATAAACAGACAAACCCAGCCGCATCTGAATTGTTCCATTGTAGAAAAGGCTAGTGTAGCAGTGCTTCTCCTTTCATGCCTCTCTCTCTCCCTCTCCTCTTCCTCCTGCTCCCTCTCTGTACAGCCAATTGCTTTGATTGCCGAGATAGAAGCCGGCTGGAATGACTTGCCCTTGCTTGTGAAGCAAATGGAACATGCTAATGGAACTCATCGTATTACCCAATGCAAAAGTGCCATAGCTCATTACTTTAAGATAAAAGGATATCATTGTAGACGGCGAGCAGAATTGACTTTCTGTGCTGAGACTTGATGATGATTTAATCAACTGCTCTCTTTCACTTCTCATCCGTGAGCCTGTCGCTTTGGCAGGTGCTACTAAACGAAGCACTCATGGCTCGTAGGGAGAGAAAAGAAAAGAAATTGCTGTCATTACTTTTTCCACAGGAATAGAGGTATGTAAATTTCCCAGAGCGACAAAGGATGAAAAGAGGTAAAACTTAATAAAATGGAAATACCTTTATAATGAGCAAAGTACAGAAAATCCTCAGATCAGACTTGACAGGTAAGGGCAAGCTGTCTGATAGGACTACTGTGCACAAGGCACAGTCATCTAAGCGGTGGCTGCTAAACTAGAGAGCCAAAAGTTACAAAATAATAAAAAACAAAAGATAAAAGAGAAATTTGAGACAAACAAATAAGCTGGAGCTGTCACTCACTGTTGTGTGATCAGAAAGAAGAACACTGCTTCATACATGACACACAAAGCCATGGTGGATTGGCGTTCCAATTGCTCTGAAATAAGCCATAAATGTATGAAGTTTGGGACTTAAAAGAAATTTCTCTTAAAATATATGGACGTATATTTATGATTTGTGCAGTGTAGAAATGTTCTATAGCAGAGTCTTTGCACAGCTCTCCAGGGAAACACAACACAATGGAGCTATTGAGATCAGAGGTGGGTTCTGAGAGGCTGAGCTAGGACATGGTCTCATTTAAAGCAAAGACATGCACAATGAGGAAACCATTAGTCAAAGAGAAGGAGAACTTTATCCAGGCCTGCTGCTATTTACACAGGCCGGCTTAGACTGTAGCACAGAGCCAGTGTTTAGTTAAAGAAGGACAGGAATGTCAAACATTAGCGGCCGTGCTAAGAGCTGTTGATGTTGGCCTGCATCCGGAGCACTTCTGATTGCCCCACTACTCTTACCCAGCCTCTCCTCCACTGAGGGCTCTTACCCGCTCCCCTATTCTCAGTCCAAGTAACAAGGCTTTTGTTTAGACTGCTCTCAAAGCACGACTAAATTATTCTAGTTTAGAATCCTTTCCAACTGCTTATAGTGCTGGTCTAGATACTAGATATAAAACAGCTATCCAATGTGTCCAATAAAGAGTCAGTGTCAGTTTATGAAAAATACAACGGTTCTGTGACACCTTTTATTTGGATTGACCATTTTCTTGAGAGTTTAGTTTTGTATTATCCATTGTATTATTTGTGACCTTAAACTGGGCAAAAGCCTGTCATGGCAGCGTGCTCAGAGCGGGTGAAAGGGTTAAAGCTTTGGAGGAGGCAGTGCTCGGGGGCTGGATGGCGGCCATGGCCTGGGTCAACTTTGACAATGCCAGTTTGATATGCTGTTGTCAGGGCTCCCACTCCCCCTCCCCACAGCTCCTTCCTGATATAGCTGCAGATCCTGATGGTTTTCTGAGGCAAACAGTCACATGGCCAAATGGTTTTCTCCCCTCCTGCTGCATCTCTTCCATCTGCTGCTGGGGCTCTGGTGCGGCCATCGCCTGCCTGTCACAGCGTGTGTGAAAATTAGCCGGGGAGGAGGTGTTCGCTTGTGCTAATTACATTTTAATCATTGGAAATGTGTTGGCAAATCAAGCCTTGATTGCCATCTTGGAGCCCACTGCCTCTTCTCTCTGCAGGCTGGGGATGGAGAAGGGACTGTGGAGCAGGCACTGAGTCGGACACCGTTCCAGCCAGCTAATGGGGCCTAATGCGTAAGAGGCGGAGTCATTATTCATGCTCAGGCAAATGAGGAGCGCAAAGCCAATGTTCACTAAATCTAATATCTGATTTCTAGTCTACACATGGCAGTGTCTGCGGGAACAGGACTATATACAGTACATACCATATACAAACAGCAGCAGCAGCTAGGGAACTCAAGCTGACAACAAGACAGTAGCCACTATTAGACAATACAAAAAGATTTAGTCATTCATTTTTTAAATGGCTTGTACATCCTTTTCATAATCCCATAGAAGCTTATGTTGACAGAGCAATGCAAACTCAGAAGATGCACATTACTCAAAAATGTGCATCTATCATAACAAGCATGGTGAATACTAAATTTAATCAGTCTACCCCATACAAGAATAAAATGCCTTCACATCAAAGGAAACAAACAGAGAAGGATCTGCCCAGTGTCCAGCACAGGGTACAGAGCAGGACTCTTTCAAAGAGCAGAACATAAAGAGAAAAAAACAAAGTTACTCCAGTTGAAAATGTCTCATTGCACAGTGCAGTGTGGTGCCCATGTGCTTGTGCTGCTGCTTCAGCCTGAGCCTCTAATCACTTAACTCCTCACACCTGATGGCACACTATTAACTTTGACTGTCTCCTGTGACCCTGCGGGTCGTTGCCCATCACATCAAGTTTTTATTAGGGAATTTTCCTCATCATTAGCCATGGCCTGGAAACGAGCCATTCATATTCAGAGTGGCAAACCAAGATGAGGTCCCACTGATTTTCCATCATCCAGACTATGAGCACAGCTGCTGCTGTTAACTACCAGCCCACTGCAGCACCCTGACTGTGCATCATTATGGCTCACAGCACAGTGCAGGTCTGCAGGGGAGCGGGACAGACCAGCGCAGGTCTGCAGGGGAGCGGGACAGACCAGTGCAGGTATGCAGGGGAGCGGGACAGACCACTGCAGGTCTGCAGGGGAGCGGGACAGACCAGCGCAGGTCTGCAGGGGAGCGGGACAGACCAGGACAGGTCTGCAGAGGAGTGGGACAGACCAGTGCAGGTCTGCAGAGGAGTGGGACAGACCAGCGCAGGTCTGCAGGGGAGCGGGACAGACCAGTACAGGTCTGCAGAGGAGTGGGACAGACCAGTGCAGGTCTGCAGAGGAGCGGGACAGACCAGCGCAGGTCTGCAGGGGAGCGGGACAGACCAGTGCAGGTCTGCAGGGGAGCGGGACAGACCAGCGCAGGTCTGCAGAGGAGCGGGACAGACCAGCGCAGGTCTGCAGAGGAGCGGGACAGACCAGCGCAGGTCTGCAGGGGAGCGGGACAGACCAGCGCAGGTCTGCAGGGGAGCGGGACAGACCAGCGCAGGTCTGCAGAGGAGCGGGACAGACCAGCGCAGGTCTGCAGAGGAGCGGGACAGACCAGCGCAGGTCTGCAGAGGAGTGGGACAGACCAGTGCAGGTCTGCAGAGGAGTGGGACAGAGAAGATGGGACAGCCTAGGCTACAGTGTGGGGCTGAGTTGAGTGCAGTGAGTGCATCTTATGAGACAACTTAGAAGAATGTTACACAGAAGAATGTTACTGTGCATCTATAATAAAAGTGCAATAAGAAGTATTTGTACACAGACTGGATCGTCAGTAGAACCAGGATGTAAGGTATAGTATGAAACAGACATCCTTACCATAATTCGCGTGCCCATGACAAAAACACTTTGTTCTCCTCTTAGTGGGATTTGTTGTCACACTGTACATCTGAGATGCCTCATTATTCAGAGAGTAGACAAATAAAAGGCAGCGCAGCACACTGCTGTCGAGCACATGCAAACAAGCAGAGATGAATAAACATTAGGTGTTGTTGAGGGCTGGTCTTTGAGCCGCAAGGCTCACACAGATCCACTTTGTACAAAATAAAAATATTTAATTTGAAAGACTGATGCAAGGTGAAATAAAATTAAAAGGAACCCATGCTAACTGCTAAAACAAATGACTTGCAGCGTGCTAAATTACATTTGCTCCTCCATCAGTGAGATCAAACAAGCCTAGTTTGACTCTCCTGTGCTAATGATTTCCTGCACTCACCTCCTCCTCATCCCAGGGGTGTTGGTAAACATTCAGTCTGGCTTTTGTTTGTTTGCCTGCTTTATTTATATGTTTCCCGCTTTCCAGCTCTGCTCTTCCTCCTCGTCTGGTTCAGTGGGCCCACGCTGGTGGCAGACGGCTGAATTAGAGGGATCTAATGTAATCCCAGGGACAGTGCACTCAGAAAAAATGTGCTCAATTAAAGCAAGATGAGCCCACAGGGAGCATCGCTGGCAGAGCACAGGGTGACTGACACGGCCCTTTGGTTGGATTCATTAGCATGCTAAGTATGCTAAGTGGTGGTGCACAATAACAGGCTGAACGCTGCAGACCTGCCATCCGACATGTACCACCTTGTGCTTTTGAACCAGTCACATGTTTTAACCCTTTAAGCCACAGTCAAGCAGCTGCATATGTATGAGCCTGAGAGTCCAGATCCAAAAGGCAGTTTAAACACTGCGTACAGTGCCATGACAGCACATACACAGTGCTACACAGTGTATGTCAACAAGTCTGTGGTCAGGATTTGTCACCATCACTTGACATTGTTCCATGCATTTTCAGCTTTTCAGCCTTACAGCAGAGAGTTGCATCCAAGGCCCATTGTTTGTGTTGTTCTCTACTGCTTAGGATGTACAGCTGACATTGCAGTACAGGCTGTGAGCAGTGTAAGAAGTCCAACCTTGTTTCTGTGAACAGCTTAATGCGAGCTGCAATACGAGGGCTGAGAAAAACTGTGTTTTGTCAGCTATAATCACTGTTCAATTATATGGTCAGAATTTGACCCTCCAGGCCATGCTGTTGTCTGAACAAGCTGCCTTTGATCATGCTGTGCAGAAATATGTTCCACATTAGAGGCCTACTATGATATATGTTTCCTGTCACGACAAGGATAACAGTGGGGTCAGCAGAGGAAGGACTGGCCCGTGCTCACAGCATTAGAGCTCTTCTGGTTCTGGCCAGTGGGAAATATAAGATGCTCTGATGGAGGAGCTCCAACAAGGAACAGAAGAAGAGCTATGGAATGAGGGACATGTGGTGGAGTTCAAAGACCTCCTCTGGACCCCTTCCTCCACAGACTGACTGCTCATGATAAACTCTGAGCACTGTTGACACCATGCTATCTGTGTCAATGTCACGCTCACCGTTTCCTTTAGTGGTGTGAAATTTATGGACCATTTATCAATTTAGCACACAGCCAAGGTCACAGCCACTGCCCTGGAGCACTACAGTTAAGATCATATATTAACACAAGTGTTCTAGGGAAATGACTGTGACTTTGAATGCAGTGCTTTTACACGGCTGATTGTCTCTGGGTGAGTGGTGCTGAAACTGCTCACTTATTAAAGACACCTGTGTGACTAAAACACACAGGAGGGACCAGAACAGCTGGACATAAGATGGTCATAGTCTTAGGGATGTTTAAAGATGGACATGGGACAGTCCTCCTGAGGACACAGAACAGTCCTGCTGAGGTTAGTCCTCTAGAGGACATGAGGACAGTAGGAGCGTGCCAAGTCCCTGCTGTTTGCTGTGCTTAGGAGCACTTGTTTTCCTCCCAGAGCCCAAAGCCTGCTGGCCTGAGAGCGGAGCCACCATCTGTGCTCCCTGGACAGTGAGTTGGCAGACGCAGTAGGTCTGAGGGCTGAGCTGAGGGCTGAGTTGAGAGGTGAGCCTGAGGGCTGTGCTGTGGTTGGGGATGCTCCCTGGTGTTTGGGAGAGCCTCTCCATAACACTTTCCTCATGAGCGACTCAACAGGCCGCTGGAACGTCTTGGAGCCATCTGGGGAGAAGTGGAGCGTGGCAGGGAGCAGCTGGACACTTACAGCTGCTGTTTAAGCCCTGGCAGCATGCGCAGTATCAGTGTGCCTGCAGAGGAGCAGTGTGCACACAGGGCTGTACACCAGACAGAGCCTGGCAGTGTCACAGGCTCCTCTCTGCTTTAACAGCATTGTGAAGGTGGGTTAGTCACTACATACACTGTGCAGAGTGGTGCAGTCCCTGTTCAGCTCCCTATAAAAAATGAGCCGAATTCTTAGAAAATGTCGATTGGCCACAGGAGACACTGCGGGAGGTTTTCTCACAAAGCCCTAAAAGTCTTTTTCCAGTGTGGATCCCCAGAGTCCAGCCCCCCCTTTGTGAAGCTATAGGCGAAAAGCGCTTGTCAGGAGAACATTAATTAAAGTGTAAAGCTAAAAGAAGTA
This sequence comes from Paratrypauchen microcephalus, assembly GCA_036785185.1. Classification (NCBI taxonomy): domain Eukaryota; kingdom Metazoa; phylum Chordata; class Actinopteri; order Gobiiformes; family Gobiidae; genus Paratrypauchen; species Paratrypauchen microcephalus. Next base: position 9,477,490 of record JAVJIX010000007.1, on the reverse strand, counting down.
TTGACTTCCACTCTCTCTGCAACTTCACAGACCACTAGCAAGCTGCAAAACCCACTGCCCCCTAAGGTAAAGACTTGTACTTGCCCAGGCCCTGAGCTAACTGGAAAAAAGCCCCACTAAGACCAATTAAGGCTTTCACTATGAGACTGAAAGGAAGACAAATGGAGGCAGAAGGCCCGATTACAAGAAACCTTTGTACAGATGTAAAGCAATTAGAGTAGTCTCCAGGGCCAGACAGCGCGGTACCTGTGAGTCATGGATCCTACAGCCAGTCCAAAGCCGGAACAATCCCTCTTTTCTGTTTAGGGCCCATGTCTGCTTGTGTATTGGTGTCATGTATCAACCCATAGGCCCAGTATTGGTTTCTCTAGAGCAAAAGCACTAGCGTCGAGCCAAAGAGGGCCACTCCACCCTCCATTATCTGAGTGTTTGGAGAACAGGGCTATATTATCCAGTCTGTGGGGCCATTTTGATAAAACAAGGCCAGATAGGAAGTGTGAGCGCGCTCAGGTGTCTCCTTCCACTAGTTTGGAGACGTTGTAGTGATAAAGGCACAATGTAATTATACTGCAGGCATGAGCATATTTAACCAGGGAGTGGGTGTCACCTCTGCAAAGCAACTAAAAGTTTTACTATTTAGTCGCATAAAATACTATGCAACAGTCTAGGGTAGTGGTTCTCTAACTGTGATTTGCAGGCTTGCTCTAGTATTACACAAACTCCTCTGCATTTCTATTGTTTACACAGTCAGTAATTAGTGGTGTAGTCCTATTTTAGGTCTGTTTTAGGCCAAGTTTAGACCTGATACAGTCCTGTTATAGACCTATTGTAGACCTAGCTCTGGATTACATTTAAGAAGTAACAAAACTGTGATTAGTTAAAATAAGGTCATGTGAGAAGCTAAGCAACAGGAAACGTGGGGGGCACTTGACCATAGATTACCATATATAATATTATAGAGCTGCATTATACTGAAAAATGTCATATCAATATTTGTGTCAATATATGTGTCGCTTCTTCAAACTTCATTCCAGAAACCACTATGACACCAAGTCTGGTGCATGAACTGTTTATTTATAACAGATTTATTTGACAAAAGTCAGCACTGCATCAGTTCCATGTGTGACAGCATCAACAACAATTACTCTATTATGTATGAAACTATGTAACTGGTTGGGGGTTTCGTCACCTTCTTGTTTCTATGGAGAGGTCATTGCTCTGCCTGAAATGTTCCACAGTATGACATTAAACAGCTCTACCTGACATTTATTCAGTTGAAGGCATTCTGACTGTGAGTGGGATTGCCTCTCCACAGATCTAAACTTGGCCTGGTTTGGTCTCCATGAAGATAGAAAAGTTTAATACCATACTGTGAACCATTCCAGACAAACCCCGTCAAATCCTCATGTAGAAAAGGAAATGACGGGCCCACCACCAAAAAAGTCACACAATGCATCTTTAATGAAGCAGGGAAAGGAAGCTCGATGCCTTAAAGGTACAGTGTGTAGGATTCGTGGCGCATAGGTGGATAGTGGCTATGCACTTCCTGTTTTAGCTACGGCAAACCTCGAGGGTCACCCGGACGCGGCGTAGCGGAGAGCTCGCGTACCCGCGCGCGCTCCCGTGCGCGCACCCGCCGCGCACCCGGCCTACAACAACGGTATTAATAAAACGCGGTCTCCCGTTCAGTTTTTTTTTTCTTTTCGCATGAAAGCACACATTCCCGATCGTGAACCATGATAATCTACATATCAAATGAAACCTTACAGTCTCCTCTTTCTGACTATGCAATTCATTTCCCGGCACAACAATCACTCCCTGAGCACATGGGGCTTTTATACGGAAAAGCACAAAACGAGGTTTGTTACTTAGCTTACCTTTGAAGGCTCTGCACAGGTCAAACTCTGTATTTCACCACAAGCTTGGTATCAATTTGTCCGTAAGGATCCAGCGAATAAAATCCAGTAAAACAATTTAGTCCAAAACACGTGTTAGATCCAATACGACGTGTGATACAGCAGCATGCTTGTTGTTTACCCAAAACCACGAGCCTCCCCCCACCCCACCCGCACCTCTCTCCTTCTCTCCTTCTCTCTTGCGCAGCGCGCCGGAGCCGCCTGCTGCTTTGCCTCCGGTGCTACCACGAGCCTTGCCGAAGGCGAAGGCGGAGCCCAAATGTCCTTCTGCGGCTCTCGTATTCAAAATGGCTGCCTCTGCATGGGGAAGATCCCCCTTTTATGTGACTATATCTAAGTCCAAAAGAATACTTTGATTTCATGATGGAAGTGAAAAGGCTTGAATTATACTATGTATTTTTGAATACTATGTATTTTTGAATGGGTATCTTCAATTTCGGTAATTAACAGGTAAAAATCTTACACACTGTCCCTTTAAGTTAAAAAAAACAAACAACTAACGCCAACAGAAAATATTAAATAAACATTTTTGTTTGGGATAAAGAGTGCAAACAAGTTAAATCTTTTGTACTCTCTTACATTTTAACCACAAACAATAAATCACAATTAGTAAGGGTAATATTTCATCAAAACAAGTGAATCCTTACATAACGAACAGAAACAATGTGACACAGCATAGCGGCCCTAGTGTTTTGTGCAGTGTCTGTCCTTATTAGCTGCAGCAAAGGGCCCTTAAAGTCAGATTTCAAAGAGGGAGAAACAAATTTATTGCTAATCAGAATTTATGTTCAGTGGTGCGCTCTCCAATTACCTTAAGCACAAACCCTCTTGATGACCTGAAATTATGAAATAATTTTGACAAATGGCAGCGTGCGATGTAATGACCTTTTCCTTTGCTCTGAGGCAGGGCTTCTGCGGCGCTCATTATTTATAGGGCCCTTTTAAAAAGCAGGTATGGGCAAAATGAATGTGCCGCTGTCACTATGTGTAATGGGCCTAATAATGGTATCCTGTGTGCAGTATAATGAACCCCTTCATTCAAAGGCTATATGCAGCATTGGCTTTCTTTGATGAGCCTCAATAATAGAGCTCCGCAATGAATTGTAATCAAACTGAAAACTCAATCTGAGTTTGTGCAATGTATAAAACCAAAAGTACAGTTATTTTGATAATAGTATGTCCTCTGCAAAAGACAAAATCTGTATTTTTATAGAAAAAAGACGCTTACAAACATATTCTGAAATACATGAGATTTTGTATTAGTTTATCAGTTAATATTTCAGTGTTCTCTGTATAAAGAAATGGACTAAGGGCGTGTGACGAGGTGGGTGACCACAGCGTTCTGCTCCAGTCAAATGAAACTCACAGAGGCTAGCAGTTATACGAGTGAATTTAGAGTTTGATATTAGGAAAAGGAATATTCTTATTTGAATAAAAACACCAAGATCATGTAGAGTGGGTTAATACGAACATTTTAAAATGAAAATGATGAGGCTAAGAGCAGTTACAGAGAGAGGGGTGACAATTTTCCAATGTAAAGTTAGTTCGAGCCAGAGTCGATGGAGCCAGAAGCGCCCTCATGCCCACTTCCCATTTGGAACGCAGCAGCAAGCAGGTTAACAACGTCCACGTATATGTATGGTCCATGGTTCTCTCAAAGGTTAATGCAGCTGGAGTTGTTTACAATGTGCACTCTGAACAGATTCGTACTTTTAAAACATCGCAAATCACAATCACAATACTTGTCAGAAAAATCACACTTTTTTTCCGCCCTACTCAAAATCAGAGCAACATCTGTGGGTAGAACCAGCTGTCCAAGCCATTTTCCTGGCCATTCACTCTCGCACAAACTAAACGCTATCATCAAACTGACCACACCACTTAGAGATTTCATGTACAATGTTGTTCGGAGCGCGCCTGCAAAAGTTATCTTGGTTATAAATTTCAAAGAGGGAGAATTTGGAAAGCATGGAAGTCATTAAGTCCCATAAAAGAACATTATAGTGCTGTATTTAGGAGATGTGCTTGCATAGAACTGCTGCTAGTAAATCTCCACAGCCGTCTGGGTTCAACTTGAGATGAAGAAAACCATTTGACTCTGCAGTTCAGTTTTGATAAAGTCCCAGGATGGTGCTAGTTAAAGATTTAAGCAGATGGCCCAATACTTGGCATAAGAAGAGAGCCTCGCTGAAGATTTCTGGCAATTCTACAGGCATATGGCAAAAGTTCATGCCAAACCCAGCTCCACAGAAAAGCTGCCGCCTGAGGAAAGCAGAAGCATTTTACGAGAAAAATAATAAAAGAATATGACTAGAATATGTCAAATAAGGAGGAATATAAAACCACTCTGTGAATGCAATTTAGCTAGAAGAACAGTCCAAAGCCTCTCTGTCTTAAATAATCAGTGTCATAGTAATATAGAGATCTGGTGTGCATTAGAAAATACATATCAAACAAGATGAGTAATAGAGACCTGGGAAACTGGGAAAATCAGACTACTCATCACTGGGTGGGCTAGTCTGAGAATGTAGAGTGTAATCAAGGTTTTACTTTGAATGTGACTACCATAACTACTACAAGTACTACTACTACTACTACTACTACTACTACTACTACTACAGCTAATACCCAGAACTAGCATTGAAACTATACTAATAGACACTAAAAAAAAAAAAATCGTACAAACTTGACACCACTGTATCGCTGAATAGTTACTACCATGACTACCACAACAACTACTACTACTACTACTACTAGTACTACTACCACAACAACTACTACTACTACTAATACTACTACTACCATGACTACCACCACTACTACCACAACAATAACAACAACAACAACAACAACTACCACAACAATAACAACAACAACAACTACTACCGCTACTACCACAAAAACAACAACTACTACTACTATTACTACCATGACTACCACCGCTACTACCACAGCAATAACAACAACAACAACAACAACTACTACCACTACTACCACAACAATAACAACAACAACTACCACTACTACTACCACAAAAACAACAACAACAACAACTACTACTACTACCACAACAATAACAACAACAACTACCACGACTACTACCACAACAATAACAACAACAACAACTACTACCGCTACTACCACAAAAACAACAACTACTACTACTATTACTACTACTACTACTACCACAACAATAACAACAACAACTACCACTACTACTACCACAAAAACAACAACAACAACAACTACTACTACCGCTACTCCCACAACAACAACAACAACAACAACTACTACTACTACCACAACAACAACTACTACTACTACTACCACAACAACAACAACAACTACTACCACGGCTACTACCACAACAATAACAACAACAACAACTACTACCGCTACTACCACAAAAACAACAACTACTACTACTATTACTACTACTACTACTACCACAACAACAACAACTACTACTACCACTGCTACTACCACAACAACAACTACTACTACTACCACAACAACTACTACTACCACAACAAAAACAACAACAACAACAACAACTACTACTACCACCACAACAACAACTACTACCACTACCACAACAACAACAACCACAACAACAACAACAACCACAACTACTACTACTACTATTATAAACAACATGACCTCAGTTATTTTTTTCATTATATGGAAGAAATGTGCTATAATTATGGGAAAAATAATAAATTAGAAAATACTTTGTTGCAGGTACTGTAAAGTTTTTGTGACAGGAAAAATATAGCCATTTACAGTCATCTGTCAAAGTTTGTGGACCAGCACCTGAAGAAAAATGTCTGTGAACCTGCCATCAAAGTGAAGCCAAGGACGTTGTATCCCAAGCGTTAGATTGCTTTCACATCTGATGATTAGCCTCATCTATGCTAATTACACTGAATGGAAACTAATTACGAGGAAGTACGTGTCGGGTAATGAGGATTTGGGGCTGTGTCCATCTATATCATCATTTACACTGCTGTGCACTCACTCAACATTTCCATTTTCTGTACAGTCCAGAGTGCCTTTATATTCACACACAGCAGTCTAGTGAAAGCATGGTGAAACAGCAGCAGCAGAGTGATATGGGAAATAATGTACAATTCCACTGCCAAAAATTCTTTGTGGATACGAACACGATTACATATAATATGGTACCACTTTGTAAAAAACACATTTGCTTTAAGAATGAGTATGAGTAGTAAGGTTAAGGTAATGAGGGGTAAGGGTTAGAAGTATTATATATACAGTAGATTACATTATATATACATTAGTATACGTATATATAATAATGTATTTCATATAGCTGTGTTATTATTAAGTGTTGCGTATATTTTTACATTATATACAATTTAAGGTTAACCTTTATTTGTCTCACAATAGGGAAATTCCAGGGTTGCAACAAACAGTTTCAGAGTTGCAATCAAAAATAAAGATATACAAATATGAAAAAATAGACTACAACACAGCAGTACAGTGCAGCATATACTTTGTGGAATAGTCTAAACTTCTCAAATGTTGCCCAAGCCCTGTACTTTTGCCTTAAATAAATATACAATTTGTGTGATTTCTTTTGGCCAAGGTACTACCGTATGTATTAATGATGTAGTTGGTGCTGCTCAAGCTAATAAGCCTCTGCAGCAGTATCACAGTTGCTAGCTTGCCCACTCCAATTACTGCAGTAGCAGTGTTAGAGGGGACTGTGTTGGCAGCAAGGCCTTCACTCGTCTCCACCTGAATTTGGGCGGACAGTGGCAGGGCGGGTCAGTGGGGCCACAGCCCTCTGCTCTGAGCTGACAACTGCTGTTAAACCACTTCCATCTGGCCCAATTGTGTCCTCAGGCACACTCGCGCTAATGCAAGCAGGCAGGACATGAGTGAGGCTGCATGCTTAGTAATAGACCCGACTATTTGAGCCCATTACTCTTGTTAACACAAACCAAGGGAGAGAGTCACTCAAAGTTAGCAATGATTTTACCTTAAGTTATGGAGTCCGCTAAAATATGAGTTAGATAGAAGTAAAAAGGTGCTGATCATATGTAAACATAATTTCTATACACTACTGCAAATTGACCTGGTACTAGTAAATCTTGTATTGACTCTAAGTCTAGGTGCAATGTGTAACTTTTCTGGTGGAGGGTTTGCCACCTTTGTCTGATGGAGATATTATAGTTTTGTCCAAAATAATACCAGAGTTTAAAGTAATTTATCTCATTAATTCAGTTACAGGTATTTTTATTGTTGAGAAATACATAGAAAACAATGCATTTGCACTGGGTGGTCTGGTGATGTCACACACTTGCCTTTATGGAGATAATGCCATACTGTGGAACATCTTGGTGAAGCAGATGGCGGACATTCCACCAGAAAACACTGCATTTTTAATTAAACAAGAATGTTCTACAATATCTTTACAAATTTATGCAGACAAGGCAGAACAGGTAAAACCCAACACAAAAGCCCCCAAATCAAACCCAGGTGAAGGTAAAGGTGAAAGCCCTAACCACCACTTTGCCCACATAATGCCCAATTAAATAAAATAACAATTAGTCCCATTATATTAAGTGCTGAGACTAGTTTTGTTAAAATAACCCAAAATGTAATCTATGTAGTTCCAAAATGTAGAAATAGGAATGAAAGAAAATTACTATGAATGAGTTTCGCATGCCAGAATAAATACAGGTCAAAGACTTAAACACCCGCCGTGATGAGGTTATAAAATATATATTAGCTGTGTTCCAGAGTCTGACAAATTCCCTCTTCCACATTAATCCTCATCTAATTCCACTAATCTGAAGTCTGCTCCTCTCTGCTCTTGACGTTTTCATTACCTCACAAGCTCAAGTGCACCTTAATTCTCTGGTATTTATTTTTGTCTGGACACTCTCTGTGTGAATAGAAAATACTCACTTTAAGGTACATTCACTTTAGCAGCTTGACAGGTAAAACTACTAATTTCTCTAAAACATGGTTAAAATAAAGTCTTACTAAAAACCCTGCCTGGTTTTTTTGTATGTTTTATTGCTGCTACCTCACCACCATACTGTAAACAAGGGCCAAAATTTGCAATAATTATGATTAGACTAATACAAATATAAAAAAACACCTCTGTTTTGTTGAATATCAATACTTAATTTTGAGAGAGACTTTATTGATCCCAAGGGAAATTCAAGATTAATTTTGAAATGTTGATGACATAGGTAGATGTATTCTATTTCACAGTTATTTTGTGTCCATCCATCAATCCATCCATTTTCTTCTATTTATCCGGGGCGTGGGGGGATATTTTGTGTATTTTTGTATTTTTCTTCTCAGCATTTTTCCACAAACTGCCACTTGACTGATGTAAAACTATGAAGAACGTTTAACTGCAGGTACTCTCCCACCAAACCACGTCATAATTAAACCTGTCATATGGACTTTAACCTGGAGAATACTTGAAGAGCTCAGTTCTTGTCAATCAGGGCTGGGGCCACCAGGGCTTGTCCCAACACATTTAGCAGCGAGTTACAAAAACACACAAGAAACTGCTCATAATTAGCCATAATCAGAGCTAGCAGACAATCTTTCTTGTTTTGCTAACCTACACGAGGGCCCAGGCAGAGGTCCACTTAGCCCTGTCAGAACCAGCCGCCCGCCCCAATCAAAACACCCCAAATCACTCCAATCCACCGCCGCGCCACTGATTAAATGCGCGTGTAGAGTGTAATTTGCTAAATTACAAGTATTTTGCACATGTAAATATAGTTTAATTACAGCAATTAAAGGAGATTATGGAAGATTGGCAGATGGGGAATGTAATGTTGTTTTAATTAGACTCTGAATGCACTGTAACACAAACACTGTTCTAACCTCTCGCTACAGAATGGGCGGTTAGGTCTTGACAAATTGTATCCCGATGCAAGTTTTTAATCACCTGCAGGAAAGATGTGAATGGCAAAGAAAACAGAGGAAAAACAGAGGGCAGTGACAAGTCTGATCTGCAGGAGATGAGAAACACATGGGGCTGGAGCAGGGGAGTTAGGATGACATGTGCAAATATTTTGACAGCGGTTAATATGCCATTACAGACAATTAAATCAGATTTAAATCTGAGATCAATCAGGAAAAATTAGAAACAGCCCTAGTGTGGAGATGGGAAGAATGTGGAAAGTGAAGACAAAACAAAAGATCCTGGCAGAACATCAAAGGGGAGTGAGAAAAAGAATGAACGAATCTGACACAGAGTTAAAGAGGCCGGGCCAGAGCAGAAGGGCGTCCTGGATCAAAGAAGACTACGTGAGAGGGGCTGGGACATGGACAAGACACTGGCAATCTCACTTTATCCCGAAGTGGGTAGAGTAGCTATAGTACTCAAGTAGAACAACAAGGTAAGGATGCAAGAAAAAAAAAAGTATTTGAGGAAACGCGTGAAAAGTCCCTCAGTCGTCCAGGTAGAATCCATGATCAAAGTTTCGCCGCTTATCCGAGAGGCTTCGTCCAGAGCTGACGAAGCCTCTCGGATGAGCGGCGAAACGTTTTCAACCAAACAAACTTTGTCCAGTTGACAAACTGAACTTCTCCTTTGATTATTTGAGGAAACTACTTAAGTAAAAGTAATTGTAACTGTCCTAAAAGTAACCTTTGATTTTTAGAACAAAACAATGGTTAGTGCACAAAAAATAGGCAGATGGATGGACTCTTTAGACTTTGTGAGCTCACAAATAATACAAGAAATGATCTTGCTGGTCAGGTTAGAACTTGAGTGGTTAAATGTTTAAACTGTTTAATTGTCATCTCGCTACTTTAACACACACACACGAGCATGCACACAGATACACACACAGGTGAATGTGCTAAATGTCTGTTTGACTCTTGTGGATTTTAGGGTCATAACCCAGATGAAAAAAGCACCATCAGGACTTATAGTCTTGTGGCCACATTTAATATATTCTAGTCAATAGCTTATTAGAAATTCTAATTGAAAGTTCAACGGCTTTACTTTAAGGGCTTCAGTGAAGATTGCCTTTGGAGCAGCATTTAGAACCTAATCTCTTTATCATGCAACGTTTGGAAACCAAACTTTGTTCTGGGGCAGATCAATAGTATTCATTTACAAAACAGAGGAAAATGTCACCCTTTATACTTTAAATGTGTGCCGTGTGAAGCAGGAGGCTTTAAAGATGCATTGTGGCCTCTCTTCTATTAGCAGCAGCACGAGCAAAGGAGACCTACAGCTGTTAATTACCACATGAAATATTCTACTTCCCAGAAGACCGCACATGTCCAGTGAGCACAGGTCCTGCTCACTTAACCCTTTCATCGACTCCTTCATCTTTCCTCCATACGCTGTGTGATATGCGATTCAAGTGGCAGCAACATCAGCCAATACAGTAGGTTAGTCTGAACCTATGCTAAGAGAACATGCTAATTTACTATTTTGTTTTATTTTTTCCCTTGGTAACTTCTTTTTTACTGTGTAGCGACAGATATGTTAGAAAGGGATCATTTATGACAGCAACAGTGCTAAAATTACTAATTAAAATAGTCCAGGAATTTAAATTTTCAATACAACTTATTTCCCAATATGGTGCAATGATTTTTAAAGGGCCCATATTACACTATTTTCCAATCTATGTTATAATGTTGTTTCCTCATCACAAACCTAGAGTTGTGTTTTGTTTCATTTATTTATTTATTCAGGGCGGTAAGCTATTTACATTCAAAACAATTAAAAAAACAAAAAACAGATTTCCCCAAAAAGAAGTGGGAAGACGAAAACTAATTAAACATAATGAGGTTTCTTTTACATTTCTTTTACATTCTTCGGACATACCAACAATGGTAACAGACAGCAGATACAAGTAATATAATGGACGGAACATACCAACATGTCATTCACACATGTTTAACACTCAAACCCTGTGTATTTAGGCTGAGATCTTCTCTCAAATGGAAAACGCTCTGTTCCACCTTGTGATGTCATGTGGCAATACAAGAAGCACTACCCTGTGTTTTTAAACTCCATACACCTTCACTAGAATAACTTGGATCATTTCAGCCCCGGAATTGCCAGACTAAAGCTCATAAGAGTCAATTTTGTGTATTATAGGACCTTAAAATCAAACACTATGACTCAGAAATGTTTTCTTTGTTAATTTGTAGACAAAGAAAACATTTCTTTGTCTACAAACATTTATAGTTCAAGTTGACCTTTGATGAGTGCCAGAACACACCCCTCAGTGATTCCTTACTCAATCTTTCAATTGTTTTTCATGAGAATTCTGTTTTATATTAATGTTCCTCTACAGCATAATGACTTCATGGTTCACTACATTTCCATTGTGTGGTGCTTGTTCAGTGCATGCTCTGTGGTTAGCCAGTAATAATAATCAAACAGAAGAGGTAGAATGCACAGTCCATACCCTCAATAATATGAAGATTCAGTGTCTACATTAGAGGGTGACCAAACATTGATCTCTCATAACATTTCTGTGGTCTGACCTAGAGCATTGATCAGTGCACTCACTGTCTTGGCAGTTCAATTTCACAATACTGTATTCAAATAACAAAATTGTCAGGGATATTCCATATGTACTGTAGTTCAAGAAGTGACGGTCTCTTGCATTTGATTTGAGAAATTAGACTAAGACTTAGATAAAGTTAATTAATCCACAAGGGAAATTATTTGGACACAGTAGCTCACACATCACAATATATTATAATATCAAAGAGTAAAAATACAAATGGTAATAACAGATTCAAAATAAATAGCAGAAATAGCGAGAGACTGGTGTCAAAGTAAAAATTATAGTAATAATCTTTCAGTGGATGGTCAATAACATATAGTACATCAAACTGTAAAGCATCCGTATTTGTTCCTTAAAGGCAAAGTAACGTTATTTTACAATCTGAGCCTTCTTTCGGTAATAAAACAAGTCGTTTGACTCACCCATATCACGTTCGTGTCATTTGGAGCTGTTTGAAGAAAGTTATGTTGTAGCGTATCCGTTAGCATTTGTATTCGGGGCATTACTTTGCGGTCTCCAAATAACACAAACTTTAGCACTTTTCAAATCATAGAAGCCCGATGTCTTAATGAAAGATTTCGTTTGAAGCAAAAGTGGCCTGTAATCCGAGATTTATCCATAGTTTTCAGCTTTGCGTTTCATGTTTGGGTCCCGGGAGCAGTCCGCGCATGCGCACTGGCGTCCTCATCTACTCGAAACTATGGATAAATCTCGGATTACAGGCCACTTTTGCTTCAAACGAATTCTTACATTAAGACATCGGGCTTCTATGATTTGAAAAGTGCTAAAGTTTGTGTTATTTTGACACCGCAAAGTAATGCCCCGAGCAAATGATACAGCACCATGTTAACGGATACGGGATCATTAGTAGAACAGAACGGCTCAACATAAGTTCTGCGATACTGCTCCAATTGACAGAAAAATGCTATGGGTGAGTAAAACTACTTGTTTTATTGCCGAAAGAAGGCTCAGATTGTAAAAAAACGTTAATTTGCCTTTAAAGAGGCATCATGTAACTTTTCTGGTGGGAAGTTTGCCACCTGCTGCTCTCAGTGGAGATGTGTTCGCTTTGCCTTGAAAATTCATTCAACTTATGCATCTGCATGGAGGCCACCAAGCTAAGTTACAGGTCAAATCTATGAAAAGGCATGCCCAAAAATGCAAGATTGTTCAAATGTTCTACACTACTAGTATATCTCCAAAAATTAGAATATCAAGAAAAAGTTATTTTTTGTCACTCATTTCTGAGTTTGTTTGTTTTTTTTATTAATTTTTGATACTATTGTATACATGGTCAACAAGAACATCTCCATAGACAAAAGCAGATGCCAACTCCTCCATGAGTACAGTTACACTATGTAGCTTTACGGCTCTGTTTTAAAAATGTTCATTCTTTTCTGAAATCTTCACAGTACTCTATACTTTCACCACAATATTTCAACTAAAAGAATAAATTGTGAACCATTCAAACTTTGAAGGACTATATCCTGCATGACATTTTATCTGACACACTGGTTACAGCACACTGGACATCTGATTCATATTACACTCACTGGTGGTCACTTCAATCACCCAGCACTGAACGATGCCAGTTCCCACACACCATTACAGTGGGCTCCTGCTGAGGGCCAATCACCAGCGTGTACAAAAGCCTTCCCTCTTCCTCAACGACTGACTGATCACAGTGAAAGACAAAAACATGCTAGGCTAAAGAAACTTCTAACATCTAAAGTCTTTAAATTCCCACAGAAGTCAGACGCTTTTGGACAAATTGAACAAAATGGCCCTTTTGAGGTACCCACATTGAAGGAGCATGTCATCTCTGGGCACAAAGGGGGGCCCGGGCTGAAGGAAGTCTGAATAGGCACATTATCCACTGTGCCTGTGACATCCAAAGCCCCATTTCACACCTAGCGCCACCTGCTATTACCCCTCTTACAGTTGGCTTGATGGATGCCACCATGCCGACAAAAAAACTGAAAGAGGTGTGGCCATGTTGATTGGAGACAAAACCCTCCACCCTCCCCAACTTCTGTGCCATTTTCTTCTGACTGACAAGCGTTACAGCAATTTGTCTAGTGAGACGCAAAAGGGAGAGGCAGTCTAGAGCATGTCTGTACAGATATGCAGCTACAGTTGTACTTTAAAGGGGAAAAAATCACTTGAATGAGCTTTTAATGTGATAGCAGCGATCTCTCACCATCAGCAAAGTTGTATTTTGTTTGATTTATGGATGTTTGGGCAATGCTGTACACAGATGTATGAATGTGTGTGTGAATGGGTGAGTGGTTCCTTGATGTAAAGCGCTTTGAAACCCTTGAATGTGGTGCTATATAAAAAATGTGACCATTTACCATTTTATACCTAACCCTATCTCTGCCTCCTTACATGCAATCATTCAAATAAATCAGACCCTGGCTTTCATAGTGAAACACCACTATGAAGCTTATCGGTTCTGCAGTTTTGAACAGGAAGTCAATGGCAGGATGATTTTTATTGCCAAGTTGTTTTAGATAAATACTGCAGTGAACAAAATGTAAAATTGTGATCTATATACGTATAGTTTAAATGAAAAAAAGCTAAATATATTTTTAAACCCAGCATAGATGCCTGGGGCATTTAAAGTTACTAAGAAGCCAAAGTTAACATGTGTTCATGATCATTTTGCTATGGGAGTTGCCATAGCGATTACTGGACTGAGAGCAGATTTGTAATTGAGCTGAAATGACATCAGTGACATTGGTGATTGAGCCACACGAAATAGCATCGTCTCTCAATTTATTCCTTTTTAAAGCCAAGGTGATTTCTTGGGCTTAACAAGGGTCCTTCATGGTTTTCTAATGTGATTATGCAGCTACAGTATGTAGCATGGTGGACCTCTTCTTCCTCCCCCAGCTTTCCCATTAGACACAAGCTAATTGAATCCAAGAACAAATTAAGAAAAATGTAGTCATGTGTGTAATGGAAATAGTTTATCATGTTCACTTAAGCAAAACAAATTTGGAAAACATCAAACATTTATAGTTGACTCATGCTTGTGGTAGAAATATCTGTTCAATATTTTTTGTACAGCCCAATATCATGACAGTACTAACAAGGCTTTGCAAAACACAAAACTGAAACAAACAATTAAATCATCACTGGTTAACATACATGCAGACTGACATGGAGGAAACAGGCAAATGGATCACTGATAACTTAAACCCTCCCTATACTTGGATGTAAGACAATAGTTGAATCAAAACCAAAACTAAATGATATGACCAAATAGTCACGGGGAAATAGTTTCTGTCATCACTGGAAAACTGAATCAAAGCGTAACATACACAGTCACTGGCTTTACAACCGTGACAAGAGTTTTACAGCTGTCATGCTTAATATTTAGTGTTGAGAACTCCAGAGAGTTTCCACATTTTTGGTGAGTAGAAATTGGGTGCATGTCAAAATAAATAGCCAGGGCGGCCATGTGCTGACTGTGTTGGAGCCCGGGCTGCCCAGGAGGCTCCCTGTTCCACAGAATCAGCCTCAGTCTGACAGCAGCGGTCTGATGAACAGGGGATGAAAGAGGCCGTTATCAGCTCCAATCGCTCTCAGGCCAACAGGGCCCAGGGACCTCCTTTAACTTCAAACTGCACACATCAAGGTCCAGCTACAGGCCACGCTTACTCACTCTGCTTTATACAGCCACTGCTGCCCATATCCTCCACTAGCATGAGAGGAGCGCTCATTGGCTTATGGAGTATAGAGAGGAAGAAGGGGAATAGGGCCTGTGCCGGTCTATGAGGAGTCATGCTTTGTAGATATCAGATGTACTGGATATGTCATGGAATACCAACAAGACAGTGTGGGGTAAATTTCCATGACTTTTTCCCATTGGATTTGGCTTTGGGGGTTTTTCAGGAAGGGTAAAATATTGATTAAAACATGTGGTTTCCTGTTGTGGGTTGGACTAGTTTGAAATAGACTATAGCCATGACACTAAAATTCAATTTTGTCAACTGGACAAACATTTCGCCAAGACATCTCATCACTCATCCAATTGGCTTCTTCATTTCAGAAATGAAAAAGCTGCTTCCTCAGTCACAGAACTTAATTCTTCGTTTGTTATGGGTCACACCTGAACGACTGAGGGATTACACACAAAATGTATTGTTTTACATTTTACAAAGCAAAAATCAAATCAAAAATTGAATTTGATCAATATGAGAAAAAAAAAATATCGCCCATGTTATTTACACATTGTTCCAATAACACCATGAGCATGATGGGCAGTGGGTCAGACGTGTAGGTCTGCGGTAAGTAGCTTCTCCAGCTGCGCCGCATTAGCGCTACAATCACAATAACAGACAGCTGTATTCTCACGGGAGTCTGCAATCAGGCTGTGCGGGGCTGCTTCTGTCCTTCAACAGGCAATTAACACTGAGTCCATTATAACTCCCAGGGGGGCTTGGGCCGGGCAGGCAGGGTCAGCATCATCTAAAAAGGTCAGTGCTTGGGGAAGGAGCAGAGGGGGCAGGCCATGATGGCGCTGGAGCGAGGACGACGTGGAGGAGGACGCGAGAGGAGGACAGGGAGGAGGGCGCAAGCTGCCTGGGACCAAATGGAGTGTAAAGCTGAGGCTATTTGTCACCCGCTGGCAATTCACGAGGGACGGAGCTGTATTTTCTGCAGGACAGGAGCATGCGTCAGCAACAAGGACGATAAATTAAGAAAACCACTAAGGCTCTGGGGCCAACGCAACCTAGGCCATCCACTCCGGCTTCCACAATCAGATCAAGGATGTTTTCCCCCAGGTCAGATTTGTCACAAGTCATAAATGTTTCAGGACCTTTCCTCCTGTTTCTTTGATCCGGCCGTAAGCTGAGGAGAATTTATTCCCACCACACAATACAATACTTGAGTCGTCTACGGGGAGTTAGCTTAGAGTATGGACTCATTTGGATTTTAGCAGTCACTCTGGGCTCACCTTGTTTCAGATGAACATAAATTCAATCTGTCAAATGTGATTTTCACTTTAAAGAGGGGAAAATGATGTGATTGATGGAGTGATGATGGCTTCTTCATCTGTGAGGACAACGCACTTGAGCCCTTTCCCAAGATTTTATTACAGAATAAAGCAGTATGAAACACAGAAACAAAGCCCTGGCATCAAGACTTGGAGTGGCTACAACAAGGAGCTTAACTACTTCTCCATCAGGGCAATGGGGAAAATCCATTCTTGGCAGCAGGTTGCTCTGCTAAGCCTGCATTTTAAAATGTGAATGGGAGCTTAAACTTTAGAAACTCCCCCCAGAGCCGATCATTATGCGGATCATTAAATCTAAAGTTGGGACACATTAAAAGGAAGGGAATAATGAAAAGACTGCTGGAGGCCTAATGAGATTTGTACCTGCCACCATCCAGTCGTGTTTTTGTGAATCTTTTAAACTACAAAAATATGAAAAGGAAAAATGTTTTTATCCCTGCCTCTAACATGCAAACTACCAAACATTCCCAAAACATACTTATACTTAAAGATGCACTGTGAAACGTTTCTACTGGAGGGTCCATCAAATCATTTTCTCCATGGAAACGCTTTGTTTGGAATGTTTCACAATATGGAATTAAACCTTTCTACCAGACCAAGTTACATATCAGATCTGTAGAGGGTCTGTTTTTCTATGTATTTTTGAGCTATAAAACCATCTTTAATCTAGTAAATGTAAAGTAAAAGAGCTGTTTAATGCCATACTGATTCCAGGCCGAGCAATGACATCCCCATAAAAACAAGCAGATGCCGGACCCCTATCCAAAAAGTTACATAGTGAATCTTTAAGCATAATATTTTCTTGGCCTGCCCAATTCAAAGCAATTTCTCTCCCTCCAGTTTTTCCACCATGCAGCTGTCAATATTTCACAAAGCACTTCAAAACTATTCAGACATTTAACTGCCAACTTGAAATTACAATGTACTGTCAAAAAAAGCTTCAACTGTCAGGCTTGTATGAACCAATTATTTATATTTTCTAGAAATCCAAACTTACGTAACGTTTCGGTGAAGGCCCACAGTTATCCATTAACATCTGGACTTGATTTGAAGTTAGTTCCAATAGTCTTTTGTCAATATAAAAGTTGAACTGTTAAGATACCTGCTATTATGAATACAACAAAATAAAACAAATCAAAGGTTAGTTGTTATGACGGCACCATTTAACAGTCTTTCTTTACTAAAATCACTTTTATTTGAGTAATCCTCCATGTACAGCAGTTGATCACTTGGTTATGTACACTTACACTCCTTAAATCTTATGTTACGTATAAATATAGACCAAAAATAGGACAATCTGGTCTGGACAGTTGTATAAGAAACATGGTATAGTCTTAATAGTCTCAAGCATGGTGTATCCAATCATATTTAGTGAAGGATCTGGTGGGTACATTTCTCTGGCCAACAAAAACCTGTAGGCCTACAAACTGGTTGGGATTTACTTGTTCTCATATTGTAAAAAAAAGTGTGAATTGGTAGCAGTACATTGCACGTACAGATGTGAGGGCGGATGGTAGTCCCTAGTGAGGCCTGGAATGTGGTCAACTCCCTGAGATAAATAAACACCGGATAGACTTAGACTCAGGATGAATGAATAGTAGTACTACTCAGTCAAAAACATCCATATGAACCGTTTGTATTAGATTTGGTACGGTATGTAACCTGGTGGAGGGCCTTCCACTTGCTTGTCTCCATGTTGTTGCTCTAGAAGATTTCACAGTATGACATTAAACTTTTCTGTTTATAGAGGAAAGCAGGATTTTTTACTCGATGAGGGGGAAAACTTACCTGGCCAGCCAAATGATATCTCTCTGTATTTGCTATACAGCGAGATACCATTTGGACACCCTCGCTCCACCCTCGCTCCCCCGGTTAACAACGGACTCCGCGATTCTGATTCGTTCAAAGATGGTGACATCACTGCACCCGCCTTTGCCTGCAACGTCACTCTTAGGCAGCGGAAGTTCCTCATCAGTTTTGAATCAAGATGGCGCATCGGAGAACTGAACGCCCCTTCCATTCAGCTGTAAAATTGGTCTTAAATGACCTAAAACACATCGATTCCTTAAAACCACAGCAGCTGACAGCTCTAGAGGCCTTTCTTTTCTTTCTTTTCTTTTGTTTGATTGGTTCACGTCGCTGTCTGTTAACTGTTCTCTGATTGGTTCACTTAGCTGTCTGTCTACGCGCAACGCCAGCGCATTCTGGACCAAGCATTACCAGACTCGCCGCTGGTACAGCGATGAGTCATGGATTCTTCCAGGCAAGGGGAAAACAGCAACATTTTGTTCAAATATGGATACCATTTTTGGATGTCCTGGCAGGACTGTACCCGAGTGATAATTTGACTTCCAAGTGTTTTTATTTTCTTGTTTTTTTGGTGTGGAGAGATGGAGTGGGATGGGGTGTTTTTTTTTGTCTGTGTTTGTTTGTTATGTTTACATTTTAAAATTTAAAAAATAAATAATAAAAAACTGAAAAATATAAATATAAAATAAAAAATATAAAAGAGATAACTTTGACGGTAATATTTATTAAGTTTATTGCTATACTGTGGAACACTAGGTAATAACATCGCCTTGGAGACAAGCAGTAGCTGGTGAACCTTCTACCAGATCTTTACTAAACAAAAGAAAATAGATCCATGGACACACTTGAGTTTCTATCTATTGCCAACAGCACAAGATTTACACAGCATGTAAAGCATATATTTTCCGTGGCTTTTGACCAACCAGCTGTGATTCAATGTCCCAGATAAATCTCAAGGTTAGATTCACCCCATAGCGCTAACGTCATCTCATATACATTATCAACACGCTTTCACTGGAGTCATCCAAGCATACACTCACCACACACACTTACTCCTGACCCTAGTTTGACCCTGCCAGTGGAAATGTTTACACTACGCCAGAACGGAGGAATTAATATGTTTATTGCTATGTTAGGACCTTGAGAGCTTGAAAAGGATTTGATAGAATGGTTTTAAAGTAATTAAACAAATGTTGCCAGCTGGAACTTTATAACCCAGCGGCCCACTCGATGCAATTTGTACCACGGGAGGAGCAATTGGAGTCAGAGGGAGGGGCCGTTATTATCCTCACAGCACATCCATTTTAACAGGCAACGGCCAAATCTTTCATCTTTTTTAAAGTCGGTCCACATCAACACATTCGCTGATCAATCCTCTCCGGCTGCCCCCTGGTCCATCAATACACCAGCCCCACGGGAGAGGGATCGCGGGTCTCTCCATCGCTCATTCGGGACAGGTGGGAATCCATGCCAAGTCTCTGCTTAGGGGTACATAATCATGACATATGGCTCACAGAGAGTGGAGTTTTATTGGAGATCTTTTGCGAGCGGTACACAGAGCATTTCAATAGGCAACTCGAGACAGTTAATGTAAGGAGATCAGTGAGTGTATAGCAATCAGGGCTTTAGCTTGCTGTTTAACACACTGTAAAGGTCTGAGGAAAACAAAGAGGGACATTGACTGGATGTGGGTAAAAGGAGAATAGGAGCACGCGATCAATAGCATGGATCAATAGAATCGATGGGGGAATGGACACACAAATGAGTGCGAGGTTGGGTAAATTAGGATATACAGCCAGGAAAAATTAGAGCTGAGCCAGGGCAGGAATACTGAGTATGTGATAAAGGCCACAGGGTTAATCAATAAAGTGCATGTAATGAATGTTATTACTGCTCATGTAGGGTTCAAATGATTATCGGGTTATTAGTGAGGAATAAGAGCCAGTAATGATACAGACACAGGGTTTTTTTGCAATTTATATTTATGCCAGGGATGTGTGTGTGGACTCAAAATATTCATTCAGATTAAAGGGGGTCATATTACTCTATTTTCTGATATAATGTTGTTTCCTCATCAGAAACATAACTGGGGCTGTGTTTTGTTTCATTCAAAAAACAAAAGCTGCATATTTAGGATGAGTTCTTCTCTCAAACTGAAAACACTGTTCCACCTTGTGATGTTATGTCTTAATACAGGAAGTGCTCCACTTTTTTTTTTTTTTTAAACGCGTTACATCTTCACTAGAATTATTTGGATGATTTCAGCCCTGGAATTTCCATCTCTACTGACGTTAAGGTAAAAGGCAGCTGTTAAATTGAAAACTGACATCACAAGGTGGAACAGAGCATTTTGAGCTGTTGACAGACTTATAGGAGTAGGTTAGTATAAGTTTTTCTTCTTCCCACTCCATTTTGAGAAATGTGCTTTTCTGTTACAGTAATCCCTCGCTGTATCGCGGTTCAGTGTTCGCGCCCTCGCTGTTTCGCGATTTTTAAATTAAATTTTTTTTTTTTTAAATAGTGTAACAATGTGTTTTGCGTCCTGATTGGCTAAGAGACTAAACCAGGACTAAACATGGACTAAACCAGGTCTAGACCAGGTGTAAACCAGGTCTAAACCTGGACTGGCCCTGGACTAAACCAGGACTGGACCAGGTCTAGACCTGGACTAAACCGGGACTAGACCAGGTCTAAACCAGGATTAAATCACTCCGTGTGGCTCTTGCGTACGCTTGTGCGTGTTCGGTTTGTGGCTCGGGCTGAGACGACGCGGTCCGGGCGCCGCGGTTCTATCACGTGCTCGCAGCCCCAGTGTACGAGCGGCCTTGTGCTGCTCTGTCACAGATTTGTCCACGATGAACCCCTCATCGTGGACAAATCCGTGACAGAGCAGCACGTGTCGCACACTTCTCCAAGGGGTTGGTGCGTGTCGCGTCCCGGGACGTGGCAGTGCTCCTCGCGCGTCTGGCGGGGCTTCCGGGGCCATGTCTCCCCCCACGCGTCACTATTAATACATTTTGTTGAAAATCTATGAAAGTTTGAGTGTTTAAACTAGAGAGAAATGTGAGAAAAGGTTAATTCCAGTCTGAGAAAAGCGTATAATGTGTGTGGTGAGGCATTTACAGCCTTAAAACATATTGTATAATAATTGTAAAATATAAAGTTGTCCTACTTCATGGATTTCTCTTATTGCGGGTTATTTCTGGAACCTAACCCCCGCGATAAACAAGGGATTACTGTATTGACAACATATATATACACACTCAACAAAAATATAAACGCAACACTTTTGTTTTTGCTCCCATTTTTCATGAGATGGACTTAAACATCTAAAATTCATTCCAGATACACAATATTACCATTTCTCTCAAACATTGTTCACAAATCTGTCTAAATGTGTGATAGTGAGCACTTCTGCTTTGCTGAGATAATCCATCCCACCTCACAGGTGTGCCACATCAAGATGCTGATCCGACATCATGACCAGTGCACAGGTGTGCCTCAGACTGCCCACAATAAAAGGCCACCCGGAAATGTGCATTTTTTTTGCTTTATTGGGGGTCTGGGGACTCAGAACCAGTCAGTATCTGGTGTGACCACCATTTGCCTCATGCAGTGCAACACATCTTCTTCGCATAGAGTTTTATCAGATTGTCAATTGTGGCCTGTGGAATGTTGGTCCACTCCTCTTCAATGGCTGTGCGAAGTTGCTGGATATTAGTGGGAGCTGGTACACGCTGTCGTATACGCCGGTCAAGCACATCCCAAACATGCTCAATGGGTGACATGTCCGGTGAGTATGCTGGCCATGCAAGAACTGGGACATTTTCAGCTTCCAAGAATTGTGTACAGATCCTTGCAACATGGGGCCGTGCATTATCTTGCTGAAACATGAGGTGATGTTCATGGATGTATGGCACAACAATGGGCCTCAGGATCTCATCACGGTATCTCTGTGCATTCAAAATGCCATCAATAAAATGCACCTCTGTTCTTCGTCCATAACAGATGCCTGCCCATACCATAACCCCACCACCACCATGGGCCACTCGATCCACAACATTGACATCAGCAAAGCGCTCACCCACACAACGCCACACACGCTGTCTGCCATCTGCCCTGAACAATGTAAACCGAGATTCATCCGTGAAGAGAACACCTCTCCAACATGCCAGACGCAATCGAATGTGAGCATTTGTCCACTCAAGTCTGTTACGACGACGATCTGGAGTCAGGTTAAGACCCCGATGAGGACGACGAGCATGCAGTTGAGCTTCCCTGAGACTGACAGTTTGTGCAGAAATTGTTTGGTTATGCAAACCAATTGTTTCAGCAGCTGTCCGAGTGGCTGATCTCAGACGATCTTGGAGGTGAACCTGGGCTGGTGTGGTTACACGTGGTCTGCAGTTGTGAGGCCGGTTGGATGTACTGACATATTCTCTGAAACGCCTTTGGAGACGGCTTATGGTGGAGAAATGAACATTCAATGCACGAGCAACAGATCTGGTTCACATTCCTGCTGTCAGCATGCCAATTGCACGCTCCCTTAATGCTTGTGACATCTGTGGCATTTTGCTGTGAGACAAAAATGCACATTTCAGGGTGGCCTTTTATTGTGGGCAGTCTAAGGCACACCTGTGCACTAATCATGATGTCAGATCAGCATCTTGATGTGGCACACCTGTGAGGTGGGATGGATTATCTCAGCAAAGCAGAAGTGCTCACTATCACACATTTAGACAGATTTGTGAACAATGTTTGAGAGAAATGGTAATATTGTGTATCTGGAATGAATTTTAGATCTTTAAGTCCATCTCATGAAAAATGGGAGCAAAAACAAAAGTGTTGCGTTTATATTTTTGTTGAGTGTGTATACAGGGGGTCCTCGGGTTACGACGTTGATCTGTTCTTAAGACGCGTCATAACCCGAATTTCGTCGTAAGTCGGATTTTGCCTTTGATCTTCCAACCAAAGCACCAATAACCTTTCCATCTCAATAATTAGACCACTACGCTGCTTGGTTATCACTGCTGCTTTCATAGGAGCAGATCAGAGCCCACATCAGGTACTTCCGCCCACATTGGGTACGCAGACGAGGCTGTCTTCTTCTCCCTACAACCACAACAAAGCGTATTCTTCCGCCGTGCGCCGCGCGCCGTTCGCGTTTGTTTACATCTCGTACCACGCTAAACCGCGTAAGACGGAATGAGGTGTAATATATATATATTTTTTAATGGGGGCGCGTTCGTAACCACGAAACGTCGTAACCCGAGGACCCCCTGTATATATATATATATATATATATATATATATATATATATATATATATATATATATATATAATATGATTATTGTTTTTGTTTTTGCACAAACTCGAAATAAATACAAACCAATCAAACTAATAAACCAGGATTACACAAAATGTATTAATGAAACAAAACACAACTCTATTTTTTACTTTTTGATGAACTAATAACCTTTAATACCATATTGTGCAACATTCTAGCCAAAGAAGAAATTGAAAAATAGTGAACCTTTAACTATTACGATATTCAATAGCAGGGAGAATAGTCTGAAGGCTGGTTTACCAAGTAGAATAAAACCATAAAATGCAAACTGTCAAAATTAGTTAAAAGTACTCCATTTCTCTCTTTCTGTAGAGAGAGCTGCCATAGCCCGAGAAAGGGAGTATATGTCTAACAGCAGACAGGTATTGAGCGCACTGGGTGGCATGAGCTATTCCCTGTGGTTTCTCTGACAATAATGTGGCCTTACTCCAACCTTTTCTCATTGTATGAATTATGTAGAGACAGACGCCCTGCTGAGTGGAGCATCTTTAACTGTGAAATATGTCCTCTGTCTTTGTCACCACTGGCTGAGGATGGTGGAATAATGATATAGAATTCATTTTATCTCAGCGTGCCCTGTTCCCTCATACATACATCAGTGCCGTCATGCAGCCAGAGTTAGTCCTGCATGGGGAAAATGAGACAAGTGGTGAAGCATGGGGCAGACTCTACAGCGCTCCCTGCCTCTGCTCTATCTGTATCTGTGTATCTGTGTATATCTGCTGCTCTGTGCTTTTTCATGGCTCCAGCCCGACCACCATCACTCTCGCGCCTCATATCCTGTTCCTCTTTCATCTGGAGCCGCTCACATCCATCCTTGTTCCCCTGTCCACTTCTCTCTTCCTCCCAATATTCTCTCCTTTCCTGTCAGCCTCTTCTCTCTCTCCTAGTTCACACTCTTTCTCAGTTCACACTCTCCTCTCCCTTTCTCCCTCTTCACTCTCCCTCTTCTCTCTCTTCCCCAGTTTCTCTCTCCCTCAGTTGGCACTGTCCTCCCTCTTCTCTCATTCTCTCAGTCTCTCTCTATCCTTCTCCCTTCTTGTCTCCTCCCTATCCACCCTCTCCTCTTTTTCTCTCTCCCTCCTCCGTGTCTGGCTCTCCCTGGAGGTGAGCACAATCTCATTAGCCACTGCTGGATAGAGGCGTCCTCTCCTCTCAGGTTCAAGGTGATGGAAGATTAGGCCGCTTGGCCTCAGCTCATTCTATATTCGCACGGCGTCACTGCTGCCCGTGAACACCAAATTACATTGAACCTGGGGAGTCCAACTCCATTAATTTTAAATGGAAGATTAATTTAACAATATGCGGCAGATATTTGTTACAAACCCATCATGTAAAACTGACATTTGGCCATAAATTTGCAGACGGCTCAGACTGCAGCTGTGAGGGCACAAATAAATCACACCATTTATGGCTAATCTCTGTTTCAGCTCCATAAGCATGTATGGACACTGACTCGCATGGCACTGAGCCCCAGCTCACAGCAGTGAAACGCACAGAATGAGGGAAATTACCATTCACAAATATTTGGGTATCACTTATGACAATTGAATCTTTTAAATCTTAGATCTTAAATCTTTTCTTCTAAAGTCCTAATAAAAATCTCTGGCTCAGCAGTTTTAACAATCATGTGTCCACCTCACATTCCTGTATTTGTGTGAAGTTCTGACAGAGCCCTGACAGGTCAAAGACACAGGGATCCATTTCATATAGAGCCAGAGTTCTGCTGCAGCTGACAGAGGCTGTGGAGGCAGCACAAAGCCTCACAAATGTGCGGCTGCGGTCTGAGCACGTCAGGGTGAAATATGCACATCACTGTGCTGTGACAGTCAGTCCTGATCGTATTACACACCTCAGCAGTGCTCATGTCCCATTACCAGCCCAGGGCCCGCTCATTACAGGCCTGCATGCACACATGCACACACACGCACAAATCCACACACACACGCACACACACACACACACACACACACACACACACACACGCACACACACACACGCACACACACACACGCACACACACACGCACACACACACACTCATGTTGGGTTTCTGTAATTCTTGGGGACATTACATTGATTTAGATTAATTTCCTGAGGACTAATTCTAGGTGCGTAACCCAAACCTAAACCACCTAAACCAATTTTAACCCATATCTAAACTTAAAATCTTGTTGTTGATTTAATAATAAAGGATTTAAATCACGGGGACCTGATTTGACCCCATACTGCGAGCCTGGAGGGAGGGGCTGCTCTATTCAAATGGGGCGCTGCTGGTGGTAAGGCTACAGTGAATTAATGCTAATCCCTCAGATGGGACATGACTTGAATTCTGGTCCCAAACACCTCCCTCGCCCCTCCTTCACCCCCTGTCACCCCCCCTCCGCTAACCGCACCCCTTCATCACAGCCTGTCCCTTTGACGGATCTTTTGGCTCTTTAATGTGAAATTTCTTCTGGGAGCACAACGCCTAATTAGAGGAATTGATAACCTTGCCACTTATTAACGAGGCCAATACATTCCAAAGTCAT
Source organism: Paratrypauchen microcephalus (assembly GCA_036785185.1). Classification (NCBI taxonomy): domain Eukaryota; kingdom Metazoa; phylum Chordata; class Actinopteri; order Gobiiformes; family Gobiidae; genus Paratrypauchen; species Paratrypauchen microcephalus. The sequence goes on along the minus strand of JAVJIX010000007.1, from coordinate 9,451,325 downwards.
TAAAGATAACCACGGCAATAAGTCTAGCTGTAAGCATCGCTAGGTTCACGACACAGCGGACGAGATGAGAGGTGGGCGGAGCCTGTTCTGCTCACTCAACTGTGCCCGGCATTTATTGGAATCTTTAAAACAGCCACTGAGAGGAAAATTACACCACCAAATCTTCCCTTTCCAACAAATTAATGGAGAATTAGGGCTCCCATTTGTCGCATTAGCTGCATCATGGGAAATTTTGGCATTGAGGAAAGTGGGTTTGACAGGGGCGTCAATTTGGCCCGGTACAGCTCGCAGGCCTGTGGCAGCACATCGTTCACAACTGTCAGAAGCACTTATCTTTCTCATTGTCAGCACAGCAACAAAATTCAGGTCAAGATTTAGCCTCGTTGGCTTTGTTCATTAGACATTTTCCACAGTAGGACAAAGCCAAATGACCGTGGAGAAAGTGTACAGTAAGTGCGAAAATCTATAGCAGGTTTTCCATTTTTTGCTGCACTGGTGCTAAAGATACGCTTGAGACTCTGAAATGGTGGGGCACATAGATGGTTGATAATACATAGTGCTCTATAATAGCTTTTACGGCGTTGTGAAAATAATATATGCCATGTTTTAGAGCCACTGTTTTACTACAGTCGTGAAAATATTGACCCTGTTTAATTGTATAATGTCACCTTTTTCATTCAATTATATAATGTTCATTTAAATGTTCACTGGATGACTTTTCTGTTGGGGTCAGCTACCTGGGGGTCTCCATGGAAACACTTATTACTTTGCCTGGAATGTTCCAAAGTATAGAATTAAGTATATCTATCTCATTATGTTTTTTTCATTGCTCAAAAATACCTTGAAAAACATGTAGTCTAACTGTGAAGTGACTCGCAACTCCACATTACAAACCATGTTTCTAGGCAAAGCAATAACATTCATGAGGAAAAATGAGTTACACAGTGTGTATAAAATATTTAAATGGAAAAAGGTGACATGGGCTACATTCAGACTGCAGGGCTTAATGCTCAATTCCAATTTTTTTGCGAGGTTGTTCACATTTCCAATTAAATGCGACTTGTATGTGATCTCCATTGTGAACTTTAAATGCCCCAAAAGTGTCTTGCATGCGCATTGGAGGACACGATGATGTCACACGCAGCGAGTGTGCTCAGTGTTTACGGAAGTCGCCTAAAGTTGCTGTCGTACCGGAGCCAGAACATGTACAGCTTATTTGTCTTAAGGAGTAGACGGAGAAAGTACAAGGTTTTTGGTCACGGTGTTTTGTGGGGCAGTGGCAGCAGTAGAAATGAACGTGTAGGTTCAGAGTCACAGCCAAGACTGGTGGGATTGCTACGTGCTTCGCCGCTTCACTGACACGGAGTTCATTTTCACATGACGAGAAGAACATTTGTGAGCACCTACTTGTACCACTCTCGCTGGAGGAAACACGCCCAGGTTGGATGAATCCGACCTGGCCGTTCAGACTGAAGTCGCATGTCAAAAGATCAGATATGTATCGGTTTTAGGACCACATATCCAAGTGGCCTGGGTCACATTTGAAAAAATCGGATCTGTGTCATTCAGACTGTCATTAAAAGATCAGATACAGGTCACACAGAGGCAAAAAAAAACAGATTTGGGTCACTTCAGGCTGCAGTCTGAATGTAGTGTACTGTAATATATTTAAATCGGGTTAACGTTTCTTCTTTTCTGAGTGAATATTTGTACCACATCAACAAAATGAGGTGTAAAGCTTGCAGAATTTGGTCAATACTACAGTATATCCACTAAAACAAGCAACGTCTTCAAAGGGAAAACACAAGCAGACACAAAGCTGCAACATTAAAGCAAATGATGGCAAAGTAAAAGGAATTATTTATCAAAGAAACACAGTTAACTTAAAAGCACACTGGACCGGAAGATAACATGGATACTGTATGTTAAGAGCTGAAAGTGCTGTAAATCATTATTATAGTATCATAAAAGAAAAAGTGTATACAGAAATCTTGCCAAAATATTCATGACTTTGATCCCAAGCTCCAACAGTCTGCTAATGTTCACTATTCTATTTATAATGCATAAAATATCAGAATGTCCAAAATAATATTCAAATTTTAACTTAATTATAATACTGTAACTGTCCAAGTTTCGTATTTAATAAAGGAAGGGAAATTTCCTCACACATTCCATTCAAGTCACATTCAACCTGTAGTAGCCAGAAAAAAAAACATTTTACTTGATGAGAAATTTTCATTACAAGTTTAAATTATTTAGAAACAAAACACAATTTAACAAATCTTCATGGTTACTGGGATGACAAAGACATTTTTTTTCTTTCATTACTGTTCATTACTGTCTAATAATACATTAAATCAAACTTTCTGAATGAGTAAGTAACATATGATGAAGAGCCCATATTACACAAAATTAATTCTTGTGAGCTTTAAGCCATGTTAGAATGCCGTTTTCAAAACATACATGGAGTTGTGTTTTGTTATATTCACACATTATTAGGCTGTCTAAATCTCCAAAGCTCAAGATGCCCTGTTCCATCTTGTGATGTCATGAAGCAATAGTTTTCTAGTTAACAGCTACCTTTAACCTGAACATGTGCGAATGAAACAAAACATTACAACATACAGTGGAGGAAATAAGTATTTAATCCCTTGCTGATTTTCTAAGTTTGTATATTGACAAAGAAATAAACAGTCTATAATTTAAATAGTAGGTTTGTTTTAACAGTGAGAGATAGAATATCAGAAAGACAATCCAGAAAATAACTTTAAAGGTACAGTGTGTAGGATTCGTGGCGCATAGGTGGTGTAGGTACCATGCACTTCCTCTTTTGGCTACGGCAGACCTCGAGGGTCACCCGGGCGCGCCGTAGCGCCGACAGCTCGCGTACCCGCGCACGAACCGCGCGCCGCTGTATACATAAAACGCGGTTCCCCGTTCACTTTTTCTTTTTCTTTTCGCATGAAAACACACAATCCCGATCATGATTCATGACAATCTACACATCAAATGAAACCTTACAGTCTCCTCTTTTTGACTATGCAATTCATTTCCCTGCAAAACAATCACTCCCCGAGCACATGGGGCTTTTATACAGAAAAGCACAAAACGAGGTTTGTTACTTAGCTTACCTTTGAAGGCTCTGCATAGGTCAAACTCTGTATTTCACCATAAACTTGGCCTCAATCTGTCCATAAGGATCCAGCGAATAAAATCCAGTAAAACAATTTAGTCCAAAATACGTCTTAGATCCATTACGAGTGTGATACAGCAGCATACTTGTTTACACGAGGCTCCCCCCTTCCCCCCTCCCCTTCCCCTTCTCTCCTTCGCTCCTCCGCTCCCTCAGGCAGCGCGGCTGAGCAGCTGTTAGCAGGAGCCTCGGCGAAGGATGAGCCCAAATGTCCTTCTGCGGCTCTTGTATTCAAAATGGCTGCCTCTATATGGGGAAGATCCCCCTTTTATGTGACTATATCTAAGTCCAAAAGAATACTTTGATTTCATGATGGAAGTGAAAAGGCTTGGAAAACAATGTATTTTTGAATGGGTATCTTCAATTTCAGTAAATAACAGGTAAAAATCTTACACACTGTCCCTTTAAAGAAAATATGTAAACTGACTTGCATTTCATTGAGTGAAATAAGTATTTGAGCCCTCTAGCCAAAAAAGCAGAGGTCAGATGTTTCTTGTAATTGATGACCAGGTTTGCACACATATCAGAAGGAATTTTGGTCCACTCTTCTTTGTAGATCATCTCTAAATCATTAGGTGCTTCTTCTTGAGCCACTCCTTTGTTGTCTTGGCTGTATGTTTTGGGTCATTGTTGTGTTGGAAGACCCATCCACGACCCATTTTCAGTTTCGAAGGCAGAGGGAAGGAGGTTGTCACTCAGGATTTTAACTGTACATGACTCCGTCCATCCTCCCGTTGACGCGGTGAAGTTGTCCTTTGCCCTTGGCAGAAAAACACCCCCAAAACATAATGTTTACCTCCATACTTGACGGTGGGCATGGTGTTCTTGGGGTCATAGGCAGCATTTCTCTTCCTCCAAACACGGTGAGTAGAGTTAATGCCAAAGAGCTCGATTGTGGTCTCATCTGACCACAGCACCTTCTCCCAGTCACTCTCTAAATCATTCAGGTGTTCATTGGCAAACTTCAGACGGGCCTGCACATGTGCCTTCTTAAGCAGGGGGACCTTGCGATTGCAGGATTTTAACCAATTGTGGCGTAAAGTGTTACCAAATGGTTTTCTTAGTGACTGTGGTCCCAGCTACTTGGAGATCATTGACAAGCTCCTCCCCTGTAGTTCTAGGCTGATTTCTCACAGTTCTCATGATCATTGAAACCCCACAAGGTGAGATCTTGTGTTGAGCCCCTGACCAAAAAGACTTGGACTTAGACCAGAAATGTCTTAAATTTTCCAACAGTTACACCAACATTTGCCTCCTTAGCACCCAACTTCTTGCTTATAGTTTTGTAGCCCAGCTTTTTGGTCTTTTCCATGCTGGAGAGTTTGGAGTCTGATGGATTGACTGATTCTGTGGACCAGAGGTGTGGACTCGAGTTATGTGACTTCGACTCGAGTCAGACTCGAGTCAGACTCGAGTCACGAATTTGATAACTTTAGACTCGACTCGACAAAATGTACAAACACTTGCAACTCGACTTGGACTTCAATATCAATAACTCGTGACTTCACTTGGACTTAGGCCTTTTGACTTGTGGTGACTTGCTACGTCCAATGAAAAAAAAACTCTAAAAGTATGTTGATAAAGACCGTACTCGTTCTACTTGTGAATCTGCGAAAATGTATGCAAAGAGCATGTGCGCGCGGCTTGCACAACATCCAATCACAGTAGATCTACGTTGCTTTCATTCGACCGCATCCAAGGCAAATTGCACAACAAATGATGCGGAAACAAGCATCAACGCACCAGTTTGCAAAATGATGCTGAAGGTAAAGGGGACTCGAAATGACTCGAAACTAAAATGCTAGGACTTTGGACTCGCCTTGAGACTTGTGAGCTTTGACTTCGGACTTGACTCGGCACTTGGATACTCTTGACTCGGGACTTCACTCGGACTTGAGTGCAAAAGAACTTACTTGGGACTTGCCCAGCAATGACTTTGTCCCACCTCTGCTGTGGACAGGGGTGAATAGTTAAAACTAGTTCAGGTGATGAGTGGATTAGGAGTGTCTAACTGGGCTGTTGGAGCCAGAACTCTTAATGGTTGGTTGGGGATCAAATACTTATCTCACACAATGAAATACAAATCAATTAATTTTTTTGTTTCTATAATGTGATTTTCTGGAATTTCTTTTTGATATTCTGTCTCTCAATGTTCAAATAAACCATTAAAACTATAGACTGACTGACTGACTTTGTCAACAAGGGATCAAATACTTATTTCCTCCACTGTAGATCACAAAATACTGTAATATGGGGCCATTATTTGCTTCTAACATTGCCGCCATGCATAAATTTAGCCCCGACAGTTATGTGACCTGAATACTCACAGTTATCTATAAACCAAGTAATGTTTATTACATATATAAATAGAATTGAGATTTAAAGTCCACAAAATACATACAAAATTGCATTCTTACTGTAATTAATAAAATATACTGCATGTACTGAATATCCATATTTTTGTTGAACTAATTAGAGCCAAAACCACAGCTTTCCTTTCAAATCGGTAGAACAACATGCTTTCGTCAAAGGTTGGGCTTTAACTGGGTCTCATGAGGTTCCTCGATCTTTTCCCCATCCATAACTCAACAAGACCTTCTGGGACTGGCACTCCACTTTTTCCAAGCTCCCAGCTCATTATATGCAGTCTCTGGGGCAAACCGCTAACCACAGACACGAATTAGGATTTGGTAGGAACACTCCGGACTAGAAATGGATGGTACCACGCAGGGAGATCAGTAGTGCAGGCAAGCCCATGGGAATACTTGAACCTGCAGAGTAAGGCACTTTTTATATTATATTTAGCATTGCACCTGCTTCGCTTTAGCCTGCCGCGTGCTGTACTGAGGGCAGAGCTTCTTTGTGGCAGTCACTTGTAGATGATGAAGAACTGCTGTAGTGGCAATGGACTGATTCTATCTGTGAGAAGACAAGTGGAGCTCTCTGCACCTGTGTAAAGAGTGGGAAACAGTCTACTTCATTAGCGCAAAGTACAAGTTATAGATAAGGGATGCAGCACAAAGTTGGGACTTGTACTTGGAGTTGTATCCAATATCTACCTAGATCACGGTGCACATTTCAAATATGCCCAAAAGGAAAAATTCTGAACAGAACTGTACAAGAATGACGTGTATTTCATAACATTTTTAGATAATAATTTCATCAGATTGGGAAAATTCATTGTGATTTAGATTGAAGTTGAATTAATCTTGCAGCTCAATCCTGACCAGCCAGAACCACAAACAAAACTTGACAAAGACAAGTGGATCTGGAGCTGTCTCCCTGATTTCAGAGGGGTTGATTGACAGGCAGATTAACCAGTCAGAGAGACGCATGGTTTGTTTGCGCCAAAAACAAACATGGCTGCTTACATGTACGAAAAGGAGAAAAAACAACAACATGCAGGACTGAGAAACAGTGTGGATTTTTCCTCAGAATTAACAATTGAAGCACCAAACTTATCTTAGGTAAAAGAAGTTATATATTCTGAATTTGTACGATCATTTTCAGAGGTTTTCCATATTTGAGAGCTACAAATTAGTGGCTGTGGTTGGATGGAGATTTTTCACGCTTTATGGTGCAATTCCAGACCCTTCCATATTCAAACTGAATGTAGAAGGTCACGAAAGTGAGGTGATAGTGCTAAACACTTTGACACTGCATTGTTACTCAAAAAGAAAGGAAGCAGAGACTTGGGAAAGCCCAGATTGCTATGCCCATGATCTTAAAATTTCATCATTCTGGACCCAGCTGCCAACAAGAAAATTAGGGCTGTCAAACGATTTATTTTCTTGATCGCAACTAATCTCAGAAATTTCATAGTTAATCGCGATTAATCGTGATTTATTTTGCATGTTTAAAATTGATATCTTGCAGTAAGACCGTTCGAATCTAAAGTTAAACTCACAATGCAAAGTATTTCTCACCATTTTTTTTATTTCAAAAAAGAAAGGAAAAAGTAACAATGAACCAGTAATAGTGCTTACTTTGAGAAATTGTAAATAAATGATTGAAGCCCGCTCGAGCTGCCTACGGATGCGTAGAAGGAACAAAATACTAGCAAACTCAAAATAGCGCGTTTAACCGACAATGAGTTTAATTAATACAACCAAATGAGCTGCATAAGGATGGTAGAATTGCGGAAAATGCTGGCAAACTCTGATCGCGATTAAAAAAATTGTTCGCGATCAATTCGATCAATTGCGATTAACGCGTTAATATTCCCAGCCCTAAAGAAAACCAATACCTGCAAAACAACATAAACTTCTTGGTTGGGTCTTGCATATATGAAACATAAATAAAGAGCATATCTACCGTAAGTGTAAATTTGAAGGACTCGTGTGTGTATATATGCGATGGTGCAGTACTGTAAGTAGCGTGTTGTTTAGCTTGGCTGAGTTTGATGGCTCATCTCCAGAGTGACGTTAGTGGCAGCTAAATAAATAATTAAGAAGACAAATAAAGCGGCAGGCAAAATGAGTACGAGGGTTGAGAGCCCCGGAGGAGACATGTGCTCTGATCCCCATCTTTGAATGTTGCAAATTAAATTCCCTCGTCAAGACTCTAATCACTCAGAGCAGATGGAGGCGTGCGCTCTCTCTTAGATCTGCGGGAATTCTAATGGTTATTGTTTGGCTTTAAATAGGCAGATTATTGCATTTTAATAAGTCCTCTCTGGGACTCGCTGCAACAATGGAGTACCGTGAATTACTGTAGATGGCTGTTACTGCATGTGGAGGGAGACATCAAGTTGCTAAGTGTGACAAGTTGCTCTCTTCTCCTCTTGCTGTCTCGGTCTCTCTCTCTCTCTCCATCCGCCCACCCCTCCAGATATGGCTGCCGAGCGTATTTACCACCAAATTAAGAATGTGCTGGGGGAATAATATTTTTATCCGACTGAGGGGAAGGAGAGAGGAGCTTGGCTGTGGATTTTCATTAAAATGACACATCTGCTCAGCAATTTCAGCAAAGTAATTCTGCTGAAAGTTTTATCAGCTAATTTTAATTATTCACTCCACTGGCTTGAATACAGGATTCATCATGTTGAATTAATACATTCAATGAGATTATTTTTCTTCCCTTTCTGCTCCTAAATAGACGTCGAGAGAAGGGGGAGGAGGCCAATCAACAAATTGAATTGTCATGCACTGTGGATTAAATTGTGATTTGTTAATTACAAAAACTATGTGAGCTTCTATTTCTAAGAATTAAGGGGCTCAGGGGTCCAGGAGCGGGGATTAAATATTATAACTGCACTGAGGTGTGCTGTGTCAATCACACATAGGTGTACTTTTAGTGTTAGCATTATGTGCTAAATGTACTGGACACGGTAAAAAGAGAATGCAGTTCAGATAGAGACACTTTACAGACAAAGCACAGATTTTGCTCCTGGGCCCAAGAAAATGTGCAAAATGGAGTGTTTTGGCCAAAATGCAAGAACTGATTTATTTATCAAGTTGAGAGCAATAACTTTATGAAAACTTTCCACGTTGGAAAGACAGGTGTAAAACATCTGCATTAAAAGTGATGTAAAGTAAAAGTGCACAAGTCTACACTCGTGTCCTTTATTCTCCCACTAATTCAGCGCTATAATCTGCCCCAACTCAGCATTGATGGCAGCATTACAGAAGGCTACAGTACCTCTCTCATGCGTGCCCATTATCTGTTTGCCCGTTACGTGTCTTTGGATGAGGCCGGGTGATGTGCACGAGGCTTCTGTGCCTGTAGGCATATCTACAACAAGCACAGTGTAAAGCTAATGATTTAAAAAGTGCAAAATTGCAGCTACATTTAATTGTATTAGGCTAAATGAATAAAGAAAACTCTACAGATACAAAAGGCATAAGAGTGAGCAAAGTTCTCAGAGTAAATATCTAAAGAACACTAGAGCTCACCATTCATACTGTGTGGTGAAATAGTAGTGCCAGCCCTCCTATAAATAAAAGCCCTCAGTCACAGAACTCCCTACAAGACCAGTGTAATTTAAATGCACCCATTTAGGACTTGTATGTTTCTGTTGGAGTGGTGCCTCTGGTTGAGTAGAGCACAAAGATGTAGGGGCTAGAATAGAGGCCTCTACCCTCTCTTTTTAGCGCCTTATCTCCTTAGGTGACGTTCTTTTGCCACTGGTCCCTGGAGACGATCACCTTGCCCTGAGCCTCGATGCACATCAACTCAGAACAAATGAGACGCCAGAACCAAGACAGGCAGATCGCAAAGTGATACTTCTCAAGTCCGGCTTTGTGGCCATGTTTTTTCCTCCAGCACAGACCCTTGTGAAGTGTCCCACAGGAGCCCAGAGGACGGAGGGGCCAGGGAGCTTTTACTGCAAAGGCACAAATCTGGGAACAACACTCGTGTATGAAATAATAGCCTGAGGGACCAGACTGCAACAACAAACAAGGCAGTGCTCCGAATAAATGAGCCAGCTTCCTCCTGACCATAAGCCCAGCCCAGGGGAAGCTCCAAACATGTCCATCAACATCAGGAATATTTATGCAAATACTTTCATAAGCCAATGACATCACTTCAACAAACACATCTGCCAAGACAAGAAAGGCAGCTGTGCTGAAGTACAGACAGTGTTTTGATATGCCTCTGATCAAAAGTACCGCATATTATACTAAACTACAGAAAAACTAGTATTCTGCGTCTGAGCGCCCCATGAAACATACATGCACTGGCCCTGAAATGCATTTTTCATCAAAGAGAGTAAATGACTGGAAAGAAGATTTTCAAACCTCCACCATTTTCTCTAACGCTTTACAAATGACATTCAGCGAATGTTTTGCCTCTCTTGAGGCCTGTACTGGTTATCAAATTTAATAAATAAAGCTGGTGAAATCTGTCTACTCTTCATCTTCCCCAGTCTCTGAGGATTTGCTGGAGCTGGCAAATTACCATTTTCAGGGCTCATATTCCCAAGGCACTGCAGCGCTTTTCTCCTCGTCCTGATGGAATCAGATGAGCACAGCCCAGGGACTCATTGTTATCCACATGCAAGGCTCCAGCAGAAAGTCAAAGCCAAAACCGCCAGCCAGCTCTGACAGCTCAGTATGAGAATCAACGACAGGTGCATGCTGGGAGTTGAGGATAAACTTCAGTGATTTTACTTCACTGCAAAAAGTGTATGCTCCATTAATTAGGAATGGCCAGGCTGTAAAATTCTGCTTTGCATTGGAGCAAGACCCACGTCTATGTGGCGTGGCAGAAAACAGTCAAAACATTTCAGCTGTCACTCCAACTGCATTCAGTTATCCGCATCAGAAAGTGTAATGAGCTTTCACCAAATCATCTTCTCTGAGTTTATAGTTTATGGGTAACACATTTTTCACCATTTCAACGACTCAGAGGGGTGGATGCTCAAAAGATCACCAAACTTCCTTAATGATATGTCCAACTGAATATTATAGAATTGTGAAAGTTGAGCTAATACTATTTCTACCAGAGTTAAAAATTTGATCAATGTCATGAGAGTATCTGAGAGAGAAAAAGGAGCAACCATCAGATTTCATAGTGTAATCTAATGAAAACAGTAGAAAGAATTCCAGGTCAGGACAGCAAGTGTGAAGGTGACAAAAGATGCTTTATTTTGCTGCACTGGAAATTGGGATGGGAGGGTAGTACTGTATAATCCACTACACAGGGATAATAGGCAAGTCCAAATCCAATCCAGAGCCCTAAACTGTATGTAATCCACTCAACAGAATAGACAGCCACAGTGAGTCCCCCTGCACCCCCAGGCCCACCACTCACTACTATCTCAGGAACATTTCAATAGCTTGTACCTGCCCCGCTGCTGGGCCCATTATCCACTAATCCACCGCCAGCTGGAACATTTAAGCACTTCTAAAAGGATTGAGAGAAAAGCAGTATTTCCACTGGAGCAGTTCAATTAGGACCAGATAAATTATTACACAATCTTCTCCTGGGCGAATATGGGAGAGCAGAGGGCAACCAGGTCAGAATTAAATACGGAAACAAACTATTGATCAGAAAGCAAGAAATGTACAAGCATATTTAGATCACACTCACGGCCAACAATGGTGGAAGGTAATAAAGTAGAAAAGTACAAAAGTAAAGTAGTAGAAATTGTGGTATCTGTACTTTACTTAAGTATATTTTTACAGTAGATACTTTTATTTCCCTTATGTGTATCTGTACTTTCTGTTCCACTACAATTTAAATTTGGACTCAAAAGTAAAAAGTACTGGGGTTTTCCTTTTTAGGTTAATTGTGTCAAGTCTTTTTATTGCATTAACCTCAGAATGTTATATCATGGCAGGTCTATTGATAAAATGGTTCTAACTTAAATACAGAGTCATATCACTGTATTGATTATGTTCTATGTTATGTTGATTTGTTTATTGGGGCAATGCACATAAAACATATATGAATGATTTTACTACTTGCTCACTGTACAAGCAGTATATATATATTGATTTATCATTCAATACAAATGACAAATGGGATAATCATTTTTGGGAATACTTTTTTCTTTGTACCAGTGGGATTTTTGGTTATTTTTTTCTGCAATATGATTACTAAAGTGTATGCATTGCAGCGCTTCTTTGTAACCATATTGCTACATTAGAAAAATACTTTTTAGTGAATATTTCTGCTTTATGTTTTGTTATCAATATTATCATTTATTGTCTTAATTTACTTCAGCAGTATATCGTCCTTCAAAATGTGTTATTGTGAGAAGCCTAGAGAAGCCAGTGCCATTTTGAGCCATGCAGAGACACAAGCTGCCCCAGTGCCCCTGTGCTGCTGTCCCCAGGAGCTATAATATCCATCCTTGGCGGTTCACTTGACATTTACTTGCCCTGCTTCTCCTGTAGCATTCCCCTTTCTAACCGCCAGCTCTCCAGAGGGCGTGCAGACCGGGTGAACAGATAACAAACCTGTCAAGGCGGCTTTGGAGAGGGGAGGGGTGAATCCGGGAGGGTAGAAGAGAGTTGGGGTGAGGTGGGGGTGGGGGGAAGGGGGTATGGGGGCGGGTGACATGAGACAACCAGTGCGGCCCAGACCCCCAGAGGCCTCCAGCTCCAGCAAACCAGCAAACCTGATTACATCTCAGTGAAGACATTCAGAAAACTTGGATACTATGGATACTACTTGGATACTAATTCAGTACATCTGAGAACGTGTATCTGTGCTTTCTACTCGACGACATTTTATTAATGCTCTTCTTTATGGTGTGAAACCTGCTAAGATGGCTGAAAATTATTTTAGCACATGCAATTTGAGTTTCTGTCCCAACTTGGAGCAAACCAAATACACAAAAAGGGTTGGAAAAATGAAGAAATCAATTGGTAGTTGATGTCATACTCCCAGATGGGGAGCAACAGCCTGTTTTTCCTTTTGATAACATTATACTTTGCCATGAAATATCTAAAAGTTAAATTCACAAATGCTAAAACTGATAAGTTCTTTTAGTGCAACTAGCTTTATAACAACAATTAAAATCTGGTTTTCATCCCCCATCTGTAGTAATTAAAATTGTCCTATAGAATGTTGTGATGTCATCCGAAACCTAGCAATTGAATCATTTACAACCAGCTAAATTCTTTATCAAAACCACTACTTTTCATCCTTTAATTGCTCTAAAAATCTCTGCAAATACTTGCACTTTTTAGTCTTTAAGTACATGTTTAAACTTAGCCCACACCTCAAACCTGATTACATCTCAGTGAAGACATTCAGAATAGCTGGCCTCATTTTACCCTCGATTTCCCTTATTCTTTACGCGCTTCCCTTTCTTCTCCTTGGCTGTCAGAGGGGTCTGTCAGGAGAGAGCAGGGGAGGGTGGGACGGTGAGGGCTTGTGGGGCTGTTCCTTCTGGAGGCTAGCAAGAGCAGATGGGTCAGGGGTCGAGATGACCTGGTATATGTGTGGGGACAGAGGCCTGTCTTTAAGGTGCTGATAACATTCACGGTGATGGTTTCCCTGGAGATGCACAAATGTCAACAGTCGTCATCTGCTATGGGCTTATGGTCTGAAAGACAGGACAGCCACAGAAAGCCCGAGTCTAGTCTATTGTGAGGTGAATGACATATTATCATGTCCACCCACAAATGTCCTCATCTCTATGGAGCTGTCCCCCTTTGACCTTCTTATCTTGTTATGTGCAGTCAGTCCTGAGCAAAAACTGGTTAACTGGGATAGATCCTAATTGATCCCTCAGCAATCCAATAAACAAGCAGGATTTATAAGTACATAATGGGTTGTTTGACTGAACTGCCCTATATTTACTCACCAACAGATTTCCCTGCTTCCCTGATAATAAAAACAACATATAAGAATCCATAATCCATATAAGAATCCAATGTAAGCGTAAATATGATAACAGGAGAAGTTCAATTTGTCAACTGGACAAAGTTTGTTTGGTTGAAAACGTTTCGCCGCTCATCCGAGAGGCTTCGTCAGCTCTAATAAGAATACTGGTAAGACACTTGCTTATATCTTGCTGTAGGGAGGAGCTACCTAGCTAACTACTTTCCGGAACTATCTCATTGGTTTCCGTCTTTTGTTTCTCTGGCGTCTAGCTAACGATCCCTATTCATCCCTACACGCCTGTTTTTCACACCTCTGGCCCTGACCTGGCTAGCCCTATTGTTTCCCTGTTTGCTTGATCTAGGCTTAAGAATGGAATTGTAGATGGGATGCAAATTATGTCTGACTCCACCATTTCTGTTCAGAGAAGGATTCTCTTTTTGACAAAAATAGCCTCTTTAACTCCCCTCTCAAACCAATTCTTTTCCCTGGCTAAGATCTGAACCTCACTGTCCTCAAATGAATGACCTCCCTACAGCAAGATATAAGCAAGTGTCTTACCAGTATTCTTATTAGAGCTGACGAAGCCTCTCGGATGAGCGGCGAAACGTTTTCAACCAAACAAACTTTGTCCAGTTGACAAATTGAACTTCTCCTGTTATCATGGATTCTACCTGGACGACTGAGGGACTTTTCACGCATCTTAAGCGTAAATAGTAAACATATAGGCTTAATATATTATATTTACTATTGAAGGTGGTGTCCATTTAACTAAAATTAAACTTTTTTTGAATTTACAAATATAGCCTACTTTTTAAGATTTAAAATGAAGTAAATTCAGGTTAAATGGTACTTTAAAGCTTTTGGAGCTTTTAACAATGTTGTAGTTGTTTCCTCTCACCAATTACTCACTTGAAGTTGTATTTGGACTGATTTCAGCATGTTTGAGCAATCTTAATAGATTAATTTCAAGATGCTATTTTGCCAATCAGCGCCTGATTTCATTAGTACTGCTATATGGCCACTGCTCTGTACTTTGTTTTTCATTCTCATTTTACTTTCTTCATTGGTGATCTACAAATCAGATTTCTAATGTGGAAGTCAGCGGAAATTGTTTCTTTTATTAAGTCGTTTTAGACGAATATGGAGAAATGTAAATATTTACCATGTAACAATTACAATATAATTTCATTAGCCATAATGAGCAGATTCATCTCTGAGGACTTTCAGATTAAAAGTGTGGTTTAGACACTATATTATATCATACTAATGTAAGGTGTATGGGGTTACTGTTAAATAGTCAAAATGTCCTTTTGTTAGGACTAAACATATGGAGTGTTTTAGGCAGACCAAGTGAGGCGTGGCTGGGAGAAATTGGAAGTAGGGAACTGTCCCAGGATGGTGCTATAAAGTGCACATCAATTACCTAACGCACTGAAGCCTGTCTGCTCAATCTACATCAGAGAAGAGAATCCAGCCACATATGCCAAGAAATATACGGCATATATAAAAGATTATTATATAAGACAAAAGTGGTCTCTATGACAGCGCTCATAACATGAAGCTAGCAGCGTTAGTTGGCACAGATCCGGGGTAAACAATCTTGTGGGGTTTAGAAGCAGTCTGTGTTCAACTAAGCTTTGTTTATTATTATGCTCAATCTCTCAGTCTCATCAAATGCTTGGAGAAAATGCACGGATGCATAAACGCATATTGTTTGGCTTAGCGTTAGCCAGCGAAGGAGTCACAAGTGAAAAAGTGAATCTAAACCAGATGGTACAACCCCATAAGGGCATTAGAGAAGACAGTGGAGACAGAGGAAGTGGGCGCATATACCGTACATGCTAGCTGGTGTTTTTCAAAAGGCGCTAAAGCTAACCAACATGGAGAGAGGAAAAACAAAGGCCTGCGTTCTCATTTTCTGTCGGAGAGCCCCACAAGGACCACTGGAACTAGCTTGATTTCCCCAGTCCAATTATATCTCCGCACTCAATCCTTCCAGAATAGCAACATCACGCCCTGGGACGCCGTCTGCCTAACCGTGCCGCGCCTAATAGAGTCCCCGAAGTTGACTCCTTTTCATTGCTCCTAACTAATGGACTGTGATATTTTTCCCCAAACTGACTGCTGCATCTCTGGCCCCTGGAAGCTAATCTAGTCAGTCCCCAACATTGTGGCAACCCAACCACCCCCCTCCTCCACCACCTCCACCCCGTCACTGCTGTCTGCGTTTGTCTGCCAACGCCCTATTCTCCCTCCCAGCGCTCATTAGTAGTTCCTGGCTGGGCGCTGATTGTCAGAGGGGCCCTGTGATGCTGGCAATGCCCGCATGGATAGCCTGCTGTGCTGGTTGAGTAGAGGAGGGCTTTAATCTAACCGGGCTTGGAGACTAGTGGCGGGGACAGGCGGGAGGGCCGGCGGACGCACAATCTCCACACCAGATGAGGACAGACGCTCGCTCACAGCCACCTATTGCTCTCTGATGTGTACTTGGGGGTCGGAACACAAGCACGAGAAGAAACAGGCAGGCATAAATCCAGTGGAATGGCTCCCTCTGTGGCCGTACTGCAGGCACAGAATGGTCCTCCAGATGGCGAAGGGACATGGCTATGGTGCAATACAATCACTGGCATGGCAGAGCTATCAGGGCTAAATATGAAGAGAGCTATATCTTTCTACAGGAAGATGAGCCAGGGCTGTTTTCTTCAAACTGTGATTTAACAATGCGTTCCAACCAAAGGCAATTTTGGCTTCATAGCAGGGGAGAAGATATTTCCAGATATTAATATTTCAATATTTATTTGTAGGGATTTTCTCAGTGGTAATACTTAGATGATATTCAAATGATGTCCTTCAGAAAAATGACCAAATGTGGCTGTTAATGTCCTGCTTGTGGGTCAAGTCTTGCACAAATGTGACTGGACAGAATGAAATAAAAATGAAATACAAAAATATCATTTAAATCCTTTCACACTGATTCCTTTTACACTAGTTTAAGATTGTGTTTTAATCAGGTCTCTGTTCGGCCTATATTGTTCATATACCTAATGTAATTCTGCATATCATCAAGTGATATTATTGGTTATTTGACCTCTCTCTCACCTCTAGAAGAAAATAATATTCCTAAAGGGCTCTATAGTGATATTGTGAGCATGAGGCTCATTATAACACCTTCATAATACATGTAATAACCAGAGTCCTAAAATACTGCAAATAAAAATTCAGTGTCTCAATTTTCCATTCTCCAGTTATAAGATTGTGCTAGTGCTTCTAATTTGCCATCTCCCAACTATATAACCATTGAAATTATACACTGTTAAAAGCAGCTTGTATGTTTTGAGCCTTTACCATCACTTTGTTTTGTTAATACCAGTGAGTGTATATTCTAGCCTGGTCTCTGATTCCAAAAGCTGTATTGAGTTAACAGTGTGGACGGGTTTAGTGCGCAGGGGTTAATGACTTCCCTAATTGTGTACCTCCAAATGTCAAACATTTGTTTATCTGCTAATTGACCAAAGAGTTAACAAAGGACTCTATTAGACATTCAGGGCTGCACTGTCAAAGAGCTTTTTGTACATAAAAAGCAATTACAGCATTCTCTGTGCACAGCCTTTTAGCTGGTATAATCTGCAGGCTAGATTCAGTAAGGATAAGAGGCAGGAGTGGAATTATCAACATTATTCACATTTCAGAGTGCACACTTGAACACAAAAAGCAGTGGCGCCTGGATGCATGAGAGCAGCTTGTCCTGGGGTACAGAGTGGGTCAGGTTCCAACAGGCAGCACACAGGGAGCTAATGGCAGAGGAGAACTCCAAACACATGCTCTGGCCTTGCACAGACACAGGAGACTTAAGAGCCGCGCTCCCCAATGCTGATTATCGCACCTTGGCCAGCCCTCCCGCTCCCGCTGCCCTCCACGCATTGATCTCATTTGGCCAGGAGATAAGGCAGTAATTGGATGAGGCCTCAGAATCAGATGGACCTGCTTGGCTTGGCTAATTCTCCTCTTCCTAGGTGGACTGGGCCCCAGGCCAGAGGGGCAGCCCAAGGTTAATCCCATCCAATCCCCTGTACTATGTGGCCCCGGGCTGCCCTCCTGACTCCTGACTCTCGTCCAAACATATCACATGTAACTGTGTTAAACTTTACAAATCCCATCTATAAACATGCACTATGTAAACTTAAGGTATAGTGCACTTTTCACTTTGTCCTTTGGAATGTCTTTCTGAAGGGACAGAATGGCAGCCAAGACTTCATCAGTCTGCCGCAGGACAGCAGTGGCGACAGCTTATTTCCAAGTTCAACATCCACAGTCCTAAAATACTGCAGTGTCTCAATTTACTCTATCTGTAATTTACTATCTCCCACCTATAACCATTGCAATGAGTGTTAAAAGCAACGTGCATGTTTTCAGCCTTTAACATCACCATGTTGTGTTAAAGGAAAAGTAATGTTATTTTACAATCTGAGCCTTCTTTCGGTAATAAAACAAGTCGTTTGACTCACCCATATCACGTTCGTGTCATTTGGAGCTGTTTGAAGAAAGTTATGTTGTAGCGTATCCGTTAGCATGAGTATTCGGGGCATTACTTTGCGGTCTCCAAATAACACAAACTTGATGCAGCCCTATATAGCACTTTTCAAATCATAGAAGCCCGATGTCTTAATCTACGATTTCGTTTGAAGCAAAAGTGGCCTGTAATCCGAGATTTATCCATAGTTTTCAGCTTTGCGTTTCATGTTTGGGGCCCGGGAGCAGTCTGCGCATGCGCACTGGCGTCCTCATCTACTCGAAACTATGGCTAAATCTCGGATTACAGGCCACTTTTGCTTCAAACGAAATCTTACATTAAGACATCGGGCTTCTATGATTTGAAAAGTGCTAAAGTTTGTGTTATTTGGACACCGCAAAGTAATGCCCCGAGCATATGATACAGCACCATGTTAACGGATACGGGATCATTAGTAGAACAGAACGGCTCAACATAAGTTCTGCGATACTGCTCCAATTGACAGAAAAATGCTATGGGTGAGTAAAACTACTTGTTTTATTGCCGAAAGAAGGCTCAGATTGTAAAAAAACGTTAATTTGCCTTTAATACGATTCAGTGTATTGCACTTTGAATTGTTTTAAAGGCCCTCTGTGTAATTTAGCCTGGTGGTGGGCATGCACCCATTGTGTATTCATGTTATGTTATTAATATTACTTTGCCTAGAATGTTTGAGATCGTTTTGACATATATAACATTTTCAAGAGCTGCAAGTGAAGGATATTCGTAAAAGGAGTATGTTCAGTTGCTAACAGCTGATCCAACGCAGCTGCCATCTTGACTGTTTTGATTAAAAAAAACAAAAACATAAATCACATTATTGGTTATCTCCACCACCTTTAAGATGTCATTCATAGCTGTGAACAGAAATTCCATTCACATGTAAAGATAGTTAGTATTTGCACATTATACATTCAGAGATGGGATTTGTATATGAAAAGCTCATCAGGAAGAACGCGATGGGGGGACATGCTCCTCTTGGGATATACTAATCTTCTTATTGCGTACATTTATTCAATTCCAGTGTCAATATGGAGCAGATCGTGAATGGGCTGTGTGACATGTGCTTTGTGTGTCTGCTGATACCACTGACAGAGGTAGACGTGATCACCGGGGAGTACATCAGCGCTGACAGCTCCGATCAAAACGGCGCTCTGCAGATTAATCAGCTTTGTAAGGCATGACATAAATAACCTCAATAGGCAGTCAATAAATATAGAAACACTCTAGCATTCATGGAAGCAGACAGCAGTTGTTTTGAAGGGAAATTCTGTTACTGGAAGTGCTCTGAAAGGAATTAGCATGCAAACCTTATATAGTGCTAATCCTGAAGTCATAATTCATAAATACATTATAAAAATAAAAAAATTATATTGTGATAAACTGCCTTGTTACGCTAAAAGGGACATATGTCAAATCAACTTTTATGAGCTTATAATAATTTAATATAATAACTGTTCCCTCATCATAATCTTAAAGGTTGTATTTCGACCGATTCATGCATGTTTGAGTAATCCTGTATTCTCTAGCATCTGTTTGCTCAGAAATGTCTGGTTTCAGCTCTCCCATATCCCCGCCCACTGCTCTGTATTTAATTGTTAACAAAAAAGAAAAAAATGACTCTGGATCATACATGTAGGCTTAAAAAATGTCACATAGTCGTAATATGTTTACCTAAATTTTTGTTTACACTAAAATATGTAATAGGGCTACATCAAACCATTATTTTAGTAGTACATTAGTCAGTAATACAATTTTCAATTAGTTGACTAGTCTAATGATTATTTATATGTATGTTAAGACTTTGGAAATACATTATCAACCAAATAAAGGTTAAAATATATAGTTTCTAAAAAAAAAAAAGAATGTTTATGAAAAAGTGCATGTAAAAAGTCTTGAGTCAGAAATTGTTTCAGAATGACACTGTCTTTGTTATGAAACTGTTTTTGTTTTAGAGTCTGTATAGCCAGATAACAATTACGATTATCCAACTAGGACTATTTCTAGCACCTGGTTGCATCTATTGAGATACAGTGCCGTGAAAAAGTATTTGCCCCCTTCCTGATTTCTGTGTTTTTTGCATATTTATCACTCAAAACATTGTCAGATCATCAAACCAATTTTAATATCACACAGAAACAACCCAAGGAAAGACAAAATCCAGTTTTTGAATGATGATTCCATTTATTAGTGCACAAAAAAAATCTAAACCTATCTGGCCCTATGTGAAAAAGTAATTGCCCCCCCTTGTTAAATCACAAACTAACTGTGACTAACCACAGTTTTGAGAAAACTTAGTTCAGTTCTACATGCCACACCCACACCTGATTGTCACCACCTGTGTTGAATCAAGAAATCACTTAAATAGTTCCTGTCAAACAAAGTGAAGTTGGCTACAACATCTCAAGAACAAACACATCATGCCACGATCCAAAGAAATTCAAGAACAAATGAGAAAAAAAGTGATAGAAGTCTATAATTCAGGAAAAGGTTACAAAGCCATTCCCAAAGCTCTGGGGCTCCAGCGAACCACTGTCAGAGCCATTATTCAAAAATGGAGGAAACTGGGAACAGTTGCAACCCTTCCCAGGAGTGGTCGACCAACTAAGATTACTCCAAGAGTGCGACGACGGCTCATTCAGGAAGTCACAAAAGAACCTAGACGCACATCGAAAGAACTACAGGCCTCGTTGGCCTCAGTTAAGGTCAGTGTTCATGACTCCACCATTAGAAAAACACTGGCCAAAAATGGCATCCATGGAAGAGTTCCCAGGAGAAAACCACTGCTTTCACAAAAGAACACAAAGGCTCGTCTCACCTTTGCCAAAAAGCACCTTGATGACCCTCAAGACTTTTGGAGAAACATTTTGTGGACCGATGAGTCTAAAATTGAACTTTTTGGAAGGTCTGCAGCCCGTTTCATCTGGCGTAAAAATGGCACAGCATTTGATAAAAAGAACATGGTGCCCACAGTAAAGCATGGTGGTGGCAGTGTGATGGTCTGGGCCTGCTTTGCTGCCTCAGGACCAGGACAACTTGCTGTGATTGACGGAAAAATGAATTCTGCTGTTTACCAGAAGATCCTGAAGGAGAATGTCCGGCCATCAGTTCGTGCCCTCAAACTCAAGCGCTCTTGGATCATGCAACAGGACAATGATCCAAAACACACCAGCAAGTCCACCTCTGAATGGCTCAAAGAAAACAAAATTAAGGTTTTGGAGTGGCCAAGTCAAAGTCCGGATTTAAATCCGATTGAGATGCTGTGGTGTGACCTTAAACGGGCAGTTCATACAAGAAAACCCTCCAATATGGCAGAATTGAAACAATTCTGCATAGAAGAGTGGGCCAAAATCCCTCCCCAGCGGTGTGAAAGACTCATCACCAATTATCGCAAACGTTTGGTTACAGTTATTGCTGTCAAAGGAGGCTCAACTGGCTATTAGATTAAGGGGGCAATTACTTTTTCACATAGGGCCAGATAGGTTTAGATTTTTTTTGTGCACTAATAAATGGAATCATCATTCAAAAACTGAATTTTGTCTTTCCTTGGGTTGTTTCTGTGTGATATTAAAATTGGTTTGATGATCTGACAATGTTTTGAGTGATAAATATGCAAAAAACACAGAAATCAGGAAGGGGGCAAATACTTTTTCACGGCACTGTATGCTAGGGAGATTGCGTTCCCTGAAATGCACCACAGTATGGTATTAAACTTGCTCATTATTTATTTATTTATTGATTTATTTATTAAACAAAAAATAAAACAATACCTTGAAAAAGATGCATTCTACTGTAAGCAAGTCCATCTCTCCACAAATCAGACCTGTACATTGTCATGGTGATTGTCTCCATGGAAATAGATAAGTAACTGTGACATACTGTGAAAAATTTCAGGCAATGCAACAACATGTGGCTATACCTCCTTGTCAAAGCCTGATCCCATCAGATCTCAGAAGCTCAGCAGGGCCGGGCCTGGGTAGTACTTGGATGGGAGACCGTTGGGAAAATCAGGTGCCACAGGAAGGCGCCAGTTGTGTCCTTAGACAAGACACTTCACCCACATTGCCTAGTATGAAAGTGGAGTGTGCGTGAGTGTTGGTGTTGGTCGGAGGGGCTGATGGCGCAGATTGGCAGCCTCGCTCCCATCAGTCTGACTCAGGGCAGCTGTGGCTACAATAGTAGCTTACCACCACCAAATGTGGAGTGAATGAACAATGAACTGTAAAGTGCTTTGGGTGTCTTGAAAGGCATTATATAAATGCAATGATTAATGAATATCTCCAGGGTGGCAAACCCTCTACCCAAAAAGTTACACAGTACACCCTTAAGCTTTAAAGGGATATGCCACCCCCAGGTCAAATTTGGGCATCTCCCCACAGTCCAGAGACTAAAATAAGTGGTGGAAAGCGTTTTCCTGCTCACCCAGCCACGTTGTGCAACAGGGGAACTCCCTTCCCGGTGCATAACAGGGATTCCCCTGGCAGCGTACTGCGTGATTCGACTGTATTCTTCCGCACTGGAAAATAGTTCCCACCCAAAATGACCAAGGCAAGCTCTCCGTGTTGATTTGCACATTTATTTGCACTCGATATGAATGCGCACTACACAGAAAGTAATTGGGAAACGCATCGAGCAAATTAATTCCTTTTGGCCGAAATCTTTCTCTGGCGACGTTAGACTCCAGTCTAAGGCGGAGGAGCTGCAGATACCGCGGCGGTCAGTGGCGACAGACTCGGACAATGGCTGGGTGAGCAGGAAAACGCTTTCCACCACTTATTTTAGTCTCTGGACTGTGGGGAGATGCCCAAATTTGACCTGGGGGTGGCATATCCCTTTAATATGGAATACATCCGATCTGACATCAACACCTCATAGAACCCAGCTCATCCTTTGAAGAGAGGTATCAGGTGGTGACAGTATTTTTAAAATGACCACCTCTACTCAAATGGGATCCTAACGGAGACAAGCTCGGAAAAAGCATGGACACGAAAATACAACAGCAGAAAGGGCATTCGCTGGATCCCGGAGACCGCCATCCAGATTGCAGATGGATAAGTGCACGTTAAAACAATATCCCACCGACCACACCAAATCATTTCTTATAGCTGCCTCTATTTACCGAAAGGCAGCTTGTCTCCCACCGGGGCCGAAACAAATGAAAATGTTATTTCTCTACTCATGAACTCCTATCCTGTCTGCTGTTGCACTGCTGGCAATTTCATTTCTTTTCCAAATTTGACTTAAGCCCACGACTTGAGGGAAATAATGTCTCTGGAATAATCTTCTTCACCTGTAATTCCAGTCTGCGAGCATATCTGGCTTTCTTTCAGTATGACTACAATATCAATTTATTTATCGTCAAGCATGTAGCCTGGTGGTTTAGGGGAAATTGCAAAGGCTCTTCTTGAAATAGAAGTATTCAGTGTTATTCAGTCAGATGGATAAGAAGGATCACGCTAGTCTGAGCTCATTATAACCCAAATGCTCATACATGTCATGACCTCATTTATGAAAAAAACTGGAACTCCTAAAAATAATACGACACCCGAATACAAATGTTGTATTTGGTGGAGGGTTCACCATCTGCTTGTCTCCATGGAGATGTTGTTGTTTGGTCTGGAATGCCCTTGTGTGGTGTTAAACATAACCATCTTGCATTTACTTATACTCAATATAACATGGGTTTTTATTTACTTCAAAACTTGCATTCTTACTATGAATTGGCTCACCTCTCTATAGATTTGACATGTAACCTGGCCCTGTCATGTCACTTACTGTCTCTGTAGAGATAACTGTAATGACATACTGTGGAACATTCCAGGCAACATCTCCATGGAGAGAACCTGGTGACGGACCCTCCACCAAAAGTTACAGAGTGTACCTTTACATGGCAAAATTCATTCATAAAAGACCCTTCTGAAATGCCGTTTCACTATTTCTAGTGCTAATTTAAAATCAGTGAGTGGAGGCTGGGGTGAAGATGAAATGGATGAGCTGAACTTTTTTTTTATGAAATCACAATACTCTTTGTAACAAATAAACATTTTTCAAAGAAACAGCTAATGCACACATTTTTCTTTGACTGCTAAAAAGCTCCCAAGACACTAAGGAATGACAACAGTTGACAGCTGAGGTAAAATAGTGGCTCTGAAACAATTTAAACCATACCATAGAAATATTTAGTCAGTATATTTTAACCTGGTTTATAACAGGATTAATCCAGTTCTAAACTAGCACTAAGAACACTTATGGGTAAAAACGACAAAATATTTTATTGGAAGTGCCTTTTGTTTAGACGGTGACGTTTTGGAGGCTTAAAAATGCAAAAAACTGAAACCACCCTCCAAAGTGGAAAACTTGAATACGCGCTGCCGTAAGATGGCAAACTAGAACCAAGACGCAACCAAGACGCAAAACTCTGGTCAAATCTGCTGACGTCGTGTACGTGTTTACGTCACATCGGTCCATATATTAGTATACTTTGTTTCACACCTTGTTGCGCCTTTGTTGCTTTGTAGTCTAACGTGGAAGCAATAGTTGAACTTCTTCATCTGACCACACAAATTTTGTTTTGTTTTGCTTTTCGTGGCGCAGATGAGAAGAAGGAAGATTCTACGCATGCACACGGACATAGTGATAATGTACCCCCTAGCCTCCTGGCATGCATACCCAATCGAATTTCACACACTTTTGCATCACCATATGCATGCAGATTTCCTCCCGAAAACGCTCGTCTAAATGTGGAATAAAACGTGAAGACGCAACGCCACTTTTGCGTCTTCTGTTCATACCATCATCATACAAACGTAGCCTAAAATTGGACTACATTATGATTTAAAGGTCCTAGATTACACAATATTAACTCCATGTTGAAATGATCCAAATGATTCTAGTGAAGGTGCAGCACTTCCTGTATTACCACATGACATCACAAGGTGGCACAGAGTGTTTTCTGTTTGAGAGAAGAACACACAAGCCTATATATGCAGGGTTTGTGTATTAAACATGCGTGAACGAAACAAAACACAACTCCGGTTATGTTTGTGGCAAGGAATCGACATTATAACATAGATCAGAAAATAGTGTAATATGGACCTTTTAAGCAATACTAAACAAAGACTGACTCAAAGGAGGACAAAAGTGTGGACAAACTTGACTTGAATTCAATTTAATGCACAAAAGCTACCAGGATATACTACCAAAAGGACCACACGTTAAGAAGCACTGGGATCACTTTTTCTGGTTCAATACAAGTAAGCATATAGCAGTGAATATCCTGCTGGTTTATTAGCAGGATACGATCATGGCCTCCTAATGAGTATGTTTTGTCTGATTTTCTGCCTGGACTCGAGAGCACCCCCATCAGGCCATTTTGAATAATGCACTACAGCCCAGCCTCTCCTTGGGAGGCCAAAGGTGTGTTGGTGTTGGTGGGCACACCAGTGTATACATGTGTGTGCGTTCATGAAAGAGAATGTCAGTCGATGAAGACCTCCCATCACAAAAGGAACCACTACTTCCCTCTCCTCTTTTTCGTTGCAGCCACTTCCCACATTGCTCTCATTGCTATGGCAACCGGTGCTCTCTCCTTGGGCTCTGCATGCATCCAATCAGAGTGAGACCTTTGTAGAAATTCCTCTGGGCTGCACTTATTCAACTTACCCCAGCGGAACGGCGTAGACACTGAAAAGGCTGGAACAAAGAGCAGAGAGCCTCCCTCGCCAAAGCACGCCATGACATCAAAAATTGGGGCTGTGGGGCTTGGGTTAGCGGGAATGCGGAAGAGATATGCAGCCAATAAGCTGCAGGATATATGGCAAAAAGGGGGGAAAATCGGGGTGGCAATGCCACGACCGCAGCCAATTTTCTGTGGAAATTATGTGGAATAGGATTTGTTATTGGAAGCCTATGAGTTGGAATTTTTGGCAAGTATCACATGGCTCTGGCACCGGTTTAAGCTTGATAAGTCAAAATGGATTCCGGCTGAGACTATTTATGTCATTCCTGAAAACATATGGATAGGATTCAGACGCTCAATACTTTCAACCTTCAACAATGACATTCAACACCACTTGTGCAGTCCATTAATCTTCCATGAGAATAGATTTATCATTTACAGCACTGAAGGATCTCGCTCAGACAACATTAGCCTGAGCGGTATTTACCACAGAGGCCTTGATTTAGATCACTTTCGGCAATTAAAAAGCCTTGTATCCAGTGCTTTACAACCACACCCTCTTTATAGAACAGTTACATCGTCTTTGCGTCCAAGGTCTTTAAATGTAACACAGTCTGGCCCGCTGTCAACACTGTGCTTATGTAAAGGTCACTGCACACAATCACAGTACTTACTTTCATTTAATTATAGCTGTCCATGTTTCCAGATCTGAATTAAACTGTAGACATGCATAGCGGTAGGCATGCCCCCAGAACCAGGACCTAGTGGGATCTGTGGCCGCTCCCTGATGGACACAGAGCTGCCGGGGTCCTAGCAGGCTGATCCAGGCAAAGCAGAATTTAGCCTGAAAGCCTTGTCATAAAGTGTGACAATCTGTTCCTGACAACCTGACTGCAGGCAACAGCAGATAAAAGGAGGAAGAGGAATAGAAGTGTGGCACTGAGCACCAGATTGGTCCTGATCCAAAATGCCAGTGGTGAGTGTGCCCCTGCCAGCACAGATCGGCATTCTGCACTCATATTTGAGGTTAATGAGAAACACAGTGCCTTAAAAGAAGACAAATCATAATAATAGACAATTATATAGTGCTCATACATCATATTTTATATTTTGTTAATTGTAAATAGGGATGCACTGGATATCGCTGATGATACAGGAAAATTTACTGGATTTTTCTGCATCATTGGACCGGATATCCGCTTCCAAATATCGGTTCGGTCGACATCCTGTTTGGACATATAAATAAACATGTAATAAGACTTTTTATTGGGCCAAAAAGCAATGTTTGAACTTCATTTATACAAAGGTTTGAAGGAAATAAATGCAGTTTTCATCTCTGCACTGGTATCGGTTAATATCAGGTATCGGCAGAGCATCCCTAATTTGAAAACATTTAAAATGGCAGAAGCAGAATCATTGATATTTTACTACTAATAGGCCCATCTCCTTATACTGTCATTTTCACCCTCGCTAGCAGCAGAAATACAACTTAGAAAAAGATGTTTTTTTTATTAACATTAAAGGCGCACTGTGTAACATTTCTAGTGAAGGTTCCGCCACCTGCTTGTCTCAATGGAAATAATATTGCGTTGTCTAGAATGTTCCACAGTCAAGGGAGACAAGCTAGATACAGCACTACGCTACATTACAATTCAGATCTGTGGAGAGTCGCCCCTAGTCACAGAAGGAATGACTGTATTTCTGAGCAAACAAAAACACCCGTAATGAAGAAATGCTAGACGTATGTTTAATGTCACGCCGTGGAACATTTCAGGCAAAGCAATAACATCTCCATGGAGATAAGTAGGTAACAAAACCTCCACCAGAAAATGTGCACAGTGAACCTTTAACATTATTATTTAGTTTGATTTCACAACACAGTCTTGTACATTCTTTCTAAATGGAGTATTTATGATATTAAACAGCTCTACCCTTACATTCATTAAATTATAAGTGGTTTTATAACTCAACAAAACATAGAAAAACATGCATTCTGTTTGTGAGCGGGGTTCCCTCTCCACAAATCTGGGCTGTAACCTGGTCCGGTTTCATCTCCATGAAGATAGAAAGGTTTAATAATACCATACTGAGAAACATTTCAAAAGCGGAGAAAAAGTGGAGAAAAGCATTTGACGGACCCGCCACCAGAAAAAGTCACACAATACACCTTTAACTAGACAATGATTGTTTTCCAAATGCCACATCTCCACGACATTATATTTAAACCTGTGGAGAAGCCATTAGATCAGCTGTCTGTTAAACCCCCATACACTGCTCATTTCGCATTATCACCATGGCGCACAGTGAGAGGACGATCCCGGCGATATCGAGCTAATTATAGGTACAGCGTTCTGGCTCCCATATCTAAATGCTTGTCTCTAATAAGAAACATTTCAAATTATTGAGAGGCAGAGAAAGGGGAGAGAGTGACACATAATTGATGCGAGCAATTACATGTTCAGTGTCAGAGCAAATTGGCCGGCGTATCTGGACATGCAGGGGGAGCACGACCTCATTTACATCCGGGTGTCAGCCAATAATTGGAGAATGTACTGAGGAGGTGGGATGGGGATACTGCCCTTTAATATTACATAAGCATTTTACCATTGGTTCGCTTAAAGGTGCACTATGTTACTTGCAAATCCAGAATGACATCTCCGTTGATGGGAAAAATGTATTTAGTTACAGAATACTGAATAACTGAATATACACACATATTCTCAATCTACTACTGTACTACTGTATGAGTACTGTAATACTTTTACATCAAATTGCATTTATAGTGTCCAAAGACAACACAGGATTTAAAACAGCTTTATGTTTGTTTATTTGAGCTGTGGTTTCTATTTTTCCCTCTTATATCAAGCTGATTTTTTTTTTTAATCTTTCATTATTTAAGTTGCATATCAAGCAGTTTAAAGCCTAAATTGTGTGATCAAGTACAACAATGTATTCATTTGATTTTAGAAAAAGAACTGAATTCTGAATACCATCAAATGAAAAAGTAGCAGTACCTCCCCAACACTGGATATGTCTCTGTATTTTTACACAGAGGGAGATCAGTGTGTTCACTGCTCCGTCCGTCGCATCAGAAGTCATGATCGTCCAGTCAGATTTGTCTGACACATGTGAAAAAAAGGAGCTCATTGGTTACTTTATCTACAAAAAAATCACATTTCTCTCACCTCGGATTAAGGGTTTTGGGCTTCGTTCATGGATTCTGCAGAAATGTGTCCAATGATTTTTAGTCCCGATATTTTAGATGTTCCACTATATGGCATTAAACTTCTCTACATTGTATTTATTCAATTACAGGTGTTTATCTGGCTAACCTAATAACTGGTAATAACTAAAAGTGGGGTCAGGTTTTCACAGATCTGAAAACATTTCCATTGGGACAAGCAGGTGTCAGGCTCTCCACTGGAAAAGTTACAAAGTGCCCCTTTAAGTTCCTGGCTAAATGTTCATGGAAAAACTAGGAATGACTTTATGACAAAACTATTCTGTGACATCGATCTGTTTGTGAAAAGTGTAATTTGAAATGAAATGGCTTTGCTGCGTGCACAGGACATATGTGATGTGTTTTAGTCTAAAAGCAGTAATCACAGGCTCAGTTTTACTGTCGGTAAGAGCGCCTCCAACCTCAGACCGCTTCAAAAGCCTTAAAGGACCATGAGCCTGACTTTAACTGTATCACTACCAGATGTTTCATTACTAAATAACCCTCACCACAAGAAAACATTGTCGTGTGAGAAGAGCTTGGGCCTGGAGTAAAGACTTTTGGAAGCCACACTTTTTACATCAACATTTTAGCAGCAAAATGTGAAAAGAACATGCATCATTCAGTCTTTGTGAAAACAAAACATTTCACAAACTTCAGTCAAATAAAGATTATTGTCAGTTGCGCAGTTGTAGCCCAAATGTATTTTTGGACCATATTTGCTTCAATAGAAAAGTCGCATATCTCTACGGCTGATTCTGAAATAGGAAATATTTATTAAAGTCTGTCCGATGCACCTCCCATCGGGCTAACATTGACTGGCGGCTCCGAACCACTACGGCATCTTTCTACTGCAGCTCTCATCAAGAGCCTAAGGTGGAAAAAAGGAGTAACATGCTGTTTACTCGCAATCCCAGGTCCGTAATTGCCAATTTATTTGATAGGCAGCTGGGTAATGATGGCATTTCACCCCTGCCGCAGAGACTAAACGGGAGTGATTCATCCGGCGCTCCTGCCCTCCCTTCTGCTGCTGCCACCCAGACTGAGGCGGTGTGTGGGGGGTGGCTGCCATGCTGGCTTCAAACGAACCCAAAAGGAAGCACAGTGCTTCACAGCAAATATGGGTAAGCCTGCCAATTTAGCCAGGGTTTGGGGCTCAGCTCATGTGCCATTTGTAGAGCCTAATGAGCTGGCAGGACAGAGTGACGAGAGGAGAAAGAGCACAGGAGCAGCCCTGACCTCCTCTGGCCCCATCCCCACAGCCTCTGCCAGGTCACACACTCGCTTCATCTGCTCCAGCGAAGCGCGCTGCTCCAGTGCTCTGCTGCACGAGCACCCAAACGCCATCCCCCTGGCCAGGGGGACAGGGGAACGAACTGCTGCAGCAAATACCATTAGTGAACTGTGGCTCTAATGAACAGGCCAGGTCAAAGCAGCTCCTGTTTCACACTGCTCTGTGCCATTAACGAGTGACTTCGAAGCTTTCTCTTTGTCTGCACTCAAAGAGAACATCCCCAAGCAGCAGAGCACAGCCAGTGTCAGTCTGACCACAGCTCTAACTCTTTATTATTTCAGTGTAAGGGACACAGCACATGTGCATTGAACATATCATATAATACAAATCTATGAGGTCTGCATTAGGTTTTTCTCCTGGTGCTGAAAACAGCGTTATCCGCTCTGCTCGCACCTCTGCCTATGTGTGAAGTGGGGTTTTAGCCTGTGGTGCAGGGGACTTGTTTTAAAACCTGTGAGGATTAGAGACTATCTGAAGTGACATATCACTGTAAAATTCATTCCTGTGCAGTCCAGCTTTCAGCAGCTCCTCCCTGACGCCTGCTCTCCTGAGAAAGAGCAGAACAAACTGGAGCAACATGTCGTCATCACATGCGCAGGGGCTTTAAGGTAATTTTGTACAGCCGCAGGCATAAAGCTAAACAACTGCTGACTTCTAAACAATGCAGTTCTTTCAATAATTACAAATCTTTAAAAAAAAAACTACAACACTTTGTTCTATATTTATAGTTGTATATGCAAAAACACTGTTTTGTTCCCAGTGAAAAGCTCTAGTATTACTGAGCAGCCGCATGATACTTAAATAATATCAGCAAGTATCTGTTCAATTGTTGTTGTCGACATCAGATTTCTCATTTCATTTTGTGCCCACTCAAGCGTCCTGACGCTACACAGAGAATCAGCTCTGCTTCACTTGTCGGCCGTGTCTCTCTCAAAGACTGGCCTGCCTCCGTCTGACATCTTTAATTATGGCCTGATATCTGATCTCTTGCGCTCACAAATCACACAGCGGCTGCCTGTCTCCCTGGAGTCTGCTCTCTTTACATTCTGGAACATGTCACGCTGCACACTGCTCTGGACTCTCTCTGTTGTGGCTTACTCATAAGGGCCAGGGAAATGCGCTACTTAAATGCAAGCACTCTGTGTTTCACATACGTAAGACAATTCTTTACAGATTTATGAATCAAGAAAACTGCAACAGTTATTCAGAAGTGTATTTGTTGTGTCTTAAATTATGGTGAAATTGAAATAGACAAGCATAAGAATATTCACAGTTGAATAAAGGCTCTTTATACATGATAGGTATGTAAGCTTTGTTTTTTCCTCCTCTTTTTGTTCTTTAGCTACGCAACACCTGAAAAATCTATTTGGACCACGATTAATGGGCAAAATGGAGAAGAGAAAGTATACTGTGTGATGTAAATAATCAATGAAATGGTCAACCTTCATTTAGTTAATGTGGCTTACATAAAAAGTATTTAAACAATATTTCAAACAATATTTCAAATGTACCCCACTTAAAGCTCAAAGTAACAGGTTAACAGGTCCATTGTTTTGACTTGGAGCAGTATTGAGTAAATTAGTTGTGTACTTACATCTGTTAGCCTGTCTCTGGAGCTGCTCCTGATTGAAGGCTTGGACTCTGCACTCTCGCTGTCACTGCCCTTACAGTTGTTCTGGCCGTTCTTCAGCTGCAAATCAAAAAGAATAATACATGATTAAAGGAGACATATGATGCTTTAGTTGAGTATTTAGTAATAAACTATAATCTATGTCTGTTGTACAATACAATATTGATGTAAAACAGTGCTGTAATAGAAAGAACTATGACCCCGTCTCATAGTATCACTTCATCGTAAAAACAGCTCAATTTCATTCATATGTTTTTATTTTTGACATTCTCAAGCCCTAAATGTATGACCCAAAGTATGATTTTTTTTTTTTGAATAATTACAAGTACAGAAAAGTAGGTGGGGATAGGGGGTAAGTGAAACAGCCTCATATGCAGGAAAATTACTCAAACATGCACATGCGTGAAGCTCATGCTGAAGAAACACCATTATAAGATTATTAACTAATAAAATACTAATAAAAGTCTATTTTCAATAACATGTGCCCTTTAAAAAATAGAAAACTAAGTAAAAAAGTCAATAGCCAGCACAAAATTTGGTTCATGAATATGTGAGTGCTGGCAGTGGCAGTGGGGCTGTCTCTGTAAATCTGTCATGTTTGGGAGTCTATTCCACGGCCATCACTGGGCTTGCCAATGATAGACGCCATCTGATCTCGCAGTATGAAACTACTCTCAGCCCAGCACAGAGAGGAGCAGAACAAAGACCCTCCAGAACCTTCAAATGGAGCACTACCCCTCTCTGAGCACACACCACATGCTGAGGCAGCAGGAGCCCGCTAAGTGCCATCCTCCTCACATTCTGTCTGAGATGCAGCGAAATGACAGGGAGAGGGGAAAAGAGGAAGTGCCAATATCACGCCAACTCTAAGCCCTTTCTGAACTGGAGAACAATCAGGAACTTTGACAGAAAGGGGAGGGGCTCGGTGTCCGATCCCAACGCACTGATAACTGCTGGCTTCAGTTCAAACATCCTAGAGTAAAAGAACTCAAAACTGACTATAACATTATGCAATTACTGTCAATTTTGTTACATTTGTTATACTGTTAATTATGTAGCAGGCCTACATCAGAATACAAAACTATGGCTGTGCAATTAATCAAAATTTAATTAAATCAAGCTCTCATTGTTTCAAAACGTCAATGTTCATATTGGGGCTTTTTAATTAGCAGTCAATGGTCAGTCCTCCAGTTGAATAAATAAATTTTTAAGTTAAATAGCACTGATATAAAACTCTGTCTTGATTATGAACAGGACATTATTTAAACATTCCTGTGTCAGAAAGAAAATAAATAAATATATTTTCTTTGTCACCCCGACCAACCCTAATCTAACTATCAATGTGTTCAGTTTCTGTTTATTTCAAAGGA
Source organism: Paratrypauchen microcephalus (assembly GCA_036785185.1). Taxonomy (NCBI): domain Eukaryota; kingdom Metazoa; phylum Chordata; class Actinopteri; order Gobiiformes; family Gobiidae; genus Paratrypauchen; species Paratrypauchen microcephalus. The sequence goes on along the minus strand of JAVJIX010000007.1, from coordinate 9,418,110 downwards.
CATACATAACAACAAAGATATTTTGTTCATATTTTGAAATCACTTTCTACAATTATAGTAATTTTTGTGTGTAAGTATCACAAGATCAGGGAGACAATACAAAAGTTGACTGACATAACTTATGACAATTACAGTTTGTTTACTTCACCATATTGATAATTTATTTCATGCATTTCATTTTGAACTGAAAAACATCAGAATTACTCAAAGTAATTTTCAGCAACACTGTTTGTATACTTATATACTTATATACACCTCACTGCCCCCTCAAATACTCAAATCTTACTGTCCCTGTCCATCTCCTTAGACGACCAGCCCTATTTTTCTGCTCTTCCTTTCAGGTACAAACCTTCATTTAGTATGATGAAAGGGCACGAGGGGTGGGAATACTAAACGAACCCTTGAGTTAAGCAGATAATTAAAATGAAAATGTTCCCTTTTCTGTTGCCATTAATGATGTGAAAAGAATCCTACTCCTTGGGAGAATTGCGCGACGGGAGGAAGGCAGTGGATTGGACGCAGCTCTGAGTCTGATAAGAGACTCTGGGCTGTGGGAATGCCTGGTGGGGCTCTCCTAGTGTGTGTGTGTGCGTGTGTGTGCGTGCGTGCGTATGTGTGTGTGTGTGTGAATATGCCTGTATGTGTATAGACCTAACACACAGGACAGAACTACACTGTGATAGCACTAATTAACTTTCTATTCCCACTAAACCCGGGCAGTTTTAATCTTTTTGTGTAATTGCCAGTTTATTTGAAAGGAACTATAATGAAAAAAAAAATACTTCTGTTAAAGGAGCACTATGCAACTTTTCTGTCTCCATGGAAATGTTATAGCTGGCAGGAATGTTCCATAGTATGGTCATAAGCATATCTATCTCGCATTTACTCAAAGACTGAAATTGCTGAAAAATACCTTGAAAAACATACATTCTTATTGTGAGCGCAGTCACATCTCCACAGATCTGGCCTGTAACATGGCCTAGTGGTTATCCCCTATGTGAAAGGTAAGTTTAACGCCTTTAGAAATCACCATGGAGACAAGCAGGTAGCGGACCATTCACCAGAAAAGTTGCGCAGTGCATCTTTAACCTGGTCTGTGGAATGTACCCGGCAAAAAACAAGAGAGAATTGGGCATGATGTTTGGACCTCCAGCTTCAAAAACATGTTGACCTATAATATTTATTAGGCAGCCATGCAGTGTCCCTGCTGACTACACAGAGAGGACAGAGCCAGGGCACTCATGCATTTATGAATGTGCACACAAATATATTCCACTGACTGAATTAAAGATTGGCAGATAAAAAATGGAATGGTACAGTATGCGAGCTAGCTATCATCAAGCAAACATGGGGCAGATTTATATTTGAATAATCAATCTGGAATGGCAGTGGTGCTGTGGGGGAACCATGTAATCATACAGTATGTCTTCTGGCTTATCAGAAGGGAAGTATGCAGTATGAAATCACAAATCTTACTCAAATTCATCCGCCTGGAGTACACTTCTAATAAAGATGTTAAAATATAGTCTGGGACCTGATTACAAGGCCATGTGAAGATGTATTCCTCCGCTTGTTCCTTTAATGTACCCTAGAGCCTCCATAAATGAGAACCAAAGTTTAATCCAGATTTGAGTCTCTTGGGGTTTGATGAATATTTGTTTTAATGCAGCTAAATTGGACACTTTTTGGTGGCGACTCACTGTATCGAACAGACTAGAATGAACTATTTACCATTTGCATTGCAGTTTGTATTTAAAATATGTATTGAAATTCTGCATACATGATTTTTCCCTATTGCAGTGGTTTGTGAAAGGTGCTCTAACTGATTTTTTTTTTTAAATATTTGAACAGAATTCTTTTAAATGGTTTGCAGAGATTCAAAATTATTTCTCACTTACCTTATACAGTCTGAGCATCTTAATTATTCACCGCAATGAGTTTGTAAGCGCATTTTCACAACTCTCAAAGTTACAGAGTTTGCTGTGACAGTAAAGCTAATAACAAATAGTATGCTAACACACACTTCTTGATGATCAGACAATAGATGATTTCTTATTTTGACATCAAGAGCTGCTAATACAATCTATAGGACATACATTTTACTCCTATACATGAAAAAAAAATGTGTTCAGGACCTTTAAGTATAAAAATTAAAAACATATGATACCATTTTTGCATGGAGTTTGTTCTTTATGTCTTGTACACTTGTATTCAGAATAATTAATTTGAAACATATACGCATTTATTTAATGCCCTCAGTTATCAGAACTTAAAGAGTCCCTGAAGGAGGGTAACAAACAGATGGTTTTGGTGATCCAGAGGCTAATTTCACCACAAGTAAAGATGACACACACATTAACATCTAATAAAACAGCTCCACTAAAGTGCCTGCTGTTCGCCACTCACAGCCTCACATTTTCAACTCTAAGAGAAAATCCATTCATAATGCTTTGGACAGCAGTCTCCCTCTCAAATTTGTTATTTAATACAACACTGACCAAAAGTACACGAAAACATAATTTATAACAGTGTTCCGCACATGTGGAGTCAATTATTTTCTCACTTACAGAAAAGTGCTCACCAGTGCTATAGAGGAATTTTACAAGTGTATTGACCTATTCTCAAGGGCTGCTCTACAGACTCAATGCAATCAAGCACAAGAAGTAGGCTGCTAGCATTTCGAACCACAGCGCACTCTTTAAACAGGGCCCCACGCGGCAACAACAACCCCCCCACTAGCACACAACACACACACACTCCCATTCCTCACCCACAAAAAGGAAGAGAGACGACAGTGAACCAGGCTCACTTGTGTGGATGGGCCTCAAAGGGATAGTGCAGCCATCAGCTCCTGGTTTCCCTTAGACACGCACAACAGCAGCTGCCGAGCCCGCACTAATAAAAGCTGCAACAATTTAAACGCTTTTATTGTTCGTCTGTGGCTCTCACAACAGCTAACCTGTCCTCGTAGGAACCACCACACACTCCCACTAGGCCAGCAATGAAAGAGGATCTCATTTACCTAAAAGCGCTTATAAATTTTTAATTTGCTTTAACAAGTAAATTAACAAGTCCCTCATTTGGGGAGTTTTATGGCTGCTTGCCACTGAGGGAGAACCATGAAAGTTTTATAGATAATCCACTACCTCAGCTCGGATACCCATAATAAATTGTCTATTTCCTCCGGCACAGTCGAATCCCCTGGTTCCACTGACTACACTTTGAACATCTCCTTTATGATACATTTAGTGGGTTTTATACCGCAGCCATTAAAGGAAAAGTTACTTCTCAGCAGTTAAAATGTTCAGGAATTTGAGTCGACTTTAAACTGGCACTTCTGCATAGCCATTGGGAGAGCCCAATGACAAACATTAACGCACATTAAGCATCTCTAATTATGTCTTGTGTCATATGCAGCGGCCGGTGAGCTCCGAGGGTCTGTAGACAGCAGCAGTTAGGATGTGCCTCTTTAACCCAGCGCTGTCTTTATGTGATGAGACATTATGTTGTAGAGGTTGCCCCGGGCTTGTGTACGGATGACAGGGTTGTACAGCTCATTATTGTGACAGCGCAGTGTGTGGGGGCGTACCACAGTGGCCGGGCTTTGACCCAGGGCTGTTCGGAGTGCCACAGACAGCTCCTCCCAGCGCCGTCTTAAACTGTCACCAGCATCAGCACCACTGCCCTGGGTCATTTCACTGCTGCAGCCTCACTGTGTTGCCATTAGTGCACAATGCTCACTTTATTTAGATGTGATGTTAAATAGCATCTACATGTACAGTAATTGTGTAAAGTTGGACCTATCCCTTAAGACTTAACTGGAAATGGCACTGCTGTACAACCACAGGCTCAGTCTTGTTTTTGTGGGCTGTACGTGATCAGAGGTTATAATACTCCCTACAATGAAAGCAAAGCCAGATTTGAATGGTAAATGGTCACATCTTTATATAGCGCTTTTCCACCTTCAAGCTTTACAACAAGGAACCACTCACCCATTCACACACACCAGTGTACGCAGACACTGGGGGTGAAGTGGGTTAAGTGTCTTGCCCAAGGACACAATGACAACATTCAACTGTGGGAGCTGGAATACCGCCAAACTGTGGGTCAGTGGATCTAACTGCTCAACCAACAATGTTTTTATAAGTCAAGATGAAGAGGGATTCAAACTGCCAACCTTTGGATCAGTTGACAAATGCTCTACCAACTGAGCTACTGCCGCCCATGACCCAGGGCTGTTCTGAGTGCCACAGACAGCTGGCACTCAGGACAATACTTTCACACTGTGTTGAGTGTTTAAGTCCCTGGGTCCTGCACTGATGGTAAACAATCTTCTCCCACATTAGACATCTAAAGTCTATTGACTGTTAAATAATATAAATATGCCTAACTATCTTTCATATTAAAGGTGCACTATGCAACTTCTTGCTTGTCTCTATGGAGATGTTATTTCTTTGCCTGGAATGCAAGGGGAGGGGGGGTAAAAGTGGTTGAGAGCACCGTCTTGATCTCATCAGTCATACTAAAGGACTCCATTTCCTCCACCGCAGGCTGCAGGCTACACCGGCTCGCGGCTGCATTTGTGTATCGCCATAAATCTTTGATGTATGACGACATTACAGACAAATCAATATGCTTTTAACATCCATCCTCTGGCCCGCGTTGCAATCATCCTCCTCACAAATGGTCATATAATGCGGCGGTCTGGGGAACTGAGTTATGGGGACAATTCCCAGATTTAATAATGAACTGAGCAGGTGGGGAGACTGAGGAGGAGAGGGGAGGAGGATATAAGAGCGGCAGGAGACCTCTACTCTCTTAGATCATATCTGAACATCTTGTTATAGTGGCCCTGAGTGGTAGTAAAATAACCTCCCCACTCACTTTATGCAGCGCCAATTCCCCCAGCTCCCACAATCTCCCAGTATAGTGCTGACAGAAGCCCCACCTGGAGAATACTAGAATGAGGCTAAATCTGCAAACAGGAAACTGGCTGCCCAGGCATGTGCTCATCACCACATAACCACTCATCAAAGAAATTTATGTGCAATTAATTACACCATTCCCCAGCTCTACAATCTGTGCTACCAAGTCATTACTGTGGTATTGGCTTTCAGAGAGCCATCCAACGGCAGTCCAGACCAGTGTGCCAAATCACAGCTCCCTGGGCCGGGCAGCTTCAATAAAGACTGAGTGGAAAAAACACAGCAGGGAGAAGGCCCAGCTCCTATCAGCTTCCAGGGGCTATCATTTCTCTTTTTTATTGCCATTTATTTTCCTCCAGGAATTCACTGCCAGTATATTGGCAGGCCTTCCAGTAGATGGAGGCAATGAAATTTAGCGCAGACACTTAACACTGGGTCAAGCCTTGTGTGCGGCTCATGTGTGGCGGTAATATGATAGACAAACGCTTCCAGTTTGGAGGAGTGCTTTTTATGTTACAGGAATAGAATAGCCCGGCTTGTGTCACTGCTGCTGCTGTAGAGAAGATGGAATATGCTTAGCCACAGCCTTTTGAAGGACTATAAACGCAAGCACTACGGCTGTGACCTAAGCCAGAGGTGCTGTAAGCCTAATCTTGGAAGAAAAAAACTATAGATATTAATAAATGAGAAAACTAAGGTAATCCAAAAATGTGTAGGCCTGTCACGATAACACATTTCAAGCATTATATATTGCTACAGAGAAATATTGCAATAAACAATAATATTGAAACTACTTTATGCCTGTGACACAATAACAACAATGCAAGATAATCCCAGTAAACCTTTTTTACATAGACATGATCATTTAAAAGCAATGAGCTCCAACAAACAGATAACAGAATAAACCAATAATTAGCCATAGAAGTTACTTTGTCAACCCTCTGCAGCTCCGATCTTATCGCATCACAACAAAAATAACAAAGATCTTGCCAGTTTTGCAAAGAAATTGTATACATGATAAATACATAGCCTTTTTATATATTGAACGATATATTCATTATCATGCCAAGACTACCAATATATACTGTATCATAATTATATATTATCTATATAGCAATATGGTCAACCCTTCTTCACTTCTGAAATGCCTGCAATACAGCAATACAGCAAGCAATTCTCAACTGTTGTTATAGCAATTAACAATGTAAAACAAAAATATCATATCTTTTGGGAAAAGGTCTTCAAAATGTTGCCTGTAAGAGGCATGAAACCCATGAATATAATATGCTCTTGGTCCAGGCATTCACCTCAAAAGGATACGTATTCCATACACAATTTCAAGCTACAAACATGAAATACAAAAGTACTAAGACCTCTCTAAGCACACTGTACCACTGACCTGCTACATTCAGTGCTATGTAGCTGTTAGCTTAAAAGCATGGCTATAACATTTATGTAATGAGAATCCACATGTTTATAGTACGCTCCATTTTGTTTGACCGCTTTGTGTTCTCAGTAGCTCTCAACAAAGCATTCTGTCAAATCACAGTCTCTGACCCTCTTTGAAAACATGCCCTGGCTCTGTTTGTGTTTGGTCTGAGTTTCCTTGGGCGAGTAATGCACTTCCTAAGACCATAAATCAAGCTTGTAGAACTCTTTTGATTTCTCTTTTCCTCAAACCTTGAACACTGTTTTGTTAAATGCATCAAAGTATGCACAACATAAGAGTATTTTCTGTAACAAATTGCGTTGTACGAGTTTGTGTTTCATAATGGTCTCGGATAGATTATTTTCAGGCTAAGAAGGCCACAATGTCAACCACAGGAAGGCAATTATGAGAGTAAAATGACTTCCTTACTGTTATCAATCCGCTGTAGGACCCAGGGAATGGTTAAAAGCCACCGTGAAATAGGGCACAGTTAGACTTTCCTCCTGGGTCCCGGCCAAGGCTGCTAACCTCGCTATTAAAGTCCCAGACAAGCTTTGTCAATGCAATCTGCTGAATGCCTTGAGTGACACGCGATCGATACTATCCCCTCTCCTGGGTCATCACCAGTGACAGAGGCCTAAGTAATAATACAGCCCTCACCGCCTCTCCAACTTAAACGCTTCCACCGCACAAATATTTCTCACTCTTTGTTTTGGGGGGCCAGAGAGCTACATTTTCCACCTCAATGGAAGAAGGGAGATAAGGAAGACAGGAGGGAGCCCAGAGGAGGATGGATGTGTACTATGTGGACGGAGTAAGCGTGTGTGGAGGGCTTGATGGAGAGGCGGCACAGAGGGAGGGGCCATGATAAATCGAAAATGACTGGCTGGCGAGTTGTAATCTGCCAGCGCCGAGCCCCCTGTAGCAACAAGCCAAATGAAAAAGCATGCTGACAGGCCGCAGAGACAGAGGCTGTGAACAGGAGACGACTGCACAGAGAACAGAGGGATGAGGAGTCTGAGGAAATCTCCCCATTCACAGACAAGAGAGAGAGCTTCAGTCGTAAATAAAACACACGCAAACATACAAGTCTCATTAGACTTTCAAATGGGGTCCAATGTAAACAGTGGCAGTTGGCAATGTTGTAGCACGTATCAAGTGCTGTCACTGAGCTCCATATGAAAACATACATGATAATGTGTCTGGGTCTGTGTGGAGGAAGTGCTTCTATGTACTGTATATACTTCAGAAGCAGGTGAATCCAAGTCCAACATCAAACTCCAACACAAGAGCTCCACCTACTGCACGTGGCTCCTCTTCGCCTTGTGCACTCACTTTGAGCTGTGGGAACAACAAGAGAAGATTGCGCCTCATTCATTTTAAAGTCACTCTCTTTAACATGGAGACCACAGTGAGGGAGCCCTGCTGTAGACAGAGCTAATAAGGGCACCGCCATGTTTGGCTCCTAATACAAAGTGAACTGCAGTGAGGCTGGAGCTAAGTCTGCTCCATCCTCCCAGTGTTAAGTGTGCTCATTCCTCACAGTGTTAGGTGAGTTAGCCTGGTGCCTGTTAAACAGGGGCGAGCAGGAGCAGGGCCTCAGAGATGGAGCCAGTCTGCCACGCCGTCTACCTGACTAACAACCGGCCGAACAACACACCAGGAAGGCAAGGTCAGTCCAGAGCAGTGTGAGCCCAGACCAGAGGAGCAGCATTGTAATGTGAGCACAGTAGCTCATGTGAAAAACAATGGTCTCCCATCAGCACAGACTGAGCAGAGCAAACAGACTGTCTGCACAGCTCCAGTTTACACATGTACATGAGATGAGCTGCATACATTTACTGCTCAGTGAGGCCCAGCATGGGTCCTGGTGCATTCACAAGCAGCAGGAGACAGAGACAGAGTGATCTGCAGTCTTTGTGTGTTTATATGCTGCTGCGTGGCCCCAGCACACACAGGCCAATAAGAGTCAGAGCCTCTCTCCTGCTTCAGACCTGGTTCAGACCTGCTTCTCAGTGGAACTGGAGCACAGAAAAGCCATCTCGCTCACAGCTGGGCTGCTGTTTGGGACCATGCCGATGAGCTGCATGCTCTGGCTCCCCGCGCTCCCACTGGGCTATTCAGGAAATCACAGCTGATACAGAGCCATTTGTCTCCTTTTGTGCTTAGCCCTGGTCCAGCTCTAGCTCAACACAGAAAGAGAGAAAATGCAGCTTTGGCCTCCTGAGGAAACACAGAAAATTATTTTTGAAAACATCACTGGGGCAATTTCTGTAAAAGCACATGGAATGAATGAAGCACAATTGAAAAGGCTGGCGCTGCAGGAGCAGGAGCCTGCAGCTTTAGGAGTGTGCTGAAAAATTCTGATTCTCCGTCCATGGTTTTCTCTGTCAGTAGTGGATTTAATAGTCTGGTAGGCTAGACTAAAAATGTATAAGCTGTTTATTTTTACTTAATGCAATCATTTGTAAACATGATACATATATGATAACACATAAATATTTCCCTGTGAAATTTCACACCAACTCGGTGTGACTGTGTGTTTACAGCACACGCAGAGAAAACAACACCTTCAGTAGTGTTTACTTGTACACTATTAATAACACAGGAACTCCATTAATGCAATTACACAAGGCATGACACGCCCTAACAACATTACTTATGGATAACTAATATCTTACTTTTTACGTAAATTATGATAGGGCAGACATGCACCTCCAATGAGCTGATCTCCCCAAAGTTTTAATCTTTAAAACAGAGGATGGAATAATGGATGCTCCTGCACAGTCTGCCTTTTCATGAGCGACTTTGAGCTTTGAGTTAAGGCTCCATTCAAGTCTCAGAGCAGCTCCTGTTTCCTTCCCTCACAGCAGCCTGTCAGCATACAGGCGACCAGTGGGGGGTGCTACATGACAACACATCAGGATCAGAGGAGAAAGCAAGTCTACTGAGAGTCAAGTTAAAAGACAATGTTGGAATAATCAATATGGAACAATGAGAAATAAGTTGTACTTGTAATGTATGCTTATAAGCTACATCACATCTTTTTTATTTAAGTCAAGAGGGAAGTTTATTTACAGGGTGAACTTTTTTGTTGTTTTTATGAAAAAGCCAAAATTATAACTTGGGTGACTGTTAAAATATAGAGACATCCTGAGCATAACCACAAGTACAGTAAAAGTTTCAGATTCTGTTTCATCATTGGTGCTTTTTTCTAGGCACAAACAGACTGGAGGAGGAGAGCTTTGAGGGGATGTGTGGGGCGGTTCTACTTCTGCCCCTGAGCCATACTGGGAATGACCTCAAAGGTTCACTCTATAGGTCTGATTAAAAGCACACAATGGCTCTTTTTAGCTTTGATGGCTAATAACTGATGAACACAGAGGGCCTGTTGAAGCTGATATTCTGAAGGTTCAGTGACTTAGGGCTCCCGTCAGAGACCCCCCTCATCATCACACTCACACACACAAACGCACACTCACACACACTCCTCTGCTGCTCCTTGTAGCTGCCGGCTAATTGCAGCCATTTTAGATGATTGTTATTAAAAACAGGCAAGCATCGGCACTTTGTTTGATCAGACTCCTCGAGGGGAGAACCCGACACACCAGGAGAGCCCGTGCATCCTAATGACTACAATCAGGTTTTTGAACAGCAGCACGGCTTTGTTTTGTGCAGAGTAAGAAGCGAAGAAAGACCAAAATGCTCTCCAGGACTCTTAAGTGTGAATAAGGCCAAAGAGGGCATCAAAACAGCTACAAGTGAATTTGTGTTGACATGAAAAAGTAAAGACTGAAGTATTGCCAAAATAACACAAAACACTTGAATATTGACCTTATTTTGGATGTTTCCACTGACACATCCATTTTCATTCTGGTTCTCCACAGTAAATATGTTCTATACACTGCCAAGTTGTTTTCAGGTTTTAACTTAAACATGATTAACACTGTACCGAAATTAACCTATTTTATATAACATTTTAGCAGCAATGGTAATCAGAGGTAACCAGTATTATGCAATACATTTTGTAATACAGATTTTTGGTACATTAATGCATAAAATAATAGTTAAATACATCCTGCTTTAAGTGGTTGAATTTACAGTATTATATAGTGTAATATTCAAGTAAGCAGTGTCTCCCATAGATTTGGTTAAAATTATGTCGTTTTTTTTTTACAATTTAATCTCCTTTTATCAAATTTCTGTAATACAAATATCGCTTATTTAGTCTTTAACCAGCTATTTTTAACCGGTGTAGTCTCTTTTATAAGATTATGATAGTACAATGAGCACCAAAGTCTAATTTTGTCATGCCAATATAGTCCAGGTTGTTTTTAGACTATGGGAGAGAATTTGAGACTGTGGGGGACCACCATAGTCACCTGTATTAATGGGAAACACTGAATTAACTTAGAGACAGTTTTTAGAGAGCAAACAGATAACTTTGGATAGATTTACTTTGTCCTTATTACAGTTCTCATTCCTTCCATGTTATGTTGATGCATAACCGTATTCAGATCACAAGTGTATTGACCAACATAGTCAATACACAAGTGCATATCTGATACAATGACATTATATAAACTACAAATGAGCAAAAGCCAGCAATGGTCTTCAAGTGCAGCCACAGTGAGGGATCAATAATATTTTCCCAGAGAATAAAGAAAGGGATAAGAAAGACTTGATTAAGTGACCCAGGTCTGGTTTGTATAACAGTTTAGATCAGAAACAGTGAAATCAATCTCCTTTTGGGCCCATTTCCAGATGTGGTCTAAGATTACATACAGATGTGTTTTATCCCATGTGAATGATGCTTAAAGTGTTAATTTCAAGATAAAATGACAAGTGTGGCAATTAATTATTGGATCATTTATAGCTATAGATAACATTTTTGAGATAAACTATGCTTTTGTCGTATAAACAGAAAACACGCAATCACAATACTATGGTTTGCTCCATGATACCAGATGAACATCTGGCAGGACTAGGTGTTTCATACCTAATAACTCAAACTTCAAACTCTACATATTTAGATATTTAGGCTGACTTGTTGGATCTGTAGCCAAACTAATAATAAAAGATTACTCAAACATGTGTGAATGAAACAAAACACAACTTGGGGTATGTTTCTGAGGATGTGAAAACATTCCAACATGGCCTGAAGCTCACAAAAAAATCAATTTTGCATAATATAAGGCCTATATTGTAATACAGTGGAACATTCCAGGCAAAGCAATAACATCTCTATGGAGACAAGCATCCTCCCGTGGACTCACCACCCGCGGGAGGGTTCATGGGGGCTGGTGCATTGTGTTCTGGGCGGCAGATCTGCTGCCCCCGTGACCCAGAAATGGAAAAAGCGGAAGAAGATGGATGGACGGAGACAAGCAGGTGACAGACCCTTGACCAGAAAAGTTACATAGCACTCCTTTAACAACCAAAACATCAAAACTGATGCTACGTCCTCACGACAACACTACTGGATTTTTTTTTTATGCAGGTTGAAAAAAATTTGCGTCCACACATGTGTCGGATCACTAAATATTCGCATCCAGACGAAAACTGAGCACTGACTGAAAACGATGTAATACATACGCCACACCGAAATGTGGTGCTGTAAACAGGAAACAGCCAGAGCCACCGGAAACGCAATAATACAAAGAGCACATGCGCATAAAGTCCTTTCTCTTCCGCAAACAAGCATTGCGGCGTCATCGTTTACCAAAAGCTGAGTTTTGCTCGTCCACATGACAACGCAACCCCGGCGTTCTCAGATATCTCCACTCTGTAACCCATTTTCAAAAAACACCGTTTTCGCCCACCAAAAACGCAGGCGCCGTGTGGACGAAAGGCCAAATAAAAACTTCTGTTTCCACCAAAAAATGTCATGTGGACGGGCCCTGAAGCATCCAAAACAACTTCCTATTCTACATTAAAACAAACGCTCTGCCATTGTGCCAGTAGGGATAGACTTGAGACATACACTGCTCTAACACAGACTTCCCAAGCTGATTTCATTCTGGAGTCTGAATGCAAATCTGCTCTCACACAAGCGAACGCAGAGGGCCCAATGGGCACAGCACCCCCCTCCTCCTCCTCCTCCCCCGCGCACATCCATAATTCATAAGAACATGTAAATACGTTATCCCGCGCATGCATTAATGATCACTGAGAAAGCCGCCCTCTAAGCACTGGGGCAATTAATAAAAGATGGCACCCTGATAAAGGCCTTTACTTCCGTGTCTCCACAATCCCCCCTTTGCACCCAGATCTACCCAGACACATTTCATACCCATTCTTAACCTTGTTTTAGTTGGGTGCCGCTCTGGGAGGGTGCTAGGGTCTGAATAATGAATGGACGCCCGAGTAGTGCAGAGAAAGTCCGCCTCACACACAAACAACACACAGCGCGTTCAGGGGCAGTGTATTCAGGGGCGATGTGTTCAACAGCAGTGCGTTCAAGGACAGTATGGTCTATGCCGTGCTGGTTGCTGTGGTGAAGGAAATGAGGGGTTAACAGGACTCCAGGGAGCAGAGCAATGAGTTTTTACAGCCTGGAGATAAAGCGCATAAAACATCCAGCGCAGAGACGCAATCCCTCTCCAGGCACAAACAATGTAAATAGAGATTTTTTACTAAGTGTTCCTGGCATGGATATGTCTGGAGCATCGCATGTTTGGAGATACCTAAGGGTAAAGAACGAGTATTGTACAATGTTGTTGCTACTGCTGATAGTTTGAAATTGGGTTGTGAACATTTACAATTTAAATTGAAAGTTGATGCATTTATTTTATCCTAAATATTCTCTTTGTCTCTTTATATGACACTATATGGTAAATGGTCACATTTTTAATAGAGCGCTTTTCCACCTTCAAGGCACTCAAAGCGCTTTACATGACGAAACCACTCACCCATTCACACACATTCATACACCAGCGTACACAGACACTGGGGGCGAGAAGGATTCGCAACAGCATATTCAGAGCTGGAATCGCACTGCCAACCTGCCAACTCTATCACTGATGTTTGTGTTAAGAGCAGGATTCGAACCACCAACCTTCCGGTCAGTGGACAAATAATCTAACTACTGTCTCTATAGATTTATACTATATTTAAAGGAAAAGTAACGTTATTTTACAATCTGAGCCTTCTTTCGGTAATAAAACAAGTCGTTTGACTCACCCATAGCACGTTGGTGTCATTTGGAGCTGTTTGGTAAAAGTTATGTTGTAGCGTATCCGTTAGCCTGAGTACTCGGGGCATTACTTTGCGGTCTCCAAATAACACAAACTTTAGCACTTTTCAAATCATAGAAGCCCGATGTCTTAATCTACGATTTTGTTTGAAGCAAAAGTGGCCTGTAATCCGAGATTTATCCATAGTTTCGAGTAGATGAGGACGCCAGTGCGCATGCGCGGACTGTGCCTCTCAGCTCCCGGGACCCAAACATGAAACGCAAAGCTGACAATTATGGATAAATCTCAGATTACAGGCCACTTTTGCTTCAAACGAAATCGTAGATTAAGACATCGGGCTTCTATGATTTGAAAAGTGCTAAAGTTTGTGTTATTTGGAGACCGCAAAGTAATGCCCCGAGTACTCAGGCTAACGGATACGCTACAACATAACTTTTACCAAACAGCTCCAAATGACACCAACGTGCTATGGGTGAGTCAAACAACTTGTTTTATTACCGAAAGAAGGCTCAGATTGTAAAATAACGTTACTTTTCCTTTAAAGGTGTAAGGTTATATTTTTTATTAAAGGTTATATTTTATTATTACTTTTCTATTTAAGTCTGATTTGTACATATACATTTGTTATCATTATTTATATTTGTATATTATGTCTCATCTGACACTGGTCTATTGCTCTTTGGTTGCTATTTCCATCTTTTTTTTACCCTGTTATATATTATATTTGATGAGTGAGCTACTGTACCCAAAACAATTTCCCTTGTGGATCAATAAAGTTCATTTAAAGGGACAGTGTGTAAGATTTTTACCCGTTAATTACTGAAATTGAAGATACCCATTCAAAAATACATTGTCTTCCAAGCCTTTTCACTTCCATCATGAAATCAAAGTATTCTTTTGGACTTAGATATAGTCACATAAAAGGGGGATCTTCCCCATATAGAGGCAGCCATTTTGAATACGAGAGCCGCAGAAGAACATTTGGGCTCATCCTTCGCCGAGGCTCCTGCTAACAGCTGCTCAGCCGCGCTGCATATGGCTCCCCCCTTCCCCTTCCCCTTCTCTCCTTCGCTCCTCTGCTCCCATATGCAGCCATGCTGCTGTATCACACTCGTAATGGATATAACACGTATTTTGGACTAAATTGTTTTACTGGATTTTATTCGCTGGATCCTTATGGACAGATTGAGAGCAAGTTTATGGTGAAATACAGAGTTTGACCTGTGCAGAGCCTTCAAAGGTAAGCTAACAAACCTCGTTTTGTGCTTTTCTGTATAAAAGCCCCATGTGCTCGGGGAGTGATTGTTTTGCAGGGAAGTGAATTGCATAGTCAAAAAGAGGAGACTGTAAGGTTTCATTTGATGTGTAGATTGTCATGAATCATGATCGGGATTGTGTGTTTTCATTCGAAAAGAAAAAAAAAAAGTGAACGGGGGACCGCGTTTTATGTATACAGCGGCGCGGGCACGCGCTACGGCGCGCCCGGGTGACCCTCGTGGTCTGCCATAGCCAAAAGAGGAAGTGGAATAGCTACTAACCACCTATGCGCCACGAATCCTACACACTGTCCCTTTAAGTCTAAGTCCAAGTAAAAACCCAAATTTTTATTGTGAGCATTGTTGGTAGATCAGTTCATTTCCATACTATGGAACATTTCAGAAAAAGTTAAACACTGCACCTTAGAATTACAGAAAATAAATACAACAAGTTATTTGTTTTTTTGCTAAATCAATTCCCAACATATTTTTACTATTTGCCAGAAAAGTTTAAGATTAATACTACCTTCTAACTTCTAAGTCTTAGATTAGATAACCTTGAGAAATTCTTGGACTCGAAAATTTAAAAACCATTTGCTTAAAGAGCCATCTACAGCAAACTTGAGAAGTGCCAAGGCGCGAGTGGGAGTGGAGCAGATGGCGGTGAGAGGAGGGGGCGGATCTGTCCCTCTGAAGAGCCTGTCACTCTCTTCTGACAGCAGCTCTGGGCCTGCTACAGCTCTCTCTTTAGTCCTCACTCATTCCATCACATAATGTGCCACCGCTTCCCCCTGTCTATCAAACCAACAGACAGGAGGAATTGTACTGCTCCAAAGCTGTCACGTCTTCAGTGTCCTCTCCATACAATATAATAAAGGTGCATGAGACAACTGTGCTCATCAAAGTATCTAAACCAGAGCCTAATATATACACTTTGGAGCAAGCGATGATTTGAAGCAAGCACAAATACTTGAATGTTAAAAATATTTTTTTTCCTGGAATGTCTCTATGGTGTGACATTAAATTTCACATGATGTAGCAATAAAAACAACTGTAATTGATTATTCCAAGTTTAATACCATAATAATAAATAATATAAAGGTGGTAGTTTACTTCTAGGGTATTAACTACTTACACATAACACATTTAGATCACCAAGTTACCCTATTATTATTTAAAAATGTTATATTTGCCGAAAACAATGTATTATCATGTTTAAACAAAATTCACTTCAGTTGCTGACGTGCTGAGTCTCCCCTGCTTTATGTCACTCCCCTTCAGAATGCTATCACATTACAATCAGCATGCTTTTCGCTAATAAAACTAGTGCACATCGCATCCGCTTTATGAAGTTGCAGTATACAGGGGGTCCTCGGGTTACGACGTTGATCCGTTCTTAAGACGCGTCGTAACCCGAATTTCGCTGCTTGGTTATCACTGTCGCTTTCATAGGAGCAGATCAGAGCCCACATCAGGTACTTCCGCCCACATTGGGCACGCACACGAGGCCGTCTTCTCCGCCCTACAAACACAACAGAGCGTATTCTTCCGCCGTGCGCCGCTCGCGTTTGTTTACGTCGCTTACCACGCTAAACCGTGTAAGACGGAATGGCGCGTAATATACTGTATATATATATTTTTAATGGGGGCGCGTTCGTAACCACGAAACGTCGTAACCCGAGACCGTCGTAACCCGAGGACCCCATGTATTGGTTATTTATCATGCTCTTGTATATCTATGGAAAATTCCCGTTCAGGAGCCCTCAAATGGGGCCCAGGAGAGATTGCTAAATTACTCAAACATGCATGGATGACATAACGTCTTCAGGCATGTTTTTGATGAGGAAACCTTACAACATGGTAGGAAGTTCTAGAAAGTGCATTTTGCATGATACCCCATGTTTAAAATGTCAATGTCATTTTTTTAATTTTTTTTTCCATTTTCTTCCGCTTTCTCCGTATTTTTGGGTCACGGGGACAACGGTCCAGGTGCGCTCCTCAGATCACACAGTGCACCGGCCCCCATGGATCCCCCCTGTGGGTGGTGGGTCCACAGGAGGACGGACGAAAGAGGACGAAGTGTCTTGCCCAAGGACACAACGGCAGCACTCATCTGTGGGAGCTTGGGAGCTG
The DNA here is from genome assembly GCA_036785185.1 of Paratrypauchen microcephalus. Classification (NCBI taxonomy): domain Eukaryota; kingdom Metazoa; phylum Chordata; class Actinopteri; order Gobiiformes; family Gobiidae; genus Paratrypauchen; species Paratrypauchen microcephalus. Next base: position 9,401,171 of record JAVJIX010000007.1, on the reverse strand, counting down.
GGATCGCAGCGCCAACCCGCGGGTCAATGGATCCGACCGCTCAACCCACTGTCGAGAGCGGGAATCGAACCGCCAACCTCTGGGTCAGCGGACAAACGCTCTATCATCTGAGATACTGCCACCGCGTCCTTGTTGATCACTTAATAAAATGTTCTTAATCCAGTTTGACGCAGGGGTTTCGATAAGAATAGCAGCGATGTTCTTCCATATGGTGAAAATAACTAAACAAGTTAATGTATGGCATGTCTAAAGGCAAAACATATGGCTCGTAATATTCCCAAAGATTTTATCAAGACTCAACCGTGCAGCACTGCCCTATTTACAACAAAACTGCATTTTCTGTTCAAATTAACACTTGCAAAAGAAACAGCACAGAGGGGAATAGAATGTGCTAAGCAGAGATGTAACAAGGCTTATGCTGCTACACTAATTAGCATAAAGCCTGTGTGCACTTCCTAAAACACACTTAACAAGAATCACACCATTTATCTGAGCAAATGAGCACCAGAAGAGTATCTGCTTAAGCTGCAGCAGGTCAATTACAAATGCTAAATTATTTACACCCGCTATAAAAGAGGAGAATCTGATTTTTACCAAAGATTATACTTTAAATGAATGCTGTTTAATTAATCAATTTTGCTTAGCGTTGTATGAAAAATAAATTCAATGCTAAGAGTTTTAGGAGTATGTTATTATAAAAAAAGTGAAGATGCATTTTCTTTTGGTTTGCAGACGTTCTAGAGCTCTCGAACAATGGCCTTGTTTACAGCTAGAAAATGAAGTAACTTTTCTGGTGGAAGATCCGTCAGCTTCTGTCCGTGGAGATATTGCCTCGAATGTTCCACTGTATGGCATTAGACTTATTCATCACTACGGAGACAGCAAGTGACACCACAGTTACATGTCAGGTCTGTGGAGAGGCAACCCCAAACACAGTAAGAATGCAAGTTTTTAGGTCAATAAAAAAGCCATGTTATTGAGTAAATGCAAAATGGGACATCTTCATGGAAACCACAAAAGTTACACAGTGCACCGTGAGCTGAGTAGGGTTGGGTCATAGCATATTCTCGCTCAATAAATATTATAAAGCAGTCTATCATTTATTGTTAATTAGTGATATTTACACATATTACATGATGTTCCTCGCTGGACTACATGTTGGTCAGTAGCCCAGAGGAACAAAGTACACACAAAGCTTTTCATTGTTTCATTCCCTATTCACAACTACATTTCACTAATTCAGGGAGCGGATTTTGTTGGCTAAAATATTATAAAATGAAGGAAAATTTTCACAAGTGGCCTTTTAAATTCACAACACAAAAAGATGAGAAGCAAAGAAGGGAGGAGAGAGCATCTGGAGCGGTGAGACTTGATAGCACCTGGCTGGTCACTTCTTCACGTACAGGAGGGCTAAAAAGGAGTGAAATCTGCTTCTTGTCATCTTCCATCTTGTCAGTCTTTGTTCAGACATCTTGCATCTCCTCCAGCAGCTGCTTGAGGCCTTTGGCGGCAGATGGCGGCTTCTCTTTGATATGCACTCTCCTCTGGTCCACTCTCAATCACACTCACAGTTCCTCTGATTGGCTTAAAGTTTTATGAAAAAAACAAAAACATCTATTGGATTTGATTTTGAGAAAATGATGAAATATTGGTGTCCTGGGTACATGGCTGTGCAAAATGGGAATTATTTTGGTTTTATCATTATTCACCATTTCTCTACCTAATGCAGCTGTCTGATTAAACACAGAAACTTTCTCCCACCCATATCTTTAATTGATTAGCTTCTTAAGGCTCTGAGTGAGATAGATTTAACCAATCACAGTGAGGTGTGAACTTCAAGAAGCTGATGATTTTTTACAATCATAAAGGCCATACAAAATTGTCTATGATCAGATATTGTCTATTGTCTTTGAGCTGCAGCGGCGTCAGTGATGAGGTGCCCAGTCAACCAGAGGACAGAAACCAGAGCTGGGGAGAAGCAGACGGCAGGCATGGGCAGCCATTTCACTAGGAAACAAACACAGCAAATGACCCTGGAGAAGTTACTTTGGTAAATACTAAAGGGAGAGAGTGTGCGGCTAAGTGGACAATACTTTCCAAGCCACCTTTGCTTCATTACACAAGACCATAGAGGAGATATGCAGTCTAAGAACAAAGCAAGCACAAAATGGGGATGAAGAGGACATTCAGCAAATTGTCAGGACAGAGAGTGATATATAGCAGGAGCCTTCATTTGGAAGATGTGTAGTTGTTTTAGAATTATGTAGAATATTGTTTATAATCAAAACTCTATTCATTTCTTAGTATATGCTTAAAGGTCCCATGGCATGAAATTTTCACTTTCTGAGGTTTCTGAACGTTAATGTGAGCTCCCCTACCCTGTTTAGGCCCCCCCCCCCATGGCTAAAAGTTGCGAAATGTCTAAACTGAGCATTTGCGGTCCTTTTCTGCGTTACACAAAACCAGTGTTCAAACGGGCGAGTTTGGACAAGGCACCTTATTGACGTCAGTTCGGCAAATGCAGCTCCAGCCCCTCCCTCTGTTTCCGCTCAGCGTCCCTGTATATCCGCCCATAGAGTTTGGACTGTGAATGCGCTACGCAATGCGAAATGCGTTTTTTTATTTGCCTGGAGGCACGTCCGAGTGTTTCTAGGCTCGCAAGTCCCTTACCCGACCCTCTGGACCTCTGAAATACCAGTGGTTTTTTCACTTTTTTTTCATTGCAAAGTCTCTCATCTGTCTTCCTCTGTTAAACACGGAAGAGAGGAGACGAGCTGCGCCGAGCTGCGGGGAAACCCGTCCCCCCCCGCTCCTTAGCCAATCTCTCTGTCCTTCTCATTTGCACTGAAGCAGCAACATAGCATTTTAGACACATATCTAGCCTCATGAAGACTGTCAGAGTCATATCTCATGCAGTGAGTGTTGATTTTGAAGAAGGATTCATTTACAGTATTAGGGAACCATTAAGGAGCCATATAAAAGCATCAAGAAGTACCATGTCATGGGATCTTTAATTTTTGAGAGGTGACACCAATGGGAGAAGTTAAAGAGGCATTTTGTGCTTGAGATATAGTCATAATCTATGACACCCGCGGATCTTTATGTTATAATTTGGACATTTTAAATGACAATGCAACTAAAACAACTTTATAAAAGAGACAAGTCTGTATAAAGATGCATGAACACAACTTTTAAAGGGTAAATAAGTAGGAAACAATAAAATGGGTGAACGCTCTAAAAATTTTGCAGAATGGTTCGGCTTTAAATAAGCTATGAAAATATTAAATGTTGAAAGTAAATATTTTGGAGGTCAACCATGTCTGAAACGGTAATAAAGGAAATCCAGTACACCTAAGCAAGACAAAAATTAAATTGCACAGAAAAACTAAGAGTAAATGCATGATTGACATGATGATCAGGCCATCAGGGTTACGTTCTAGGCCCATAGATGTCATTGTGCCTTGACAGATTCCATAGCATGTCCTATACCCTCCCTGAGTGGGTTTGGAGCAGACTGCTGTGAGCCTGTGGTGTCTCGTCAGTGGCAGAAGCTTTTGTCTGGCAGGTTTTACAGGGATGCTGGATGTTTCCTCACGGCGCACTGCCTGAAAAAACATCTGGAGTTTGCGAGGGTTTAGCTGTAATCCCTTCGGCAAGCTCGAGAGCACTGCGAGAATTTCAATGTGTCTGAAAAGTAAGCAAGCTTTTGGGCAGAAAAAGAGCAGCTTAAAAGGTAGGTTTACCGCCCGCATTAGCAAGGTCAAAATATCTTTAAGCCTCCTAATACATAAGCTTAGAAAATAAATTAAAATGAGGATGAGAAATGTAAATACCTAATTGCTGGGTTTCAGACGACATCACAACATTTTATACGCCAATAATATTTAATAGAGATGGAGGGCAGCTAAAGTTAATATTGTTAAAATGCTGATTTGTGTTATACTATGCTCCAGAGTGTGACCTTAAGTATATCTATTTCCATGGTAACAAGCAAGTAACACTAATAGGCCAAGTCACAGTAAGATCCTTGGAAATATTATCCTGCATATAGTATGAATACGAATATGCTTTTCGTTGAACTTAGGAGCAATAATTAACTGTATTAAATGTAAGCTCTAAGTTCATTGTAATATTATTAAACATTCATGGCAAAGCAGTATCATCTCCATGGAGACAAGCAAGTGGCAAACCCTCCACCACAAAAGTTACACAGTGAACTTTCAAGCAAACAGTATTAGTTAAATCTCCTACTTGCATTCATATAAAGGCATGAAGAACCACCCAAGAGCCACGTAACATCAACAAACCTTGAGAGTTAAATTACTGCCCTCTCCTAACCGGGCTGTGATTATAGACTTGCCTCTGATTCAATAAACAAACTCATCATGACTAGTCTAATTATACTCTTACACGTTTACATTTCAGACTATTCTATCTGATGAGAATGACGGTAAATAACGTACATTGGCTACGCACATTACAGTCGTGTATTCCATTCCGTGTAATAGATGGGTTTTCTGTTTGCTTGTGGATCAGCAGATACAGTTCAAATTAAGTTTTCATTGATGATATAATATAGTATGTCGTTAAAACACTAAACTATTGGTGGACAAAAAGAAAAAAAAGGGCACGTTTAATATCAAATCATAAAAGGACCAAGGACTAAAGGCAAAATATATACTCCATAGGTTTCAACACAAACTCAGAGGTCTTCCTTCCAGAAAAGACACTCTAAGAAAATACATGTGTAACATATTGTGACTATAAACATTTGTTCCAATTCATAGTTAAATATTATTATTAAGTACACAAATGGTATAGAAAGGTTTTGTTATTTAATGTTAAGTCGACTGCCATGAAAGAGATGTGTGAAAACTGAACTGAACAATCAAGTCTGAAATAAATGATTGATTGATTTAAATAGAGAATTAAAAGCATTTATTTAAAAAAATCACAGGTTTTCCACACAGGGGAAGTTAATACACCACTGTCCTCCTCTCAGTGCTGATACGAGCAGACAGGAGTAGACAGGAGCCCACACACAGATACCGATTTCCCTATTCCAGATGACGACAACTCAAGGTGCCTGACCCTGTGACCTTTTCACTCCACTGCACAGAGATAGAGGAAACACTATCAAATATTTTCCTTCTTTTCTTTTAAATAGATGTTTTGAATGTCTAGACAAACTATCTGAAGGAGACAGAAGAATGTTATGAATTAAATAATCTTACACTTTTGAAATAGGCAACAACCTGATTGACTCCAGTAGGTCACGTAAAGAGATAGCAGTGACACAGACACTTGATGCTCACAGAGAACATGATCAGTATAAAAGGTTAGCGCCAAAACCAGGTATCAACAAACAGCTTTACAAAAAGTCCATCTAGTTTACTAAAGGTACTAGTCTTACATCTACTTGCATGAAAAGCATAGACCTTTTTTATAGCGATACAATGTTGTAGTATTATTGGAAATAGATGAGCAATATCTGTGATTTTTCCCATTCTAAACAAAAAAAACACTACATTTCATGGAATAACTCACTCTGATTTTTAGGATATCTGTATTTCAGAACATTTTCTAAAATACAGGGTTTGCAGTTTTTATGCAGAATAAGTCAGAATATTTTATTGTTTGTGGTGGAAATGATATGAAATTTTCAGCCTTCGTGATTTGCTAATTGCGATTACTCCAGCAGCCGTTATCATCGTGTTTCCCAATGAAACACAAGCGCAGTCCTTTCCACTTACCTTGTCGTTGTATTTGAACTTGACAAAGAACCAGCTGGACTTGATCATCCTCCCTGCTCAGTTACTACCTGCTTTAATCTTCCGAAAGTGTCTTCTCCAAAAACAAGAAACAAGTCTACGGCTGACCACGATTCTTTAAGCTAGTCTGATTTGGTCTCCGTCCTCTCCCTCCTCCTCTTCTTCGGCGCATTGGACTCCACTTAGTGCTACAGCAAGTGGTAGATTTTGAACTATAGACTTGCCTACTTCCCTGCCCTTCTGCTCCTCTCTCACTTTTTCTTGTAGTGTATAAATTCCCGTCTTTCTTTTGAGTTTTGCTTCTCTCTCGCCCTCCGCTCAACCTGCGTGTGGCTCTTTTCTTTCGGTTATGCACCATGGAGCGCTTTCATCCTGACCTGGTTTAACCCGCTTCTATATCTATTTCAGAGCAGTCTTGTAGTGCCCTCGGTGAAGTAATGCTGTATTATTCTGGCAGACAGTGGGCGCTGATGTTAGACTGACCCTAAAAGCAAACAGTTCCCAGGAGTTAAATAAAGTCTGACGGCTCCACAAACGCCTCTGAGTGCGCCGCCAATTGCAGTTATGTTCATTTCCAAACAGCATCTATTTCAGAGGTGGAGTATCTACCCAGGAAAAAGTACTGGAACTTCAAAGTACTAGTCAAGTAGCCATAAAGAAGTACAAATGCACAACAGGAGTAAAAGTATGTATGTAAGAATGTAAAGTTTACTTGTGTTTCGCTATTTTAAAATTTTAATCCAAATCAATTTTATTTATATAGCATATATTTTACAATCAATCGTTTCCAAAGTGCTGCACAAGACCCTAACCCATCAACTTAGAGGGCTACTGATGTCATAACAACGATCACTACTGTTGCTACTACAAATTAAAGGTGCACTATGTAGAGCTGGGCGATATGGCCTAAAAATAAAATCAGACTTCTTTTTTTTTTTTTAACAAAAAATCCGATTTCCAATTTTAATCGATTTTTCTCTGCCCTACTCAAAAACAAATAACAGATGACAGACAAATGCCTCAAATTAATGCAACCTTCTTTTATAAAACAAATACATTACACCTTGCATCAATTAAGCTGTTATTGTTTTAAATATATATATATATCACTTTAAGACCCTTACCTATAGCATTGTGCAGTCTGTATACAGTTGTGGCAAGGCAACTTCAGAAAAATATTTGCGGCTTGGTAGCACATACTTCGGGTCCAAATCTTTCACCATGTTAATGAATCCGGGCTTTTCCACAGTATATATGAGCACCATGTCTTTTACAACATACATCACGGTAACATGTCGTGGCCATGCTTATCATACGGCACACAGTTCGAAAATGTTTTAGGGACTGTTTCTTATTTGACTTTGGACGATGTGTTCATACCGCTGCACTTCTCCCACTCCGCTGCGTGCCTCTCCTTTAGGTGCTAGGATAAATTTGTCGCTCTGCTTCCTTTAGTTGCAACAGCTTTTGAACAGACCTTACAGCGAGCACTCGTTTCTTCTAAGTCTGACGCAAGAAAACCGAACCAGTTCCATATAACAGATGTAGCAACACCTTTCTTTGGTACAAGCTTCGGCTTTCCGTCAGTCACTGCCATGCTAGCTTGTACAATGTTTGGGTGCGTCCCGCTAACTTACCCGTGCAGAGCGTCACGGTGCATTAGTTTTGCTCGCATGTAAAAAATAATTAAAAAATCGATTTTCATAAAAACACATCGTCCTGAACTGTAAATTCAAATTAATCGATAAATCATGTCTAGCACTATGTACATTTTTGGTTGGGGGTCTGTCACCTGCTTGTTTCTATGGATATGTCACTGCTCTGCCTGGAATGTTCCACAGTATGACAGTAAACAGCTCTACCTTACATATATTCAGGTGGTTTTATAGCTCAGAAATATCTAGAAAAACTGGTATTCTGACTGTGAGCGGGGTTCCACCTCTGCAGATCCGACCTGTAATATGGTCTGGTTTGGTCTCCATGAAGATAAAAAGGATTAATAACAAACTGTGAAACACTGCAGACCATATATAATAATATTATCCACATTGGTGTAATGGGAGCAAATATCTCTTTGTATTTGGTATAAGTGTGATCAAGCTTGACTCACCCATATGCACACGCACGCACGCACGCGCGCACACACACACAGACACACACAGACACACACCCTCACATGACTCATGCCATGACAGATATTTTTTCCATATTTGACCATAGCTCCATCTTCACCCTCCTGAGAAAAGGACATGCAAGAGCCCTGTTATACCTCACAAGAGTATATGGAATTTCACTATAATATTCTAATAAACAGCCTCTTCAACCTGGATCAACATATCTGCAGAAGCCAGTCGTCCCAGCTTGACTTTACTGAGATTATGCAGTGTAGTGGACTAATAAGGCTACAGAGTGAACAGCGCCTTGGCCACCCACACCATGTTTACACAGTGGCACAGGAGCAGTCATTCATAATGTACTGTGTATAATTATGTCACCTCAGGCAGGTCCCGCAGGATTTAGGTCAGCTCTCAGTGTAAACCGAGGTGGGTCTTTCATAGCACAGATGATGGTTTCAAGAGGTTGTAGTTTTTAAAATGATAGATTATGGTGAAGCAGTTAAAGTGGGAAAATTGAAGTGATCTCTGAAGTTCAGATGAGGCAAAACAGTGGCAGTTTGTTATGTTCAGAAACCTTGATTTCACATTTCCTTGCTGATGGCTGTGTACAAAGAATGTGGCGAAAAACATTGCAGTGTTAAATACTGAATGTAAAGGATAAAGCAGTGACTGAGCAATGGGACAGTCATTGTTTGTATACTAGTATGCATTTTTTCTATATATATAAAATTAATAATAAATACTTTTTTTTAAACTTTTTTTTTTCAAGAGGTTAGGGAGCTAAGGAGTTAGGGGGTTATGCTTAAAGGTCCAGTGTGTAGGATTCGTGGCGCATAGGTGGATGGTGGCTATTGCGCTTCCTGTTTTAGCTACGGCAGACCTCAAGGGTCACCCGGGCGCCGTAACGCGGACAGCTCGCGTACCCGCGCACGAACGCGTGAAGCGCACCCGTGCGAGCCCTCGCCGACAACTACTGTATAAATAAAACGCGGTCCCGTTCACTGTTTTTTTTTCACACATTCCCGGTCGTGTACCATGACAATCTACACATCAAATGAAACCTTACAGTCTCCTCTTTTTGACTATGCAATTCATTTCCCGGCACAACAATCACTCCCTGAGCACATGGGGCTTTTATACGGAAAAGCACAAAACGAGGTTTGTTACTTTGCTTACCTTGAAGGCTCTGGACAGGTCAAACACCAGTATTTCACCATAAGCTTGGTCTCAATCTGTCCGTAAGGATCCAGCGAATAAAATCCAGTAAAACAATTTAGTCCAAAACACGTGTTAGATCCATTACGACGTGTGATCTGGCCATACCTGCCTGTCAAAGCCTGATCCCGTCAGATCTCAGAAGCTAAGCAAGGCAGGGCCTGGTTAGTACTTGGATGGGAGACCGCTGGGAATTCCAGGTGCCACAGTGGGGCGCCAGTTGCAAAAAACTGTCGCTGTGTCCTTAGGCAAGACACTTTACCCACATTTGCCTAGTATGTAAGTGGAGTGAGTGTTGGAGGTGGTCGGAGGGGCCGATGGCGCAGATTGGCAGGTTCGCTTCTGTCAGTCTGCCCCAGGGCAGCTGTGGCTACAGAAAGTAGCTTACCACCACCACAGTAGAGAGTGGCAAATCCAGGGCTGAAATCAGCCAAATGTTTTGTGTGTTAAACATGTGTGAATGAAGCAAAACTCCAGTTATGTTTTTGACAAGGAAACAACATAGACCAGAAAATAGAATAATATGGGCCCTTTAACACAACATTTTATTATATATTACTCCATGTCTATATCCTGGTAAGTCTGTAATAAGCTGTCCATCTACTTATCTGATTCACAAGCCCACACACTTGCCCCCTGTAGCTCTACAACAGAACTGCAACTGCTTTGAGGTATACATTCAAACAAGTAGCAGAGTGCAGCCTGCTTTGTATTAGCCAGCAGCAGGGGACTTGAACCAGATCCCAAACGCTGTGCAAGTGCTCTGGTGATAATGTGTTAATGACTGTAATGCAGTCGCCTGGGGTTACAGGGTTATTCTGGGATGCTTTGAATCTCCATTTACACAATTAAACATGGCATACAATGAGATTATATCAGAGAGCTCACGTCAGGGCCAGCCAAGCAGAAACATGGAGGTTAAAGCGCATTGTTTCCGCTTGGTTTTATTGGCGTGCCAGGGCAAAGGAGAAATCACTTTTTATGGTACGTTTTTCAACCATTATCTCGAAGTAATTCAGTCTCCCAGTGGTGCATGTTGTTTGATGGTATGTTTTCTTCAGATGTGTGCCTTGCTCATTGGTTCTGTCCTTCGGGGACATGTTAAAGCCATGTGGGGCCTAAAGCACTCTGTCTCTACAGATGTTCTACACTGAAGGCACTGCTCCTCCTCAGGCTATAGCCCATGTACTGTGGCGTCTAGGAGACGAGCTTTTGTCAGTTAGTCAGTTATTGTACAAGCCATGTCCTCAAGCATCCCCAGAGGTGTACGCAATTAACTACAAGTATCTGGAGAGAACACACCTCCACTACAGCTCAGACCTCAAAGACTAAGGAGTTTTACCTATGTTATAATTATTTTTCCTTCTCATGTAAGATGATATTGCTCAGAAAAATTCCTATTTTCCCTTATCATACACACCCACTGCTCTGTATTCACTACATTTTCTTCTTAAACCATGATATACACAGGATTCAGCAGCATTGTGTAGATGTATGGTCCTTTCTTATGACATTTACATTAACATATAGTAAAGGGGTAGGCAGAAATCCCCAGGATGTGGTGATACACCTCTGTACAGCAGACACAAGCATCGGTCTTCTTAAATAGATGTGTTCCTTTCTCCTTTTACTCCTGTAGTCAAACAGATGATACAGACAGATACAACAGTATTTTAAATACAGATCGTATAGTCACCAAATGGCAACTGCCTGAGCTTCCTGTGGCCTGAACTGTACCAGGATTACAAGCCTTTAGTGGCCAGTGAAGGAGGGCTTATTGTCCATAAACTGATTAGGTCTCGGACTGGTGTACCTTGTTCTTTTGTGCAATAATGCTGCAGGAGCTATAGACACAAGGACAACAGAGTGTATGCCTCCTCTCCACATGCTCTACTGGCCACAGCTCTGAGGCCATTTCCGGCTCTGCAACAGATTCAGGTTGAGGCTGAGTGTCTCTGATGGCCAGATAAAACAAAGCACGCTCAGACCCATCTCGGCCAGAGCCAGGAAATCGTGTTAGCTCTACTCTCCTGTTATTGCTGCTTTGGCTCTAAGCCCTTTGCTAGAAAATATGTTTCAGCAATACCTTGTAATTCTAATAAAAAGGTATCTCAAATATTAAAAGATTAATGATTTGGAAGAAATTACACACCGACTGAGACTTACTGAGGAATTAATTATTTACAGTTGTCTGGATGCCAGATATTTCAGCTGGCAGAGATGTTATCAGATATGCGGTGTGATCAATAGGAAATTAGGGTGCGTAGACCTGGGTAGGTAGAGACATCACCCATGTAAGGAAGGAAGGAGCTAATCTGGTTTATGTTTTTGAGACAGTGTTGGGACAATGTTAAAATGCCCATATTATGTTATATTCTGTATGTTATACTGTTGTTTCCTCATCACAAACATACATGGAGTTGTGTTTTGTCTTTTCCACCTTTTGATATCATGTGGTAATACACAAACTGCTCCACTGTGTTTTTAAACTCCATGCACCTTCAAAAGAATAATTCGCAACAACACATCATCAGTAGGTTAAAACTAACCTGTCTCACGACGGTCTAATCCCAGCTCACGTTCCCTAGAATTGCAAAGATAAAAGGAGCTGTTAACTTGAAAAATACTACTACATGACATCACAAGGTGGAAGAGAGCATTTTGAGATTTGGAGATGTAGACAGACTAATAATTAAGAGATGAGGTATTTACTACCTCATCTAAAACACCAATACTAATCTATTATATGATATATCACAGTCATATAAAAGAGCCAAGGAAGACAAAAACACCTATAGCTTCACCATTCAAGTCGGGATCATCATTCTAAACAACACAACAGGAACAGGGGGAAGCTGAAACAGGCCAGAGGAAAGAGAGGAAATAACTCCACGATGTAATAGTTTTCAGATGCTCCGGCCAGTGCCAGCTCCATGATGTTTCACTTCATCTCCTCTCCGGCCCAATGCTTTGCACGCACACAGCAGCAGCTCTCTGCTGCCCAGGAAACACTCATAAACATGGGACAATTGTTCACAGACTAGACAGACTTAGGATTAGCGACCAATATATTGGTTGGCCAACATATCAGACTGATATTTGGACTTTTTTGCACACCAGTTATCAGCCTCCAGCACAGGATGATATGTGACTGGCCACAGCAAAACCAGTCACAAGTCGTCCCAGAATCATTTTGAAATATTCACAGATTTTGAATGTGTAGATTCTAAGCTTTCCAACAATGCCTTACAGATGGAAATCTGAGAACATCTGAAAAATGTATGGCCATTTGAAAGCATGCACATCGGTAAACAACGAGCTGAGAAAAGCCGCGTTAAAGATTCTCTCACTCTAGGGCTGTGGAGCAGAAAGGTGCTCATTTGCATGACATTAAGATAAGCCCTCCCCCATCACTGACTATCACTGCAGCGGCAGTGATATGCAACCAATGCTGTTATCTTTCTTGTTTCTTTCTTTTCTGTTCACTTTCTTTCTTGTTCAAATGTCCTGGAGCTACTGTGACAAGTAAATTTCTCCTGTGTGAGATCAATAAAGTCTTATCTTATCCTATCTTATCTTATCTTATCTGAAACATGGGGTGGCTTCTTCATGATCTCAACTAGCACACTTTGCAAAAAAAAAAGAAATTCACAAATTTGGAAAAAAAATGCTTCTAATGCGATTTTCTCCTGTTCGCCCTGACTGAGCTGTGGCGGCTTTAGCTCTGGCCGGTCACATATTTTGTTTTTGGTCAATGTGCTGCTTAAAGATACACACAAAGCATTATATTAACACTGCACAAAATGATACGTTTGTGTTTAAAAAAAATATATAAAGGTGTTTGGGTGAGTTTGAAGTCAATTTAATTGAAACTACTTTATCCAACTGATTGACTAATATAATTAAAGGGATATGCCACCCCCAGGTCAAATTTGGGCATCTCCCCACAGTCCAGAGACTAAAATAAGTGGTGGAAAGCGTTTTCCTGCTCACCCAGCCATTGTCCGAGTCTGTCGCCACTGACCGCCGCGGTATCTGGTGCTCCTCCGCCTTAGACTGGAGTCTAACGTCGCCAGAGAAAGATTTCGGCCAAAAGGAATTAATTTGCTCGATGCGTTTCCCAATTACTTTGTGTGTAGTGCGCATTCATATCGAGTGCAAATAAATGTGCAAATCAACACGGAGAGCTTGCCTTGGTCATTTTGGGTGGGAACTATTTTCCAGTGCGTAAGAATACAGCCGTATCACGCAGCACGCTGCCAGGGGAATCCCAGTTACGCACCGGGAAGGGAGTTCCCCTGTTGCACAACGTGGTGCGTGATACGGCTGTATTCTTACGCACTGGAAAATAGTTCCCACCCAAAATGACCAAGGCAAGCTCTCCGTGTTGATTTGCACATTTATTTGCACTCGATATGAATGCGCACTACACATAAAGTAATTGGGAAACGCATCGAGCAAATTAATTCCTTTTGGCCGAAATCTTTCTCTGGCGACGTTAGACTCCAGTCTAAGGCGGAGGAGCACCAGATACCGCGGCGGTCAGTGGCGACAGACTCGGACAATGGCTGGGTGAGCAGGAAAACGCTTTCCACCACTTATTTTAGTCTCTGGACTGTGGGGAGATTCCCAAATTTGACCTGGGGGTGGCATATCCCTTTAAACCATTTTTACATAGACAGTGTCATTAAAAGGCTGGCGCTGCAACTAACAAATAACCAGCCAATAGAAGTTACGTATTCAACCTGCTACAGCTCAAATCTTATTGTGTAACAAGAAAAATACACAAAATCTCCCAATTTTTGCAAAGAAATTGTTCACATGACAAATACTGGGCCCCAATATATATTGTTCAAGCTTTCACATATTGAATGATAAGTCAATTCAATGGTAAGTGTCTAGCTTCAGGACACGACACAGCACCGAATCTGCACTGCTCAAAGTGCAGAATGACATTCTTTTATCCCTTGATGCAAAAAAGCCTGTGCTGCTAGTTATGTTAGACCTTACTGCAGTGTTTGACACCGTGGACCATTCAGTCCTCCTAACACGTCTGGCCCAACAGGTCGGCCTTCAGGGACCTGTGCTGCAGTGGTTTAGGTCATATTTAACAGATAGGACATGTTATGATTGGTGTCCTCTCCTCCGCCTCAGCCCCTTTGACCTCTGGTGTGCCACAGGGATCCATTTTGGGCCCTGTTCTATTTTCTCTGTACATGTTGCCTTTAGGTGCAGTTATCTCAAATCACAATGTGTCCTTCCATCTGTATGCAGATGGTTTACAAATCTACCTGCCAGTTGCCCCTAATTCCTCTGACAGTCTGAAATCCATCAACAGATGTTTAGATTATATTAAACTATGGCTGTCCCAGAATTTTCTCTGTTTGAATGAGGATAAAACAGAATGCATTGTGTTTGGAACATCCAACCTACCCAGTATCTCAGCTCCTGGTCTTGTTGCTTTGGGTCCCCACTTTAACCACGTTGTCAAAATTTGGGGGTGAAAGTGGATAGCAGTCTAAAATTTGATAAACAACTAGATTCTGTGGTCAGAGCAAGCTTCTTTCAACTCTGCCTCCTGGCAAATGTTAAACCCTTTTTGAGCCATGGTGACCTGGAGAAAGATATCCATGCCTTTGTTAGTTCCCGCACAGACTACTGTAATGCACTCTATGTGGGGATTAATCAAGCTGGACTTCACCATTTGCAGCTCGTGCAAAATGCTGTAGCTCGCCTGTTCACTAACAGTCGAAAACGCCACCACATCAACCCTGTCCTGTACTCCTTGCATTGGCTCATTGTCCAGTTCAGAATTCATTTTAAAATTCAATGCACCTTCCTACTTGTGTGAGATTTTGACCCCTCACCAACCCAGCAGAGCTCTACGATCTGCTGAGCAACATCTGGTGGAGGTCCACCGGTCCCGGAGCAAACAGTGGGGTGATCGTTCTTTTGCAGTGGCCGGTCCAAAACTCTGGAACTCTTTGCCCACTGAGTTACGTTCCATCACTGACCTGCCTTTGTTCAAAGCCAAATTTAAAACCTACTTATTTTTTTTAACACTTAGTGGCCCTGTGACACTTTCTTTATTTTAATAGTGTAATGTGTTTTATTGACCTATTTGTATGATATTTATTCTTTTTTATCTTGTTTTTAATGTTGTACAGCACTTTGGTCGGCTTTGGTTGTTGGAAGGCGCTATAAAAATAAAGTTTGATTGATTGATTGACTGAAGTCGATATAGTAATTTTCGTGAGGCCTAGACAAGGTACAGGTGATGGGAACAAAACTAAGTTATTCTACAACTTTTTTACATTTGTGGGTAGAACTACATGATTTTAGAAAAAAAAGTGATTCTTCTGTTATGGATTACCATCTACTTTTCAAAAAGTGATTTCGATTGGATTATGATAAATTGTGCCGCCTTATTTGTGAGTCTTTCAGTCTAAGATTAATTGTTTCTATATGCTTAAGTTGGCGGGTAATACTACCATTAACAACACAACAGCAAACAAGTACTCATTTTAAGTAACTGGAAAAATCTTAAAATGATGTGTTTTGGAGCCAGACAGTAATATTGAGGGAATTAGACACAAGCTGTTAAACAAATCTATTAGAGCAAAAGCAGATGATAAGCAATGCGATATTATAATTAGAAGCTTGAGTGGGTGGAAAAGTAATGAACTGAAGGAGTACACAGACAAAGTCCCTATATTATTATGTAGGATTTTACACTGTGTACTACAGGGGGATTTTGACTTCTGTATAAATGAATGTAACATGTCCAATTACTTCGCTTGACTTTTAATCATTAAACTGTGCATAACTTTGACTCAGTCAGTGTAAAATGGGGTTTCTATGATACACCATGGCAGAGTGGTTAGTTAGTTTCCTACAGCAAATCAGTAATCAAAAATGTATATCCAGTTACTAATCAATATTAAAACAAATGTGTATCAAAACCATAAACTGTATAAAGAATTGGACTAAGAGAGTGTGGTGTCACCCATAGCATTTGGCTCCAGTCAAATGAAGCTCATGAGGCTAGCAGTTAAGGGAGCAAATTTGGAGCCAAGTTCTATATTAGGAAGAGGAATTTATGAACGGGCAAAACAGGAAAATAAAAACACCAGGATTATGTAGAGCAGGTGAATATGAATATTTTAGGACCAAAATGACAAGGCTCACTGCAACAGTTACAGAGAGTGTGTGTGTGTGTGTGTGTGATATTATATATATATATATAGTAAACATGGTGACATAAAAGAAACTATTTTATACTGAAATTTTATTTATGTGCATTATGGGTTTTTTTCTGTGTGATTTTAAACTTGGTTTGGAGTACTATATTTTCCCTACTACTAATTACACAAAAAGCTTCCTCAGGTAACATTTAAGGTTGTTAAAACGTACAATTCTGCTCTGTATGTGACCATTATTTTGAAAGACAATGAATAGCATTATACCTTCTGTTTGAACCTATATATTGTTATTTCTGATATTTTGACCCTCCAAGCACATGTGTTTTTTCAATAGAAGGAGACAGGGAAATCTACAGCCCATATAGCATAATGACCGCTGTGCCCAAACACTGCGTTTTCAAAGTGCTCATTCAAATGGTCATTACTGCAATCCACAGTGGGCTCTTATGTGGGAGCAGCCCCATTAAAACTATGAAAAATGCCTGAAAAATACACTACATTACCCACGCTCCTTGGCAGCAGCTTTTACAGCAGTCGAGAATGGGCCGCTTCTTTGCGCGGGCTACAAAGTACACAGTATCGATCGCGACCTGTGAACTACATGTGTTGCATTGACAGGGGAGTGCTTGATTGGGGGAGGGGGCTGGGGGATGTGTGTGTGTGTATCCCTTCACTCCGCCCACTTTACTGTTCTCACATCACTCACTCCCAGCACTGCGAAAAACAAGAAAACAATGCCCCATGAACACGCCACCAGACTGCATTGACTTCTGACAGAGCGCGGTGTAGCTGTAGGCAAGTCTATAGGTGAATAGTCAGCATAAAGCCATCAAAGCAGCCGCCTCGACCCCGCCTCTTAGTGGGTCAACTCCAGGAGATAGAAGACACTTGAATCAAGGTTAACAGTAGCTCAGGGAGAGGGCTATCAAAATGATCTAGAGCTGTACTAAAACACAAGGAGCCTGGGCCATTTACCAGCGCAGTACATGTGGGTGTGCAGAGGTGCATTTGTATCAAAGATAATGATGTTCCTCTATAACCCTGCATAAGAGGGGCTGTAAATGGTGTCTAATACTACCATCAGTACTACGAGCTACAACTATGTTGTTCTCTTTAAACGGCCAATATTACACTATTTTCTGATCTATGTAACAATGTTGTTTCCTCATCACAAACATACCAGAAGTTGTGTTTTGTTTCATTCATGTTTAACACACAAACCCTGCATATTTAGGCTGAGTTCTAACTAATAAACCAGGATTATTCAAACATGTGTGAATGAAACAAAACACAACTGCAGGTATGTTTTTAATGAGATAACAACACTATAACATGGCTTGAAGCTCAGAAGAATCAAATTTGTTTAAGTATTACGGAAACAAAGGCAAATATTTTCTCAGTTGGTACACGTCTAATTTCAAATGTCCAACCCACTCTCAAGTAATGGGGTTCACATTTAAAAGAATCACTCTACTGCGTCAGCGAAATAATGTCTGCGGATATGACAAAAGAATATCTAAACAGATAATTCCAAATACTGAGAGCCTTGCTATTTTGCCTAATGTAGCAATATGTACGACTCTTCTAAGATTTTTTTTTAAAGGTCCCATGGCATGAAATTTTCACTTTCTGAGGTTTTTGAACGTTAATGTGAGCTCCCCTACCCTGTTTAGCCCCTCCCATGGTTAAAAGTTGCGAAATGTCTAAACTGAGCATTTGCGATCCTTTTCTGCATTAGAAAAAATCAGAGCTCAAACGGGCGATTTTGAACAAGGCACCTTATTGACGTCAGATCGAAAAAAGAAATGCAAATGCAGTTCCACCCCCGTCTGTCTGTACTCAGCGTCTCTGTAAATCACGCCCAGAGAGTTTGGACTGCGGAGGAGCTACGCAATGCGAAATACGTTTTTTTATTTGCCTGGAGGAACTTGCGAGTGTTTCTAGGCTCGGAAGTCCTTTATCTGAGCCTGTGGATATCTGAAACAGCAGTGGTTTAATTTTATTTTCTGTGGAAATGTGTTTATTTTTCAATGGAACGCTTCTCATCTCTCCCCCCGTGCAAAAACACAGAAGCGGGTCACAGAGCGGAGCGGAGAGCTTGGCCACGCCCCCACCCCCTACTATAGGCCACCTCTGTCCTCCTCATTTGCATTAAAGCAACAACGCCCATAATGGAGCGTTCCAGAGTGACATTTATGACTTTCTCATCTTATCTCTCTTTCTCATGCACTGAGTGTTGATTTTGAAGAAGGATTCATTTACAGTATTAGGGAACCATTAAGGAGCCATATCAAAGCACCAAGAAGTACCATGTCATGGGATCTTTAAAGGATTGTTGCTCTTGACACATGAAAAAAAAAAATGCGGTTAAGGTTTGCTGATATTCTTGGCTGATATTTTTGGACAGTTTAAATTTTTTACCACCCAATTTACTAAATTTACTAAAAACTCACTACCACCCTTTTCTCACCACAAACCCATAAGAGAGCAGCTTTGTCAAGTTTTCAGCATTTATGTCTTGGCACTAGTTTAGTTTATGCATTTAATGAGACAGAGACAGTGCACAGTAAACATTAACCTTAACAGGAGATATGCATCGTACCGGGCTGTAGCATTAGTGTTGATTTCTACCTGCAGGCTGATGTAATAGTTCATAAAATCAAACATAAAAACATTCTACCATGTCACCCAAAACAAAATACCGACCTATGCTGGAGATTTAAGGCCGCTAGACAATATGTTAAAAAGTCCAAATATACAGGCCTATCTCTACCCAAAACTGTGATAAAAATACATCTACAGCTCATATACTGTGTTGTATTTCCTGAAAACATTATATGGAATATTCTCTCAGACAATGAAAAGAAGTTATTTTGGCTTTGCAGGATTTTTGCTCATTAGAAGCAGTTATCTGTGAAGTGTGACATCCAGACACATGAGGCACAGACATCCTCTACAGCCTGAGCTCCTAACAAGCCTGTGTCCTGCAGAGTGCCACATTTTAGCTGCAGAGATGACTGGAGAGTGCCTGGATCTGTGCATAGAGCTGTATAATAAGACCCACTTATTTTAGCTTCATTATCGCCAACAGTGGAGCCACGTCACAGAACATCACAGCACATTGGCTCAGGGCTAGACAGTAATAGCAGAGTGAGTGTCTGAGAAAGTGAGAAGATATAGAACACAAACAGCGGGGTATAAGGTCACCCACTGGATTAGGACTGGACAGTTTTGGAGACAGTACATTGGGCAGATACATTTTTTAAACAATGAAAATCATCCATCTGACATACAATCCTCAAATTCAAATAATAACAGTAGAATTTAACAGAATACTATAGAAAAATAGTCCAGATTTAACAGCATAGTGGGTACATTTTACATGCCCAGTAAATATCAGACTACTACATAATTATAAGACAGGGGAAAGTTAATAAAAGTATCACTTAATCAGATAACTCATTAATTCAAATGATCAGATTATAATAAAATTATTACTGTGTTTACAAAAAAAAAATCTGAACATCAAAAACATGAATTTGTTAATTGATAGAACAGTTGTGTTTGGAAAACAAAATACAATGTTTAATCAGGGAAAGCCCAACATACAGCTCATTTCGATCCCAGCTCAAACGTTTTCTCTTAACAAACCAGACCTGTCAGCACTAAACTACTGCCGCTGCCATCTTGTGTTCACCCTTGCATGTTTTTTATTGTTTAATATTTTACTTTTTTTTTGGTATTAATATTCTTTTAACTCTGTCTTGTATTGCTTTTATCCTAACTTGTGCCCCTTGTTTTGCCACTGCCACTGCTCATTTTACTTATACTTTTAATCTTGCCTGCAACTTTTACTACACTGTAAAATTGGTGATTATGTGTTAATTAATATGTATTTTATTGATGTATAACAATTATTGCACTTTTTCCAGGGAGCCATGTGTCCACCAGGCATAGGACAACAGATGAAAACTAGCCTTTTGGCTAATTCTGGCATGTTATACAGTAATTGGTTGGTCAATATGCACTGTCCGATATAAATAAATTTTTAATTAAATTAAATGTTTGAGTAACCCTTTATTATTAGCCTATCCACATCTCCAAAGCTCAAAATGCTCTGCTCCACACTGTAATGTCATGAATCAGTAGTTTTCAAGTTAACAACTACATTTTACATTTTGTTTAGCAGAGATTGACAATTCCAGGGTTGAAATCATCCAAATAATTCTAGTGAAGGTGTATGGAGCTTAAAAACACAGTGGAGCACTTGGCATCAGTAGATTAACTATGCAGGGTTTGTGTGTTAAACATGTGTGAATGAAACAAAACTCAACTCCAGGTATGGCTGTGATGAGGAAACAACATTACAACATAATATGAGCCCTTTAACAATGAAAATAATGTAAACAGCCAATGCACTGTGACAGAAATGGACAAATACAAGCCACGATGGCAAAGAAAATGCATTCACTTGGAGAGAGACGAATTCAAGGCATTCTCCTCAGCAGACAGCAGAGGGTGCCAACACACCACGAAATACCAGGGAGGCTTCACATACTGTAGCAAAGACAAATCATGAATAGTGTTTTACTTACTACATCAACTAAGACTCTGGGTTAACCTGTTGTTTAGTTCAGATCATGACCTCATCAGTCCTCAGTCCAGTCTACCACTTGGTGCTAGAAAAATACTGGAGGGGGATGTATTTCGTACCTCCAGGGAGAGGCTAACGCAGGGACAGGTGGACATTTAACTGGTCAGTGCTCTGGGCATGGAGGAGATAAGTCTGTCACCTCTTTAGCCTGAGGTACAATAGACCTGGAGCTGTCAAAGGGCCAGATGGAAGATATAGCAAAATGTGGGTTCCTTGTGGGTTTGTTGCACCTTTTTAAAAAATAAAATTAAAATTAAAAACTATGTGTTTTGTATAGACTAAATAATGAACACTACAGAATTAGTTCTACATACTAATTAGTCCCAAACCCTAACCGTGTAGTTTAGATCTTTACAAACATGTTCTGAAATGCATGGGACTCTTGTGTACACTTTAGCAGTCTTCTCTCAAATGTTAATGAACAGAACATACAGTGCCGTGAAAAAGTATTTGCCCCCTTCCTGATTTCTGTGTTTTTTGCATATTTATCACTCAAAACATTGTCAGATCATCAAACCAATTTTAATATCACACAGAAACAACCCAAGGAAAGACAAAATTCAGTTTTTGAATGATGATTCCATTTATTAGTGCACAAAAAAAATCTAAACCTATCTGGCCCTATGTGAAAAAGTAATTGCCCCCCCTTGTTAAATCACAAACTAACTGTGACTAACCACAGTTTTGAGAAAACTTAGTTCAGTTCTACATGCCACACCCACACCTGATTGTCACCACCTGTGTTGAATCAAGAAATCACTTAAATAGTTCCTGTCAAACAAAGTGAAGTTGGCTACAACATCTCAAGAACAAACACATCATGCCACGATCCAAAGAAATTCAAGAACAAATGAGAAAAAAAGTGATAGAAGTCTATAATTCAGGAAAAGGTTACAAAGCCATTCCCAAAGCTCTGGGGCTCCAGCGAACCACTGTCAGAGCCATTATTCAAAAATGGAGGAAACTGGGAACAGTTGCAACCCTTCCCAGGAGTGGTCGACCAACTAAGATTACTCCAAGAGTGCGACGACGGCTCATTCAGGAAGTCACAAAAGAACCTAGACGCACATCGAAAGAACTACAGGCCTCGTTGGCCTCAGTTAAGGTCAGTGTTCATGACTCCACCATTAGAAAAACACTGGCCAAAAATGGCATCCATGGAAGAGTTCCCAGGAGAAAACCACTGCTTTCACAAAAGAACACAAAGGCTCGTCTCACCTTTGCCAAAAAGCACCTTGATGACCCTCAAGACTTTTGGAGAAACATTTTGTGGACCGATGAGTCTAAAATTGAACTTTTTGGAAGGTCTGCAGCCCGTTTCATCTGGCGTAAAAATGGCACAGCATTTGATAAAAAGAACATGGTGCCCACAGTAAAGCATGGTGGTGGCAGTGTGATGGTCTGGGCCTGCTTTGCTGCCTCAGGACCAGGACAACTTGCTGTGATTGACGGAAAAATGAATTCTGCTGTTTACCAGAAGATCCTGAAGGAGAATGTCCGGCCATCAGTTCGTGCCCTCAAACTCAAGCGCTCTTGGATCATGCAACAGGACAATGATCCAAAACACACCAGCAAGTCCACCTCTGAATGGCTCAAAGAAAACAAAATTAAGGTTTTGGAGTGGCCAAGTCAAAGTCCGGATTTAAATCCGATTGAGATGCTGTGGTGTGACCTTAAACGGGCAGTTCATACAAGAAAACCCTCCAATATGGCAGAATTGAAACAATTCTGCATAGAAGAGTGGGCCAAAATCCCCCCCCAGCGGTGTGAAAGACTCATCACCAATTATCGCAAACGTTTGGTTACAGTTATTGCTGTCAAAGGAGGCTCAACTGGCTATTAGATTAAGGGGGCAATTACTTTTTCACATAGGGCCAGATAGGTTTAGATTTTTTTTGTGCACTAATAAATGGAATCATCATTCAAAAACTGAATTTTGTCTTTCCTTGGGTTGTTTCTGTGTGATATTAAAATTGGTTTGATGATCTGACAATGTTTTGAGTGATAAATATGCAAAAAACACAGAAATCA
This sequence comes from Paratrypauchen microcephalus, assembly GCA_036785185.1. Classification (NCBI taxonomy): domain Eukaryota; kingdom Metazoa; phylum Chordata; class Actinopteri; order Gobiiformes; family Gobiidae; genus Paratrypauchen; species Paratrypauchen microcephalus. Next base: position 9,378,181 of record JAVJIX010000007.1, on the reverse strand, counting down.
GGAAGGGGGCAAATACTTTTTCACGGCACTGTAACTGAAAGCACTACTCTGTCTGAAGCTCTGTTACTCAAGTGAGACTGGGCTTGGTTTTAGCACAATCTGAACCGACTTGACTGAAACAGGTGAGCTGATTTGTTAACCAAGTCCCTCTTGAATAACATTACAGTTACAAGATAGGGAGCATTAGCCAACACTTTTTTGCTCTCTCTCACCTTTTTTGTTGAAAATCAAACATTAAACAGGACCATAAACACTGATAACACTGGTCTACAAATAAAATGCTTCCGGAACAAAAGTAGTGACATTTTTCTTGATTTAGGTCACTAATAAATAAAAAGTAAGTTAGAAGTGCTGATTGGCTATAGTTTCCAAGATATAGTATTGGGTCAAAATAGGAAATTAACATCAAATATTTTTTTGATTTCACATAAGAGAGATGCTTCGAAATTGTGTGCACCTGATGTCTTAAGATATTTCTTGTTTATTTCTTGTTTATTCAACGGATAAAGTTGCAAGTTAAATATTTTCAAAATATAAATATAATTTTTAAGCAAAAATGCCTAAATCTATTGTATAAACAGATGCAATTTTGATGTAAAACAATATCATTAAATATCTTGAATACATTAGCTAACCAGCACAGTTATCAATTGTTTTTTCAGTTAATCTTATCAATATAAATGAGATTTAGCCACTTAGTCCAAAAATTTGTAGACCAGTGTATTGATCACACTCTCCTGAAAATGCGCTGTTTAAATCCATTTTGTCTTTTTTTCTTGAGTTTTCAGACAATCTTAAAACTATTTTGACAGTGTTTGCTAATGTGTGCGTTGTGTCACCATGGTAACTCCAAGATATTCCACAATTAGAGATACATGTAGAACACCCCCAGCATGATGTCACTGCAAAGTATCTAAAAATAAATTAAAACATAAATAAAAAAAAATCACAAATCTAATGCAACTAAAAAAAAAATCATAAAAAAAAAAAAATTACAATTATATTTTTTCCCCAGATTGTTTCAGCCCTAGCCCAAAAAACAATTGTTTCCATAGACTTTACAACATCAACCACACCACCATCATTTGTAGTCGGATGAAAGCAATATAGATAATTACAGGCAACGGGTGCTGGCATATTATAATTACACAATATTTCTCTGTGTTCATGTCACAAAAACAACAGTCTGTACTCTGAACTATGCAGTACAACAAGAGCGCAGAAAACTGTACTTGATATCAAACGAAGTGAAAACATATGCAGTGCAGCTATGTGGAATCAAAATAACACGTGTTACGCAAAACAGATGTGGATTTGACAAAAACACAAAAATGTTTCTGGTAAAACAAATCATTTTTGCCATGTCAGAGCAATGAGCGAGACACGTAAATCTGTCAAGAGTTGATTTTTGTATCTATTTAAAGAGACAATGGCCATTAATTAACATACAGTGTAAATATGCAAGAATTAGCCCATTGTCTAATTTCTGTGTAGCTCAGGACAAGAAACAACATTTAAAAGTGTACACAAATTCCACAATAAACAATGCAAATATTAAAACATTAGAGTAATTTTATTATTATTATTATTTTATTAATTAATTTTTTTTTTTTAGTGAACACATTTACATTACTCCAGTTACAGAATCTACTAAAAATTTACCAACAGGCTATTAATAAAATACAGTAGGTTGTCAAAAGTATCAAAAAACAGATACTAATCCAGTGTTTCCCGTAGCTTTTTCTCAGACTATCGTGGCAAAATACTTTCTAGATTAATACATTTCTTTGATACAATTTGTGGAGATTAATGTCACTTAATGCATGCATCTCATATTCAAGCAGTCTTTTGAACTGGGTAGTTACTTTTTATGTGAATGACAATACAAGGAGCAACAAAGTGAGATTTTGTTATATCCATTTTAAGACTATGGGGAAACACTGTTAATCGATGTTAAAAACTGGTATTGAAACTAGATTTTTGTGCAAGTATCAATCCAAAAGTCATATTCAGAGGCCAGAAATGAACCTTTCCTCTTCCCTGAATAGCTTTAGAATGATCTTTAGCTGTATCAGAACAAGTATAAGACCACATAGATTAGAATACACCCATCACTATAGAACAATCCTGGAGAACTGAGGGATTACACAGATATTGGATGGCTCACTGCATTCTATTGTTTAAAGAAAGAGATAAAAAAAAAATATATATTATTACAGTGGTACCTCACCTTACGAAAGACCCTACATACGAAAAATCCAAGTTACGAAACGCCTTCACGTCAAATTTTGGTCTCTAGATAAGAAAGAAAATTCAAGTTACGAAACGCGAAATCTCAAAAATTAAATTAATGCGCGCTCAGATGCACGCCCCGAAACGTAAATACACTTTATCAACACACACGGGGTTAGGTTCCAGAGGTGGCCCGCGGTGGGAGAGGTCCACGAGGTAGGACAACTTTGTATTTTGCAATTGTTCTACATGTTTTAGGGCTGTAAATGCCTCACCACACACATTCTACGCTTTTCTCAGACTGGAGTTGGGCTTTTCTCGCATTTCTCTCTCGTTTGAACACTCGAACTTTCATAGATTTTCAATGGAATGTGTTGATAGTGAAGCGTGGGGGTAGACACGGCTCAATATAGCGCTGTACGCGCGAGGGGAGCGGAGACACAGGATTACTATCGCAACAACACATCATCAGTATGGTAAAACTCACCTGTCTCACGACGGTCTAAACCCAGCTCACGTTCCCTATTAGTGAGTGAACAATCCAACGCTTGGTGAATTCTGCTTCACAAGAGGAAGAGCCGACATCGAAGGATCAAAAAGCGACGTCGACACGGCGCGGGATGGAGCCGCAGCGCCTGGGCCGTGCCTCCCACTCGGGGCCGCGAGCCCGCGCAGCTCGGCCCGCCCGCACGGGGGTGATTTAATCCTGGTCTGGTCCCGGTTTGGTCCGGGTCTGGACCTGATCCGGTCCTGGTTTACACCTGGTTTAGAACTGGTTTAGTTCTGGTCTAGACCTGGAAGTCACACAGAACCAGAGCCCGCCCCGAGCGAGACCCCGCGGTCTTGCCCGCCGATAGAGCACCTTTCTCGGCCTGTTAGCTCACAGTGTCAGCCCCCAGGCTCTGGAGGTCACATAGAACCAGACCCTGCCCCGCCCTTATTCCCGCTGAAAGAGCGTCTTTCTTGGCCTCTTAGCTCTAGCGCGGAACGCGCAAGGAGCGCGGAGACACGAGCAACGCGCTCCTCCAATGGCACTGCCATGTCCCGGGATAATCCTGGTTTAGTCCAGGTCCAGTCCAGGTTTAGACCTGGTTTAGTTCTGGTCTAGACGTGGTTTATTCCAATCAGGACACAGAACACAAATGTTACACTATAAAAAAAAGTTACACTATAAAAAAACAACAACCTTGGAACGGATCAGGCCTTTTCCATTGAAATAGCTACTCAACTTACGAAAAATTAACTTTACGAAACCACTTCTGGAACGAATTAATTTCGTAAGGTGAGGTACCACTGTATAATAATTGTGGGACCTTAGTATTGAAATTTTAATGTTGTGACAAGCCTAGCTGCAAAAATCACTGATATGTTTAAAAGTCACTTTTGCGCTCAGTCATGCTCAGTCAATATTCAGAGAGAGCCCTAACCCCATAAAATCCATTTCTTACCTCAATTTCATGCTCTTGGGTACTGTAGTCCTTGACCCTCCTGTAGTCCTATAAATAATACACTTTAGGACTGCACCTGGAGCCTGACCTCCTTTCCAGTGTACATGTTTGTTTCAGCCCTGTTCTTTGACATGTTTCATCATGGTAACTATGGAATACGCAGCAATTACCATGGGCAGGTTTACCTACAACTGACAGAGGGCTAATGAATATTTACAAAGTGTTAGCCTCAGTGCTACACATCACAGAGCAGCAGGTCACACAGGCCTGGGCAATTACACACCATGTTTAAGACTATTAGTGATCCTGCATACAAATATGCACAGCACGTTGGGTTATAAAGTATATATAGTGGAACAAGGCTCCAGCTGGTTCATTATCTGAAAAGGACTCACATGCTTTAGAACATTATACAAAATTGTTAAAGCTACATTTTTTCTACCTTCAAGCCACTCAAAGCACTTTACATCAAGGAACCATTCACACACATTCATACACCAGTGTACGCAGACACTGGGGTTGAAGGATGGTTAAGTGTCTTGCCCAAGGACACAACGACAGCATTCATCTGTGGGAGCGAAAATTGCACCATGTTTATATCAACATGATTCGAACTGCCAACCGTCAGATTAGTGCATAAACACTCGCTAATGTTGTCCCCATTTTAACAGTATTAAAAATGTCACTCCCAATTGCACTATATGTACTGCCACGTGGAAAATGCACTACACTAAGGCATTCCTGCAAAAAGATAATAAATTAAACAGGGAAACAAGGAGAAATTCCCTCTATTAATTCAGTGGAAAATGCTTAATCAACTGATAAAGCCCCCTACAATTCTGCTAAATTAGGTTTTTATTCTGCACTCTTCTCTCTCATTTAATGTCTCTCTTTCTCTTCAAAGTTTATGATTATTTGATTTGTTTGTGGTTTTGTGGTTTTTGTGTATTTCTTATTCTGTAAAGCACTTTAATTTACTTTGTGTACAAATTGTGCTACACAAATGCCTTGCCTTAAATTCTACCGCACAACTTACTTTTAGTGGTTGGGTTTTTAGAATGTATGAATCCAAAATAATCATAATTTGTTTCCTCGTATTAATAAATCCAGGTTTGTCTGAATCGTGTGAACTTTGCTTCAAAATATTTTTCAAAGGATTGATTAGGAGTTAAATTGCCCAGTGGCCCAGTGGTTAAATCCATCAATCTGAAGGTCAGTATTTCAAAAGCCCCTCAGACCAGTGGCTATTGTTGTTGTGTCCTTGTGCAAGACCCTTCACCCACCTTGCCTGTATTTTAACTTGTGTAAGAGGCTGAAGGGTGATGGTGCAGAGTGCAGATGTGGCTACACTAGTTTAAATGGACTAAAACAATAATGGACATTGAAGGTTTGGAATCTAACTACATTTGTGGCCAGTGTTGCCTTTCTGAAATGGTCTATGTGGATATTTCTAGGGCTGCGTCCCATTTCCATGTCTTACCCCTTCGTCTTACCCCTACTCCTTGGTTCATGTGAGGGCAAGGGGTGTCCCGATTCTAATTTTGATCAAGGGCTCGGGCCACGACCGAGGGCTACATACCCCTTGAAACGAAGTAAGCTCTCGACCAGACTTGAAACGAAGGGGTACGCCTACAAGCTCAGGCAGGTTTTGGGATCAGGATGGCAGCGTCACATCGACCTGCCAAGGAGTCTCATAAATGTATTTTCAGCAGTTGTAATTATCGATTAACAGTTTAGCAGGTTTACAATTATGTTCTACATTACTTTTAGTGAACTGTTGTTGCGGTTTTAATTGTAGTGATGCCGACGTTATCGTTTTCATTGAATTTTCATGTATAAACAAGCTAGTTTTTTTGTCGAGCTGAGGTACCCGATAATCCTTGACATTTGTTTACGTTTGTTTGCGTCAGTTGTTGTCGCCTCTGTAGACGTAGCAGCCAGGTAGAGGCAAGGGATGATGATGCAAACGGTAATCGAGTGGTGTCCCATTTCTTAGGGGAACATTCGTACCCCGAGGCCTCTCAGCTCGTTATCGAGGGGCAAGACAAAGACGTAGATAAAGGGGTAGGTGAAGGGGTAAGACAGATTAATGGTACGCAGCCTATGTTTCTATTACTTTATTTTTTACTCAGCAAACATGTCTTATTTCCTCTTTACAGTGGCGACATGCTTAGACACAGAACTCCCACAAAGCAGTCGTCTGGGTTAATAAACAGCAAACATTTGACAAATGAGCAGTACGCCTGTTACGGTAATTACAATACAAACTTATTGCTTTATACATGATAGATGGAATTATAATTTTTAGTGATCAATATTTATTGTAGGTAATTTTTCTTTTTCTTCTTTTTCTTTGCACTAGTGGGAAAATGTTATTTCTCTGTACTGCGATGAGAGTTATATAAGGTTGAATTATGACCTAACTCATTACAGATTTTAAGATTTTTTTCTTTATTGGTCTCACACACAATGACACACAGTGACACACGGGAGAAATTTGACTTCTGCATTTGACCCATCCTTTTCAGGAGCAGTGAGCAGCCATTTTTTACGGCGTCCGGGGGGCAGTACCGTGAAGGGTCTTGCCCAAGGACCCACACTGGTCAGCTCATTGCCCGGGGGGGATTTGAACCCACAACCGCAGGGGGGAAAGTCAGACACTAACTACTTAAGTGTTGCATCCTCTTTTAACAATATTGTACATTTAGAATAATTTTTGGGGATAATTCTGCTTTATGACTTGGTTTCAACATGAATGTTTATCATTTATATTTACTACAGCTAAATATCACACTTGAACCAATAGTCCTGGGTAGTTCTACGGCAGTCTCCACAAGCAAAGGTACATTTTATAATAAGGATATTAATACAAATCTATATTGCTTTTACTGAAATCGGTCGTTATATTTGTTTTCTTCTATGTTCCTGTGGCTTTATTTTTTTTACTCACAAAAGCAAACATGTCTTATTTCCTCTTTACAGTGATGACACAAACCAAGCTGTTGTTTTGCACTGCCCCTCTGCCATGTGAAGACAAACAAAAGTATTTCCAAATCTAGATGGACTTGTACTATCTGGCACAATCATCCCAGAAGTGCAGTTCTGTAAACACTCAGACTGGATAAGACCCAACAGTGTGTCTCTGGTCGGTGGTGATAAAAGAGGTCTCCCACACCTCCTGCCCACAATCCAGATGTGAGTGACAGTTGAGATGGGCCTCTGCTTAAGTGGCCAACACTTTGGTTTAAAGAGCTGCCACTTCATTTTCACAAATTGACTGCAAGGGTTTGTCAAGTGTTGGAACAGGAGGACAGGGCGGGGAGCGAGGAGCAGATGGACGCTGTCTTTTTCTTCACTGTGCGACATGCGTAGACACAGTTTGGGGTAAAAGTGCAATGAAAACAGCATGTAACGGTGTTGTCATGACACTAAAATGTCAAACTCCATTTTGATACTAAGGAATAGATTCGATAATTAAAAACACTTATTTAGACAACAGAATGCAATTTCAACATAAAATTGTTCCATATTGGTCCATGAGCGTTTACTAATCGATATAGTCTTACACTTGTTATAGCTCAGAATTATTCTAAAGCTATTCAGGAAAGGATTTATTTCTGTCTTGAGAATATGACTTTTTTAATATCAATATTGAGAGTTTTAAGACCAATTAGTCTTGATTTCACTGGACTACAAATGTTTTGACTCGATCTGCTTCTGAGATAAAAGTTGCCAAATCTCATTGATAAAATGAAATTATAATTATATGATAACTGTGCAGATTAGCTAATGTATTCAAGATATGTAATGATATATTATTCTTATTCTTCTTATAATAATAATAATAATAATAATAAACATTATATATATATATATATATATATATATATATATATATATATATATATATAGATATATAGATAGATAGATAGATAGATAGATATAGATATATGTTAAAACTCTAGACATATTAAAGTGAATGTATTGGAATGTGCAGACAGGCTTTCAGATAGAACTGGTTGCTTGTAGACACACTGTACCTTCTGATAAACTACAGTTTTTGCCTTATTTTGCATAAATTTCCTATTTTGACCCAATACTATATCTTGGAAACTATAGCCAATCAGCACTTTTGACTTTTTTTTTCTCTTCATTAGTGACCTAAACCAAGAAAAATTTCACTACTTTTGTTCCGGAAGCATTTTGCTTGTATTTTGCTCCTCCAACCAGTACTCCATAAATCCCAAAGTTCTAAACTTAAAGTGAGTTTAACTGAATAAAGCTAAATAAAAGCTATCATACAGACTAAAGCTATGACTAAAATGACAAGAACATAATGTCTGTCGATTTAAAACATGCCTATATTTTTGTTGAATAATAAGAAAAAACTAAAAAGTGGAAACAAAAAAAAAAAGGTGGAAACTGAATTCAAATTCCACCTGTGTAAATGTCCCATGAAGCAATGTACTACAATTCATCATCATTAAAATACATTCTCTGGTTTGCATATTATCCTTGTGTCATGGAAGGTTTTCTCTATGAATCCAAACAAATGTAAAACAGACCAATTCCTTCCTGAGGAGTGAGGAGTCAAATAAGGAGAACCAATTTCCCTACGGAGACAATTAAGCCTACAAATACAAATACTAGTGTGCTATATGATATGAGTAAGCTTAGGCCTAGTCCCCACGACAACGTTCCTGTTTTTTTTTTTTACCCGGGGTGAAAAAAAGTGTCGTCCACACACGTGTTGGATCAGAAAACATTCGTGTCAAGATGAGCGCGGAGCGCTGAGTGAAAACGATGTAGTACATATGTCACACCGATAAGTGGCGCTGTAAACCGGAAAGAGCCAGAGCCGCCGGTAACGCAAGACTACAAAGAGCACATGTGCATAAAGTCCTTCTCTTTCATAAACAAGCAAACACGTGTACTTTAGGGACCGTCAACAAAAGCGAATTTATTTTGTCCCCCTGCTCCACCAGTGTAGCAGCGACTCACTCCGGTAATGTGAAAATGCTGACCGTCCCTAACACAGACGCCACAGAACGAAGGTTTGCGCTGCGTGAGCAGAGTTTTTGCCTATAAATCGATAGTTAGTATTACTTGCTATCGTTTTATTAGATAGACATTAACAAGTAGAACTCTCGTTAACCTTGGTCGTTACGCTGGATTACAAAACACAACAGTATCAGCAGAACGTAGACTGGGAGTTATGCAACATTATGTTGGCTTTTCGGCGTGAATATACTACCGGGGACACGGCCGTAGGGAAAGATTCTTCTCACGATCCCCATACCATCACCAAAGTGCAGCTAACAACAAAACTGTAGGCAGTAAGGAACAAATACAAACATGCCTTTGACTCTGGGCGTCGCACTGTTTGTAAAAGATACAGTTTCATTCAATAAAAAAAGACAAAAACATTGTTGCTCTTTTTCTTTATTTACAGCACACAACACACTCAAATTGGTATGGGCTCCTCATTGTCCACTATCTGCCTTTTCATTGACGGGATTTTTCCAGTTTTAAAATACGTGTTTAGCTTTGAATTGGCAAACACTCGTGTATCGTGCGTACTGCGCACCTTCTGGTCACTGATTACGGCAGCGCGACGTCATCATTTTCTCACCTGCCGCGCTTTTTTGCCGCCCACATGCCAACGCGACGGGTGGCGTTCTCCGACTTCTCCACTCTGGAACCCGTTTTTGAAAAACTCCGTTCTCGCCCCCAAAAACGCCGACGCCGTCTGGACGGCAGACCCAAACGCACACAAACTTCTCAGTTTCCTCCAAAAAACGTTGTCGTGGGGACAGGGCCTTAGACACAGAAGTACACAGTGGCGCCTGGCCCATAGGGGGCGCTAGGGCGCCACCCTCCTCAAAGAGGAGAGGAAAAATATAAAATGTATAATACTGAAAATATGTTTTTTATTTTATTTTAATCAATGTCAGTTTTAATTATTTGTGTGTCTCTACATGTAATCTGAATTATTCAAACAACATTTCCACCAAATGACTCTTATTCAACAGTGAATTTCCACCGACATAGTCGTATTGTTTCTCTTCTTGGGGCTGCCATCGAAGCGCCCTCGAAGCGTAGTGAAATAGCCAAGCGTGTGTGGTTGCTAGGGGAAAATTTTAAAAATATGATTCCTATCAGCCTATCAGCATCACCGAATAAAATGGTTTTGGGGCACCCGTGTGCGTTGCCCCTGCTACAGGAAGTTTGGATCGCTATTCGCCCTGTCCCAGACTGATTAGTCACGTGATAGGCGTATCCACATATTAATCCACAGGGAATACGCGGGTGAAAGGACGTCTGAATTATTGTTTTTAATTTATTTATTTTCTGTGCCATCTCTGATAAGATAATCACGAGCAAGTTGAAAGGTCAGTCAGGACTCTGATGAGATGCATTTTGGAAGAAGTCACGTTTTCAGCTTGTCCCAAGTCTTAGTAATTAAACTGATTCACGGAAGGTAAATTTGATGCTTTATTGCCAGATAAGTTAAGTTTTCGGTCTGAAGTGGCTTGTTCATGGAGTTTGCGAGTAAGCTGAGAGGACCGTTCGAGAGACCGCATTTAGTAACGTTGCCCGAGGGATAGCGGAACGACGCTGACTGGATTTCCCTACCGCTGCCTATGATTTCTCAACGCGCGACTGGCGGAGGTACAGTACCTTTTTCCTGTTTGTTTGCCATTGCGGTGAAGGAGCAAGTTCCGTACCCAAGCTACGAACCAGGCCTGCAACGGTAGAACTTGGGGTTGGAGAATTATATTTGAGTGTTTTGCCGGCTATAGGAAAAATTGTTTATTTGGGCCCATTAGAATATTGTGACTGTTAAACATTTTGTGTGTTGAGGTTTACCCTTGAGATGTTCATCTAAATGCTTGAAAGCACTTTTTTTCATTAGATGTAATATAGTTTATATTTACTCATAATTTTGTTGTGGTCATTGAGTGTCATGTTTGTTTGAGGTTAACCCTTTAAACACAAGACATATAGTACAGAAGTAGTTCATTTAAGAGTTTACTCACATTATACTAATAAGAATCATTTCATGTGTACTGTGCATTTTAATAGCCATAATACTGTACTAAAAGGTGTAACCACACTAGTATAAATGTGTAATAAGAACTCAGGTTAGTCTCTCTCACATAACAAACACAATAATAGGCAGGGAAATCTATTGGCACATCAGCCCCACCAAGATTTTTTTTCACCAGCCGCCACTGGAAGTACAACTGCCATAAAGCAGTTTTCTGGGTTAATAAATAATACTCCACACACATTCGGAAAGTGTGCAGTAGGTCTGTCATGAGAATTTACCTGGCCAGCCAAATGATATCTCTCTGTATTTCCTATACACCGCGATACCATTTGGACACTCTCCATCCACTCTCGCTCCTCCAGTTCCAAACCGACTCCGCGATTCTGATTCGTTCAAAGATGGTGACGTCAGTGCACCCGCCTTTGCCCGCAAAGTCACTCTTAGGCAGCGGAAGTTCCGCCTCAGTTTTGAATCAAGATGGCGCAATCTCTGATTGGTTCACTTAGCTGTCTGTCTACGCGCAACCGCAGCGCATTCTGTGGATCAAGCGTTACCAGACTCACTCGCTGGTACAGCGATGAGTCATGGATTCTTCCAGGCAACATGAGAATTACTATTTCAACTTCTTGTTTAATACATTATAGAAGGATAAGTCATTTTTGGGGGCCAATATTTATCATGGATACTTTTTCTCTGTTCTAGTGGGAAATTTGGGGTTATTTTTCAGTGCTACAATGAGATTTTAGCAGTAGACAGTTGAATTATGAACTTTTGTGACTTATTATAAATATAGAATGACTAAATAAGTGTTGCATTCTGTTATTTATTTATTGCAGCTCATATTTTTAACAATATTGTACATCTAGAATACTTTTTGGGAGATAATTCCGCTTTTTGACTTGGTTTCAATATGTTTGTTTATCGTCTATATTTATATCAACAAAATAGCGCACTTCAGAATGTGGCATCATGACAGGCCTAGTGACCAGACTTGAACCAGAAATGAACCATTTGTCTAGGGTATTTCTACTGCATTGTCTCCACAAGTTACATTTTATAATAAGGATAGTAATACAAATCTATAGTTATGTATGTTATGTATCGCTATATATTTTATCTTTGGACATTTATAGTTATAGCACAGCACACATGATAAAAACAAACGTCTGAACACACTAGAGCTTGTATTCCATGAAGAGGACACAGAAAAAGGATGCTTGATTTGATCCACTGCCATAAACTGTGACAGCAACAATTACCATCTTCATGCATCAGGCCACGGCAGAATCGGTTTATCTTATCTGACAATCGGGACATAGCTTTTCTTCAAATCTCTTATTGGCTTAGTACATAAGCTTATTAAGGGTGACCCACTAGGCTGACAGAGCAAGACTTAACGTTACATTTTCACTGCTGATTAAAACCCACATAAGCCTGTCCCGTCACAACTACATCGGGCTCCAGTCTCAGTGGTTAACAATGTTAACTTAGTAATTTTAGCTTAATCTCATTCTATGTGTCTATAAGCCTTCCTCTTGTGATAAATACACTTCATGTACATCCCGTAGCTTAGACGATGGCATATCCATAGCCTCAAGATGCTTCACTATTTTAAAGCCAACAATTATGATATTTATATTTTCAATTTGCAATTTCATCAGCCGAGCTAGCAACATTTAATCACAGAAATCCACTATCTCTGCCATTATCGCCTTTGGTTATTACCTTTTGTTATTATATACAGTATTGAATAAGTCAAATGAAACACTGACAATGAGTTAGACATATTTCCCTTGAATCCAGATGGTGTTATGGATTCACAACAAGTAAACCCGGGCCGCAGAGAAATCTGCCTAAAGACTTCTCTCTTCACACACATTTGCTCTGGCCCCTCCGGGAGGGTCCTAAGGCATTTCCAGGCCAAAGAGAGACACAGGCCCTCCAGTGTGTCCTGGGTCTTCCCCAAGGCCTCCTTTGGTTGGGACATGCCTACAACACCTCCAGAGAGAGGTGTCCAGGTGGGCGCACAATATGATAGTGTAATATTATATTTATTAGTGATTATTAGTTAGCACCAACTATAACATATTAATTAGCACAAACATAATATATTAATGCAATGTGTCACACAATACTTTGACAAACCATGATTGTCCTGGATACAAATGTGCCACAGCCTGAGGCGTATGGAGCTGAGCAGACAGAGAGGCAGAAGGAACCTGGGACTCACTGCAGGAGATGGGACTGACATGTGGAGGTTCAGAGGGGCAGGTCCACCTGAGGCTGGCTGCACTGTGTATGCTCCTCTCTCTTCCACTCTATAGGGAGCCAGGGAAGCTGTCTGTCAAGGGAGTCATTCAAGTCAGAACCACCAGTGTCTGTAACAGTACTCGGACAGGGCTTTAAGCAGCGGAGAAATGCTTAATTGATATTACCTGTTAAAAATATTGTTTAACAGTAAAAATAAAAACGCAAATATGGTTTTAAAAATTCAGCTTGGAACTTTTCATTTGTTGTTTTCTCAGTATAAACACAAAACATCAAACACTTCTTCAGCATTAACATTAGACAGCCACAAAAATCTAGCTTAATATAACCAGATGTATTTTTATCCTCGCCCAAATCATTGCACGATCTAAAAAGCCATTTTCTATCGACAGAAATCTGTTGAGTGCCCAGGTGTCAAGGTTTTAATGTTAAATGTATCTGTAAATGAGACTCAACAGTTGTGTCAAGTGGCAATTTAACACAAACTCCATAGACGCAAAGCAATGGGCATTTTCAATTGTTCTCGCACAGTAACATGAGGGCCATTCTCTCTCTGCCCGGTGCTCACTGTAAGAGCCATGTCAAGAGCACTTACAAATATTTTTCTACTTCTCCCAGTTCTGTTTACCTCATAGTTCAGCACATTGGGGCCGTGCCAGTGACTGAAAACATTTACTACAATCTCAACTCATGAAGAAAAAATAAATAAAAGTGAAAGGTAACACTTTATTTTAGGGTACACTTATTAACATCTAACTACCTGCTAATTAGCATAAATGTAAATGGTTAATTTGTCATTAATTAGTATTTATTCAGCCATCATTAATGTCTAATTGCCCATAAGCTTATTCTGCTATTAGTTAGACATGGACAAACACTTTCCTATTAATACACTGCTTATTTCTGCTTATTAGTATGACACTTGGACATTTTGAGCCCCACCCTGGACCCGCTGCAGTTTGCCTACAAGCCAAATGTAGGAGTAGAGGACGCTGTCATCTACTTTCTGCAGCGGGCGCTTCTCCAGTGCCTTCAACACCATCAGGCCGGCACTGCTGCGAGGGAAGCTGGAGACGCGGGAGTGGATGGACATTTCGCTGCCTGGACCATTGACTACCTCACTGATCGTCCACAGCACGTGCGGCTGCGCGGCTGTGAGTCAGAGGTGGTAGTCTGCAGCACCAGGGCTCCCCAGGGAACTGTCCTCTCACCCTTCCTCTTCACCATATACAACACGGACAGCTGCCATCTCCAGAAGTTCTCTGATGACTCGGCCATTGTGGGCTGTGTGTCAGAGGGGAACAAGCTGGAGTACCGCTCGGTCATCAGTGACTTTGTGGACTGGTGTGGGCGCAACCACCTGAGCCTTAACACCAGTAAGACAAAGGAGCTGGTGATCGACTTCAGGAGGAGACCACTACCTCAATCATCGGTGAACATCCAGGGGCAGGACATAGAGACTGTGGACAGTTTCAAGTACCTGGGTGTTCACCTCAACAATAAACTGGACTGGTCCTACAACACCGACGCCCTGTACAAGAAGGGTCAACGTCGCCTCCACCTCCTGAGGAAACTGAGGTCCTTTGGAGTGTGCAGGCCTCTGCTCAAGACTTTTTATGACTCTGTGGTGGCCTCTGCTCTCCTCTACTCTGTCGTCTGCTGGGCCCCGAGCAGCACAGAGCGGGACAGGAAGAGACTTAATAAGCTGGTCAGGAGGGCCAGCTCTGTCCTGGGCTGTCCTCTGGACTCTGTAGAGGAGGTGGCTGAGAGGAGGGTACTGGCCAAATTCATGTCCATTATGGACGACACCTCTCACCCTCTGCACCGGACTGTAGAGGAGCTGAGCAGCTCCTTCAGTAGCCGACTAAGACACCCCCAGTGCAAGAAGGAGCGCTACCGCAGATCCTTCATCCCCACCGCCATCAGACTGTATAATTCTAACATATAGGCCAGACGTGCAATATCCTCTCTTCCATGTTGATGCTTGTTGTTACTATTATTATTATTACTATTTTTATTATTACTTACTTTATCCCATTCCTGCCTGCATGCACTTTTTCTTGTCCAAATGTCCTGGAGCTACTGTGGCAAGTAAATTTCTCCTGTGTGAGATCAATAAAGTCTTATCTTATCTTATCTTTTTGTGCATGAATTATTCTAATAGGAGATAAAAGGAGAAATTCAATTTGTCAATTTGTCTTCACGCATTCTAATAAGCTTTTGGCAATAAGGGTCTCGTAGCACAAAAAATGTATTTTTTACTTATTTGCACCAAAAGCTTATTAGAATCATAATTCATGAACAAAAATGGCATAGTATCATACTAATAAGCACTATATTAATTTAATATTTGATTGTAAATGTCTAATTAATAGCAGAATAAGCTTACGGGGAATTAGACATTAATAATGGCTGAATAAACTAATTAATGACAAATTTACCATTTACAACTATGCTAATTAGCAGGTAGTTAGATGTACCCTAAAATAAAGTGTTACCAAGTGAAAACAAAGTGCTGGGGAGTTTCACCTGTTATTTGCTTATGAGAGGTCAAATGAACCACATCTGCTGCAGGTGAGTTTTGAGCTGTGACTAAACCCATGTACCATCTATTCAAAAGTTCAAAACTCCATGCACAGCTTCCAGGTGCTGGTAACAGCAGGAACATTGAATAATTCCATAAAAAAAGTTTCGCTTCTACAACTTCATCATCCTGATGATCCTGATGATCCCGATGATGCTGTAGAAGCGAAATGCGTTGTTCGCTCTAAGCCCAATAAAGAAATAAGAGGAAAGTCAAGCAAGTGTGCGATAAACTTTTTTTCATGTACCATCGATATTTAGTACATTTATTTCTCTATCACATGCGCTTTACAGTTGTTAACCTCATATTATCTTCCTTCAAGTTCAACAATTCTAAAAAAAGAAAAAAAAAAAACTTCACGAGTCGGAAAGGTTCAAGTATGTTGCAAGAATGTAAAATTGGACAGTTCACCTTATGGTGTAGTAATGAGCCAAGTAGGGCTGCACAGTTAGGGCTGCACTTGCATTTTGAAAGAAAAAAAAAGAGACAACTATTGCGTTTGCTGAAAGAAAGTACACATGATTCTGTTCAGAGTGCATTGTAAACAATTTCAGGAGCATTAACAAAGAAGACTGAAATATTAAAGGTGCACTGGTGGAGACTTATTTCCATGGAGATGTTATTGCTTTGCCTGGAATGTTCCATGGTATGACATTAAACATATTCATTAAGCATGTATTGTGTTTCTATTGCAATATTACAATTACAATAATTCCTTCTGTGAATAAGGACGACTCCCCATCGCTTGTTTCCCTTGCGGTAGATATAATCTACATTGTGGAACCTTCTAGACAAAGGAATAACATTTCCATGGCGACAAACAGTGGTGAATCCTCCACTAGAAACCTTACACAGTGCACATTTAACTGATAAATGTATTCAAGACTCTCAAGGTCTAAACTACAGGTGAAGTGTTTTTCTATCAACAGACAGGATTATTCCCTCCTATTTAAAATAGGACGCTTCATCTTGTAGCGCAGTAAATACAGTAGTAGTAAATAATAGTATAATATGCAGGACTTACCATGGCACGCTTCTTGTTGAGATGCTTCTTCTTCCTCTTGCCTGGTGTGTGGGCAAGCCGTGGGTTGTTCTCCTGGTCGGATGGCACGTGTTGGTGATTGTTCTGACTGGAGTTGATCCTCAGGCCGTTGGGGACTCTGCCGGGCCTCCTCTTATGGAGCGGTCCTCCTTTGTTCCCTCGGCACTCCTGAGACGTCATGTTCTTCTATACAGACAAACACAATGATTACACACAATCCACAAGAAATAACGGCGTTTGTAAGGACTGACATATGCACAAGTTTATGACATGGGTGTTAGTGAACATCTTATTTCACAAAATAAAATGTTTGTGTAATCCCTCAGTCATCCAGGTATGATAGAACGAATGAAAAATTCCATTCTGTCAACTGGACAAAAGTTCAAGTTCACTTAATGCCATAGTGTGGAACATTCTTGATGTAATAACAAGTAAGACTCAGGCTACGTTTATACAGCGACGATCAAAACAGAAGACGCAAAAGTGGCGTCTCGTCTTCAATTTTTTATCCGCGTTTATACGAAGACGCAAAAGTGGATGCAAAAGCCAGCGAAGGGAGGCGCTGGACTGAAAAAAAAACAAAACAAAAAAAAAACAAAAACATCACAACAGCGTCAAGTTACATTTCTAACCACGACTGTACCGGCTGTGGGGTCTCCCCTTACACACGTGTGGAAGTCTAACGCATGACATTAGCGGACTATGTAGCCCGCTTAAAGAGTTCGAACGATGGGCATACGTGACCCGCCATCTCAGGGCCCCTGTCTGGTTCTACCCACGTCAGACGGCTCCTGGGCACTGCGGGTCCGAGTGCCGGTAGCTCGGTGCGGCGCGGGCCACTCGCGCTTGACCCCTCGGAGGTGAGGCCGAGACGAACCGTATCCTCCCCAGTGGCCTTATCACGGAGCCCCTCCGCGGGGGTACGGCAGGCGACCGTACCCCCTAATCCCACGGACCGAGCGGGGGCCGGCTATCGTCAGACACTATTTCTCAAAGCTGCCCGTAAGAGACTTCCCCCGCCCCGGGGTCTCGAACCAAGTATACCGGAGCCGGGGCAACTTCCCCGTCCGGTCCGTGCGCGAGGCGCGGCGGCACGCAACTACCGGTGCTCACGACCCGCTGGAGCCGGGTAAGGGGCCGGTGGTCCTCCTCCGCTAATACCACCACCGGTGCTCAGGACCTGGTCCTGGAGCCGCTGGAGCCGGGATAAGGGGCCGGGATAAGGGTGCTCCAGCGGGTCCTGAGCACCGGCTCCACCGGTGCTCAGGACCGCTGGAGCCGGCCCCTTATCCTGGCTCCAGCGGGTCCTGAGCACCGGTGGAGCCGCTGGAGCCGGGATAAGGGGCCGGCTCCAGCGGCTCCACCGGTGCTCAGGACCGGTGGAGCCACCGGTGCGCTGGAGCCGGGATAAGGGGCCGGTGGTGGTCCTCCTCATTGTATTGCCGCATCTATGTGACGTAAACGTGTACTGACGTGAGCAGATCTGACCAGTTTTGCGTCTTGGGCAGTTTACACGGAGACGCTACAGCGGAGCGTATTTAACTTTTCCACTCTGGAGGGTGGTTTCAGATTTTTGCGTTTTTAGGCCCCAAAAACGCCGTCACCGTGTAAACGAAAGGCACTTCTGATAAAATATTTTGTCGTTTTTACCCGTAAGCGTTCTCGTGTAAACGGGCCCTCAGACTCTCCATCAAGAAAAGTTACACAGCACCTTCAGCACTAGCAAATCCACACAGTTACCCCTTTTTAACTGAGTAAAATCTCAGCACTTTAGTAGAGAGATTCATTTCCATTTCCTGTTTTTTCCTGTTCTCTCCTGGCTCTTCAATTCCTCACACATTTGCATCTGTTCAATAAAAAACATTTAATGCCCAAAATATTATATTATACTACAGAGGATGCCATAAAAAGGTGTGACAACCATACATTCAGAATAGTTTTATCCAGACAAAGAGCACAGTGAACACACAGAGCTGGAGACTTTGACTGAGCTGATCAACAGAACTCTTCATCTGCCTCTGAGACAGTGAAGTACATTTTCTCTCAAACGTATGGGACTAATCATTCTGCAGATTTGAAAGGGTGACCTGCTTTTCTGTACCGCCTTTAGAGAATTGTGCTGCTAATACCTCAGGGGAGATGTTTAGCTCGAGACGAAGCCGTGACACGTCAGTGCGGAGGCTGATTTACAGGATTTGTGACTGGCCTCAGACACTGAGTTTGTGAGTGAGTGGAACAGCTGTACTAATGATATGTCAATGTTCAGCCTGTTCTCTAGGCTGTGACTGTAGTGACACTTACACTGTCATGGTAATAATGGAGGATTGGCTCTGCTGTGGTAAATATTGACTCCATATGAAATGCCATCATGTCTGTATAGATGTATGAAATCCATGGTGTAGACATATTTGACAAATCCACTGAGGACGGCACTGAATGTAACAGAATCAGAAAATAACTAAATATATAATAAATATATATAATAAAATAAAATAAAAAATATATCATAAAATAAAATATATATATTTTTGTATTGCTCATGTGTGTAGAAACCGTATTGTATCTTGTAGATCAACCTCCTGCTTACACATAAAACAAGATTTGCCATTTTGCACATTTCTAAAATGTAAGATAAAACCAGTGTTTTCACCCAATTATTTTACTTAGTCTCATTGCTCAGCAGTTACTAAAACTGTATTGAAAATGTTGAAAAATACTACATTTGCTACAACACATTTACTACAATCTCAATTGGTGAAGAACGAATAAATAAAAGTGAAAACAAAGTGCTTATAAGGCAGAGAAACAGTTACAACACCAGTGTACTCAAATGAAGCACCAAAAAGACAAAATATGTCTGCAGACAACCCATGGTCTACTCTACATACAAAGCAGATACAGCAGTCCACAACAACCTTGAAAACTGTGGGGAGTTTCACCTGTTATTTGCTTATGAGAGGCCAAATGAACAACATCTGCTGCAGGGGAGTTTTGAGCTGTACGAGCAATAAGATTTGCCATTTTGCACATTTCTAAAATTTAAGATAAAACCAGTGTTTTCACCCAATTATTGGCCCTCGCCAGGTAACGCAGTAAGTGGTGAGGGGTATTGTTCTTTGTGGGTTTTCTTATTATTCTTTTTCTGACAAAATGATCGCATTTTTGACCCCCGGAATATCGACGAAAAGTTCCACATGGGGTATAGGATCGATGGGCCCAGCGAAAAATGTAATAAAATGGGCATTGCGACAACGCCGAAGCAAACTGACTCAACTGCTAGAATAGGACCACTATGGGAGTGGGGACAGGCAAAGTCGCAGGCAAACGAAATTCGACACAGTGATAGAGAACAATGAGACAAGCCAAAAGATGAGCATGCCCCTATGATGAACAGGAAGTCGGCCATATTGGTTCAAAAAATTTGCCAGTTTTGATTGTGTGTGTGCAAAAACACTCAAGTCCCTGGTGTTTGCTCCAAATAAGCTCAGATTTGACATGTCACATCTACAGACATAGGGTCACAAAAGTTAGGCCTAAAAAAAATAAATCTAAGTTTCTGGTTGCCGACCAACCCTGTTAATTTGCATGCGACCCAAATTATTTTATTGGACTTAATGAAATAAAATAAATTTGATACTCAAATTAATTTTACACGCTTTGGCTAAAAAAGAAAGAAAATAAACAAATAGCCTACTGTATTTTTCGATTTCCGCGAGACTACAATCGACGTCATTCACCACGCCTGCGCTGCGATGTGCGCGCAAAATGTGCTTGTTTTTCTGTGATCTGTAAAATTCTCTGTCTGTACCCATAAAAACAATGGCGACGGCGTCGCTGGACATATGCGTGGTCACGGTGAATTGCCCTTGTAAGGAGGCTCCAAAAGTTATTAAATTTGGAACGAAAACGTTTAATGAGGTACTTGAAGAAGTTAAAACGTGCAGGTGTAATTCTGTCTCTAGTGGGAGGGTGGATAGGGGTGACAAATGGACAGACATCTCTTCAGTTTCAGGGGAGCAACTCGTCTGTGGGGTCGTCTTCCTTTTTCAGTTTAATATCGTTCACCTGCCTTCCTGACGAAGCTGCGCCCTCTACCTCCAACACTAGCCATCCGTCGGCATTTGACTTGTTCCATGCCCAGCAACGAAACCATTTGCCACAACATAAAGCTGCGCAAACGAGAAAAGAGGAGTTGAGGAATGATTTGATTACAAGCCTCAAGGACCGAGGAGTTGTTTTTTCCTGAGATGAATGCACCAACCAAGGGACGCATTTACTCACGGTGAGTGATGGCCTACTAGCTAGCTAAACTAACTACATTTTTGATGTGAAACCTGAAATTTTTCTTCGCTAATAAAGTGTTTCTTTGTGACTTCAGTTACGTTAGCTAACGTTAGCAAGAGACTATGGTAGCTTACTGTACATCTCAGCCAGGAGCATTAAAGTGGCAATGTGATTCTGAAAATGAACATGAAATGGCCTAAATCCAGTATGATACGGAAATATTATGTGTAAATATCGCAGGTCATTATTTTAACTACATTTCAGCGTGAGAAATGCCATGTGTGAGCGCGTGAACACGTCGAATTGCGTGTGTCACACTCAATGCGTGAGACTTGAGAGCCCTGATAATAGCCTAAGTGTAACTATTTTAAATGGCATCTCGGAAACAGCTTACTAACACCCTTTTGTTTATTATTGTTTATTATTATCATTGTTAAGATTATGCAGTGCCAGTTTTAAGTTGACCAATGTCAACACCGTGTTAAATAAATGTGGTATTCAAAATTGTTTACTGCTTCTAAATTTAATGACTGCCATCTGAAAGAAGAACAGAAAAAACAATACAAAATCAGCATGTATTTTTGTAACATTGTAAGATATATTCTACATGTACTCTGGTACAGTCAACGATGGCATGTTGGAGCTTCGTTCGACTATACTTAAGTATAGAATATGCCCTTAGCATTGAGATAGCTTTGGGAAATTATGCCAATGTCAATTATAGTCTTTATTGAAATAGTACTGCTACGGAAGGAAATAAAATAAAATACATTTTCAAAATTTCCATATTCCCACAGAAAAAATAAAATAAAATAAAATAAATTCCATACCTACCCATGTCAACAAATCAGAAACCAACATTTATTTTTTTTAGGCCTTACCCACTTTTTCTTGGGATACTCCTTATGGCAGTGTTCCACAAACTGTTCCACAAAGGGTCGGTGTGGCTGCAGATTTTCTTTCCAACCAAGCAGCAGCACACCAGACTTGACTCATTTAATCAACTGATCTCAGTCTTTAGACAGTTGAAGGTGTACTGCTGCTTGGTTGGAAAGAAAACCTGCAGCCACACCAGCCCTTTGTGGAACATTTGTGGAACACTGCCTTACGGTTTGCCCGTAGCACGTGGCGAATAACAACTTCATTTCCTGTTTCTTTGATGACCTCTCATGGCCACAGGAATTGGCCTAGAAAGTTAATATTCAAATCACAATTGTGTGTGATTGTGTATATTATGGACATGGGGCATTTTTCACTGTTGGCCAGCAGGGGCACAAAGACTCCCCACAAAAATATTTTAAAAAATCTTAAACGCACATGCTTAGTCCAATTGTGCTGAAATTTGAATCACTTATGTGTGATCTTGACCTGAATATAAAACAGTATAAAGCGTATGACAAGTGTACACTGTATAACCCCCTACCATAGACATGAAATGTCAGTATTTTCATATATCTACCAAATTTGTGGATTAAATTCTATGAATGAGTACGAGCAAAAAAAAAAAAAGCATTACGGACATGGGCATTTCTCACGGGTGACCAGCCGGGGTGCAAACATTTAAAAAAGTTAAACATCTAAAGGTGCACAGTGTAATTTTTCTGATGGAATGAAGGGACAATAGCATGCTGGACGTGCGCTCCAAGGCGAGGGCTGTCATCGCTGCAAGCGGATTTAATTCTACTTAGTCTCACTGCTCAGCAGTTATTAAAAGTGTTGAAATTATACAATAACAAAGCACTCACATATAGCATGATAATTTAATGTTTACGTGAGCAATTTCAGTCAATAACAAATAAATACTGAGGGAAAAATCTTTAGCATTGCACCAAAAAGATGAAGATTCGTGACAGTTCACAGTTAATAGCAGCTGCTCTGAGAAGTTTAAGTTGACTAAATGTTTTTCAGTTAACGTGCTGCTACAATCCATTTACCATCTGCCTGGTGTGATGAAACTAATGCAGTCTGCCCAGTAACAAAACTGCATGGCTCTCACATGTACAGTTACGGCTGATCAATATAGTGATGAAATCTAGTCGTAATCTCATTTCTATGACAATATGACATTTATCATAATTCATACATTTTTGCTTGAAATAGCATCTCGCACCCACATCTCCTATTGATCAACCTCAGCAATACTGAATGAATGTCAAATGGACTAAACCAAAAGCAATTAAGTGTGACCTTTCAGAAAATCAGATGATGTTAGTTATCTTTTCAAGACAATATACACATACTAAGTTTACATGAATCATGATAAATTCAAATTGTGAAAAAATAAAATAAAATAAAATAAATGTTGGCATATCACCCAACCATAAGCAATAGGGTTGTCAAAAGTAATTGAAAATCAGATACTAATCAATACTTGTAAACTGTAAATACTGAAACTAGATATTATTATTATTTAAGTATCGATATTGAAAAAATTCATATTAACGGCACTAAGTTTAAGCTTTCCTGATCAGTTTTAGTATGATTTTGAGTTTCTCACAATGAATATAAGACCCCATGCTAAGATAAAGAAAGTACTATTCTTTTGTATACGAAAATTATATTCTGTTACTAAAAAGTACTTGTGGTATCGTATTGTGGTATCATAATCAGTATCGAGTATTGAGTGTATTTTACTATATTTTATTAAGTTTGAAATTTTAGTATCATGACAAGACTAAATTGTACAGTAGGGTTGGGCGGTAATACGGTAATACAGTATACTGCCGTATCTAAAAATAGCAACGGTATCAGATTCATTACCGTCATTAAAAAAAAAATCTTGCCCTGATATAATATTAACTATAATTAATTTAATACCTAAATAAAGAGTGTTTGTCCAGCACTTATGTATGTGTGGTTGTGTTTGTTAATTTAATACTATTACAGTTTAAAACTAATATTACTATCGGAGAGATGACGTTCGATGAAGTTCCTGGATGTTGCGTCGTCACGTGACATTACCGCTCAGAAGGAGGAGGAGAAAAACAAGACAACATGACAGGCCGCGCTAAGTTGGTCCCAAAGTAAAACACAACGTCTGCAATTTGGCAGCATTTCGGATTTCGGCCAAATGACAAGGGAGAGTGTGAGAAGTTTTCGTGTTTCTTATTTCAAACGCAACTTCCACACGAGGCTGTTATTCTGGGAGATGAAGACCCCCTTCTTTGGTGGAACGAGGGTTGCCCGAAAATACCTGTGCTCTCCATCGGAACGGGTCTTCAGCACCGCGGGCAAAGTTGTCAATCCACAACGTGCCCTACTCAAGCAGGAAAAAGTGAACATGCTGGTTTTGCGTTCAATAGCTTCATATTTTTATTTTCAATAAGGAGTAGCTTTTTCTGACGGACGAAAACGGACCGGGATGTTGTATAGTTGTACATTTAATTTATTTGATTCATGTTAATAGATTTTAAAAATATACAAACGAGCAGTATTTTCCACTGCGTTCTCAGGACAGGGTTATATATGCACATTTTCGGTTATGTCTTGTTATTTATTGTTCAGATTTGCTTATTTGATAAGATCAAGTATTTTATTTATTTGATTCCTGTTGGTTTGTTAGCTTTAGCCCACAGACAATTTGTTATTTCGTTCCGTCGGTTGGCTGCTGTATTTGCACTTTAAACATTTGTTAATAAAAGTTACTAATTTTGTACATGTTTTGTTATGTTTTCAGTATCATTAGGCCTATGTAATGCTTGCTATTCTGTTTCTGAACGGTATAGGTGCAAGCTGCCATTTGCCGAGGCGACTCCACTGTAGTGCCAAGTGTTTTTTTTTTTAGCCTTAGCAACGGTAATACCGTATACCCCGGGAAAATGTGGAGACGGTTTAATGGTATCAAAATTTGGATACCGCCCAACTCTATTGTACAGTACAAGCATGCTCCACTTTATGCACCTAGAATGACTTCATCACCTGCTCCTCACCAGCTATGAGGAAACCACACTAATGTGAGCCTATGAGAGTCCACCCCGGAGCAGCCCCTCAGCCTGCCCGCAGTCCTTCTTCTGTCAGGGGGAGGGGGCCTGACGGGTGTGCTCCTGGCGCTGGCTCACTAACCCTCTTCTAAAGGACTCAAATCTCACACTGAAAAACAAAAGCATGCTTCAAGTACTCGTGTTTGTCTTTGTCTGTCATCGTAAATTTGTGATGGTCTGAGAGAGGTTCTATTGTGCCAAATTTTAGAAACTGATTGAGCTACAACTCCAGATATTCTTCTAATAAGTCTAATGAGTCAGGATATCACCATCTGATCTTTACAATATTATTTTATTAGCAAGTTGTCACAGATTTGACATTGGTTGATAATGTTATGAGTTTTTTCTTGTGAGTTTTTTCTTATGACGAGTAATGGTGAATGGTTTTAAAACCAGCAAGCCCTCAGTAAACCACATAGCCATTATGCACATAATGTAGTACTTGTCTTGTCACAGCACTTAAATTTCAATCTCATTTTCAATACTAAGGAAAGGCTTAGTACCAATTTCAATACCACAAGACAATGAAATTTAATGTAACAGAAGATCATGGTAGTTTCTTTACTTCTACCATGTACAACTATAGTGACTAGTGACTTGAGTGACTGTGCAGCTGTCACGGGAGGAGTGGAAACAGAACTTATAGAACTTAAGCAGCCTAAAACAAGTATGTACAAATATTATAAAAGTCAAAGATTTTTTTGCAATGGTACAGCTATCACAGATTTTGTCTTCAATGTTGTGATTAATGCCACATCACTCTGCCCTATTACAGACTACACTGTATGTATTTTGAGCATGTTTTCGTGAGCCTGTTGCCAGCAGTCCAGTGATGTAATGAAAAACAAACACTCCAGATTCACGACAGGCAATGAAATAAACATGAGAAGCAGATCAGGCCTGTCAGCCACTGCTTTTCATGTTAATTACTGTGTATGCAGAAGAGGCAGAGTGGCCTTTCAATTCAACTACACTCTCTGTAGTTGTATTAAGCTGAATCAAACGATGTGTTAAAAATACATATGGATAAAATACATGTTTCTCTGGAGTTTATACTAACTGTATGCAGTTTGCCTAGGCTGCACAAACAGCAGAAGCAACAGCTTTGTAACTGTTTCAGGCCACACTGAAGCACAGGGCAACTGAACACTTCTTTTCTCTGTGTGTTGCATTTTGCTTAAAGCTTTTACACAGAAGAGCCCCACTCCACAGGCTCTCTGTGGAGGGATGGTTTTTGGATTAGCCCAGCAGGCCAGCACAGTAGGCTCCCAGTCTTGTCTATGAAACAGTACCTCTGGTGGCTGCCTCCACCAGACCCTTCCTTCACTCACTGCTGTTATTAAACATTTGTGTGGAAAAGAGCAGTTGAACTCGGAGCTCTGCAGAAGTGCTTGTGTTTTTAAAACAGTCCACAGGCAATGGCCCAAGACTGAGCAGAGCCTGCCACCATGCACACGCCAGACCAATGATGTGACACTGCTTTTGGGATGCTCCGCTTCAGACAGAAGGGGCTGGTTGCTTAGCAACTGGTGCAGAAAAAAGATCATTAAACTGTGAGGATGCTCATTTAGCCTTTTGTCATGTGTCTGAGGACTTGTTGCTCCACTAGCACTTATTTCTCCTGCATAATCTACAGTTAAAAAAATGTGTGTTGTATTACACTTTCTCAAGGTGAGAGTTTGTTGTGATCTGATAGGTAGTGGTTTGACTAATATATTTCAGAGTTACAAATCATTACTGATAATGACAAAATAAAACATTTTACAAATATGCTGGCTAAGAGCAAAGCAATAATTTCTTCTCAATGTAAATTGACACAGACAGTCCGTAAAACGATTTTTGGGAGCATGTGCAAACATGCAGATCCTTGCCAAGGACTTGCGTAATGCTTTGCAGTTTGAAGAGCAGTGCACCGGCCACTGATGTTTGGCCTTCTGTTCTGGGTCATAAAGACATGAGCCACAGACTGACATGTACTGGCACAGATCAACAGCCCTCACACCAAGCTCACATCACATTTACACTCACAGTGAGAGTCCTGCAGTTTCTTAGGACTCAGGAAATCCAGTGAGGATAAGCCTGTCACAATAAATACTATATCGACCTCACGTCCAATATATGATAGATAAAACAATTATTTCAGGGGATCATTATTTATTTTCTTTAGGATGAATAAATAACTTCTGTGAGTGTTTCATGTATTTATTCTAGCTCATGTTCATTAATACTACTGGGGTTATCATATCAGTGGCATAATGGCATTCAATATTATCATTTATCATCTATATTTCTTTCACCATTTCTTCCACCATACTTCAAAGTTTGTTACCATGACAGGCCCAAATGATGAAATAATACATAGTGTAGATACCTGTGTGAAGCTAGCCCCCCGTCAAACATAAACCTGCACAAAAACTATGTCTATCATGTGTGCTCTGTTTGTGCTGTTATTTGCTGCAAAAAGTTTTGTTTTAAGTTTCCTAGGGGGCTGGCTGACCCCATTTTGACCTATAAAAGAATCGTTAATATCTCCAAAACTAAAGCAGCACAAACAAAAAATTTGCAGCACAAAACAGCACAAACTGAGCATAAACGATACACATAGTTTTTTTGTAGGTGCATGTTTGATGGGGGGCCAGCTTCAAAGAGATTGTGTAGTTTACAGGTCGATATTTATAATATTACTTAATAAAGCCCCCTCTTAATGCAAACTGATGCTTGAACTTTTCATGACATGACCCTAAAATCCCTCCTGACAAACATTTCTTCTGCTCTGACCAGTATCCTGCAGTTGTGTTCACAGTCACTTTGTGGAGCTGTCAGTCTGTGGCACATGTGAAGGGCCTTGAAGCAGTGTATGTGTGTGTGTGTGTGTGTGTGTGTGTGTGTGTGTGTGTGTGTGTGTGTGTGTGTTTGCGTGTGTGGATATCCAGAGGGTCCCCAGGGAGACAGGGCCAGTGACAGTGACAGTGACAGCACCCGGACCTCCTCTCTCCTCCTCCTCTCTCCTCCTCCTCTCAAGTAATCTGCACCAGCATTATATATGTCATGATCAATCAATCAATCAAACAATATTTATAAAGCACTTTTCATACAAAATTGTAGCACAAAGCGCCTATGATACTACCATTTCAGTCTTAACTTTTTGTTTATCTATATGTATAATTATTATAAAGTGGTTGATAATAGGGATGGGACTTTTGGGGGATTTTAACATAATTTCTACTATATACATTTCACATTTCCGTTTAAAAAATTTGTTTCCATTCTAGTAATGCTTTTTGGAACTGTAAGAGATGCAACTCACCAATACCCTTTTTGTCCAGTCCAAATGTAAGCAGTTGGAAAACATCTCACGCGATCATTTTCCTCATGTGTGCACAATCTTGGTGCAATTTTGTCTCACAAGATTTTGTGGCACTAGATCTTGTCCTATCCCTAGTTGTTAAAAGTGCACTAACTTTTTGGTTGGGGGTCCAGCACCTGCTTGTTTCTATGGATATGTCATTGTTCTGTCTGGAATGTTTTAGTACGACATTAGCTCTACAGCTCTACCTTACCTTTATTCAATTGCACGTGATTTTATAGCTCAAAAATGTGACCAACCACGGCAAAACCCGCCACAAGTCGCTCAGAGCGAACAGGAGAAAATCGCATTGGAAGCATTTTTCTTTTCTTTTTTTTTCAAAATTTGTGATTTTAATTTTTTTTGCAAAATGTGCCAGTTGGGATCATGAAGAAGCCACTCCATGTTTCAAATAACAGCACTGGTTGCTTACAGCATACATTTTGTCTTTGAAACTGGCTAGTTTTCAAAAAGAATCGGGGTGTGTGTTCCATAATTACCATACTGGCGCTACTAGCCATTCACCTGACGATTTGTGCTCTTTTGTTTTCTTTTTCCACCAATCAGCTGTATGCTAGAAGCAAACCCTGTGGCTACTTAAGCTGCGTAGCTGCATGTAATGTATTGCAGATGAGCTGAATCGAGGCTGTTTTAGTGCAGATGTACATCAGTACTACTTCGCCACACCGAATGTCGATCCGTCGGCCTCACAGCAGAGGAGCTGGATCATAAAATATCAGATGCTATATCTACAGTAACATTTGAAGAGGATAAGTAAAGTGAAATGGAGAAAATCTGTAACTTTGACTGTAAATGTCAAAGGGACACATTCAGCCAGAAACTTTCTATGGACCTTATGTACAAAATGCGATCGGATTCTTTAACTGTCGTAAGACAGTGGCAGGATATGCGAATAATTGGACAAACAGATGTACTGTAGTTACATTGGTGATGACCACATCCAGCAGAAAGCCCCCGACAAAAAGAAAGCGTCCCCAAACTATATATTTCACTGGAGGCAATGATGTTTGCAGAACACATTTCTCTTTCTTATGGGGTGAGTAAATTGCCTCTAAACTTTGACACTACAGACTTTAGGACAAGTTTAAACACTAATTCAGCTTTCGTGTGGTCATATTATTTCTGCTGAAAGCAGGGGGCTTGTTTAATTGTTTACATTAGCATCATATTACTAACCAAAACCTCCCATTACAGCATAGTTTTGATTTGCGATGGGTGATTAATTTGAATAATGCTTGAATTGCTTGATTTACTAGACTAGTGCGTGAAGTGCTAGTGATTAAATAATAATTGCGGATACTGCAGTACTAGTTGCTAAATTTAGCATCACAGTCAATTCAAGCAATGCTAAAAGGCACCTAGACAAGGTGCTAAAAGCATCAGTCACCACACCACAGTGATAGTCACTGATGATTTGCGGGGGGGGGGGGGGGGGGGGGCTTATCTTAATGTCATGCAAATGAGCACCATTCTCCACCCAGTCCTACAGTGAGACAATCTTCAAGAGGCCTTTTCTCAGTTTTGTGTTTTCAGATGTGCATGCTTGGCCACAAATTCTTTGTTATCAGATTTCCATATGTAAAGCATCATTGGAAAGCTTAGAAACTACACATTAGGAATCTGTGAATAACTCAAAATGCCTCTGGGATGACTTGTGACTGGTTTTGCTAGGGTCTGTCACAAATGCGTAGAAAATCAGACATTCTGACTGTCAGCGGGGTTGCCTCTCCACAGATCTGTCCTGTAACTTAGTCTGGTTTTGTCTCCATGAAGATAATAAGGTTCAATACCATACTGTGAAACATTCCAGACAAAGCAATAACATCACCAAGCATTTGACAGACCCTCCACCAGAAAAGATACACTATGCACTTTAAAGTTTTGACAGCAGTGACACATTCTCACAGTTAGAGAGGGCATAAACCAGTTGTGCAGAGATCAAAGAGACTGAAGGCAGCAGTGCACTGGCTCTAACATGTTCCACAACACAAGGCATTTCAAAGGGAAATAGCTCCGTGAAAAGGACAAATCATTATCCCAGTCTGTATGAGACGACACAATGCGTAGCCTGTGTCAGCTGTCTGCTAAGCTCTAACACGCCGTACACAGGCACGCCTATCACTGCGGCATGTAAATATATGTTCACTGCTCACAGCTGGAATTCTCACTTTGTGCAGTTTTACGCATAAGAGAAAAGTGATGAGCTGTGTCCTCAGAGCCAATGATGCGTTCAGGTGGTCTGGTTCTGTAGTTAAGGGAAATATGTGAGACTGGCCTTTGTGCTCAAGTAATACTCTTTTGCCTTATAGTAAAAACATCTTAACAACTAAATGCCAGTATCATTACCATATAAATTATCATTGAATGTAGTAATATTTGACTTTTGTGACCTTTAAACTATGTTATAATGTTGTTACTTCCTTTGCTTCCTACATGCCTAGATTTGAGTTTGACTAACCCTTTATTATTAGTCTCTTCCACCTTGTGATGTCATGAAGCGGTAGTTTTCAACTTAACTGCTATACATGTAAGTTCAGGGCTGAATCATCCAAATAATTCTAGTGAATGTGTATGAAATTTAAAAACACAGTGGAGTACTTCCTGTAGTACCATATGACATCACAAGGGGGAACAGAGTGTTTTCAAAGAGAAAGAGCTCAGAGTAAAACACACACACACACACAACTCTAGGTATGTTTCTGATGAAGAAACAACATTATAACATGACAGAAAACATCAGAAAATAGTGCAATATGTCCTTTAACATTTTGAGGTCAAAATTTTGAACTGGAATGCACAATGCATTTGTCAAAAATAATATTAACATATTTTTTTTAAAGTAAATGTGATCATCTGTGGGTTAAAGGAGTTCATCTTAGTAAACTCTATAATTTAGTTGTGTAAAAATGAAATTTTATAGTTAAAATTCATCATTTCTATTGAATACTAAATGGACAAACACGTTTTACTCTATTACTCTATTAACTCTATTGCAAAGCTACTGTATATATCCCAGTCTTCCTAAGTCTTATCATAATTACACTGCAAGTTTACTGACCAGATTTTTTTTTTTTTAAATAAAATGTTTTTCCATCCGCATATTCACAGCTTCCTGTTTTCTCTGTGAGGTCAAAAACATACTGATGGATTTAAATAAAGTTGGCTGCCTAATGCATGAAAAATAAAATTGCCTCTTAGCTCACCCAGACTGGCACATCCACAGCAGCACAGATGAGAGCAGCTTAGGTAACAGAGGGAGAAATCAATCTGGGAAGGTGCTGCTCAACAATGCACGACTGATTGACGAAGGCAGCCAGGGAGAAAAAATGTATTACCAACTGAATAAAAGGAGTCTTGTACCTAGAGTCATTTTCATATGTAAGTATTTCCCCTCTGGCCCCCTAGATATTGATCACTATAGAGGAGGGGGGGTGGAATTAGTATACAGGGGGTCCTCGGGTTACGACGTTGATCCGCTCTTAAGACGCTCTTAACCCAAATTTCGTCGTAAGTCGGAATTTGATTTTGATCTTCCAACCAAAGCACCAATAACCTTTCCATCTCAATAATTAGACCACTACGCTGCTTGGTTATCACTGTCGCTTTCATAGGAGCAGATCAGAGCCCACATCAGGTACTTCCGCCCACATTGGGCACGCACACGAGGCCGTCTTCTTCGCCCTACAACCACAACAAAGCGTATTCTTCCGCCGTGCGCCGCGCGCCGTTCGCGTTTGTTTACGTCGCTTACCATGCTAAACCGCGTAAGACGGAATGACGCGTTTTATATATATATATATATATATATATATATATATATATATATATATATATATATATATATATTTTTTTTTTTTATGGGGGCGGGTTCGTAACCACGAAACGGCGTAAGTCGAGACCGGCGTAATCCGAGGACCCCCTGTAACTAAAACTAGTATAACGACATTTTAGCTATTAGGGCTTTGGGGGAAAATGGAAATGTTATTTTACTGATATTGCAATTAGATGTGCAATTTATGTTTTAAATTAGATTATTTTCTGATCTATGTTATAATGTTTCCTCATCACAAACATACTTGGAGTTGTGTTTTGTTTCATTCACACATGTTTAAATCACAAACGCTGCATTTTTATTTGATTTTATTGGAATGGCCCTTGAAATGTGCCTCGAAAATGAGGGGTTCCAAAAACACAAAATATTAGTAATGCATAACATACACAACTGGAAAAATAAAAAATAAAAAAGACAAACTAAAAGCAAACAAGGAGTTTTTTTGAGATATGAAAACAAAGATGATTTAAATGAATTGAAAGTTGTTAAAGTTTTTAAACTATTCCAATCTGAAGGGGCTTTGTACTAAAATGATCTGCGTCCAACTTCTTTGTAGACTTGGGGAACAGAAAAAGTGGGTCCTTCGTCCTTCTATGTGAATATGATGATGTTACTGGGACAAAATATTATAAATATAATATGTAGATAATGGGGACAGGTAAAGTAAATAAATAAAAAAAAATAGTAGAATCCAATGAAATTGATGTCTGTTGTAAGGTTGTAGCCAGTTGAGTTTTCCAAATAAAATACAGTGATGAGTTTGGTATGGGCATTTAAGAATAAATCTACATAGAGAGTTGAAGAGAACATTCAGTGGTTTGAGATGTAAATCATGTGTATTTTGATAAATTGTATAAGCATAGTCAATGATGGGTAGAACTAATTGAGTAATAATTATTTTCCTGACTTCTTGAGTGAAACAGCCGATTAAATCATCAAAAGAACATATGCTACTTTAACATAGCATATGTTCTTTTGATGATTTAATCAATATGAGGTTTGAAGTCTAGGTCCAGCCAAAGACCAAGATATTTGATAGATTCAGTTTAAATAATCTTGGACTCATCACTAAACTGAATGTGAAGGTCAGGGGAATGGATTAGATTATGGTGAGTTCCAAAAAGTAAACAACAAGATTTTTTCATATTTAAAGGTCCAGTGTGTAGGATTCGTGGCGCATAGGTGGATAGTGGCTATGGACTTCCTGTTTTAGCTACGGCAATCCTCGAGGGTCACCCGGACGCGCCGTAGCGGAGAGCTCGCGTAACGCGCGCGCTCCCGTGCGCGCACCCGCCGCGCACCCGGCCGACAACGGTGTTAATAAAACGCGGTCTCCCGTTCAGTTTTTTTTTTCTTTTCGCATGAAAGCACACATTCCCGATCGTGAACCATGATAATCTACACATCAAATGAAACCTTACAGTCTCCTCTTTTTGACTATGCAATTCATTTCCCTGCACAACAATCACTCCCTGAGCACATGGGGCTTTTATACGAAAAGCACAAACCGGTTTGTTACTTAGCTTACCTTTGAAGGCTCTGCACAGGTCAAACTCTGTATTTCACCACAAGCTTGGTATCAATAGGTCCGTAAGGATCCAGCGAATAAAATCCAGTAAAACAATTTAGTCCAAAACATGTGTTAGATCCAATACGACATGTGATACAGCAGCTTGTTTACCCAAAAACCACGAGCCTCCCCCCACCCCACCCGCACCTCTCTCCTTCTCTCCTTCTCTCTTGCGCAGCGCGCCGGAGCCGCCTGCTACTTTGCCTCCGGTGCTACCACGAGCCTTGCTGAAGGCGAAGGCGGAGCCCAAATGTCCTTCTGCGGCTCTCGTATTCAAAATGGCTGCCTCTATATGGGGAAGATCCCCCTTTTATGTGACTATATCTAAGTCCAAAAGAATACTTTGATTTCATGATGGAAGTGAAAAGACTTGAAAAACAATGTATTTTTGAATGGGTATCTTCAATTTCAGTAATTAACGGGTAAAAATCTTACACACTGTCCCTTTAAGATTAATTGATTGTTATAAAGCCAATTTTGAACTTTATTAAAATCTGTAACTACTTTTGAAGCAAGAAAAGATCTGAACTAGAGGTATAAATTACAGTATCATCAGCATATATATTTATTGAACAGTTTGAAATTACTTGTGGAAGATCACCGATGAAAACTGAAAATGTGCCAAGGGTGGAGCCGTGAGGCACACCTTTATCCATTACGCATTTGTCTGACGTCTATTATGAAGGTGTGAATTAAATTACAAAATTGCATGAGCGTCAAGACCTACTGTGTAAAGTTTG
This sequence comes from Paratrypauchen microcephalus, assembly GCA_036785185.1. Taxonomy (NCBI): domain Eukaryota; kingdom Metazoa; phylum Chordata; class Actinopteri; order Gobiiformes; family Gobiidae; genus Paratrypauchen; species Paratrypauchen microcephalus. The sequence goes on along the minus strand of JAVJIX010000007.1, from coordinate 9,343,780 downwards.
TCTAGGAGCAAGTAATGATCAATTAGATCAAAAGCTTTGGACAGATCAAGAAATATGGAACCCACGTACTGATTGCGATCAAAAGAAGAGAATAAATCATTAGTAAATTTTAGCCGAGCAGTTGTGGTGGAAAAGCCAGAGCGAAGGCCAGATTGAAAGGGGGATAGGATATTAAATTCATTTAAGTAGTTATATAACTGATGGAAAATGTTTTTTTCATATATTTTAGCGACTGTGCAAATAATGGAAATTGGTCGATAGTTACTCATATCAGTGGGATCTCCTTCTTTATAAAGAGGAGTAACTCTGTTTTCCAGATGGAAGGAAATGCAGATGTTTTTAGAGACAGATTATCCGCTAACGGAAACATTAAAACATGTGCTGCCATTGTGAGAAATCTTGCCTCTAGACCATCAGGACCAGCACATTATTATTCTATATAATATTCTGTCTTTTGTATTGTTGTATTTTCTGTTTTTAATTGGAAAGCACTTTGGTCACCATTGGTGTTGTAAAGGGCTATATAAATAAAGACTGATTGATTGATTGATTGACTGCAGTTAGTCTTCAGTTTTAATATTGTATGATAGACCTCTATTGGTGATCTTTTTGAAAAGGAGAAAAAGGGAACATCATGAGCTGGGCCCTTGGACACAGTATAGGGAATACAGAGTATAGGGATTTAAACAATTTCCCTTGAGGATCAATAAAGTTTGTCTAAGTCTTAAAAAAAAGTGTTTTTCTCATGAATAGAAAGCACTCTGTTCCACCGTGTTATACAGGAAGTGTTCACTGTGTTTTTAAACTCCATACACCTTCACTAGACTCATTTGGATCATACTACTACTACTACTACTACTACTACTACTACTACTACTACTACTACTACTACTACTACTACTACTACTACTACTACTACTACTACTACTACTACTACTACTACTACTACTACTACTACTACTACTACTACTACTACTACTACTACTGGACTAAAGGTAAAACAAAGCTGTAACTTGAAAACTACCACATGACATCACAATGTGGAACAGAACATTTTGGGCTTTGGAGATGTAGACAGACTAATAATAAAGGATTACTCAAACATGTGTGAATGAAATCACAGCTCCAACTATGTCTATGATGAGGAAACAACATTATGAGTAGTTTCAATACTAGTTTTTGTATTGAGGTATGTGATTTTCTATACTTTTGACAACCCTATTTTAAAGGAAAAGTAACGTTTTTTTACAATTTGAGCCTTATTTCGGTAATAAAACAAGTTGTTTTACTCACCCATAGCACTTTGGTGTCATATGGAGCATTTCCGGAGATGTTTTAGATTAGTTTTAGATTTAGGTTAGGCTAACGCCGTTAGCCTAGCGCAACTTATAGCCATAGCTCGGGGCATTCCCCGAGCATGTAATATGCCCCGTGCGGGCTCCAAATAACACAAACTTTAGCACTTTTCAAATCATAGAAGCTCGATGTCTTACTCTACGATTTCGTTTGAATCAAAAGTGGCCTGTAATCCGAGATTTATCCATAGTTTACAGCTTTGCGTTCCATGTTTGGGTCCCGGGAGCTGAGAGCACACTCCGCACATGCGCACTGGCGTCCTCATCTACTCAAAACTATGGCTTGGATTACAGGCCACTTTTGACCAAACAAAATCGTAGACTAAAAACATCGAGCTTCTATGCTTTGAAAAGTGCTAAAGTTTGTGTTATTTGGAGCTCGCACGGGGCATATTACATGCTCGGGGAATGCCCCGAGCTATGGCTATAAGTCGCGCTAGGCTAACGGCGTTAGCCTGACGCTAATCTAAAACATCTCCGGAAATGCTCCATATGACACCAAAGTGCTATGGGTGAGTAAAACAACTTGTTTTATTACCGAAATAAGGCTCAAATTGTAAAAAAAACGTTACTTTTCCTTTAATATAAACTGACACACAATTACAAGAATCACATGCATTTCAGAACTGTACAGATCTAAACTACAGCTATTTTTTTGCTGAGTTAGACAGGATAAGTAATTGTTAGCAGAGGAAATTATTGTACTTATTGCAGCCTTTGCGATTTGCTAATTGCCTCTGTTAAAATAACAATTAAATTTCAATTCATTTTGCAGCCCTATCAGTTTTAGCCATGCAGACAGCCACTCAGAGCAAGGCTGCAGACATAAAGAAGGAGGGAGGAGAGGTAACCATGCCCCCACTGTCCGCTGGATATGCTTCATTACCTGTGTTTGTCTTGGAACTGAATGCAATTTACATGCAGCCAGGCCTGTGAAATAGCTTGAGCCCTGGTAAGAAGGGCTGAGCTGGGGGAGTCCACAGGAGCAAACAGGAGGAGGATGGTTTAATGGGAAGTGGTCCACGTGCACATTAGCTCCATGCACGCTAGCTCTCAGACGGTTAGAGCAGGCAGGGCTAACAAAGCAGTACGCAGACCCTTAGTACAGGGCTGGTATGTTTACACGCCTGCATTATGCACAAACCAGCCAGTAAATGCCAAAGAAACAGGAGTACATAAGGTCAGTTTTCAAATAGTATGTAAAAACTAAACAAAAGGCAGGTAAAGGAAAGACGTCATCAGCGTTTTCTATTGGTGATGATCGAGTCTGAATAACACAGCGTACTGGGTAATTCAAGGACACTAGATTAGTATGTGAATATATTTTCTGAGGGATGCCAAAAAATCTTTCCCATGTAGTTGACAAAACCAATCTCCGGTTTAACAAACAAAATTTTAAAAAAGGATTCTAAAAACATATATGACCTAAATATATTAAAATTATTATTATTTTTTTTTTTTAAATAAAAAGGATTACACAATCAGGTTTCAAAATACAGTATGTCTACATCACTGGTTACTGCCAATGTGAAAATACTTTCTGTTGGTTTTAAATAAATAAGAGTAGTTATTTATTTATTTTTCAGATTTATATATGATATGATGATGGAATTCAAAAATCCAACCTTCAAATTAAAAAATGAATAAACTACCATAATCTAAAGGACTTTTAATGAAGAAACAGGGTTTTGTATTCTGGTCAAACAGCATCAGCCCCACACCATACAGACACACTGTTTAACTCATAGACTGTTTAAAAAAGTGAACTAAGCGAGTGTGACGTCATCCTAATGTTCAGCGCCACTCAAATGACGCTTGTGATGCTAACGGCTAATTTTTTTGATGGACAAAATAGCGAAAACAGAGAGAGTGATGACAATATTCTAATGTAAGTGAATGGGAGCCAGGGTCAGTAGGAACCGGAAGAGTCCATGTGAACTTGCTATTTGGAAGGCGGCGGCTAGCGCATTAGCTATGTCCATAGAGTGTATGGTTTAACGTCAGCCCATGTGCTCTGTGAGACTGCTCTAAAGTGCATTATTTAAACTCTCCTGCTCTTTGTGCCTCTGTATTCAGGATGAGTGAAGAACAAGATGAAACTGAGTGAAGGGCTTACACTGGGAAAATCTAGACAGGCAGGTTATGGTTATCTACACATGTGTAAAAGTACTGATACTGCAATATTGGCTATTGTAGCAATCGATACCACAACAAACGAAATATATCGCAATAACACCAAGGTTCTCCAGCTGAAGAAATTTGCTTAATAATGAATTACTTTTCTTGCTCCTAAGCTCCTAAGTCCTAAGCCTTGATTTAACCTTGGTTTTGTCAATGTTAAGTTTTCTTTTTTTTTTTTTTACATTGTCTTGAAAAGCAAGGGACATACAGTATATATTGAAATAACTGTGTCAAAGTATATCAAAATATCTCAGTAACATTGATACTGCAGTACTTAAAGGGTCTGTACCCAACTGTCAGCTTTATTATTTGCATCTAATTATAAAGTGTTTAATTGCGTGATATTCAGGATGTGCGTGGTTAGCATGCTAGTTGCTTTTAGCTTTAGCTCCTAAAGCTGTGAAAAGTGTTTTCACTTTGGACAACTGCAAACCAAAGGTCCTATATTACTTAAAATTGACTCTTGAGAGCTTTCAGCCATGTTATAATGTTACCTCATCAAAATATGTGACCGACCACAGCAAAACCCATCACAAGTCACTCAGAGCGAACAGGAGAAAATCACGTTAGAATTTTTTTTTTTGTCCAAAATTTGTGATTTTTGTTTTTTTGCCAAATGTGTTAGTTGAGACCATGAAGAAGCCACTCCATGTTTCAGATAACATCATTGGTTGCTTTAAAAGCATACATTTGTCTTTGAAACTGGCTAGTTTGTGTAAATTACCATAATTACCATACTGGCGCTACTGGCCATTCAGGTGACGATTAGCGCTCTTTTATATTTTTTCTTCCGCCAATCAGCTGTATGCTAGAATCAAACCTCGTGGCTACTTAAGCTGCATGTAATTTCATTATTGAATGAAGATGGACCAAGCAAAATGTATTACGGATGAGCTGAATCGTGGCTGTTTTAGTGCAGATGTATGGCAGTACTTCTTCGACAAAGCGGGTGCTGATCTCTGACAATGAAGGCGACTGTATTACATTGGAGAATATCCCTAATCTACAGCTGACCTTAGCCAAAGATGAATACGAGGAAGAATCTGTCGGCCTTGCAGCAGAGGAGCTGGATCGTAAGATATCAGATGCTATATCTACAGTAACATTTGAAGAGGACAAATACAGTGAAATGGAGAAAATCCGTAACTTTGACTGTAAATGTTACGTAAGAAGGAGGACTCTCTCCTCGAGACATGTTCATGTAGCCAGAAACTCTTCTCCAGAGCTTATGTACAGAATGTGATCGGATTCTTTAGGTGCCGAAAGACAGTGGCAGGATATGTGAATAATTGGATAAACAGATGTACGGTAGTTACATCGGTGATGACCGCATCCAGCAGAAAGGCCCCGAAAGAAAGTGACCCCGAACTATATATTTCACTGGAGGCAATGATGTTTGCAGGAACACATTTCTCTTTCTTAAGGGGTGAGTAAATTGCCTCTGAACTTTGACACTACAGACTTTAAGACAAGTTTAAAGCCCCAGTGTGTAGGATTCGTGGCGCATAGGTGGATGGTGCTATTGCACTTTCTGTTTTAGCTACGGCAGACCTCGAGGGTCACCCGGGCGCGCGCACAAGCCGCGCGGTCCCGTTTTTTTTTTTTTTTTCTTTTCTCATGAAAACACACATTCCCGATCATGTACCATGACACTCTACACATTAAATGAAACCTTACAGTCTCCTCTTTTTGACTATCCAATTCATTTCCCTGCACAACAAACACTCCCCGAGCACATGGAGCTTTTATACGAAAAAGCACAAAACGAGGTTAGCTTACCTTAGAATGCTTTGCACAGGTCAAACTCTGTATTTCACCATAAACTTGCTCTCAATTTGTCCGTAAGGATCCAGCGAATAAAATCCAGTAAAACAATTTAGTCCAAAACACATGTTAGATCCATTACGACGTCTGATCCGGCTGCTTGTGTTGTTTACCCAAAACCACGAGCCTTGCCGAAGGCGAAGGCGGAGCCCAAATGTCCTTCTGCGGCTCTCATATTCAAAATGGCTGCCTCTGCATGGGGAAGATCCCCCTTTTATGTGACTATATCTAAGTTCAAAAGAATACTTTGATTTCATGATAGAAGTGAAAAGGCTTGGAAAACAATGTATTTTTGAATGGGTATCTTCAATTTCAGTAATTAACGGGTAAAAATCTTACACACTGTCCCTTTAAATACTAATTCAGCTTTCATGTGGTCATATTATTTCTGCATCAAAAGGAGATGTTTAGCTGAAAGCAGGGGGCTTGTTTAATTGTCAACATTAGCATCATATTACTTGACAAAACCGACTAATTTGATTTGCCATGGGCGATTAATTTGAATAATGCTTGAATTGCTTGAATTGCTTGAATTGCGTGAATATTAGACTAGTGTGTGAAGTGCTAGTGATTAAATAATTGCAGATACTGCAGTACTAGTTGCTAAATCATTAGAATCACAGTCAATTCACGCAATGCTAACAAGCACCTAGACTAGGTACTAAAAGCACCAGTCACTTCAAGCAATTCAAGCATTATTCCAGTAGACTACCAAAAATACTTCATTTTACTGCATTGTACCGCATAATGCAGTATTTTGGACACAAAAAACTGCAGCGTTCCTGCTATGTGTCTCTGTCCTGTCTTGCACTAGTGCGTGTGAAGAAATTGACAATACAGGTGACTTAGACTTAACATATTATCCTGTGTATTATTGAATTATTGAATTGAATGATTATATGGGCTTTTTGTTATAAAAGCATTTCCATTTTTTGTGTTGAAGATGTGAAAAGAACTCCGGTATGTTTTGATGAGGAAACAACATTATAACATAGATCAGAAATTGTAATATAGGTCATTTAAAATGAACTAGTTTTGTTTTTCCACATTTATAACATAATAATAAAATTTTCTAATCGCGTACAGCCCTACACCAGAGCTCACGAAAACACTCAGAAGAAACTGTCCATGCAAGATCTGAAGTAGGGCTGCAACCATTACTCGAGTAACTAGAGTACAAAAAATAATCGAGGCAAATTATTTGCCTCAAGGCTTCGTTTAATTTTCATCACGTGGCGATATATTTCAATTCATGCATCATCGCGGCATTGTCAGACTACTGTGCTGTTCGGATAGACTGCATCACTGTTTCCATTAACATATAAACTATTTAAACATTTATAAAATCAGGAATGAAAGAGTTCCGCCTTTTAGTGGATCTCCGCTTTTTCGCGAAGCTTCTGACTGCAGCCCGCGTGGAGCCGCGGAAACGCGCCGCGAGCGCGCGCAGCTGTTTCGCGAGAGAGAGAGAGAGAGAGAGAGAAAGAGAGAGAGAGAGAGGGAGAGAGAGAGGGAGAGAGAGAGAGAGAGAGAGAGAGAGAGAGAGAATTAGATAGAACATGCATCATTTGTACTGTCCAGGCATGTTCTGCCTTGTATTGTTTTATATTAATTTGTACAGTTTTAAGTTAAGCATTACAGATATTTATTTTATTCTGTTAATCTTATTATTTTGTATTAAAAATAAATTGCTAATAATTATTTATTTTCCATGTGTTCTTATCACTCAAATATGCACCTAATTCAATTCAGTTTTAAGTCAAATAGATAAAAAAAAATCCCTTCAAGGAACAATGGAAATATACCAAAGCATTTACAGTTTAGGGCTGTCAGTGTTCAACTATGTGACAGAGGGGTGTCAGTGTAAAGTGGAGCAGATCTCACGATTTGTACCTGGCATGTGTATGTCACCACTACCTGTTAATAAAATGTTTTTTTTGTGTGCTTTGATTTCAGAATTCAAAATAAAATTTAAAAAAAAGTATGAATCGTTAGAGTACTCGATTACTCGAAAAAATAATTGACAGAGTACTCAATTCCAAAAATACTCGACAGTTGCAGCTCTAGTCTGAAGGTGACATGGAGCCAGAGACAGATGTGGGGTTTGCAGCCATTAAAATGTTCCCATGAGGCGCAGATCTGTTTGTGTCTTAAAAAAGCTAAAAAGGAGGAGAGGGGAGAGGGAAGAGGAGAATGGAAAGGAGTAGAGAAGGGAAATGGAGAGGCGAGAGGAGGAGAGGCGAGAGGAGAAGAGGGGGAGAGGCGAGAGGAGAAGAGGGGGGAGAGGAGAAGAGGGGGAGAGGAGGAGAGGAGGAGAGGAGGAGAGGGGAGAGTCGTGCTGCTGAACTGTTTTCATCTGAAGCAGGATGACCCCATGTCACAGCACACTGGAACACTGCTGCTACAAAGAGTACATGAGGGAGGCAGCAGCACAGGACCACTGTTCAAAGACTGGGGAAATCTGTGTAACAACATGTGAACTGGAGCTGGAGCAAACTACTATCACAATTATGTTTGTGTTTTATCAAGGTTTTACCAGCGTACTCATATTAAACTGTAAAAACACACGCCAGATCGAGGTCAATATTCCACTAAATCAGTTAACTGTATTGAAAAGAAGAGCAAAGGAATTCCTAAAGGCTACTAGTGTTGGGAATTAGTATCACTTCAGCTAAGAAAAAAATGCAATTACTGAGATCAAAGGCAGCAAGATTCTGAGGAAAAAAAATGTTACAACTTTTTTGACAACTATTGTGATTGTGATTAGATGTCTTTCCCAAAATAGACAGGATATTTTCACCTGCACCAGTCTCCATCAGGGCTTAGATAAAATCATGAAGACTGGTGGTTCTATCCTCTATGTTCTCATAGTCAAGTTTCACTGATTAGAACTCTTGCTGCAAACAGCCACATCTTTCTAGACAGGATCATTTTTCTTTATAGTGGACATTCAATTACCCCCAGAAAATGAGCCAATTCAAATTCCAATTTGATTTCAATACAGTTTCAATAAATATATATCAATGTAGATTATACAGTGAACCCTCGTTTATCGCGGGGGTTAGGTTCCAGAAATAGTCCGCAATAAGTGAAATCCGCGAAGTAGGACAATTTTATATTTTACAATTATTCTACATGTTTTAAGGCTGAAAACGCTTCACCAGACACATTATACACCTTTCTGAGACTGGTATTAACATTTTCTCACATTTTTCTCTTGTTTAAACACTCAAACTTTTGTAGATTTTCATAAAAATATATTAATAGGGGGGGGGGCACGTGACACGCGGACACGTGCGCGCGGACACGTGTGCGCGGACACGTGCGCGCGGACACGTGTGTTTGTTTTGGGAGCACATATCCATGCCATGTGCGAAAGTCGAGTGGAAAGCGACCTGGATATCATTTTGGGCAAGACTCAAGCCAATGCTAACAGTGCCAAACCGCTAACAGACGCCTCTGAGCACCAGTCCTCACCACAAGACCAGGTAAGACTAACCTGCGCTCACAAGAGTTGGTTGCATTTCACCCTGGCTCCAAAATCAGACCGCTATCAATGCGTCGCCAATACTCCACAGCTCTCTAGGACGGGGTCGGGTTCGTGAGGGGAAAAGACCCACTGTCTCCTCTGTGCGCGCGAGTGTCCTCCCCCCGCTGCGGCTCCCCCGGACGCCGCGCGGCCAGGCGCCAGGCCCGTCCATGTTGATTCTTGGCTCTTCCATTTGTCCGGCTCGCACTCAGTCTCTTCCATGGCTCGTGCAAGTAAACAAAGGCCACACCTCCTGTCACCCAGGCGCTCTCGTGAAGGACATCTGAGACTCTGTCCCTACCATCCCTGGTCTAGACCTGGTTTAGTCCTGGTTTAGACCTGGTTTAGTCCTGGTTTAGACCTGCTTTAGACCTGGTTTAGTCCTGGTCTAGTCTCTTAGCTAATCAGGGCGCAGGACAGAATGTTACACTGTAAAAAAAAGTTACACTATAAAAAAAATTGAAAAAAAAAAAAAAAAAAATTGGAAAAGAAAATCCGCGAAACAGCGAGGCCGCGAAGAGTGAACCGCGATACAGCGAGGGTTCACTGTATTTTACACATTATTAGTGACTTGCCTAAAGAAGGTCAAAACCACATTAAGTCCAAGAAGTCCTGTCTAGATGGTCAGTAGAGCAATTACTGATGGCATAATCAGAAATTCACCTGGTAACCAATAAATGCCAGTGCAAACACACATTAACTGAGAGAGGTGATCAATTCTGAAGACAAAGTGGCCTATATTTACTGAAATCCATCTATTTACACAGTAATAAGTAGGCAGGATGCAAACAGCCAGCTGGTACAATAAATCATCCTCTAAATGTGTGCTGTCAGCTGCTCTTAAAGTAAACTTGTATAAACACTGGGCTAACATTAATAACAACTGGCACCAAGAGACTTTGAGATAAGAAATTAGATAAAATTACAGAGATGTAATTAAACTGTAGTTAGCAGTCTCCACCAGGCACCCACTTACAGAATTTTATTGTATAGTGTAATAAGGCAACCGAATGTGCACCATCAAAGCAATAGTTACTCAGGGATTATGTGCAGTTAATGATCGCAGCTCTGCCAGTGTACGCTATAAAACTACAGTGCCTTGTTCACACTGCCAGCAGAGAATGAGAAAGTGAGACAGACAGAGAGAAAGACAGATAGAGAGCGAGAGGAAGAGAGAGAAAGAGAAAGACAAGGGTGGGGCAAGGAAAACATAAAAAGACAAGATGCTGCAAATACTTTTTTTCACTACAGTCAATTAGTGTAAGAACAGGCAGGGTTATAGATAGCCCAGTGTTATGTAGTCAGTTGTTAAGATTGCAAAGGGCAAAACATTTGAATAAACTGATTATCAAAATCCCTCGAATGCGCCTCAGAAAATCATGGCGACTAAAGTCTAAAGAGAAATACGACAGGGTGATATGGCAAAATGTTATTATAGTAGAATTTTAATCATCGTAATCCGTAATGTGCCCTATACAGACTCTTGCAAAAAGACCTCTTAAAAACAAAGTCAACGGCATTACTAAATCAAAAATAATGAAGAATTTCTGATTTTCTTCAATATACACTTTACCCTTGTATCCTATAACTAGAATCTTGTTTGAAAACGTATTTAAAAAGTCTAAATGTACTATAGAAATAATCGTTTGACTAGTCGACTACTAATATAATCATTAGTTGCAGCCCTATTATGGTTTAACTTTCATGTCATTTATTTATATTAGCTATTATTTAAAGATTACTTATTAAAAACAAATAAACAAAGCAAAAAAGTACATTTTATTTGTCCAAAATCTGAACTGAACATGCACCCTATTAGATCACAATTTGTTTAAATATGATTAATGGCACTGCCCAATGATACGAAAAAAAATAAAAATAAAAATAAAAATAAAAAATAAAACTGTCTTGCAGTACTAAACTGTCAAAACTGAGATCAGAGAACTTGGATTTTCAAAGACAGCAGCTCTCAGACCTTAATTTCATAAACAAATAAATTGAAGTGTAATTTGTGATATTGTGCAGTTGTGTAAATGATTACTTATAGCACATTAGCCTAGTTTACATTTACAGAAATGAGATATTCCCAGTGGGGAGCTTCATAAAAAGAGCTTATAGCTAAAGCAGAAATGACTTCAAACATATGCTACTATTAAATACATTATACGCCATCTGCTGCCACAACACACTCCACTATTGTAAAGCCATATGTGGGCTAATTCAGATTTAATACCCAAAATATTATATTTGTACTTGTTTATGTCCAATTACGTCATACAGTGGATATGTTACACACACACAAAAAAACATATTATCTGATTTAGGTTAGAGCTAGCCTGACATTAACATCTTTGTGAAAAATAACCTTCTTGGCCCATTCTGGCATATTTACAGCAATGTTCATTAATATGCATTGTCCCTGATATAGATACATCTGATGTGAGTAATCGGATTTCTTTCTGATTGTCCGCACCAGAAAGGGTTTTGTAGCTAATGTAGCTAAGATAGACAAAGTTAATCGTCTTTCAAATACAATAGTGGTAGTTAATAGCTATCTTTTTACCTTAAGTTTAGTACAGATTGGCCGTTCCAGGGCTGAAATAATCTAAATGATTCTAGTGAAGGTGTATGGAGCACTTTCTGTATTACCACATGGCATCACAAGGTGGAACACAGTGTTTTTAGTTTGAGAGAAGACTCGATATATGAGCCTATACATGCAGGGTTTGTGTGATAAATGTTTGAATGAAACAAAAGACGACTCCAGTATGTCTGCGATGAGGAAATAACATTATACCATTGATCAGAAAATGGTGTAATATGGGCCCTTTAAGTTTATAATGAAAACTCCACAGGGCAGAGGCGCCAACACTGCCCATGCTTCTAGCTACGCCTTCAGCTCATGATCTCTCTGCACACTCACACATACAGGATTCACACGGCTCACAAATCGTCTGTAACTGATACTGCAATTACCCAGAGGCCTGGAGTCTGCACCGTGTGACTGCTGGGCTCTCATGCATACAAGCCTACAGGAGAAGGAAATAGCCCCAGCAGGTCTACGGAAGTCTTTGGATTAGTAGTTAAGGCTGTATTAATGCCTGGTCTTAATGGCTCAGTGGCAAGGAAAAGGAAAATAATGTAAATATTCTGTACTTTGGAATGCAAGTGCAGAAATTTGAATAAATAGTTTAAGAATAACGCAGGTTAAGTAATAACAATTTATTTAATACCCTAAGACAGGAGATCTCTAACCCCTTTTAAGTAGTTATCAAGTCTGAATCATTCTTAAAAGTTGATAAAAGGAGAAAGTTTATTTGGTCGAAAACGTTTCGCAACTCATCCGAGGTGATTCGTCAGTTCTGAACTGACGCATATATATGAGCAGTTCTGAACTGACGAAGCACCTCGGATGAGTTGCGGAACGTTTTCGACCAAATAAACTTTGTCCAGTTGACAAATTGAATTTCTCCTTTTATCATGGATTCTACCTGGACGACTGAGGGATTATTCACACATGTTAAAAATGCTTAAAAGTTATATATTACACAAAATGGAATCTTGTGAGCCTTAAAACATGTTAGGATGTTGTTACCTCCTAAAAAACATACCTGCAAGATACCTAGAGATACCTTGTTTTCACGCCAAGTTGTGGAACACATACTTACTTTATTCATATATCTCAGAATCAATGCACGTCCTATAAAGATACAGTATTTCCTGTTGAAATTCTTTGCCTTGGTCTGATAGTTTGTGTTTTTGCTGTTTTGCAAGATCACATCTTATCGATAAGCTTCAGCGCTGATCCAATTCATTGCAGTGGTATGTGAATGAGCTGTCTATATGAGTGATTGACTGTCAGTGTGTGTGCGTGCATGTGTATTTGTGTGTCTGTGTGCTGCATGTTTCCCTGTCAGTATATCAGTGGTCAGGGATGAAAGTGGCCAATCATGAAAAAAGCGGAAAGTCACGGCAATAAATAGCAATAAAACACATTTTTAAACAATTGTTGTGGTTTTTATTTGAAAGTTGATATCAAAACACGGCACTGACCCCGATTTTGCGACATCAAAGTCTGATAACGAGCCGAGAGAGCGCACTCGCGGCGCAGCTCGGGACGCAGCTCGGGACGTGCGGTGTCCGCAGCACCAGAAGAGCACACAAGCTCGCGCGGCCCCGGACACATGTACAAGTTTAATACGAGACATGTACTTTTGTTTCTGAATACGGGACGATTACATTTTTTAACGGACGGTTGGCAACCCTAAACACAATTATACATATATAATACACACCCAAAATTTCAACGTATTTGGAAAAAAATAAAAATAAAAATTACCACGCGGCTAAAAAAAAAGCGGAGATCCGCTAAAAAGCGGAACTCTTTCATCCCTGCAGTGGTGGAACATAAAGTAAAAGTAGTAGAGTGCTGTAATTAAGTATCAAGTTGAGTTATCTGTAGTTTACTTAAAGGCACATTATGCAACTTTTCTGGAGGGTCCGTCACCTGCTTGTGTACTTAGAGATGTTATTGCTTTGGTTGGAATGTTTGATGGTATGATGGCAACACATCTATCTAGCATTTATTCATTACAGGAGTTTCTATGGCTCAAAAATACATTCATTCTCATTGTGAATAAGGACGACTCTCCACAGATCTGACCTGTAACGTAGCCTATAGTGGTCTCCCTTGAGGTAGATAGGTTTAATCTCTACTGTGGAACATTCTAGACAAAGCAATAGCATCTCCATGGAGACAAGTACATTTTTAAACAGTTACTTTAATACTTATACTTTGATTTTTTGACTATTTTTTGCCCCAGTATCTGTACTTTGGCTTAAGTAACAAAATTGAGAACGTATGCGTGTGTGTGCGTGTGTGTGTGTGTACGTGCGCATGAGCGCTCCTATCTGCCACACACTGTGCAGAGAACTGCCTCTGAGGAAAACTAACAACAGTCTTTTCCTCCTGCCTGACTTTGTGTTTCCCTTGGAGCCTCCTTCACAAAGCAAATATAATGTCATGTGCTACTACCACCCCCAGCCCCCTCCGCCTCCTCCTCCTCCTCTCCTGTGCTGCTGTGTCCTGTGGAGCGCCGGCTACAGGCTCAGCGCTGCATGCCTCCACAGCAGAGAACCCGCAGGGGAGGTTACTGTTGCCGTTTTGCACTTTTAGACCACTGTGTGACCAGGAGCTCGTCACAGCACAGATGAGAAATAACAAAATGTAGTCCTTACATCTGCAGCATCAGTGTAGAGGTGTAGATCTTAAAGGGTCTACATTACGCTAGTTTCTGATCTGTTATAATGTTGTTTCCTCATCACAAACACACCTGGAGTTGTGTTTTGTTTCATCCGCACAGTTTTAACGCACAGACCCTGCATATTTAGGCTGTGTTCTTCTGTCCACTTTGTGATCTCAAAAGGTAATACAGGAAGTGCTTCGCTGTGTTTTTAAACCTCCATACACCTTCACTAGAATCATTTTGATCATTTCAGCCCTGGAATTGCCCATCTTTACTGTACTAAAGGTAAAAGGGAGCTGTTAACTTGAAAACTACCAATTCATGACATCACAAGTTGGAAAAGAGCCAAGAGTCAATTTTGGTATAGGACTTTTAAAGCACACTTACGCTTTTCAGTACTTTTGGCACTAGCTGGTTTAGAACAGTTTACACCAGAATACTGAAAACATTTGCATCAGTTGCTCTTCTTTGGGTTTTGGGGTTAGAGCGTCATCTACTGGCAACAGTGTGTATGAACCATGGAAAAAAACAACAAAACTAGCTATTCAAACAACATGACCATGTATGCTCATATAAGCGTCTGGTCTGGCGATGATTTATTTGAGGAAAATTGAAACCATGTGATTTCAGAGGCTTAGAGCAAGGCGACTTTGTAAACAGGATGACTGAAACAAGCGTGAATGAAACTAAATAAAACTCCTGGCATGTTTTTGATGAGGGATAATGTTATGTTACAAGATTAAGGAGTCAATTTTTATGAATGCATTTTTGTTAATATAATCATATTTGTGGTACTTTCTATTGTACTATGGAACATCTGGCCTCACAAACAAATTAACTGCAATAGCCAATCATTGTACATATGCTACAGTTAACACCCAAAAAACACGCAGAGATATTTTTTGTTAAATTTAACCTCAATTAGAGACGACTGTGTAATTCGGGACTCAAGAGCTGCATTTCCCCTGATTTACGACAATCCATTCAATTAGGAACAGATTAGCACCTGAGGGCTTACAAAAGGCAATTTAATTAACCCGGCCTATTAGCGGAAAACACTGGTATTGTTTCAGGCTTACTCAGCTGGACACAATACAACTACTGTTACTGTACTATGCAACTGATAACATGCGGGGCTTAATGTTTCATTTATATTTAACAGTATTCTTTCTTTGTCCCTTAAAATGTATTTCATTCTACTGATTGAGATGACAAAGAGGAGTTAGTTCAGTGTCATTTAAATTATGGCCAAGGAAATGTAGCTGGTTAGGATCTGTAACACAGGATGATTTAAATGGTTTAAAGGTCCCATGACATGGTACTTCTTGATGCTTTTATATGGCTCCTTAATGGTTCCCTAATACTGTAAATGAATCCTTCTTCAAAATCAACACTCAGTGCATGAGAAACAGAGATAAGATGAGAAAGAGTAATTTTTCTCTCTCTGAACAGTCCATTATGGGAGTTGTTGCTTGAATGCAAATGAGGAGAAAAGAGATGGCCTATAGTAGAGGGTGGGGGCATGGCCAAACTCTCCGCTCTCAGCTGTACGCTCTGACCCATTTCCGCGTTTTTGTGCGGAGGAAGAGATGAGAAGCGTTCCATTGAAAAATAAACACATTTCCACAGAAAATAAAATTAAACCACTGCTGTTCAAAGGTCCAGAGGCTCAGATAAAGGACTTCCGAGCCTAGAAACACTCGGACGTGCCTCCTCTAAGGGCGTGATATACAGAGACGCACAGACGGGGGTGGAGCTGCATTTTTCAAGCTGACGTCAATAAGGTGCCTTGTTGAGAATCGTCCGTTTGAGCTGTGTTTTTTTCTAACGCAGAAAAAGACCGCAAATGCTCAGTTTAGACATTTCGCAACTTTTAGCCATGGGCGGGCCCTAAACAGGGTAGGGAAGCTCACATTAACGTTCAAAAACCTCAGAAAGTGAAAATTTCATGCCATGGGACCTTTAAATTGAAAGAACTTGACAAATGTATAGAGCAGTGCGATATGAAAAATGTATCACAATTTTTCAGATTTATTCATTTTTTGTCTCAGTAAAACCAAATAATATTGGCTTTCAAATATTAATTTCGCAAACATTATATTGATTGATCATCACTGTCAATTAGGACATTTTTTCAACTCTGCTCCAAACCACATACTTTTACTAACAAAGCTTTGGCTGTAGACCTAATTCAAATTCAAGAGAGTACAGATCAGTTTTAACCTATGGCGCATGTTTTGGGTTGATGGGGGAAACCGGAGTGCCCGGAGGAAACCCACCCAGACACGGGGAGAACATGCAAACTCCACACAGAAAGGCCTGGGCAACCCGGGGATCGAACCCGGAACCTTCTTACTGTGAAGCATGAGCGCTACCCACTGAGCCACCATGTGAATTTTTACGGACTTTTACGGAAGACACTAAATCCAGTATTCCTGTCATAAAGGGCGAGTTAAGGGTCATAGTTTAAGTAAAAGCTTAATATTTATTTACACTGGTGTAGTCATTCATTATATTCTGTCAAAACTCATTACAAACTCTACGCTCAATTAAAGACAAAACACTTAGTACAGCGGAAACAACTGCACTATCAATCATTAGAAAGTTAAAAGCTGATAATTGGTTCCACACTCCAAACAATTACAAAGCAACCAACTCTTATTAATGAAATTTCAATTTTCATTTCATTTCATCAGGTCAATGAATGTGAAACGACTTTACAGCTTTGATTAACACATCCAAACAACCTGTGAAAAATAGCACAACAACAAAGCACACTTGACTGTTACACGCAGCGCCCTCTTCACAAGGGCTCAGGATATTAAATATTTAGCATTACCTCAAGGCATAAGACAGATTTACTATGAATAATTACCTTTTATGTCAAAAGTTAATGTGAAAGATTATTTACTCACACAAATCAGACTCTCCATACAAATCAATGAGAATATATTCATTGTGGCATGAGAATAGGAGATTTTCTGCAGCACAAGGGACTTCTAAACAGTTATTGTTCTGATAGCAAGGCTTAGGAAGAACAGAGTAGTGTAGCGCTTAAGGGCTGCATATAGGGAATTGTTCACAGCAAATCATTTTAAATGAACTAGTTCTGTAATACAGATTTTTAAGACAGTAAAAACCAGGTAGCCTACAGCACCTTTAAATATTCATTTCATTAACAAAAACAAGACATACTCCAAAGCACATGTAAACCACAAACCACAGAATATTGGCTGACCTGTGGATTAAAAAAACAAAACAAAACATCATTAATGATTTGAAACAATTGGATCTCAATTTAATAAAATCAATTGATTAATGGCACAGCCATATAGATGGTCATACTTACAGGTGCACTGTGCAACTATTCTGGTGGAGGGTCCACTACCTACTTGTCTCCATGGAAATGTTATTGCTCTGCCAGGAATGGCAAAAGGAGAAACTCAATTTGTCAACTGGACAAAAGTTTATTTGGTCTGAAGAAGCAGCTTGGATGAGCTGCAAAACGTATTTGACCAAATAAACTTTTGTCCAGTTGACAAATCGAATTTCTCCTTTTGCCATGGATTCTACCTGGACGACTGAGGGGTTCTACACAAATCTCTGCCAGGAATGTTGCATGGTAGGACATTTAACATTTTCACTTAGACTTAGACAAACTTTATTGATCCACAAGGGAAATTGCTTTGGGTACGGTAGCTCACTCACTCATCCAGCATTTATTCATTGTGAGTGTTTCTATTGCTCAAAAATACCAAAATTCCTTCTGTGAATAGATGCAACTCTCCAGATCTGAATTGTAATGTAGGTTTTATCTATATTCTGGAACATTTATATGGAGACAAGCAGGTGGCGGACCCTCCAATAGAAATGTTATGCAGTGCACAATTAATCAGAATAATTGTGACTAGTCTACTATTTACATCATTCCGATCGTATTTTGATCATAGATATTGTCATCTGGACAATACAGATTCTAAAACAAATCCCTCTACTCTTTCTCTAAGATAAGATAAGATAAGATAAGACTTTATTGATCTCACAGGAGAAATTCACTTGCCACATAAGCTCCAGGCAGCTTAGTGCAAAAGAGAATTAGAACAAAAAAAATGGATACAGACAAGATAAGTAATAATAATAAAATAAGTAAATAAGAAAATGCAGGGAAAAAAATGGCACGTTTAGACTATATAGTGGAGTTATACAGTCTGATGGCGGTGGGGATGAAGGATCTGTGGTAGCGCTTCTTACACTGGGGGTGCCTCAGTCGGCTGCTGAAGGAGCTGCTCAGCTCCTCTACAGTCCGGTGCAGAGGGTGAGGGTGAGAGGGTGAAGCTTTCAGTCACCATATTTCAGTCTTTATTAAAATACATTTGACAAATCTCAAAAAACAATAGGAACAATTCTTGGACAAGTCAAAATAAACACTGACTAATCAACTACAAAATATTGTCAGTTATAGTCCTAAAGCTATACTGTCATTTTATTCTTGATCAGCGCTTAAACTAACAGCAATCCCTAACCCCCAGAAGCCAGTGTTACTCGGATCTCGGATGTGTCTGCTGCTCGAGGGCGATGAGAATGTGTAATGAACTATTGACCGGGACACAAAGGTGATAGCAGCACATGTGGACCGCAGCATCCATCAGCTCTGTCACTGCTCCAATACTGGGCCCGTACACATCATTAAAGAAGCCAGCTACTTATTCACACATAACTCACTATGCTTGGGTCCACTAAGTCCACACCCGCTACGCTGTGATTTAAGAGCGCCGTTACCTCACATCAATATCAATTACTCGGCCTAAAAGATGTATTTAGAGAAGGAAGGAAATATTTGCCAGATAGTTTGTGAGACTGTGTTGGAGTGATCTAATTACACCAGCAGCGGGGAAGGGCTGCTTTTACAAGAGTGGGTGACAGTGTGCCACTCGGTCTGCTGCTCAGCTCAGATGAATGAAGGTGCGCTACTTAAGAGACAAATGAGATTAGAACAGTAACAAACCTTCATTTAAAATATGGCCTTAAAGGTGAATTATGTAACTTCTGGTGGTGGATCTGGAACATGCTTGTTTCCATGGAGAGGGTATTGCTGTACCGGGAAAGCTCCACAGTATGACATTAACTCTAGAACACTTTCGCTATAAAAAGTAACACCATCGGTATAATATACCCAACAAAAAGTACTTCATAAAGAAAAGTCATAAAAATAGTATCAAAATATGACAACACATGTGGTTTTCTTTTATTTTCAACTGTGGTATGTGTAACAAATTGGAAAAAACAACATAAGAAGACCCTAAAAACATGCTCAAAAATTACTGAAAAATTAGGAATTTGAGAACAAAAAATTCCTTTAAAAAAAAAAAAAAAAATGGAAACTTGGTGTTTGGTCCACCCATTCCTGAGACATGTGAGACTTCCCTGGTGAAGCACAGACTCCTTGACACATGAACAGTTGCAGGAGAGAGGAACAAAAAATAGTATTTTTTCAATGGGTAAAAATGACCAGTTGACTAAAATATTGTTTTCACCATAAGAATTCCCTTTGAAATCACCACTTTGTGATATTTATTCATAACCACTACACTAAATAAGGATAGATACACATCCCAGGACCACTCTTACTTACCTATTTTTTACATCCTCTTAAATTAAATTCATTAGATTCTTACATTCCTCTTTCACTATCGCCGGGTGAAAATCACCTGAAAGCCTGTAGAAAAAAGTGGGCTTTGAGGTAGGGAAACACCTACACCTTCAAAGATGTCAAAAACAATGGTGAAGCTACCCAGGGACCCATGACACTCAGAAAAATGTAACATATTGAAAATAATGTAAATAGTTTTGCTCGGGTGAAAATCTGAAAATCTGATCAGTGTTAAAGGGATATGCCACCCCCAGGTCAAACTTGGGCATCTCCCCACAGTCCAGAGACTAAAATAAGTGATGGAAAGCGTTTTCCTGGTCACCCAGCCATTGTCCGAGTCTGTCAGCACTGACCGCCGCGCGCAGCTGCAGCTACTCCGCCTTAGACTGGAGTCTAACGTTGCCAGACAAGATTTCGGCAAAAAGGAATTAATTTGCTCGATGCTTTTCCCAATTACTTTCTGTGTAGTGCGCATTCATATCGAGTGCAAATAAATGTGCAAATCAACACGGAGAGCTTTGCCTTGGTCATTTTGGGGTGGGAACTATTTTCCAGTGCGGAAAAACACCGCCGAAGCACACAGGGGAATCCCTGTTACGCACCACGTTGGGAGTTCCCCTGTTACGCAGCGTGGTGTGTGCTTAGACTCTGTTTTTCCGCACTGAAAAATAGTTCCCACCCAAAATGACCAAGGCAGGCTGATGCCCAAGTTTGACCTGGGGGTGGCATATCCCTTTAAAATGAAACAAAACAAAATTCCAAGTATGTTTTAAATGAGGCTATTATAGCCATTATAACATAGCAAAACGTTCACAACAGTCAATTTAGTCTAATATAGGACCTTTAAAGTTATATAGCTTGCATTTATAATTTTTTTGGTTTCCTATAGTTTGAATAGCCTGTAAAACAAATTGTTACTGTGCACGGAGTCTCCTTTCCACACATCTGACCTTCCACTAGGTCCAGTTTCAACTATTTGTCTCTAAGAACATAAGGCCTTATTTATGAAGTGTAAACCCAACACCATTTTTCACAGACAGCACATTTTTGCCACTATGAGCAAATGAATATACTACATATACAAATATGTTTTTGCCAATATGCACAAAATCTGAGGCAGAGGAAATGCAAATGAAGTTGTGTATGGAGTGTTTTCAGATTTATTACAACTATGAGAGGTAAAATGGCATGATAATAACCGCAAGACGCTCCTCGATCCAAATGTGAAAATGTCCTGAAGTGGCAAACGCTAATTTGCAACAACACTTCTACAATTCAGTACCTCACAGGAGCAGTGAGGTACTGAAGCAGTCTTATTTGCATATCACTTTTCACATTGGTAAATCACAGGCAACACATCCTATTTTTCAGTTCACAGTTTAGAGCCTGGGTTGAAAACTGAGACCCATAGTTTAATGCCATGCTGAGGAAAATTTCAGGCCAGGTAATAAAATCTTCATGGAGACAACCAGGTGGCAAACTCTCCACCAGAAAAGCTGAATTAAGTTACACAAGTGAATAAAGTACCTTTTGCAGTTTGGAGCTTTTTTTATTTGGCAAAAGAGGAAATATTGCAATCCTGTGAATACATTTAACAAGATGAATTCAAGTTGAAGTGTTAGTTCTTTAATAGTAAGCATAAAAGGCCAAAACCAGAAGTAAGAAAAGGAAGCTGTATTTTGATTAACTGAATCACAAACTAAACTCATTTTACTCTCCACAAAAATAATATTTTTACTTGACTGATCTTTAAACCACATTATTTGTATTACCAGTAAAAAGCTAACAAAAATCATACAAAACACATGATTTATTTTATATTTCTGGCTAAATAATCCACAAGTCTCTATTTGATATTTAAGAAAGTGTCCATGTTATGCTAATCTGTCAAAAAGATTAGCAACTGCACTGCTCCAGGGGCAACAAAGGGCTGGGGTTGTGTTGTTACAGCTTACTTTAAGTGAGAGAAAAGAGATAAATATTTATGTTGGTGACAGTGTACCGAATGTGAGCTGGCAGCCTGTGTGCTCTAACTACTTCCAACTCAAGCATCTCCGATTATATTTTACAGATCTGTCTGCCAAAGGCCCATCTCCATTGCAAAGCAGCTCTTTCTTGACACTTACAGATGAAAGCCTGTGGTATGACAAGACGCACGTTCAGACTCACCCGAGAGGGATCCAGCATCGCTACATTTGACATTCACTATGGCTCAATGGAAATACATGTAATGTGTGTAGTAGAGATGTTAAGATTAGCTTATGCAGTCCTTATACTTGTCAACATGGCTCAGGCAACAAAATTACAATTTGAAATGAAAATTAAAAGTGAAATCACATCTCTTCCACCAAAAACTGTGATGACACTGGACATTCCTGGACATTCCATGAATACAGCTCTGGGAAAAACATAAGAGACCACTGCAAAATGATCCGTTTTTCTGATTTTACTACTTATAGGTATGTATTTGGGCAAAAGGAACATTTTTGTTTGAGTCTATAAACTACTGACAACATTTCCCCCATATTCCAAATAAAATATTATCATCTAGAGCAGTGTTCCACAAAGGGCCGGTGTGGCTGCAGGTTTTCTTTCCAACCAAGCAGCAGTACACCTTTAACTGTCTAAAGACTGAGATCAGTTGTTGCTGCAGCTTGGTTGGAAATAAAACCTGCAGCCACACCGGCCCTTTGTGGAACAGTTTGTGGAATACTGATTTAGAGCATTTATTTGCAGAAAATGACAAACGGTCAAAATAACAGAAAAGATACATGTTTTCAAACCTCAAACAATGCAAAGAAGAAGATTAAATTCATTATAAAACAACATAATACTAATGTTTACACTTAAGAAGAGTTCAGAAATCAATATTTGGTGCAATAACCCTTATTTTTAATCACAGCTTTCATGCATCTTGGCATGCTCTCCACAAGTCTTTCACATTGTTCTTGGGTGACTTTATTCCACTCCTGGTGCAAGAACTGAAGTAGCTCAGCTTTGTGTTTGTGTTGACGCTGGAATGGAATGGCTGTAATACATATAGAGATGCTGATTTCAGAAAAAAATTCGGGGGTCTCTTTTTTTTTTCCAGAGCTGTATAGTACTACAATGGAAAATGGAACTCGGCTCCTAATTTGCCCAATAACTGCAAGCCTCTATGAGCTTCATTTGACTGGAGCTGAATGCTAAAGGTGACACACTCGCTTAGTCCTCTTCTTTATACAGTCTATGACACAATCCCAAACATACAATGGAAACAACTAAACCAATAAAATAAAGATGACATCCATATTTGGTTGTAGACATTGTTTGAATTCAGTTATTTTATGTGATGCCATTGTGGAGAACAATAGCAGTTTCCTCTGGTTTAGACTTCTCACAAACATGTTCTGAAATATCAGTTCATCTTTCCAGTCTTTTCTATTATATCATCACATACCAAATGTGGAATGTCTGGCGTGATAACGGTCAAAAGGACGATTCTGAGGGAATGTAGGGTCCCCACTCGTCCTCCTCCCTGTTCCCATAAAAGGTTAAATGTCCCGTTTTTATCTTGAAGAGATTCGGTCTAATCTGTCAGATCAACAAGACAAGTTCATAGAGCCTTTTATTATTTTTTATTATTATTATTTTATTATATCACATACAAATTAAATAAGATGTGGACAGTGTCTCTTGTACCAAAAATATGAATCTAAATCACAATACTCAAATCAAACTACTTGTGTTTAAATCAGGCTCAAAATGGATCGTTTACCTGTGAATATGGCTGAAAGGTTTTTATTCCACACTCTATTCTCTTCTCTTTTAATGTAATTTTATGATGATTATTTGCCTTGCCCATTTTTGTTCAGTCCTAAATTCCAGTATTAGCTTTTGAATGTATGAGGAGTATCTGTCTCAAGTCTATATTTTATCAACCTTAGGCAAAAATCTACTCCAGGCCATGAAGAAATCTGGTATTTTCGATTGTGGCTCATCACATTTAAACGTTTCCCTTCACCATCTGATGTGAGCCCATTATCACAGTCACATTCACCACAAGAGCCGTCATATATGGACTGCAAAACGACCTCAAGTGACCTGCTACAAACATGCCTGGCAAACCCCCGTGCCAACCGGAATGCCAGTCCAAGTATGGTTTCTATAAATAAAGGCTCAGGGCCAAAAACAAGAGAAGGCAGAGCTCATTACCGTAATCAACCCCAAACAATCAGCTGTTTAGTTTCAGAAACAAAATGAGTTTATTTAAGTGTGAGTTCAGCTGAGGGAAGACAGTAGTAGTGAACGAAGCCAAGAAAAGAAGTTTAACCATGGCAACGGTAATCACATGGACCACACAAAGCAGAGGAGGGGATTTGAAGAAGTGAATACTGTTAAAACAGACAGAGGTGGAAAATATACTAAATAAAATAAAATGTGTTTTTCTTCTTGAATTTATTTGTAAACAAGTGATCTGGCTATGTTGGAGATGTTTTAACATGATGTATTTATTACTTACACTAATGAAGCCACAACTCAAAGCTCAAATACTAGTAACCACAACTTTTCCCCAAGTGTTTCACTCTTCAGTAGCCATAACTCCCTTGCAAGACTACATTTTGATTGTGTACATTTTTTCACTTGTTATTCTATCTCCTATTACCAGCAGTAAGTGTCTGAGATACATTTTCACTAATCTTGAGCAAGTGAGCATTGAACTCAGTAGAAATTGCCTCTCTTATTTTATGTCATATTTTAAATGACAATTAGTTTTTTTCCAGAGAATAAGAGCGTTAAATTGTTCTTTAGTTGACGCTCAAAAACACCAAAACACCAGTCAGTCACTACACTCAAAACTACAATTAAAGCTCCTCTCAGACCTGCACAGTTGGTGCAGAGCTAGGCCAGAGAGAAGCTGAGAGAGGAAACAGTGAGATTACACTCAATACAGTCCCTGCACTTTTCCTGCTAAAACTCAAGACACAAATCAAACCATTTCCAAGTCAGTCTAAATCCAAATAGGTGTCATTTGAAATAAATGGGTTTCAAGACCCTGAAATATTAGACCCACCTCCCTCTCTTTTTCTAAATGTCATTCTGGAGGACTCTTGATGATTCTGACAAACAGGCGCGAGGAGCTCATTAGAGTCTGTGCTCCACACTGAGCCTTTTTTCTCATGTGAGAATAAAAGTGTAAAACATTGAGACCAATATGAGGCCGGGTATAGAGTTTTACAGAGTGCAGAGGCAGCACTAAATCACAGTGAGCGCATGTGGAGCAGAGCCAGCTGTCTTATCTAATGTCAAGTGCCTCTGGGGCAGGAGCCGCCACTTTCCACTCACCATAGAACACGGGGTTACATAGACATGTTTAACATGTGCTTTCTAAATGCCAAATGTTTAACATACATTAATTCCGGTTTAACATCTTTGACCTGACAACTGCTCTCCCTCTGCTCTATGCAGAGCCTCTAAATGTAAACCATTATATAGCTATTCACTGCAGCTGGATTATTATGGTTTCAAATTTCAGATAACTTTTGCTAAGATTGTGAGAAGTTAAGTCATGTGTTTTTGTATCTAACAGACGGCATATGAAGCGTATGAAGTGAGGAGCACTGACTGAACTCACACTGGGCCATGTTTTCATTTGGTTCAGTGTTCACATCCATCTGTCTCTTTGGAGAGCACTCATTTCCAGAGCCAGATCAAACCGTATGTAACACTGGCTTATACATTTTACACTACATTATATTACTATCCAAGATTAGCTTTTGACTAAATATGGTATGATTAAAAATACAGTGAAGGTTATTATATGTAGCTGTAGGCATTTTCAATCCCCAAAGCATAAAGACAAAATCCTTCCTCATGGTTTGGGGCGACTCTGCCCCCATCATACTGAGATAGCTTAAGGCAACAATTTGACAGATAGAGACGAAGACACAGAACCTCTCTAAAGACTTCAATAAGATGTCTGGATTCATTCACTAGCTCAGGAAACAAGCAAAAGAATGGCCCAGTATCACAGTACAGAAAAGCAACATTGGCTTTGAGGCTAGCATCCCACAATGGGAAAAGGCTATTCAAATATAAAAAAAAATTAAAATAAAAAATAGATAGAACGCACAATAAGCAAGAGGCAAGCCTTATCTTTTTGAGCTGGGGCCAGAATAATTGGAAACTGTGAAAGACTGTCTAAATGTGAAGAACTGAAAGCATTACATTTTAAAGGTTAATTAAATTGTAAAGTTGACGGTAAGAATTTATAAACGGTTAATAATGCCAGGATGTGCTAACTGAATTAGTGTCGTCACAATACAAAAATTACCATGATGACAGTAGAATGTAATTTTCAACATTAAATAATAGTACTTTCTTTTATAATACCATGTGGTCCTTCATTCGTCCGGGCATGTTCCATAGTGGTCCATGGGCGTATACTAAGCTGTGTAGTTTTATACTTGTTCTGATACATGTTTGGTTTGACCATAACCAATTTTTCATTTGAGCTTTAAAAGAACTGTCCTTAGGACATTCTCTCAGTGTTAGTGGAAGACTCTTCCACAGACTCCCACCTTGGACAGATAATACATTCTGACCAAAGGTGGTCCGTTTGTGAGGTATGACAAAGCCTCGCCTGGTGGTGGCTCGCATAGTCCTTTCTGAATTGTCTTTGCATTTGATGTACTCCTTTAATGGTGGTGCAGCAGAGTCTGATGGTTTACGGAGTCAAAGGCTTTCTTCAAGTCTAAGAAAAGAGCCCCAACACAGGGACTCCTATCAAGCAAGCTCTTTATGTTTTCTGTTAGCATACACAGGGCAGTGTCTGCGGAGTGATGGGCCCGAAAGCCGAACTGTAGCGGGTGTATTGACGGTTGGGTGTTTTCCAAATGAGCCATAAGAAGTTTAACTACCCACTTCTCTGCTATTTTAGATATAACAGGAAGTACAGGGGGTCCTCGGGTTATGACGGTCTCGGGTTACGACGTTTCGTGGTTACGAACGCGCCCCCATTAAAAAAAATATGTATATATTACGCGTCATTCCGTCTTACACGGTTTAGCGTGGTAAAAGATGTAAACAAACGCACGCGGCGCGCGGCTCACGGCGGAAGAATACGCTCTGTTGTGGTTGTAGGGAGAAGAAGACAGCCTCGTGTGCGTGCCCAATGTGGGCGGAAGTACCTGATGTGGGCTCTGATCTGCTCCTATGAAAGCGGCAGTGATAACCAAGCAGCGTAGTGGTCTAATTATTGAGATGGAAAGGTTATTGGTGCTTTGGTTGGAAGATCAAAGGCAAAATCCGGTTTACGACGAAATTCGGGTTACGACGCGTCTTAAGAACGGATCAACGTCGTAACCCGAGGACTCCCTGTATGCTTATTGGCCGATAATTAGCCATGTCTGTTTTAGCACCTGATTTAGAAATTGGTGTCACCGCAGCTATATTCCAATCAGTTGGAACAATCGAATGTTTGAAGGAAATATTTAGGAGATGGATGATGGGTCGTACAAGAGAAACCTTAAATTCTTTTAGGAAATTTGTGTTTAGACCAAATGCATCAAGTGCTTTTGAGTTTCTTAAGCCTGTAATTAATTTGGCAACTTCTGCCCTAAAACTTCTGCCCTGTGAAAGTAACTTTTTAGTATAGACACATGCTCACATGAGTATCTAGTTTAGATACTAGCTTTCTTATTGATTAGTATCTTATTTTCGATACTTTTGACAACCATAAACTGAACAATAAAAACCATATGGGTTAATTCAGTGACCAACTACTACTACTACAAATGTAACTGATGTCCTTATTACTTTTATCTTTTAGTCTATGACACCAATTTCACCTTAAAATGCTCAAATGCTACAGGAAAACTAAATAAAAAAATCACCACTTAACACTCTTTTAAGGTCCTTTTCTTAGCTGGAGAGGTGCCAAAAATCAATTGTGTTTGAACTTTGGCAAGCCGTACTTTCAGCAAAATCATAAACTGTTAAAGTACAATTTATAATTTTTATTACCCTGTAGAGTAACACCTAACCTCGACTTTAAAACGGCATGATCTCTTCTTTGGCTCCCAGTCAACTTAAAATAAACACTAAATCTGTAATTATGGCAACTTATTTTATCTCAAATTCAGGGTTTATAATGGGCACAATGACTAGACTAATGTGAGTGGTGTGGAGCTCCCAGCAGGAGCACGTCTCTTCTCTAAAACCAGGGCAGCTCAGACAGATGGCTCTCAAACAAACATCTGATGGGCACAGCAGAATTCCCAAATAAACAAGGATTTTAATTTGAAAAGACCAGGTTTTGTTTGTGAATCTGTGCGGTGATAACAAACAGGTCACAGTTCACTGTTTTGTAGGATATTCATATCTAAGCAAGTGAGTGATTTAAATGGACCAGCATTTTACTGGCTAGAACTTGAAACCGATTATATGTTCAGCAAATGTTTGGACGGACACTTGCAGGGATAGTGACTGATCGACTATTTTAAAAAATCATTGTTGCATTTAGGTTTATTGTTATCACCATGTGGGGTATACAAACTTGAAAACAAAAATGTCATTTTGATTGTGATTTTCATCAATAATAGACTTTATTTGAATATTCTGTAGAGATCAACCGCTTAAAAACTACACACAAAGCTTATATGTGAAGAGATAATTACACAAAACATGACTACACAAGTTTGTGGTAAATTTAAATGACATAATCTAAATCAGCCTGACATATCTGCTCAGAAATAGCGGTCATGAAGTCTATTGGGGCAACAATTAAATTCAATATTAATTTCATGAACATAAACAATACACTTTTAATCACGGTAATTTTAACACAATAAACAGCCTAGTACACATACCACAGTTTGAGAACCACTCCACTAGATATAATATGCTATAAATATTCAACTTCTTAGAGGCTTCGTAGAGTTATAGCACTGATAGTCTTGCTTGTTTAGTTACAGCTATGCAAAATGTTTTGTGTCTAAAACAAATGCGATTTAACAAGACACAAGTGCTTGCCCAAGTTTTCAGTGTTGTTGGCATCAGCGCACCATGGAAACCAGAGGCGGCTTCTGCGGTAATGTAGCAGTGTTTGACTTGGCGTGACCACTCGAAAAAAAAGAATCCACAGAAAGTGTAAACACAGCGAAGAAAATGTTTATGGTTGTAGTAGACTCGTGGCACAGAAATACGAGTTCTTGCTGTTGGCTCTATAGATCACGATGTGTGACAGATTTAGGTGAACTATAAGTAGAACAATGGTGAAGTGGTAGTAGCTTTCAGTCTTTGTCAGTGATGGAAAGAGGGTACTTTATGCTGACCTGACTATAAGAGTTATGCTTATGTGTATGTATGATAATGTATTATTAGGACAGAAAAAAGGTATTTTGTTAAAGGTGCACTGTGTAACCTTTCTAGAGGGGGTCCGCAACCCATTTGTCTCAGTGGAGATATTAATGCTTTGCTTTAAATTGTCCACAGTATGGTATTAAACGAATCTGTCTTGTATTTATTCAGCTATAGGTGTTATTTATTGCTCAAAACTATCTTTAAAACCATGCGTTCTTCCTGTGAGTGGCACATCTCATCTGACAGAGCCTCCAGGAGACAAGTTACACAGTACACCTTTAATTCCTTCACATTATTTTTGTTAGAGCATGAGAATGTTGATGATGATTTCAGAAATATCAGTTGCCTTGTACATTTCAGATTCACCCAATAGACAAATGACAGCTACTCTCACAATCTTTATAAGTGACGATTGTGTCTTATCTATACATTGTAACCAAATGTGTATTCATTTACCAGCATCAACTTTTTGGCATTTTTATCTCGTCTTAGGTCCACGGGTTTCTGCTTTGCCTGGAATGTTGCACAGTGTGGTATTAAACCTTTCTATCTTCATGGAGACCAAACCAGACTAAGTTAAAGGTCAGGTCTATGGAGAGGGAACCCCAATCACAGTCAGAATGCCTGTTTTTCTGGGTATTTTCGAACTATAAAACCACCTGTAATTTAATAAATTTAAGGTAGAGCTATTTAATGTCATACTGTGGAACATTCCAGGTAGAGCAATGACCATATCCATAGAAACAAGCATGTGACCCACAACCAAAGACACAGTGTAGCTTTAAATTTATGCTTGATAGTTGAAACAATTGAAATGAAACAATGTTATTATGAGATCAAAACCCATTTTGTTTTCCAAGAAGCAAGACTTGAGACCAAGACCACAATTTACAACAACAACCACCACCATAACGGTCTGCTCAGTGTCTCCTCTCTCCTCTGTCTCCAGTGACAGGCCTGGGGAGCTCTGTCGCTGGAGCTTCAGGTGAAAAGAGAAACAGTAATGAAAGTGAAGCTGGAGTGGCACACTGACAGATGGGCTTCGACCTCATGATTATGTCACTGTATCACTACGCACACACGCAGAGAGTCTGCTGCTGTGATGTACATGATACTACGCACTATGCGTACTGGGCACACAGAGGGCACTGTGGTCTGCAGCACCAAACAAGTTAATTCTGTTTGCAGGTGCAGGTGATGTTTAGACACGCTACCATGGGCCATAAGTAGGGAGAGGCCTATCACTATTTTAAAGCGTGATATATTACTGATGTAAATATAGACAATAAATGATAATATTTCAACTAATTTGTCACTGTCACAATAAGCACAGCAGAATTTTAAAACTATTCTAAATGAACAATATTGTTAAAGGTACACTGTGCAACTTTTCTGGTGAAGGGTCTGTCAAATGCTTTTCTGGAATGTATATGGTATTCAGACCCCCCAGGATTTCGCGGGCATTTTTTGTGATTGTTGCGGGCTAAAATGCCTGAATTTGCGGGAGCTTTTCCAAAAAGTTGCGATGAAAGTTGCGGTGCTTTTAAGGTTTTTGTTGCGATTTTGTTGCGGGAGGAAGTGAAAGTTGCGATAAATAGTTGCGATTTTTGCTTTTTGTTATTAAAATTGAGTAATATTTTGAATACTTAGTTATTACTGACAAAGAATAATACAAAGACACAGAGATCACAGATATGGTCCTAAAACAACCTTACCAACATCGAAAATAAATTACTACTAGGAGGGGAACTGTTTCGCCCGGTCTTTTGCTGTTATTTTTGTGGGCAAATGGCGCCGCAGACATGTTTCTTTGCCATTAGAAGCCGTGTCTCAATTCCCAGAGCGCGCGGCTCGGAGCGTGGCCCGAAGGGCATGTGCGTCACACATTTCGACAGTACACCAGCGCAACGACTGCTGTCCCACTTCTTTTTTGTCCCATGCGCAGTTAACACGCGGTCCGAAGACCACAGTCGTTAAACTATGGTGACAGATACGCTGAGATCCAGATATGCGTTTTGTGCATTTATTACAAAAAGAGCGCACACAGTTATGACAGCGCAGCAGGATGAAATGGAACTCATGAAAACCAGCAGGATGAACAGATTAACGTGAAAGATGAATGAATGGTTTGCGTTCAACAAAAAATACGGCTACACCCCAACCCTGACTCTCTCCTCCGTCTGACAGGTGAGCGCGCGCTTTTACACGCACACACTTCCGTACGTGCACACACCCACACTCACGTGAACCACCGCCTCTGCCACACACACACACACAAACGCACCGTGCACCTCATCTCAGTTATGTCTCCTACACAGAAGGAAGTTGGTCGGCGTTCAATACGTCGCCGATTATTGGTCAAAATTAGTAAAAATTGCGGGAAAGTTGCGGTGATTGGTCAAAATTGCAACACCGCCCTGAATTCGCGGGGATTGGCTGAAGTTGCGTTGAAGTTGCAAATCGCAACATCGCGAATTCCTGGAGGGTCTGGGTATTAAACATTTCTATCATCATGGAGACCAAACCAGACCAAGTTAGAGGTCAGATCTGTGCAGAGGCAACCCTGCTCACAGTTACAATGCCTGTTTTTGTAGGTATTTGAGCAATAAAACCACCTGTAACTGAATAAATTTAAGGTAGAGCTGTTTAATGTCATATTGTGGAACATTTCAGGCAGATTATGCATGTTTAAAAAAAACATGAGCTGTACTAACTAAATAGCAGAATGCAACACTTTTCTATTTACTTAGTTTGCATCTGTAATGAGTAATAGTCAAGTTATTAAATCAACCTTTTATGGCTAAATCTTATCGTATTCTCAAAAAAAAAAAAAACATTTCCTAGTAGTGCAAAGAAAAAGGTATGTGATAAATATTAACTCTCAAAAATAGTGCCATTTATCGTAAATTGAATCGATATAGTAATTATCGTGACAGGTATAGGGTGCAACTAGTCAGGAGGATGTTGGGGCATAAAAATCGTATTAACTAACTGATCCAATATCATTTTCTAAATTGAAGTTATATTTAGAGCTGTAAAAATCCATTTCTACATTTGTAAAAACATCAGTTAACCCAAGATAAGAAAATAAAAGAGCTCTTGTGCTACAAAATCTCAGCTCCTTCAGTGGTACTTGGGCATCTCTTCAATAAGTCAGTTTGCCTAATTTAGTGTTAATTTTACCCACTTTTTGTCCTCTTTTTGATAATGTCTTGTTTAGAAATGATCTAGTCCACTTTTTGACCTGGTTTAGCACCAGATTAGACCTGGAATAGTGCTGTTTTTTACCTGATTTAGATCTAGTGGTGCTCCAAATATTTTCTCTGGGGGCACTTGGTGTGAAATAATGCACATTTGGAGTGTAATGTATGTTTTTGAGATTTGTGTTTCTTCAGCAACAGAAAAACACAACAATATTTAAAATGCTAGTCAAATACAAGTATTCATAATACAAAATGTGTATCTGATTCCACATTCCATTGACCTACGATCAGGTGAAGCCATTACTCTCAGCAACACCCCAATAGATCTTACTCTTCAGATTTTTATTTTAAAGCCTCGGGGAACACAGCACCAGTGCACTTTCAAAAGCTTTGTAACCTTCACTTAGACTCTGTATCAGCACTGTCTCGAGTTTTGTTTAAACCACAAAAACAAATACAGAAAAAAATACTACATTCTGTACGATATATATTACAGTATAGGCTAACTATGGCTGACATGTTTTAATGTTAAATCAGTTTCACAGTCTTGGGGGAGATTATAGTCGAGGCAATTGAAACTAATGATTTAAACAACAGATTAAGTAGCAACCACTAATTGTTTGCTGTCCCCAGGTTCCACACAGTCTTTAGTTTTGTGTGCCTCTGCTCTGACAGTTCCACTTGTATAGTATAATAAAGCTTGATTGCCACAGTTCAGATCACATGAGTGGAGCAGGCACTTCCCACACTGACAACATTAGACTGTACGAGAGTGATTGGACTATTACACAAACTGACCCTGCGCAGACACACTCTCCCCGTACTGAAGTAAAGACATTCATGCAATTTATAAACCAGAAGAATTACGTTTGGTTGAGTCTAAGTAAATAAGAGTGAGCAGGATCTACAAACTTAACAAGCTCTGCACTATAGCCATTAGGGATGCACCGATCTGATACTGTTTAAACAAAACCAAAAGCACCCGCTATAGACAACGCCTGGTCGACCTGATATCGGCGGCAATACTGAAAATCTGGTGGATTGGATGTTGGTTTCCACATATCAGTTCAGTCAATATGCTGGTTTGTCACATAAATTGATGTAATAATCAGCCCAGAAAGTCTCATTATGTTTGAACTTTTTATTTATACCAAGTTGTTCTATAGGTACTTCAGAGATAAATCACAGCTGCATAATACATACAGATCAGCTTTGTCTTATATTATTTTTGTATAAAGAAAATAATTGCTATTTTCAGTTTGTACTAATATCAGTTGATATTAGGCATCGGCAGGTGTAGCTATAGCATCAAAATCGGATAGAGCTGGATCGGCGCATTCCCAATAGACACCATTCTTTCAGGCTCATGTACATCAAATTTATACACAGGCAAAGTTGGACGAGAACTCAAAAGCAACATTCACTGGTCAACGTTAGAATTGTACCCCCCCAACCTTTTAAAAACAAAATCCTCTTTATGATCCTCAATTTAATTTTTGTTCTTTTGCATAAATACTTTTCATACTAACTAACTGATTAAATAACGTGTTTTACTACAAATTTAGAGTTGACATTGATCGACTGTAGAAGAGTTGTATATTTGAATCATTTGCAAATCATAATTTCAGAAGTACATCACTGGAAGGCAGCCTGTGCCTGGTTTGCATTCCAAGGAAAATGGATAGCCAGTGTGCAATAAATTACTCGCTCTCTGAATAAACTGTTGTAACATGGATCCAATTGCTTTTTCACTCCAAATTGCAGTAAGGCACAACAACCACTCCAGACATGGCCACATATCCTTCATCTGATATAAGACTTAGCTCACAAAGGCTTGTAAAAACAAAATGGGACTTCTACTGTAGTATGTCATTGCCACAGATAGTGATCTCAATACTACATTTAATGCTACATCTGCTGAGCCCACCTAACAAAACACAGGGCCATCCAGACACCACTCCACTGAACCACACTACATAAAAATATTTACACCCCATTAGCTGCTTTGAGTGGATTTCTACATTCAACATCACACAAGCAGGTGGAAAGTGTCAAACTCCCTCACTCACCTCCAGAGCTTCCAGTGTTACAAATCCCGTGATGGAAAAGCCGTCAATGATGTCTTCCTCAGCAGACGTGGACTCCTTCCTCTTCCTCCGAGGGGGTCTGGGGCGAGATGACGAGGGCTCCCTGCTCCCCTCCCTCTCTGAATCCGAGGAGAAGCGGAACACCGGGCCCTTCACGTGGTTGTTGTTCCTGATGCCGTTCGGTCTCCTGGTCTCCCGATCGCGCTCAGACCTGGACTTCCTCTTCTTGCGTGGTCCGCTGGATCGAGGGCCTTCCATGTTCTTCACAGAATACATCCTGGTTAAATCCACTGGGCTAACAGGTAATGGACGTGGTAAGGCCTGACCTCCTCTAGTGCGGAAAGAGGGAAAATTCCAAGTGAATACAATCAAAGTACTGGATCCAAGGCAACCATGTAATATCCAGGATTTTAGAGGAACTCCGAAACTGCATTGGATCACAGAACCAAGTTACATTCCAAACTGAGTAAATCCCCGAAAGAGGGCCATAAAATCCAATGACAGACTTGTAAAAGAGTCTATTCAACAAGTTATGAAAAGGACGCCCAAATTCCACCACTGAGAGAAGAATTTCAAGTTAAAGCCAAAGTCTTCTGGGTGACTAGATCCAGCCACAGCTCGCTGAGCCCACGGGACCACATCTTTCCTCTCCAGACGTCTGGCCTTCGTGACCCAGGTCTGCAAACTCTTTCACTGGAAAAAAAAAAGCAGAAAAAGTATATTTGAAACACTCACCAAGGTAAAGGTGCACTATGGAACTTTTCTGATGGTGGGTCTGCCACCTGTTGTCTCGATGTTTTGCCTGAAATGTACTTCATGAACATATTGATCTTGCATTATTATAATGAACGGGGATGCATCTCCCCAGATTTGACCTTTAACTTGCCCTACATGATTAATCTCCTGCTGTTTCCAAGGAGATAGATACGTTTAATGCCGTACTGTGGAACCTATCAGGCAAGCAGGTGGCAGACCTTCCAGAAAAGTTACGCAGTGCACCTTTAATCAGTGTATCCATGCACAGTGTAATAATACAGTAAAACATGATATAGATTTCTTGTCTTTTTTGTTCCCAAACTGTTGCACAAGAACCATTCATACCTCAACTTTTACTTCTGGTAAATAGGTTAAATTAACATAATTAATTAAGTTCTGATTTGGCCTTATTCGTTAGTCCAAATATGTCATAAGATAGCTAGCACATACTTTGAGGTATTTGTCACAACACTCTCTAATTCTAAAACTGTGTTGTATCGCCGATTGACACCAAAATAAATGAAAAGTTATGACTCAATTAAGTGTAATGAACAGTTTAGCGGGGCACAGCAGCTATAATTGACCTCTGCTAATCATTATAAATCTCATAATACCCATCATAAAAGCGCTTAAGATACTGCTGTTATAAGTGCAATCTTTTCTGCACATTCCTCCATAAAAGCATCACATTTTCTCTTTGAATAACTGCAGGGGGACGCTTTGAAGTGATTATAAAAAAGAAGTATCAAGATGAAAGCGCACTTAAAGAGTAGCACAGATTTCCTAGTGGCACTAAAGGCAAATGTGGCTGTTTGCAATCCCACGACGAGAACATGAACACATGATTTTTACATTGGTCTGGCATCTTTTAGAGCTGTGTGTGAGGCCATTTAACTAAGCCACTGCTGCCGAAAAACACACCAGCTTTCCCTGTGTGTCTAGAATACCAATTGTAATCCATGACATCATACAAGTGGTGGCTGCATTCACTTAAACTGAGTCAACTGCAGGCCTTCACAAGTAAACATTGATTTTAATACTGGTCATGCAAGATAATTTCACTGATAGGTGCAGTGCAGTGAAGCAGGAGAGATTATCTACAACTTTATACCTTGGTAATAGTTTTAAGTAGATTGAAATGCTCTTTTGGCACTTGAGTAACATCATGCAAACGTGTTCACCGTGCACAATCTGAAGCATGAAATAGAATACAGTAAGGCATGACAAGTGAGGGCAGCATGCCAGTCTATAACTATGCAGCACCATTCACAATTATTCCAACCATGCAGATGCTTTCAAACAAACCCAAAGGCAAGTCCCTGTTGGTGTAATTCTGAGTCTAACGCGCACCTATGGCTTTAACCTGATGCCCCAATGCCAACACAATTTAATGACACAATTGTACAGCTCAAATAGCCCCCCAAATCCGACTCAGTGGGGGGAACTGTACTGTAGCGCTCGCCCTGGCTGCCCTGGCGCTGAAAAAAACACTCTTTCTCTTGTCTTCGCGTCCCTTTTTGTCTGGCCGTGCTGTCAGTATCTCTCAGGCTGTGTAATCCAGTCCAGCCTAGAACGGCAGCAGCAGCAGCGGACTGGCACTGCCTCCTTCCCCCGACTCTCCAAGCTTCATTTTCCACTAAAAGACACACAACAAAAGCACAAGCCTCCTCTTTCGCTCCAAGACACGTCATGCAAAAGCAAGAAATGCAAACCCTTGCGAGTGAGGAGGAACCGTCCGGACAAGTTGCAGGCCTTCGGTGAGTGGAAAAAGCTTAAACAGCACAAGGTTGGGAGCTGACAAAATCAATCCCGCACAGAAACCCGGGGGTCCGCGGTGCGTCCTCCTCCCCACAGCCCCGCGCGAGGATCCGGAGCAGGGACCGGGGCGCAGTGATACAGCGATGCCGCAGTGCCGCTTTACAGGCTGCGCGCTGCCTCCTCGGCGCAAAGAAGTGCTGTGTCTCTGAGTCTGGACGCATGGCACAGGCTGGACCACAACCAAACAACCAAAACCAAAAGCAGACACTATACTATAGACAACGCCTGGTGGCCGCTTTGCAATCTTTCCATGAAAACACATCCCTTTGTTTTAGCTTTCTTCAGCATCTTCCAAGTTGTTGCCTTATCCAAAACTATATACAGCTCTGGAAAAAATAAAATAAAATAAAAAACCCCACTGCATTTTTTTTTCTGAAATCAGCATTTCTACATTCCATTCCAGCATCTGTTGAATTCCAACAGCTACTTCAGTTCTTGCACCAGGAGTGGAATAAAGTCCCCCAAGAACAATGTGAAAGACTTGGGGAGAGCATGCCAAGACGCATGAAAGCTGTGATTCAAAATAAGGGTTATTGCACCAAATGTTGATAGACATTAAACGTTAGTATTATGCTGTTTTAAAATTAATTTGATCTTGTTTCTTTGCATTGTTTGAGGTCTGAAAACATGTATCTTTTTTGTTATTTTGACCATTTGTCATTTTCTGCAAATAAATGCTCTAAACCAGTGTTTCCCAACCTTTTTTGTCTTATGTACCCCCTGAGCCTTTTTGTCATACCTCGAGTACCCCCTCACTCATACGTGTTGATAATTCTCCAAAAGTAGAACGTGACACAACAGATTATTAAATGAAAATAATTTTATTTCATTTCCTTAATTTGAAAATTTAATTCTCAGGCATTTTCTCTCTTTTCTTTAACTCAAATTTACTCAAATTAGAATCAAAAAAGTCAAAAAAACCTCCCCCTGCGCCTGGCAGCGACACTGTCAAGTACCCCCTGCAGTGTGCTTGAGTACCCCTAGGGGTACTTGTACCCCTGGTTGGGAAACACTGTGCTAAACGATAATATTTTTATTTGGAATTTGGCGGAAATGTTGTCATCAGTTTATAGACAATAGTTAATAAACAATTTCCCTTATGGATCAATAAAGTTTCTCTAAGTCTAAGTGTAGACTCAAACAAAAATGTTCCTTTACCCAAACACATACCTATAAGTAGTAAAATCAGAAAAACTGATAATTTTGCAGTGGTCTCTCATTTTTTTCCCAGAGCTGTATAATCCCTTTACAGTAGACTATAGCCTAAATCACAGTAAAGAGTGGGCAGATCTATAAATAATTAGCAGATTTTTTTCTTCTTATTCTCTTACTAAGTGATTAAGTGATAAAGTTCATTTTTTATTTCCAAACACAGTTCCCTTGATTTTCATTTGCAATTTCATGTGGTCAAATGTGATTAATGATGCGTAACTAGAAGAGGAACCGAGATGAAGAATCTGTTCATTGTGCATTCATTAGGCCTACTTCATTAGCCCTATTATTACAACTGTCTTATCAGCATTACCAACAGTCCTTGAGTTTTAACATTTCACACAGTATCACACAAACTCTGCTTTTGCCTGTACCACATCATCTGGCTACGTTCTTAAAAGCACTAGACCTACAAAGGCAAATTCATTCACTAACACTGGCAATGCCGTCTGGCTTTTTAGAATATCTCTGACTAATACACTATAATAAACCCAAGAGTCTGCTCAGAAAAGATTAAAAAAATAGCCTAGGTTACAAAAATGTTGCTAAAAAAGAGCTTCTTCTTCTTCTTCTTCTTCTTCTTCTTCTTCTTCTTCTTCTTCTTCTTCTTCTTCTTCTTCTTCTTCATCAAAATTAGCCTGTTCTTGATTACGTTTGATCACATACAAAAAAAAGTAATATTAAAGGAGATTGTTCTTTTGCTCAAGGTGTCAGCTTGAAAAGAAAAAAAAAAGAGCTCACATCTGAGCAAATGTGTAAAAAGTGTCTGGCTTGTAAATGATCTATTACTGCCGTGTGATTTATTGTTTTGATTTGGTCTTGCCCTTGAGAGAGAGCAGGCGGATTAGGTAAACACTTATTCTAAATCCATAGAAGAATGCTTTGTTTGCTGGGGGAAACAACATTCACACCTTCTTGTGACAAGGAGGTGATTTAGTTTAAATCCCTAAAAAATCAAGATGTTTATTGAAAGGTACATTATATTAAGCAAAATGGACTCTTGTGAGTTTTAAGCCATGTTATAATATTGATACCTCCTCAAAAACATACCTGGCATTGTGTTTTTTTCATTCAAAATAATGCTTTATTATTAGTCAAGCTCAAAATGTTGTCTTCCAGCTTATGATGTAATGCAAATTAACAGCTACCTTTAGTTACTTTAGTTCAGAGTGTTCGCTGTTTTGCGTGAAGAACTGAGCCTTAATTTGCAGGGTTTGTGTGTTAAAACCTGTGTGAATGAAGCAAAACACAATTCCAGGTGCATTTGTGAGGAAGAAACAACAGTACAACACAGATCAGAATTGATGATAAAAGGAGAAATTCAATTTGTCAACTGGACAAAGTTTGTTTGGTCGAAAACGTTTCGCCGCTCATCCGAGAGGCTTCGTCTGCTCTGGTTCTAGTGCTGGTTAGACCCTGTTTATATCTAGCTGCCTTAGAATTAGCCGTCTCAATTATGAAATTGATAACTTAAAATTTGAAATAGACAGCTTAATTAACAAAATAACAGGTCTAGTGCCAAAAGAAATGTTTCACAGGATTAACGACTTCATAGCTACGGGTCAGTTGAGGCAACACAACAAAACCAAAGAGCGACACATTAGGAAGTTTGCACAACTCCAGAATCAACATAAAAATAACCTCAAGGATCGGAGTGACGAAAGGAAGGAGAACAGACCTAGCCAATCAGTGCACAAAGAACGCTGGGTGAAAAATCTTTCCAACCGGGTACTTACTCAGACAGAGAAAGAAGTACTGTGCAAAGGACCGAATTTCTCTGTGACGCCTAACCACATCCCCACGGTGGACTACATCACGGCAG
The DNA here is from genome assembly GCA_036785185.1 of Paratrypauchen microcephalus. Classification (NCBI taxonomy): domain Eukaryota; kingdom Metazoa; phylum Chordata; class Actinopteri; order Gobiiformes; family Gobiidae; genus Paratrypauchen; species Paratrypauchen microcephalus. Next base: position 9,303,755 of record JAVJIX010000007.1, on the reverse strand, counting down.
CGGAAACAGCCATTAGAAACAACAAGCTCGCAGAGACAGAAGCTGGAGACCTTAGACTGAAATTAACAGCTGCACTGAGCAATGCTAAACTTCCACCCTCAAACATAACACCAGAGGAAAGGAAGGCCATCATTGCTCTAGAGAGGGACCAGAGCATCCACATCCTGCCTGCAGACAAAGGGAGATGCACAGTGATCTTGGACTCAGCTGATTATGAGGCTAAGGTGAACAGCCTACTCAGTGACATGACAACATACGAAGTACTGAAACGGGACCTCACCAATGGGTACAAAAAGAAGATCATTGATTGCTTACAGAAGTTGAGGAAAGAAGAAGTCATTGATCGACAACTGTATTACAGACTGTACCCTGGTGACGCTATCCCGTGCATCTATGGCCTCCCTAAGATTCACAAACAAGGAGTACCACTCAGACCCATTGTGTGTAGTGTTGACTCTATCACATATAATTTGGCCAAACACCTAAAAACCATCTTGGCTCCATTGGTGGGTAACACGGAGCACCACATTGAGAACACAGCCGAATTTGTAAACAAAGTTAAGTTTCTCCAGTTTGGTCAGGATGAGACAATGGTTTCCTTTGATGTAACCTCTCTTTTCACTTGTATCCCCACAGCTGTAGCGGTCGAAGCAGCAAGAAGGAGTTTACAACAGGATTCCAAGCTAGAAGAGAGAACCAAACTTTCACCTGACCAAATCTGCCAACTGCTGGAAATTTGTCTGAATACCACCTATTTCCAGTTCAGAGGGAACTTCTACAGACAAATTCATGGCTGTGCGATGGGCTCACCGGTCTCCCCTATCATGGCTAATTTATACATGGAACAATTTGTTGCCTTAGCTTCATATCCAGGCACTCCTCCCACACACTGGTTTCGGTATGTTGATGATAATTTTACAAAAATCAAAATTCAAGATTTGGAACCTTTTACTGCACATATCAATTCTGTAGATCCGAACATCAAATTCACCCGTGAAGATGCCAATGATAACACATTGGCATTCTTAGATTGTGCAGTAACGATAGGAGGAGACCGGGGACTCCAAGTAGAAGTCTTCAGGAAGCCCACACACACAGACCAATACCTGCTTTTTGATTCACACCACCCACTGCAGCACAAACTGGGTGTTATTCGGACATTACAACACAGGGCCCAAGTGGTTCCCACAAGCACAGAGGGTAAGGAGAAAGAAGAACAACATGTGCAGGAAGCCCTCTCTGTTTGTGGATATCCTAAATGGGCTGTTAACAAAACCAAGAGAGACAAGGGCAAGAAACAAGACAACAGAGAATCCGAACCCAGGAGGAAAGGGGTAGCGATTCCGTACCTGGCCGGCGTTTCAGAAAAACTACAGAGGATTTTCAGACAATATGAAATTTCAGTTTATTTCAAACCCACAAACACTTTAAGACAAAAACTCGTCCACCCAAAGGACAAAACACCGAGCCACAAACAAAGCAATGTGGTCTACTCCATTCAGTGTAGTGAAGACTGCAGTGAGCGCTACACTGGGGAAACCAAACAGCCACTTCACAAGAGGATGTACCAACACAGGCGGGCGGGCCAGAGTGGACCGTCGTCTGCCGTACATCTTCACCTAGAAGCCACGGGCCATTCTTTTGAGGACAGTGAGGAGTGAGTTCAGATCTTAGCCAGGGAACAAAACTGATTTGAGAGGGGAGTTAAAGAGGCAATTTTTGTCAAAAAAGAGAATCCGTCGTTAAACAGAAATGGGGCAGTTAGACATAACTTGTCTCCCAGGCAAGCCAGGGCACAGGGGTGGAGAGGGTCGTTAGGCTTGAATAGGGAGGCTAAACTAGACGCCAGAGAAATTTGAAAAACAAAGAGACAGATTAGTTGAGATAGTTTCAGAGCTATTTCAGTGTAGGGAGCTCCTCCCTGCAGCTAGATATAAACAGGGTCTAACCTGCACTAGAACCAGAGCTGACGAAGCCTCTCGGATGAGTGGCAAAACGTTTTCGACCAAACAAACTTTGTCCAGTTGACAAATTGAATTTCTCCTTTTATCATGGATTCTACCTGGACGACTGAGGGACTCTTCCCGCATCTTAAGAACAGATCAGAATCAGAAATAGCATTATATGGAACCTTTAAAAATGCTGTGACACAATGTAATTATTTATGTCTTTGTGGTTATTATCATTATCCAGGTAAGCCTGATATGGATTCCTGCAACTATCAGTCAGACATGCAAAATAGTGCATTCACAATTTACATATAACTCAATGGAAGCAGTGATGGTAGTAGTAATATTGGAGGCTATGTAGCACTAAAAGTAAAAAGATTCCTTCTGGTATTCAAGACTTTGCCAAATTCCAAGACATAAAGGGTGTCTATACCTGTACCTGTGTAGTAACTGTATAAATAAGTTATGTGTCATTTGTAGTAATAAGTTTAGCTTTAGTTGAGTATCAAATAGTAATAGTAATAACAATAACACTTCATTGGATTGATAGTGTCTTTCAATAGAACCAAAGCACTTAACATTGCTTTATTCATTAACTCCATTCTCTTGGTAGTGCTGTAAGAAGTGAGCCTGCCATCAATCACTCACACACTACATTTCTACTAAGTGAAGTGTTTTGCTTAAGAACACAACAACAGTCTGCAGAGCCACTGTGTCCCACTACAGCAGTCTCCCATCGTGGTACCAACCAGGTCCAGTCTAACTTAGCTCCTGAGATCAGACATCGGGCACTGACAAGGTAGTGTGTCATAAACATATCCATAATTAGCCTACAAATTTAATTAAAGATGCACTGCGTAAACTTTCGGCTGGAGAGTCCACTACCTGCTTGTCTCCATGGATTGCTATCCCTGGATTGTTTCATGTCCATCTAGCATTTATTCATTATGGGTGTTTCTGTTGCTCAAAAATACAATAATTCCTTCTGTGAATAAGGGTGATTCTCCACAGATCTAAACTATAATGTAGCATAGAGCTGTAACCTGCTTGTCTCCCTCCCTGATAACAGGTTTAATCTACACTGTAGAACATCTACATAAAGCAATAACATTTTCATGGAGATAAGCAGGTGGTGAACCCTCCACCAGAAAAGTTGCACAGTGCACCTTTAAGTGTATTGTCCTACCTCAGTGCCATTCATTTACTGTCACACTACATGGAAATGCAATTGGATCTCACCTCAGTGTTTTGCCACAGATTTGCCTTTTACATTGAACCAGAACAATTCTCCATGTGAAGAGCTTGTCAAACACTGTAGCTCTGTTGAACCAGCAGGCCGCAGTTGTTTCCGCTGTTTTGGCAGTGCACTGGTGCTGCTGACAGAGGACCATGGGTGGCCGGTGTATTTTTAGCCTGGTTTAATGATGCAGAGCTGGTGGTGTGGCTCCTGGCTCACCAGAGTGCTTCAACTCCAATCTCCTGCCAAAACCAGAAACCCACGACCCATAAGAGCAGCGCTACACAACGGACACACACTTGACCCTAGCCCAACTCGAGGAGGAAGTGCCCTTGTTGCAAAGTGCCCTAGAGGAAAGGAGGGGGCGAAAGAAAGGAGGCAAATTCAGCTCTTTCCAGCCTGTAGTCATTAGAGGAGACAAATGTTCTGTTCTGGCCTCCCCTCTGCCTCGCCATAATCAACTTTAATTACACCTTTGCCTCCATGTTGTAAGTTATTATTGCCACATACGTAGTTATATATGGATTGTGAATAAATGGTAAAATGCCAAGCTTAAAACATATATGTATATATATATATATCCTATATTACGCAAAATTGACTCTTGGGAGCTTTAAGTCATGCTAGAATGTTGTTATTAAAAACATAGCTGGAGTTGTGTTTTGTTTCATTCACACGTTTGACTAATCCTTTATTATTAGTCTGTGTATTCTCCAAAGCTCAAAATGCTCCGTTTCACTTTGTGATATCATGAAGCAGTAGTTTTCACAACTACATTTTACTTTTACAGCAAGTGGAGAGAGTATCAAAATGATTCTAGTGTGTGGAGTTTATAAACTCAACAGAGCACTTCCTGTATTACTATCACATGACATCACAAGGTGAAACAGAGCTTTTTTTGATTGAGAAAATAATGAGAATTTGCAAATTGCTAACTGCATCCATTCAAACTGAGATTTCTCTTCAGAATAGGTAGAAAAGGAGTGAGTTCAGATTCTAGTATGGACAGTTTATACATTGTCTAGACCTGTAACAGAATTGTTGGTTAAAAAAAATAAAAAATAAAAAAAAATCCAACATTAGGAAGTTCAGAAGATAATCCTTTCCAAATGCAGCTTTTCCAAACTAATTCTCCTCATCTGCGTCTGGGTCAAAGGTCAAACACTGCACAAGACAGTAGCAAAAAAGGCCAGGTTGCAAAGGAAAGATGGAGTTTGTTCATCATCGTATTCCCAAACCCTTCAAATGTACTGTATGTGTCTTTAATCATGACGGTCTCTTGTTACAGAGCAGATATTTTCCACATACCAAGAAGTAAAACAAAGGAGTTCTAATAGTACGAAGCCCTGGGGAGCAGCCAGTCATACTACACATGTGTTACCTTGAGAAGTGCGCTGACTTTTTTTCACTGTTCCCCTTTTGAACTGCAAATTTAGAATGTAGCACTTTTTTGTATAATTTGTCATCCACACAACCAGATAGATTTTCACAGGAGCCAAGAAAAAGATTACCCAGATATCACCATTAAAACACCAGATATGACCCGTGAATTTTTAATTTCTTTTACCTTTAAAGTTCACTGTGTCACTTTTTGGTTGGTGACCTAGAAAAACAGGCATTCTGATGTGAGCAGGGTTGCCTCTCCGCAGATCTGACTTAAAACTTTAACTAGTTTGTTTACTGTAACTAGTTTGTTCTCCATGGATATAGAAAGATTTAATGCCGTACTGTGAAACTGTGCAGACAAAGAAATAACATTTCCATGGAGAAAAGCATCTGACGGATCCTCCACCAGAAAAGTTACACAATGCACCTTTAATGTAGCAGTCCTGGCAGTTTGACTCTGATGAGAGGAGCTTAAAGCAGAGGAGAACTGAACTCCCAAGTCACTGCACCTTTTTTGCACAAACTCTTTAAAAATGTCAGATTCAAGTCTTTATGTGGAAAGTCCATTCAGGGGTTTGAAAATTAGTATCAGCATGGTTTGGTGAGGTTTATTTTTTCGGGAAGTACATTTTCATACAGATTTAGGCTGCGTCCCATTACTCTGTCTTACCCCTTCCCCTTCACCTAGCCCTTTATCTACGTCTTTGTCTTGCCCCTCGAACGTACGAATGTTCCCCTAAGAAACGGGACACCACACGATTACTGTTTGCATCATCATCCCTTGCCTCTACCTGGCTGCTACGTCTACAGAAGCGAGAATAACTGACGCAAACAAACGTAAACAAATGTAAACAAATGCCAAGGATTATCAGGTACCTCAGCTCGACAAAAAACTAGCTTGTTTATGCATGAAAGTTGAAAGTTGAAAACAATAATGTTGGCTGAACAGACATCACTACAATTAAAATTGCAACAACAGTTCGTTAAAAGTAACGTAGAAAATAAGCGTCATAATTGTAAACCATGTTAAACTGTAAATCAATAATTACAACTACTGAAAATACATTTATGAGACTCCTTGGCTGGTCGATATGACGCTGCCGTCCTGATCCCAAAACCTGCCTGAGCTTGTAGGCGTACCCCTTCGTTCCGTCGAGAGCTTACTTCGTTTCAAGGGGTATGTAGCCCTTGGTCGTGGCCCTAGTCCTTGATCAAAATTAGAATCTGGACACCCCTTGCCCTTACATGAATGCGCAAAACCAAGGGGTAGGGGTAAGAAAAGGTATGGCGGCTCGGGCAAAACTATGCTAAATCCACCAGTCTGAATGATCTACTGTAATGACCACCAATCTACTCCAAATATGTTTCAAGATGTGGCTCACAGTGAAAGTTCAGGCCTTTCTTCCCTATAATACTGTATGATAATTGTCCAAACACACACTCTGCTCATTATTGTGCATACTTTCACTGAAATTACAGACATCATATTATCGCATTGCTTTGATTGTTGAGGATGAGTTACAAAGAACATTATCCATGCACACAATTCTATAGTTGCATGATACAACACTGCAACGCTTTGGAAGTCAGTGTACAAACCCCCTTTTCCCCCTCATCATTTGAATAGTAAAGTTTGAAACCGTTCTCCAGGTCTCCATTGAGATGCCGAGGATGACCTTTGCTACAAGAGACTTCATTTTCTTTGTGTATTCTTCAGTGAGTATACAGAAGCACTCAAGCTATTATTTACCCCTTTTCGATTATGGAAAGAACTATAATTTTCCATCATCTTGTCACCCCGTGCAAATAATGTCAAAATGGCATCCGCACACTGTATAATTTTGTATAGTAGAAATGAACAAAATGACAAGGAAAGAAGTTGCATTAAGTTTATTGTGGCGATGGTAATCTACAACAAAACAGTCATTTGAATGCCAGCGAAGAAATATAAAGATAGCTATTACAACTTGAACTAACATATATTACTATTACTATTGCAGCTTTAAAGTTTCATTGTAACTTTTCTGGTAGAGGGACCATCACATGCTTTTCTCCGTGGATATGTTATTGCTTTGTCTGGAATTTATTTATTTATTTATTTATTTCAGGAACACTGCACATTATATAATAAACATTTGCATGTAACTATGCCAGAATTAGCCCTATTTTTCATCCGTAGTCCCTGGACAGTAAAAGTGTAAAGTGTCAACTTGCAGGAAGTAAAATACAATAGAATAAAACAAGGTTATTATTCACACTCTAAAATCATTCTTACATACAGTCGCATACTAGTCTGGTTAACACCTGACCATATCACAAGTGAGATATGGGTCTGGAAACTCGCTTCGAAAAATCCCGTAGCGGAGGTGTGGTTAGCGATTGCCAACGGCCGTTTATTGGGCGTTATGAATGTCTATCATTGAGCGTATACGTAAGTCCATAGCCAATCATGTCAGTTGTCAGTTCAAACTACAAGCTTCCGTTTGTCATGTAGTACGCGTCACCGTCTTGCCACACCTCCCCCGCTCTCTGATTGGGGCCCTAAATCTGGGACTCTCGCTTGGACGAGTTTCCAGGCCGCCTTCCAGTTCGAAACGAACGGAAGCGGCCTGGGAATTCCCAGGCTAGTCGCATACAGCTCCATGCAATTATAAAGCCACATTCAGCCACATACATTCATTTTCAGCCACAAACACCACATACAGACACATACAGACTCATACAGACACATACAGACACATACAGACACAAACAGACTCATACAACAAAAGTCACACAACAGTAACACACAAGAGGCAGGATGGCGACAGGGGCATCAGGAGGTGGCTGTTAGTGGTGACAGGACTGATTCGCAATTAACCATTTCTTTAACTGGAATTTAAATGAGACGTAAGTGGGGAGGCTTCTAATAGTGATGGGGGTGGTGTTCCAGTCATGGGAAGATTGCACAGAGAAAGTGGTTTGGCCAAAGAGACTTTTTCGGAGGGGGATGATACAGTCCCCTCTTGATGCCTCTCAGGTTCTGCTGTGTTCCCAGTAAACCTTTCTATCTTCACAGTCAGAATTATGGGTATATTTGAGCGATAAAACCACAATTTAGTAAGGTAAATGTATTTAATGTCATACTGTGGAACATTCTAAGCAGAGCAGGTGACAGACACCCAGCTAAAAAGATACACAGTGCACCTTTAACTGTTGCAACTCTAATTATGCTTGTCGTCTTATCTTAGGTTTGTTTGCCCCTATGTTTTCATAATTTTCATAATCTGAAAATGTACTATTTGCACTACAAAACACCAAGATTACAGTGAAAGGAAGCCTCTCTTTTACCACTGTCGTCACTTTTTTCCAATTAGACCTAGTCCAGGAAATAGACAAAAGCATACACAGCTCCTGCGTGAACAAACCACAAATTCAATCTAATACAATTCAATACAATAAAATAAATGAAAACAACATGCGCTATCAAAACAAACAAGCACAATGAATTTCTTCTTGTGGTAAGAATAGCAAGTACACCCAATCCATTTGATTCACATATTTCTGCTTTGACTTCCCTGCTTGCATTGCTGGATATGGCTTATTTTAAGGTTGTTAATTTTGTGGCCACCTTACAGGAGCAGTCCATTACCCAGACAGCGGGCGGCATCACAGGGACCGCGGGGTAACTGGGCTGTGCTGTTTAACATGGGTTTCATTAGATGCCTATAAACAGATAAACAGGGTAAGACAAAGAGATAAAAGAATGGTCAAACAATAATGATGAGAGACGCAGCGGGATAGAGGCTGTGCAACTCCTGGTTCATATTTTGTTAAGATAAGAGGGGCCTTTATTGTCTCAAAATGGAGAAACTTGTCTATTGTTCTTAGGGATTTGGCTAATATGAGGCAAGAACTATTGCTACTAGAATGACTAGTCTTAAAGCTACAGTATGTAACTTTTCAACTGAGGAAATGACAAAAATCAAAGCCTGCATTAAACTTGTGTCTTTACTGTGAGCACGTTTGCATCTCCATTAACTTGTGGCCTGGAGGAAGGACATTTTCTTGCTTGTTCCCATAGAAATATTGTTCCTTTGTATGACATAAAACGTACCTATCTCCATGGAGAATGTTCTGAAGTATGGTTTTAACTGTTTCCATGGAATAATGCAGGTGATGTACCAGAAACTTCCATACTGTGGCTTTAATGAATATATTAAGGCTGCGTCCTATGCGTCCTGTGTCCCGATTCTAATTTTTGTCAAGGGCTAGAGCCACAACTGAGGACTACATACTCCTTGAAATGAAATCGTTTTTTTTGTCGAGCTGAGGTACCCGATAATCCTTGACATTTGTTTACGTTTGTTTGTGTCAATTGTCGTCGCCTCTGTAGATCTAGCAGCCAGGTAGAGGCAAGTGAAGATGACGCAAACGGTAATCGAGTGGTGTCCTGTTTCTTAGGGGAACATTCGTACCCTGAGGCCTCTCAGCTTGTTATCGAGGGGCAAGACAAAGGTGTAGATAAAAGGGTAGGGGAAGGGGTAAGACAGAGAAATGGGACGCAGCCTTAGTCCAGTAAACCTAGATAGACTGTGTTAATTTGATTAGCTTTCAGATAGATGTATAGGTTTGGATCTATCATCAGGTATTGCCATAAAATCAGTAACAGCAAAGTGTGTCATTGGCTAAGTGGGGGCATCTGTGATAATATTCGGAATGATTGAAAAACAGTTGAATGGGCTGAAAACTGAGTGGTGGTGACTCAGTTGTTTATCCAACAAAAGCAGCTCTGGCCACCGCGATATTTCAGTATCTTTGCACACCCCTAGATCAATGACAATGTTGCTAACCAAGACAGGGAATAGAACCATCAAGTGCTCCAGCCCACATGTGGCTAGCTTATGTTACAATCAGTACATTTGACCTGTACAAACAGATGCGCAGACGGAGACAGACAGTCATTTAAGACTTCATAATGAGCTCCAGCAGCAGTGTCCTCAGCTGACTCTACCAGGGGGAACTCACCGCACATACAAACGACTGGTACGTGACCGTAACATTAAACTTAGTGCATAGCAAATATTACAGGGACTGCAGTTCACTCAGTTTGGTGTCCACACATTTTTATTTTTACCATTCCATCAGTAAAGACAAGTAATTAAAAATGGATGAAACTACAGTGTTGCTGAAAAGCTGAGAGAACTGTCAACATCCCTAACAAACTCTACGCCAACTAACTCCAGCCTCAGACATTTTCAGATACATTCAAGGAAAAAAAAATCTCCTGTACTTTGAAATGATTCTGAATAAGGGTCAAGTATTAACAACACCACAGAATATACACTCAACAAAAATATAAACACAACACTTTTGTTTTTGCTCCCATTTTTCATGAGATGGACTTAAAGATCTAAAATTCATTCCAGATACACAATATTACCATTTCTCTCAAACATTGTTCACAAATCTGTCTAAATGTGTGATAGTGAGCACTTCTGCTTTGCTGAGATAATCCATCCCACCTCACAGGTGTGCCACATCAAGATGCTGATCTGACATCATGACCAGTGCACAGGTGTGCCTTATACTGCCCACAATAAAAGGCCACTCTGAAATGTGCATTTTTTTTTTTTGCTTTATTGGGGGTCTGGGGACTCAGAACCAGTCAGTATCTGGTGTGACCACCATTTGCCTCATGCAGTGCAACACATCTTCTTCGCATAGAGTTTATCAGATTGTCAATTGTGGCCTGTGGAATGTTGGTCCACTCCTCTTCAATGGCTGTGCGAAGTTGCTGGATATTAGTGGGAGCTGGTACACGCTGTCGTATACGCCGGTCAAGCACTTCCCAAACATGCTCAATGGGTGACATGTCCGGTGAGTATGCTGGCCATGCAAGAACTGGGACATTTTCAGCTTCCAAGAATTGTGTACAGATCCTTGCAACATGGGGCCGTGCATTATCTTGCTGAAACATGAGGTGATGTTGATGGATGTATGGCACAACAATGGGCCTTAGGATCTCATCACGGTATCTCTGTGCATTCAAAATGCCATCAATAAAATGAACCTGTGTTCTTCGTCCATAACAGATGCCTGCCCATACCATAACCCCACCACCACCATGGGCCACTCGATCCACAACATTGACATCAGCAAAGCGCTCACCCACACGACGCCACACACGCTGTCTGCCATCTGCCCTGAACAATGTAAACCGAGATTCATCCGTGAAGAGAACACCTCTCCAATGTGCCAGACACCATCGAATGTGAGCATTTGCCCACTCAAGTCTGTTATGGCGACGATCTGGAGTCAGGTTAAGACCCCGATGAGGACGACGAGCATGCAGTTGAGCTTCCCTGAGACGGTTTCTGACAGTTTGTGCAGAAATTGTTTGGTTATGCAAACCAATTGTTTCAGCAGCTGTCCGAGTGGCTGGTCTCAGACGATCTTGGAGGTGAACCTGCTGGATGTGGAGGTCCTGGGCTGGTGTGGTTACACGTGGTCTGCGGTTGTGAGGCCGGTTGGATTTACTGCCATATTCTCTGAAACGCCTTTGGAGACGGCTTATGGTGGAGAAATGAACATTCAATGCACAAGCAACAGATCTGGTTGACATTCCTGCTGTCAGCATGCCAATTGCACGCTCCCTCAATGCTTGTGACATCTGTGGCATTTTGCTGTGAGACAAAACTGCACATTTCAGAGTGGCCTTTTATTGTGAGCAATATAATGTACACCTGTGCACTGATCATGATGTCAGATCAGCATCTTGATGTGGCACACCTGTGAGGTGGGATGGATTATCTCAGCAAAGCAGAAGTGCTCACTATCACACATTTAGACAGATTTGTGAACAATGTTTAAGAGAAATGGTAATATTGTGTATCTGGAATGAATTTTAGATCTTTAAGTCCATCTCATGAAAAATGGGAGCAAAAACAAGTGTTGCGTTTATATTTTTGTTGAGTGTATAATGATTTTTCTCCTGAGATTGCAGCTGCAGTAATTAGAAACACTCTCCAGACCACGACGGGTTGAGTTTAAGGCACATTTTATTGTCACTGTAGGAATTTTGTCCTCTGCATTTGATCCAACTTTCAATGCTGCTTGGACAACCTGTAAAGAGCAGACCCGTCTTCTGATCTTGAGCTAGACTTGGTCAGGACTAACCTGGGAAATCCCAGGCTGCTTTTGTTCGTTCCGATCTGAAAGACAGCCTGGCAACTAGGCTAAGCGAGCTCTCCTGATTTTGGGAGCCAATCAGAGAGCGGGGAGGGGGTGGAAAGACGGTGACACGTACTACGTGACAAACAGAAACTTGTAGTTTGAACTGACAACTGACATGATTGGCTATGGGCTACGTATACGCCAAATGATAGACATTCGTAACGCCCAATAAACGGCAGTTGGCAATCGCAAACCACACCTCTGCTACGAGATATTCAGTAGGTGGCTCCCAGATCATATATCACTTGTGATATGGTCTGGTGTAAACCAGGCAAGGTCAGGACTAGCTTAGCTGAAGGTGCATGTTTTGAGTGGATGGGGAAAAAGTACCCGGAGGAAACCCACCCAGACATGAAGAGAACATGCAAACTCCACACAGAAAGATCTGGGTGAAATGGATTATTATTGACAAATGTGTGTTGAAGGGCCCATTTTATGCTGTTTTTCTGATCTATGTTATAATGTTCAAACACTCTGATCTACCTTGTCTTGTGGTAATACAGGAAGTACTCCACTGTGTCTATAAACACTAGAATCATTTAGATGATTTCAGCCCTAAACAAAAGGTAAAAGGTGACTGTTAACTTGGAAACTGTTAACAAGGTGGAACAGAGCATTTTGAGTTTTGGAAATGTAGACAGATATGTGTAGAATCCATGACAAAAAGAGAAATTCAATTTTTCAACTGGACAAAAGTTTATTTGGTGGAATATGTTTCGCAGGTCATCCAAGCTGCTTCTTTAGTTCTGGTCAGATGCTGGTGGACACTGCCTTTTATCTGCCTGAAGGGAGGAGCTAACTACAATGAAATTACTTTGAAATTATTACACCTACTTGTTTTCAGTTTCTGTTAGTTATGTGAGAAAGAGAATCCTTCCTTGAACAGAAATGGAGGTCTCAGACATAATTTGTCTCCCATTTATTACTCTATCCTCAAACGTAAATCAAAACATACAAAGAAAACAATAGGGCAGCCAGGTCAGGTCCAGAGGTGTGAAAACACCCATTATGGCCCTGAATGGCTATGCTAACAAGACTCCCCACACTCCCACTGCATATTGACTAGGCTTACTTAACCAACAGAAACTAAAAACAAGTAGGTGCAGTCGTTTCAGAGTAATTTCATTGTGGTTAGCTCCTCCCTTTAGGCAAATACAGGCAAGTGTCTACCACCAATCTAGACAGACTAATAAACCAGGGTTACTCAAACACGTGTGATAAAACAAAACACGACTCCAGGTATGTTTTTGATGAGGTAACAACATTATAACATGGCTTAAAGCTCAAGAGTCAATCTTGCACAATATAGGACCTTTTATGTGCTAGAGTTGTTACACTACTAGCTAAGCATATTACACACTGGCGTTATTTCTACTACGATAATCACTATACTTGCTGTGGATGGTGCTTTTGACACTTGTTCCATAATAATAACATTCAACTTTAGAAAAATAGCATATATAATACCTCTCGAGCGTTATTAAAGTGTGTAAATCCTTCAGTTCGAGACAGCACATGTGTTGTAGTGTGGAGCTGGAGCTTGATGTAAGAGCACAGAGAACAGCTCACTCCAGCCCACTGTGTGGGAGAAACATGAATAATTCAATTTCAGGTGGTGACAAAAATAAATCATTACCACTTAATCAGCAAAGCCTCTGGGACACATCATATCCAGATCAGAATCCTCCAGAGTCTGTCACAAGATTTTCACTATTTTTATATCAAATTGGACCATCATTTCCTCCCGTCAAAATATACGGCCATTAGAAGAGGACTAGGACATATTATACAAAAAAAAAGAATTAGTCCTTAAAGAGCTGGTATTGCTCTTCTGTGGGGCATTAACTGCTAACACGTAACACATATTTAGATCACTATGTTAACTTTTATTGTTTTTAAATAAGTTTCACTAGTCTGGTTAACACCTGACCATATCACAAGTGAGATATGGGTCTGGAAACTCGCTTCGAAAAATCCCGTAGCGGAGGTGTGGTTAGCGATCGCCAACGGCCGTTTATTGGGCGTTATGAATGTCTATCATTGAGCGTATACGTAAGTCCATAGCCAATCATGTCAGTTGTCAGTTCAAACTACAAGCTTCCGTTCGTCACGTAGTACGCGTCACCGTCTTGCCACCCCTCCCCCGCTCTCTGATTGGGGCCCTAAATCTGGGACTCTCGCTTGGACGAGTTTCCAGGCCGCCTTCCAGTTCGAAACGAACGGAAGCGGCCTGGGAATTCCCAGGCTAAAGTTTCACTTTTGTTTTCGATGTTCACATTCCAATTTATGTGTATCCCAACAATGAAACTACAACACGTTGCATCGGGTTTGTCAAATTGTAGTGTACAGTTTTGTATCATGATTTTCCGAGCATGGGTGACGTAGGCTTGTGGGCTGAGCTTTGGACAAAATTGTACTGCTAACTGTACGGAGGGTTCGAATAGGGCCTGATGGAGATTTCTAGATTACTCAAACATGCATGGGAAACAAATAAAACCTCTTCAGGCATGTTTTTGTAGGAACAGTGAACAAACACCTGTATCCATGGGATTCACACCTGTTGTGCTAGACCAGGGGTGTCAAAGATGCGGCCCAGGGACCAGATCTGGCCCTCCAAGACCTTTAATCTGGCCCTCACCTTATTTTCTATTAGAATATTTTAATCATATTTTAATTTTGTTTTAAAATATTGGTAATTTTCCACGCTGCTTTTCTGCGCCTCTTTTCTGCACAGCTTAGCATAGCAGTGTCTCCAGCGCCTCTGAGCGTGGCCCCTCCCACCAGTGCAGCACAAATGAAAAATTGCCTCTTTCCAAACGCTCTTAAAGGACGATCGTTTTGACTTTTGACCGTGACACCCTCATCAGCAAAATGTCAAAAATGAGAAAAGTGGACGCCAAGTGCAGGATTTTCCAAGAAAAAAATGACTAATTCTTATTTGTTCACGGAGGTGAATGGGAAACCTTTACGCTTGGTGTGTCTGCAACAAGTGGCGATGTTCAAGGAATATAATCTTAAACGCCACTACGAGACACGGCATTTCAAAAATTACAATAACTTGACGGAGAATTAAGAAGACAGAAGATAAACAAATTATTGTTGGGACTGAAGAAACAGCAGTCTGTAAGAGATTTGCATTTCTCTGCACAAATATTTGGACTTATTGCTATTTTTGGGGTATATATGCCATGAGTTTTCCGATCCCGCCCCTTTGAGATCAAAGTAGGTTGGATATGGCTTTCGGACCAAAATGAATTGGACACCAACTTTTGAACTGACTATTCAAGCAGCAGCAGAACCAACACCCTCTTCAGCCTCTCCTCTTCACCACAGTGTATCAGTGAAACAGGATTTTTTACAACTTATGGCAAAATGAGAAGGTAAAACAATTATCACATGGTTAAAAAAGTTAATTCTGCATAATTCTGCATATACAGTATTTAAAAATCAACTCTCTCCTGCTGGCCTTAAGGCGCCACAGTTTATATATTCAATAAACGTTTCATTGCACCTCACTTCTGTGTCGAGTTGAAATTTTATTAAACCCAGTCATATTTATATATTTTCTCAAATCCTTTACACATTTCACCCCTTTCCCTGAGACCCTGAGTTTCTGGCTTCCTATTCTAACTGTCCATGTGCTGATCTTACAAGGATCACTTCAAGCGGAGCAATTAGAAAACCAGCGTGATACAGATTTCCGTTGGCTGGGAAGACTATCGAGGGGAATTCTAATGTGCATGAATAATGGCATGCTTTCTGTATTTAAGCAGAGTATGTCATTAATAGGTTATGCAATGATATTAACGGAAGTCTCCCTATACGGCAGTTTAAAGTGCCATTTTCTGATCTGTTATAATGCTATTCCCTTGTCAAAAACATACCTGGAGTTGTGTTCTGTTTCATTCACACATGTTTAACAAACAAACCCTGCATATTTAAGCTGAGTTCTCCTCTTAAACGGAAAACACTCTGTTCCGCTTTGTGTGGTATTACAGGGAGTGCTCCACTGTGTTTTTAAACTCCATACACCTTTACTAGAACCATTTGGGTCATTTCAGTGCAATATGGTAACAGTGTAGTGCTTGAATAAGTGAAAGTGTGTGTGACCCTGGCATCACACTGCTTCACCAGGAGGGGTGGAGAGGTGGAGAAAGGGAGACTAAAGAGAGAGGAAGAAGGGAAGAAGGGAGAGAGAGGGGAAGGACTGAGAGAGAAGGAGAGAGAGGGGTTAGATAAAGAGGAGGGAAGGGATAGAGAGAGAGAGAGAGAGAGAGAGAGAGAGAGAGAGAGAGAGAGACTAAAGGGAAAGAGAGGGAGAAGGGAGAGAGGGAAAGAAAAAGAGAGATAAGGGAGAAAGGGGTTCGGTAGAGAGCGAGAGGGAGAGAGAGGGATTAGATAGAGAAAAGGGAGGGGAAAGAGGGGAGGGTGAGAGAGGAAGAAAGAGAGAGACTATAGGGAAAGAGAGAAGGAAAGAGAGAGGTAAAGTAAAAGAGAGAGAATGGAGAGATGGGTTGGAGAGAGAGAGAGAGAGATTAGGGAGAAGAGAGAAAGAGAGGGACAGAGGGAGGAAAGTAAGGAGAATGTTAACATAACCAGATTATCTAGATAACCATTAACAAGAAATGAGCGTTGGATGGATTAAGATCAGGCAGATTACAGTGCGATTACACAGAAAAGTACTATTATCTTAGATAAGACAGACCACTTGGCACAATTATCCAAGGGTATTTTTACAACCAATTTGTGATGAATCAGGTGATTATTATAAAAATTTGAGTTTGCAGTATCTGACTATCACTGTAGAACACTCTTGAAACTTTTGCCTTTCACATTTACTGGCGTTGCTTCAAACTGCAAGTGTGCCAATATGCTTAACCCTAGAACACTTTCGCTATAAAAAGTAACACCATCACTTTTGCTGGGTAATTTTTACCCGATATAATATACCCAACAAAGTACTTGAACTATGAAAAATAGATAAAAATATGACAACACATGATAAATTAGAGTGGTTTTCTTTAATTTTGAAACTGTGGTATGTGTAACAAAATGCCCCCAAATTACTGACAAAATAGGAATTTGAGAACAAAAAATTCCTAAAAAAAAACAAAAACAAAAATGATCCTGGAAACTTGGTGTTTGGTGAATTCCTGAGACATGTGAGACTTCCCTGGTGAAGGCACAGAATCGACACACAAACAGTTGCAGGAGAGAGGAACAAAAATAGTATTTTTTCAGTGGGTAAAATGACCAGTTGACAATATATTGTTTTCACCATAAGAATTCCCTTTGAAATCATCACTTTGTGATATTTATTCATAACCACTGCACTAAATAAGGATAGATACACATCCCAGGACCACTCACCACCTTACTTACCTATTTTTTTTTACATCCTCTTACATTAAATTCATTACATTCTTACATTCTTCTTTCACTATTGCCGGGTGAAAATCACCCGAAAGCCTGTAGGAAAAAGTGGGCTTTGGGGTAGGGAAACACCTACACCTTCAAAGATGTCAAAAACAATGGTGAAACTACAGGGACCCATGACACTCAGAAAAATTAACATATTGAAAATCACGTAAATACTTTTTCTCGGGTGAAAATCACTGGGGCGATAGTGCTCTAGGGTTAAAACAACTCTGTAACTCCTGCTATGAAATTAAGGTGTGTGTAAGTTATTTGATTACCCTTTTAATTTGCACGATTTAACTCTACAAATGTGCTAAAATGTTGCAACGGTAGTACACATTTTAGATAAATGCTAGCTGCCGCGTTCCAAATAGGAAGCGTGGGCATATTCCAATTCACTTTGTATTAAAAAACCTCACCCCTCTCTCTATAACTGCTGCTGTCAGGCTTCGTATTTAGTAGGTCCTAAAAATGTTTGCATTAACTTGCTCTACATGATCCTGGTGTTTTTATTTTGCTATTTTGTTTACATTCCAAATCCGTAACTCGGCTCCAAATTCTCTACCTCAAACTTTCCTTCTTGTTAGAAGAGTATATGTTTACCTGTATGTCTTATGTCTGTTTATTGCTGATGCCTGTATACACTTCATGTCCATGAGTGTAGCTGTGTGTTTGTACGTGCATGTGTGTATGTGTGTATGTGTGCATGTGTGTATGTGTGTATGTGTGCATGTGTGCATGTGTGTATGTGTGTATGTGTGCGTGTTTTTAGTTTAAATTGCACATTTGGTGTCTGGTGAAACACAATTTCAGTCCTCTGTGTAAAGCCTGTTACATAGTGAATTGACAATAAAGTACACTTTGACTTTGACTTTAAAGGTCCCATGGCATGAAATTTTCACTTTCTGAGGTTTTTGAACGTTAATGTGAGCTCCCCTACCCTGTTTAGGGCCCCCCCCCATGGTTAAAAGTTGTGAAATGTCTAAACTGAGCATTTGCGGTCCTTTTCTGCGTTACAAAAAATCGGAGCTCAAACGGGCGATTTTGAACAAGGCACCTTATTGACGTCAGATCGAAAAAAGAGATGCAAATGCAGTTCCACCCCCGTCTGTCTGTACTCAGCGTCTCTGTAAATCACGCCCAGAGAGTTTGGACTGCGAATGCGCTAGGCAATGCGAAATGCGTTTTTTTATTTGCCTGGAGGCACGTCCGAGTGTTTCTAGGCTCGGAAGTCCTTTATCTGAGCCTCTGGACCTTTGAACAGCAGTGGTTTAATTTTATTTTCTGTGGAAATGTGTTTATTTTTCAATGGAACGGTTCAAATCTCTCCCCCCTGCAAAAACAAGGAAATGGATCAGTTGTGGGCTCAGAGCCGAAAGCGGAGAGTTTGGCCACGCCCCCACCCTCTACTATTGGCCAGCTCTTTTCTCCTCATTTGCATTCAAGCAACAAGGTCCATTATGGAGTGTTCCAGAGAGAGAAAAAATACTCTTTCTCATCTTATCTCTGTTTCTCATGCACTGAGTGTTGATTTTGAAGAAGGATTCATTTACAGTATTAGGGAACCATTAAGGAGCCATATAAAAGCATCAAGAAGTACCATGTCATGGGACCTTTAAAATTCGCTCCTATAACTGCTAGCCTTGGTGAGTTTCATTTGACTGGAGCCGAATACTACAGGTGACGTCATGATTCCTTAGTCCACTTCTTCATACAGTCTATGGGTACAGCATGTTTTAAGTACACCCCCATAGCACGAGTGGTACATTCTCATGTTTTTGTTACTATATTTAAAACTTACATTAGATAGACCTGAAGCCCCCCCCTCACAGTCAGAGACAGACAGAGGTGAGAATTTCTTGTCTCCCTCTGCGCTCTGAAGCCGTCCTCTCTGAAATGACAGTGTGCCAGTAACGTCTATACCGCCCCGTGTCCTTGAGCCAAGCAGACAGAAGCTCCAGTCGGATACAATCATTTTGTCAAGGGCAGAGTCAACACAGGACACAGAGGCTCTTCTTTGTATGTGGAGGCTCTGTTGTTTTGGTCCTTGAGCAACGGTGCGGTGGAGGTATTGTAAAAGAGCGGAGAAAAAGACAGATACAGACAAGATAATATGACAATGACAATTGAAGTCTTTCTTACAATGGCACAAAAGATTTCTGTCAGGACTTTTGTACAGATTTAAACAACAATAATGCTATAGATCATATACAATGGTTTACAGAGATACTAGAGGTGGTTTAAGTGTTTAAATAAGATAAGATAAGATAAGATAAGATAAGATAAGATAAGACTTTATTGATCTCACACAGGAGAAATTTACTTGTCACAGTAGCTCCAGGTAGGGACAGTTTGAACAAGAAGACAAGTGCATGCAGGCAAAAAAAGGCATAAAGATAGGTGATAATAATAATTTAAAAAAATAAGTAATAAATCGAATAATAATAATAGTAGTGATAATAATAAAAAACAGTGACCGGGAGAGTATTGAAAAAAAAAAATTGGAAAAACTATATTGCACGATAGGAGTATTGAAAAAAACAACAATATTGCACATTGGGAAAACGATATTGCACGGTAGGACTATACAGTAGAATTATACAGTCTGATGGCGGTGGGGATGAAGGATCTGCGGTAGCGCTCCTTCTTGCACTGGGGGTGCCTCAGTCGGCTGCTGAAGGAGCTGCTCAGCTCCTCTACAGTCCGGTGCAGAGGGTGAGAGGTGTCGTCCATGATGGACGTGAATTTGGCCAGTACCCTCCTCTCAGCCACCACCTCTACAGAGTCCAGAGGACAGCCCAGGACGGAGCTGGCCCTCTTGACCAGCTTGTTGAGTCTTTTTCTGTCCCGTTCTGTGCTGCTCGGGGCCCAGCAGACGACAGCGTAGAGGAGAGCAGAGGCCACCACAGAGTCATAAAAAGTCTTGAGCAGAGGCCTGCTCACTCCTGCTCAAATAAGATATGCTTCTTATCTTCTTACTCCTTTTTTGAACACTGAATGTTTTTTTTGTTGTTAAATGTACACGTTTTAAATGTCTTTCCAAACTTTATATTGTGCTTTCTTAAATTTAGCAGTGTTCAAAATGTTCAACGTACCTACTTCTGTTCTGTTCTCTAATGTAACTCTAACTCTAATGTTCTTCTAACCTGCAACCTTTTTGAGTCAACATAAAGTTCAAAACAAATTGTGTAACTTTTCTGCTGGAGGGTCCACCACGTTTGTCTCCATGGAGATGTTTGCTTTACCTGGGATATTCCCCAATGTCGCATCTCCATTGTGACAATTAGATGACAAGTCGACAGATCTGTGGAGAGGAGAAATTTTCTGTTAGTCTATTGCCATACTGTTTAATTTTTCAGACAAAGCAAACACTGACAACAGAAAACAAACAAAATATTAGATTTTTGTTTTGTTTTTTTTGCTGTCATATTTTAATCCAGTCTAAATGCTAACAATATCGTAGCTGTTTGTTGGACAGTTAAGGACAAACAAGCTAAAAGAAATGTTAAAACTGAACCTAAAAAAGTTCAAATTAAAATGTATGATGTATTAAAGAAACACCAATATAACATAATGGAAAATCAAGTGGTCATAATATTATGGTTGATTCCTCCATGTACATAGGATCAGAAGAAAACGCTCTTCGGACTATTTGATTACAAACTTAATTCATAAAGAGCATGTGAAGACTAAAGATTTGTCAAGAACGAGAAAACTGCACGCTATCAAAAACAAGTGCCTGTCAAATTATCCTGTCAATGCAATTGCCCTGTCATGGTTTCCACCGCCTGTCAGATATGTCAAACCTTTCCCCCCTCATCACCTCACATCACCACCTTTTGGGCAATGGGGAGAACTAGCGAACAGTGTGTGTATATTTTTGGTGAAGTGGTGCGCAGCCATGCTAATGTAACAAACTGTGTCAAGGGAAGATAGCGGTGAAGTGACAGAGAGGGAAAATACATGCAGAAAGGAGGCCAGGCTGCTCAGCATAACAAAGAGCACGCTTGTTGTTGGTGGATGTTGCATCACTTTGAAAACTAAGAAGAAAGGAATCGAGCTGTCAAAACTACAGGGATTAAAGACTGAAACATATTTATCGAGTAAATACAAATGCTGGAATGAAACCAAATCATGTAGAAAAAAAACATGCATGGAAATGTTTACTCATAATAGTAACGTTTTATGCAGCTTAACACAGATCTGTGCATGTTCAAGACAAAAATGTATGCTGTCATAACCCAGGCTAATTTGTATACTTAGATTTTCATTCACAAATTGGGATTAAACTAAAAAGTCATGTAGTTGGTTGAAGAAAGAAATGCAATAGTAATTCAAACACATGTAACAACTAAGTCAGCGTAGCACATTGTAAAAAAATTCTCGTCAAATGCATGATCAGCTGTCAATTCTGTCAACACACAGCAGTTTGATCGCAAACTCTTGTTGTGTTCTCGGGCAAGACACTCACATTGCTCAAGCTGTGTATGAATGTGGTGCGTCCTTGTAGCTCACAACCTTAATGAGGTCCAATTATTTCAAACTACTCAACATTTTAATAAGGAGGTCTCCATGTGGTTTGGAACAGAGTTTAAACCTTGGAAGAAGAAATATTTTTGTGCTAAATGTTACAGATTAATAAAAGCCAGTCTTCAGTGAATTAGAATTAGTTAGATTAGGTAGTTGTAGTTGAAAACCACATTGGAAAAACATATACATAAAGCTTAAAAGTGCACCATGAGACGTTAAAAACTGCCACACAAACAACAGTAATTAGAATTAAAAGTTATATTCATGTGTTTTGAAAAGGAATGCATTTATTATTATTTTATATTGAACAACCAATAAAAATGTTTAGCAACTAGAAAACATGTGATAGTAGAAAACCAAAAACTACACAGTAACGCCTGGCTGGGTTTTATTTTCAGATCTGATGTTGTCTGATGTTGAGAGCTTTGGAGACAGAACCTGCAGACTCTCCGCTGTGACTGTCCTGTCCGGGCTAAACACGTGTCAAATGGAGCCCTGGTGCTGAGCTCATAGTTGGAGCAGTGTCAGGGTCCTGCTGGGAGCTGAGCACAGAGCTGCTTTGGCTCTGTCTCTTCTCTACACTGACCCCTGAGCTGATGGGGTCTCTCAACACACACACACACACACACACACACACACACACACATATACACACACACACACACACATACACACACACACACACACACACACACACACGCACGCACGCACACACACACACACACACACACACACAGAAAGGAAACAACTTCAATCTTAACTCTGGCAGTATAAACTCAATACATTGTTATTGCCAGTGTTGGGAAGTAACTAAATCTGTAACAAAAATACATTATTCCAACTATATTCCCTATTGATACCACTGGTCTACAAGCAAAATGCTTCTGGAGCAAAAGTAGTGAAATCTTTCTTGGTTTAGGTCACTAATAAAGAAAAAGTAAGTCAGAAGTGCTGATTGGCTATAGTTTCCAAGATATAGTATTGGGTCAAAATAGGAAATTTATGCAAAATAAGGCAAAAACAGTAGTTTATCAGAAGGTACAGTGTGTCTACAAGCAACCAGTTCTATCTGAAAGCCTGTCTGCACATTCCAATACATACATGTTAAAGGAAAAGTAACGTTATTTTACAATCTGAGCCTTCTTTCGGTAATAAAACAAGTCGTTTGACTCACCCATATCACGTTCGTGTCATTTGGAGCTGTTTGGTAAAAGTTATGTTGTAGCGTATCCGTTAGCGTGAGTACTCGGGGCATTACTTTGCGGTCTCCAAATAACACAAACTTTAGCACTTTTCAAATCGTAGAAGCCCAATGTCTTTAGTCTACGATTTTGTGTGGTCAAAAGTGGCCTGTAATTCGAGATTTAGCCATAGTTTGCCATAGATTTAGCCATAGATGAGGACGCCAGTGCACATGCGCGGACTGTGCTCTCAGCTCCTGGGACCCAAACATGAAACGCAAAGCTGAAAACTATGGATAAATCTCGGATTACAGGCCACTTTTGCTTCAGACGAAATCGTATATTAAGACATCGGGCTTCTATGATTTGAAAATTTGGAGACCGCAAAGTAATGCCCCGAGTACTCACGCTAACGGATACGCTACAACATAACTTTTACCAAACAGCTCCAAATGACACCAACGTGCTATGGGTGAGTCAAACGACTTGTTTTATTACCGAAAGAAGGCTCAGATTGTAAAATAACGTTACTTTTCCTTTAATATGTCTAGAGTTTTAACATCAAATATATTTTGATTTCACATAAGAGAGATGCTTCCAAATTGTGTGCACCTGATGTCTTAAGATATTTCTTGTTTATTTCTTGACAAATAAAGAAGTGCAAGTTAAATATTTTCAAAAATATAAATATTATTTTTAAGCAAAAATGCCTAAATGTATTGTATAAACAGATGCAATTTTGAAAAAAATCATTGCATATCTTGAATACATTAGCTAACCAAGCACAGTTATCAATTGATTTTCAGTTCATCTTATCAATATATATGAGATTTAGCCACTTTTATCTCGGAAGCAGATCGAGTCCAAAAATGTGTAGATTAGTGTACTTTGCAGTGACATGATGCTGGGGGTGTTCTACATATATTTCTGTGGTGGAGTATTCAAAAGTTACCATGGTGACACAATGCACACATTAGCAAACGCTGTCAAAAAGCTTTTAAGGTGGTGAATGGATTTAAACAGCACATTTTCAGCAGGCTGTGATGAATATGAGTGTTCAGATTCCTCTTTAGGTGTTTGATTTTCAACAAAAAATGACACTGACTAACTGAAAAACTAATCCCAGCAAGCTCACCTGTTATAGTTCAACCAAGTAAGGTCTTTCTGGTCAGATTGCATTAAAATACAGTTCAGAAAAAGTCTAACTTGAGTAACAGATCTTCTAACAGAGTAGTGCTTTTAGTTAGGTTCACACTCCCAAGGAATGGTGATGACATCAGCTGCAAAGTATCAATATTTCTTTTCCCTAAAATTAAAGGCATAAATGGTGGGATTGATTAGCTATGGGGATCCAAATAAATAAACTCATTGTTGGAAATGTAAGATTGAAAGGAGCATAGCTGTGAAAACAAGGTAAAAACGCACAACTGTATTTAATAATGTGTCCAGGAAACACATTTTTCCAATGGTTAAATCAAAGCCTGTGCTGTATTGCCAGTGTAAATACATAGTTAACTTATGGACTAAACATGGAGCATATGTCCAATCAGGAAGTCTTCCAGCCCAACATAAAACCTTTTCCCGATTTTACTCTGATCTCATCCATCCGACCAGTGCCAATATTATCAAGGTCCATACGACTTCAATTTATTTGCTGTAATACATTACAAAAACAGAGCTAATCGGTAACAGCGAAAACAAAATAGTCGCTCTCATTTTGATGGAATTTCACCCATAGCCCAAAAAAAATTGCAAGTGGTTTGGTAGTTGTTTAGGTTTGTGTGTCTTTTAACTTTTGAAGATCTGTTTTGGGATAAACACAAAAAGATGACAACACATTGTTTGGTATTATTGCTGCCCCCCAAGAAAACAAGGAAAAAAATATTAGTTTTTGTTTATTACCAAGAGTCTGAAGCACTATCCAGGTTATGCCACCATATTGTTAGCGTTTGTAGAGAAATTGTTGCCAGGTGCTTTCTCACAGCAGCTGCTCGGGTAAGTTATGATGTTCTTTGGTTCAAAACTATGGAAGTATCCAAAATGGGGACTCCATCCTGGTGCTTATTACTGTAATTAGGATAAAACATTTGTGATTTACGGGTCTTGACGATGACACCAAATGTAATGAACAATATAGAGGTGGTTGGAAAGTGGGGTCTATATTTGTCTAGTGTGCACTTGACTAATAACAGAAACTCCTAACTGTAAACACCTAGGGTAGGGCTGCTAGATACAAAATGTAATTGAAATTGCAGTTTGAATGGTTGCAATTAACAAATCAAACAAAAGTTCTTAACAAAACTACTTTATTATCAATAAATTGTTAGATCTTCACAAACATGTTCTGAAATACAATGATTCTTGTATTTAGTAGTTCATATTTATTCATAGTCTTCTCTCAA
Organism: Paratrypauchen microcephalus; assembly: GCA_036785185.1. Lineage (NCBI taxonomy): Eukaryota > Metazoa > Chordata > Actinopteri > Gobiiformes > Gobiidae > Paratrypauchen > Paratrypauchen microcephalus. Next base: position 9,278,437 of record JAVJIX010000007.1, on the reverse strand, counting down.
ATGTGTATTATTCAGGACATTTTTACAATGAGAACTTTTCTTTGAACAGAATCCAACCATTAAAACGTGAATTGTAAATCAATTTCTGTGTGTCAGTTCAAGTGACATACAGAATCCTGTCAGAACTGAAGAAGCTACTGCGAAACATCTTCATTTTTTGTCCAGCTGACATAAGTCTTTCGTATTGAACAATGTGAACTCTCTGTCTCTACATTTCTGACTCTAGAATCCTATAAACTATAACTATAAACTCCATACATCTTCACCAGACTCATCTAGATGATTTCAGCCCTGGAACTGCCAATCTCTTGTGAACGAAAGGTAAAAGGTAGGTGTTCACTTAAAAACTACCACTATGACATCACAAGGTGGAACAGAGCATTTTGAGCTGTGAAAAAGTAGACAAACGTGTGAATGAAACAAAACACAATTTTGGGTATGTTTTTGAGGAGGCAACAGCATTATAACAGGGCTCTCAAGTCTCACGCTTTGAGAGTGTGACACACGCAATTCGCACGCCACACATGGTATTTCTCACGCTGAAATTTTTTTAAGCAATTCAAAACTGTAGCCACTGTTCACAGCGCTTCTGTGCCCAGAAAATCGGTAAGTTAATGCAGGCACTGCGCGTTTTCAGCGAAAAAAAGTCACTCGCACACCAGTACTGGAGTTGAGCGATCAGCTGTGAGGCCGATCGCTCACAGCTGATCGGCCTGTGAGCGAGCCGCGTGAATGTTTACGCGGCATTTCCAAGAGAAGAAGAATCCTTAACTTGCTACGTTAATGCTACGTAAGAAGGAACTCTCGTCTCGGAACATGGGATAAGTTCGGGATATGTCCTTTTCTCCGGAGCTCCGGATTATTAAAGACCGTGACACGTGCATACATGGATACGAGTGACCGCGTTCTTATGGGTGAGTCATATCAGATTATTTCTGCATCTATTTCGGCACTAAACCAGGACTAAACCAGGACTAAACCAGAACTAAACCAGAACTAAACCAGGACTAAACCAGGACTAAACCAGGACTAAACCAGAACTAAACCAGGACTAAACCAGGACTAAACCAGGACTAAACCAATACTAAACCAGGTCTAAACCAGGACTAAACCAGAACTAAACCAGGACTAAACCAGGACTAAACCAGGACTAAACCAGGACTAAACCAATACTAAACCAGGTCTAAACCAGGACTAAACCAGAACTAAACCAGGACTAAACCAAGACTAAACCAGGTCTAAACCGGGTCTAAACCAGGATTCAACTGGGACTAAACCAGGATTAAACCAAGACTAAACCACGTCTAAACCAGGACTAAACCGGGACTAAGCCGGCACTAAACCAGGACTAAACCAGGTCTAAACCAGGACTAAACCAGGTCTAAACCAGGACTAAGCCAAGACTAAACCAGATCTAAACTGGGTCTAAACCAGGACTAAACCGGGACTAAACCAGGACTAAACCAGGACTTAACCAAAACTAAACCAGGTCTAAACCAGGACTAAACCAGGTCTACCAGGCCTTAAAGAGTCATTTGTCTGTAATATAAGACTTTTAAACTCACAACCTAACTGGATCATAGAGTTTGCAGTGCCCAAACCCTGCAATGGAACATCATCTTGTTTTGCTGGTCACCAAATCTACTTCCTCATTGTTGGACATTAGCAGTTAGCAAGTTAGCAGTTTCCTCTCCAGTATTTCCTACATCTCAGGGTTCTACACAACTACAGCCTGTGTGATATATAACACGTATGATGCAATGTGGCTGAAACAAGCCTCTAATACTGCAACACTGAGTATATGGCCCCATAAGGTTTGCTTTGTCAGGGCTTTTTACTTTTCTGCACTTACAAGCTGATTTTGGGTGATAACAATTTCACTAGGGTTATTGTGATCTTATTCTGTCATTACAGTATATTGGTCTATCCGGGGCAATGTGAGAAGAATATTTTAAAAGTGCTCTCTGACAATGTCTGCCTATATTTTTATACTGTTCTGTAAAAGTTGATATAGACACAAGGCGTTCACTGACTGTTTTTATATGCAGGAATATGAGATACAGCTTGCTTTTCCTTCTGTTATTGAACTGACTTTTAATAAAAAAAACACACAAGCAAAGCACACAACTGCACAATGCCATTTGCAGTTTGTGCTTGAATGAATGAGTCACCGTTCTGACAGGTCTTCAATGAAACAAGTGCTCAAAGTCAAATTACCTTTTCAAGTCCCGGCAGCAACAATACAAAAATGTCCCAAATGTCAAACAATAGCTTTGTAATCAGTTTGATTTATAACCAATAGTGAGTTTATTTGTTTAGGTAAATGGTGAGCGATTGAGTGCAAAGAAATATAAATATTAATAGAACAGTTTTAACATTTATTCAGCGTCTCAAGAGAATTCAGGTCCAAGGGGCACAGCTTTTCTGATAGATGCTCTAATGTTCCACAGTATGGCATTAAAGGGCCTATATAACACAAAATTGACTCTTTAAGCCATGTTATAATGTTGTTACGTCATCAAAAATATACCTGGAGTTGTGTTTTGTTTCATTCACACATTTGAGTAATCCTGTATTATTAGTTTGTCTCCATGTCCATAGCTCAAAATGCTCCACCTTGTGATGTCATCAAGTGGTAGTTTTCAATTTACCTTTTGTTGAGTAGAAATTGGCAATTCCAGGGCTGACATTAGCCAAATAATTCTAGTGAAGGTTTAAAAACATAGTAGAACAACATAACACACAAAGAAAAACAGATTGTTTTCAGTTTGAGAGAAGAACTCAGCCTAAATGTGCAGGGTTTGTGCGTTAAACATGTGTGAATGAAATAAAACACAACTCCAGGTATGTTTGTGATGAAGAAACAACATTATTACTGCTATACCACATGGGCTCATACATCAGGGGCCATCCTGAAGTCCCTCTTCAAAAAAACTTTGAAAACACTTGACAAAAAACCTCTACAGTATCACTATTGTAATACTGTAAGTAAGTATAATATTTTGGATCTTGAAAGTTATCAGGTTTATGGATGGTTGCTTTATTTTTAAAGTTTAAAGACTCGCTCTTCCACCATTAATGGATTTTACAAGTAAAAAAACTACTAACCGCGTTAAAGGAAAAGTAACATTATTTTACAATCTGAGCCTTCTTTCGGTAATAAAACAAGTCGTTTGACTCACCCATAGCACGTTCGTGTCATTTGGAGCTGTTTGGTAAAAGTTATGTTGTAGCGTATCCGTTAGCCTGAGTACTCGGGGCATTACTTTGCGGTCTTCAAATAACACAAACTTTAGCACTTTTCAAATCATAGAAGCCCGATGTCTTTAGTCTACGATTTCGTGTGGTCAAAAGTGGCCTGTAATCCGAGATTTAGCCATAGTTGAGTAGATGAGGACGCCAGTGCGCATGTGCGGACTGTGCTCTCAGCTCCCGGGACCCAAACATGAAACGCAAAGCTGAAAACTATGGATAAATCTCGGATTACAGGCCACTTTTGCTTCAAACGAAATCGTAGATTAAGACACCGGGCTTCTATGATTTGAAAAGTGCTAAAGTTTGTGTTATTTGGAGACCGCAAAGTAATGCCCCGAGTACTCACGCTAACGGATACGCTACAACATAACTTTTACCAAACAGCTCCAAATGACACTAACGTGCTATGGGTGAGTCAAACGACTTGTTTTATTACCTAAAGAAGGCTAAGATCGTAAAATAACGTTACTTTTCCTTTAACACGAGAACACTGACCAGAGGAGACTGGAACACACAGAGACGCAGTTCCAAATTTGACCAAATGGTGACGTCTATCTGAGGATCACAGTCATGGAACACATCATCTGCACATGTCAGGAACTGTGGGTCCTTCTCAACCTTCAAGAACAGTCTGAAACATTGGTTGGAAAATAATCAAACATGCTCTCACGGGTATAGATTGTCTTCTTCATCGGGCCTCTTAAACTCAGAGAATGGTCTATTGTGGTGAAGTGTCATGTGTATGTGCACTTCTGTCTCTTCTGTTTTCTTCTGTTCTGATCTGCCTTAGGACAACGGATGTAAAGTAGCTATTGTGCTAATTCCGGCATATTTACATTGATGCTGTTTGTTGTCATGTTGTTTAATATGCATTAAAAATAAGAAAAAAGTATAATATATATAATATAGGCCCTATTCATTCAACTGCAAGTGTTTTCAGTACAAAGAATACCTTGAAAAACACAGATTCTCACAGTGAGCAGGGTTACCTCTCACCAGTTATGACCTGAACAATTGCTTATGCATTTTTAAACAGAAATATTTCTGTAGCTCCATTAGTTATAACAGACAGTAACATACTAGGAGTAACTAAGAGCATTATGCGTTTCATATGTCACATCAGCAGCAGTAATATAAGTAATGCATACTTGTATTCACTCTCATCACTCCAGGCTAAGTGGCTGTAAATTATGTTGTGTATGGTGACAATGATGAAGGGCGCTCACTTGGGGCGGTGAATAAATATGTCTATACGATATGTGGGAATACTCCAATAGCGGGAAGGAGGCCAGACATCCCCTATCCCCAATGTCTTTCATCTCCATAGACTGTATGAAGAAGTGAACTAAGGGAGTGTGACCTCACCCATAACAGGTACAGGGGTGAATATTGAGAATAGGAATTTATTCTTCTGTTGTTATGTTGCAATGGCAGTATACTTGCAGGTGACGTGCCAAGTTACATCAGATCTTTCAAAATATTTTTGAGTAATAAAAACTCCTATAATTGATTAAATATAATCTAAAACGTTGAATGCCATACTGTGGAACACTGTAAGTAAAGGAATAGCATATCCATGGTAACAAGCAGGTGGAGAACTCACCACATATAGATCAACCTTAACCCTAGAACACTTTCGCTATAAAAAGTAACACCATCACTTTTGCCGGATAATTTTTACCCGTGGTATTCTTTTATTTTCAACTGTGGTATGTGTAACAAAATAAAACAAAAAACAAAAAAAACAGGAAGACTTAATAATAAAAAATAATAATAATGATACTGGAAACTTGGTGCTTGGTCCACCCATTCCTGGGACATGTGAGACTTCCCTGGTGAAGAACAGACTTCTGGACACACGAACAGTTGCAGGAGAGAGGAACAAAAATAGTATCTTTTCAATGGGTAAAAATGACCAGTTGACTAAAATATTGTTTTCACCATAAGAATTCCCTTTGAAATCACCACTTTGTGATATTTATTCATAACCACTGCACTAAATAAGGATAGATACACATTCCAGGACCACTCTTACTTACCTATTTTTACATCGTCTTACATTAAATTCATTACATTCTTACATTCCTCTGTCACTATTGCCGGGTGAAAATCACCCAAAAGCCTGTAGGAAAAAGATGTCAAAAACAATGGTGAAGCTCCCCAGGGACACTCAGAAAAATGCAACATATTGAAAATCATGTAAATAATTTTGTTAATCACCTGGTGATAGTGCTCTAGGGTTAAGCAAGTTAACTCCAAATATAGAATATATATATATATATTTCAGCCTTCAGCTTTATTCGACAGGGAGATATAACGTGAAATGGGGTGAAGCTTAGTCCCATTTTCCCATAAAAAATGTATTTTGTTGTATTGTGCTGAATCCAATATCAGTATGCACCATAGGATTGTAATTTCACAACAAGTTAATGAGCCCCAAAACTGCACCAATTCCACCAATGGCCTTAAGAGACATCAGAATGTGCTGTGCCTTAATGCTTGTAATGGTTTAATTTCCACACTTTGCATTGGGATGGTATGAGTAGAGAATCTGGTCCTGAGTGAATCACTGGGGAGGATAGGGATACAGAGGAGAAGGGCCCCGGGCAGATGTCTGTCGACTGTCATGAATACCAAACACCTGCAGAGCTCCAGGTGAAACGGCTGCTCCATATGGTTTTCACAGCAGCAGCACAACAGGTAAATGAGGCTGTTGTGGTAATATATTTAGCAGAGCTTTTATCATCACATTTCTTTTTATAATTACAATTAGGGATGCACCGATCATTTTTTCAGTTCCAGTGCTGATATTATTACTTTGATTTTAAGTATTTGTAGGGACTGAAAATGGCATTTATTTCTTTAAAACACTGTTAACTTATTACACAAGAGATCCAATAACTGTTCTTTATCCTTCACATCACTATTGAACAGCTTTGTGTGAATAAAAGTTCAAACATTATGAGAGGTTCTGGGTTTAAATCAGCCTGTAAATATTCTTATTACAACCAGTTAAAGGCACAGGAATAATTAATATAAATGCACTTTCTACTCTCTGAAGTCATATAATTTCAGATATGTGTTGCAATCTTCCTCCACACCTCAGCAGTACAACATAGAGCTTCCTCAGCCTCTCAGTCTTCTTCCTCTTCATCACCTGTAGTTTATCTATATATTTTCATTGAACCGTCTCACATCTCTCTCATTTCTTTTTATTCAAGCTCCCTGGTGGAATTGTGCCCAAAAACACTTTTTTGGCAGTAAAAAAAATTAGTTATATTAAATTAAATCAAACTGCATACCAGAATATCAATGGTTTTCAAGGTAATTTTGAACAGTAAAACATTTGTAATTGCACAAATACAACATAACTTCAATACCATTAACACCCTCCACTAGAAAAATTGCATAGTGCCCTTTAACCTCTTTAACATCTTTAGACTTAGGCTGCGTCCCAGTACTCTGTCTTACCCCTTGCCCTTCTCCTACCACTTTATCTACGTCTTTGTCTTGCCCTTTGATACCGAGCTGAGAGGGCTCGGGGTACGAATGTTCCCCTAAGAAATGGGACACCACTCGATTACCGTTTGCATCATCATCCCTTTCCTCTACCTGGCTGCTACGTCTACAGGGGCAACGACAATTGACGCAAACAAATGTCAAGGATTATCGGGTACCTCAGCTCGACAAAAAAACTAGCTTGTTTTATGCATGAAAGTTCGATGAAAACCATAACGTTGGCTAAACAGACATGACTACAATTAAAACTGCAACAACAGTTCACTAAAAGTAACGTAGAACATAAGCGTCATAATTGTAAACCATGCTAAACTCTTAATCGATAATTACAACTGCTGAAAATACATTTCTGAGACTCCTTGGCTGGTCGATGTGACGCTGCCATCCTGATCCCAAAACCTGCCTGAGCTTGTAGGCGTACCCCTTCATTTCAAGTCTGGTCAAGAGCTTACTTCGTTTCACAGAGGTATGTAGCCCTCGGTCTTGCTCAAAATTAGAATCGGGACACCCCTTGCTCTCACATGAACGCACAAAACCAACGGGTTGGGGTAAGACGAAGGGGTAAGACAGAGAAATGGGACGCAGCCTTAGATTTGAGACTTTTATTGTCCCCAAGGGGAAATTCATTTTCACGCACACAGAGCTTCTTTTACATAATATGCACTGACAAACACAGAACAACAAACATATACACATTACAATAGACCTTATCTATCTTTATCTATTACATATCTGCCTCCTCTCACATTACTGTTGACTTTTTGAACTCATGAGAACCCATGCAAACTGAGAAGGCACGTTCTTCAGTTGTGTCCATTTGCCCAACGTTAAAATGAAGTTTGCTCTTGTTTTAATTACACACAGTCGAAACGGTACTCAGCCAGATCACACTGCAGAATATTGATTTGTTGTTGCTTATGGGAACTCTTCATGAATTATTGATAAAGCCTCCTACCTCTGGGGTATTTGCATTTTGCTTGTCATTTAATGAGACGTTAGGGCTTTAATATTCCTCGTGATAGATGATGTGTCACAGTCCTAAGTCTATTGCACTGATACAGGGCCATTTGGGGTTTCAGTTTAACTTTTTAAAGGTGCACTGTGTAACTTTGGGGGTCTGGGGGGTCTGTTACTTTCTTGTTTTTATAGTTTATGGTCATCGTGCTGCTTCGAATGTTCCACAATATGACACGAAACAGTGCTACCTTACATTTATTCAATTACAGGTGGTTTTATTGCTCAAATTTACCTAAAAAACACACATTCTGACTGTGAGCGGGGTCGCCTTTCCACAAATCCGACCAGTAACTTGGCCTGGTTTGGTCTCCATGATGATAGAAAGTTTTAATACCATTTTGTGAAACATTTCAGATAAAGCTATAATATCTCTATGAAGAAAAGCAGGTGGCAGACCCTCCACCACAAAATGTACACAACGCACCTTTCAAATTTACTGTGAGGAAAAAAAAACATTGTCCAGGGAGGAATAACCTAAAGCGCAGTATAAATCACCACTGCACTGCCCGGGGCTTGAACGCACTTAAACACGCAGAGATGAATAGTTTGCTATCGCTAACACAGCTAGCACCCGGGGGAACCATTTGCCAAAGAATATCTTCACTTTCCTAGGTTATCTCCCAGAGCATCAACACAGCGCCAGCTAATATATTCCCTCCCATCTCTTCTGGGGAGGAGGCTGCGGTGCCCACCTGCCCGTATCCGTGGAAACACATTAAAACACCACCATTTTAAAGCAGCTTCCTGGAGATCACTAGTTGGTGCCTCTGTGTGAATTCTGCTATTGATCTATTTGCCGCTAGGCTTCACCCCCAACTGTATACAAACCCCAAAACAACTGAGAGAGAAAAAAAAGAGAGAGAGGAAGAGGGGAAGAGAAATGTAACAACTGTCGCACAAAATAAAAATAAGTGCTCCTGGGCTGAAAGAGAGAAGCAAAGAGCCCCATTTTGCCTTTGCTAACTCCTGTCTTCAAATTCAGCAGCGCGATGGTAAGAAATAAGGCTTTGGCGCTCAGTAGAGAATGCGTCATTGTCACAGCTGTCAGTCATGTGGAGTAGGGAGCAGACTCTGGCAGATTAATGGACAACTGTAAAAAGGGACTTTTTTCAAGGAAGAGATTGAAAGAGTTCAGCACTGCTAGTTTGAGAATTAAGAGCAACAAAGTGGAACAGATTGTAAGAAAATGCCACCTTTTGAAAATGACGTGTAGAGCACATTTGGACAGCAGTCGGAGTTTGATTAAAACCTCTCAGCTGGATAAGGCTTCAATCAGGCTTATACGTGTAAGTGGCAATATCCAGTGCGTACATAAAAATACATATACTCCAATACAGAAAATAATGTGAAGAGCAGCTAAAAATAGTTGCCCTGTAGCTTCCAAATGTGTATATTATTTCATTAACTGCATTAAAAGTCATACATTATGCAGAATTAACAGCTACATTTCACCTTTTGTTTAGTAGAGGTTGGAAATTCCAGGGCTGAAATCATCCAAATGATTCAACTGAAGGTGAATGGAGTTTAAAAACACAGTGGAACACTTCCTGTATTACCACATGACATCACAAGGTGGAACAGAGAAGAACTCAGCCTAAATATGTAAGGTTTGTGTGTTAAATGTGTGAATGAAACAAAACACAACTCCAGGTATGTTTTTGATGAGGAAACAACATTAGAACATTGATCAGAAAGTAGCGTAATATGGGCCCTTTAAGGCCCTGTCCCCACGACGTTTTTTGGTGGAAACGGGGAAGTTTGTGTTCGTTTGGGCCTGTCGTCCACATGGCGCCGGCGTTTTTTTGGGGTATAAACGGGTTCCAGAGTGGAGAAGTCGGAGAACGCCGGGGGTCGCGTTGTCGTGTGGGCGGCAAAAAACGCGACTGTTGGGAAAATGATGACGTCGCGCTGCCATAATCAGTGACCAGAAGGTAACCCTGCGCACAATATGCACGACACAAGAGTGTGTGCCAATTCAAAGCTAAAAACTGGAAAAATCCCGTCAATGAAAAGCAGATAGTGGACAATGAGGAGCCCATACCAATTTGAGTGTGTTGTGTGCTGTAAATAAAGAAAAAGAGCAACCATTTCTTGTCTTTTTTTATTGAATTAAACTGTATCTTTTACAAACAGGCACATGCAGTATCACAAAAATATATAAAAGCATTTCTGTTTTCGCTTGTCTGAGGGGAATCCGGGGAAGGTGAAGAACACAGCGATCTCGTAGACGTGGGGTCGTCCTCTAACAAATCCCAGGTTTCCACTCCGGCTGTAATGGCTGTAGTAGCTGGCGATCCACCCCAGATTTGTTCGCACAGCTCAAAATATAACAGGACCACACGCCACTGCGACGCCCAGAGTCAAAGGCCTGTTTGTATTTGTTCCTTACTGCCTACAGTTTTGTTGTTAGCTGCACTTTGGTGATGGTATGGGGATTGTGAGAAAAATCTTTCCCTTCGGCCGTATCCCCGGTAGTATATTCACGCCGAAAAGCCAACATAATGTCCGAGTATTTGCTTGGGCAGGACTCCCAGTCGACGTTCTGCTGATACTGTTGTGTTTTGTAATCCAGCGTAACGAGCAAGGTTAACGAGAGCTCTACTTGTTAATGTCTATCTAATAAAACGATAGCAAGTAATACTAACTATCGATTTATAGGCAAAAACTCTGCTCACTCACAAATCTTCGTTCTGTGGCGTCTGTCTATGTTAGGGACTGTCAGCATTTTCACATTACCGGAGTGAGTCCCTGCTACATTGGTGGAGCAGGGGGACAAAATAAATTTGCGTTTGGTGACGGTCCCTAAAGTACACATGTTTGCTTGTTTATGAAAGAGAAAGGACTTTATGCGCATGTGCTCTTTGTAGTCTTGCGTTTCTGGCGGCTCTGGCTCTTTCCGGTTTACAGCGCCACTTATCGGTGTGACATATGTACTACATCGTTTTCACTCAGCGCTCCGTGCTCATCTTGACGCAAATGTTTTCTGATCCAACACGTGTGTGGACGAGACTTTTTTTCACCCCGGGTAAAAATTAGTAGCATGACTTGCACATAATGAAACAAAAATGCCAAACCTGTAATCATCACAATTCTTGGCCAAAAGCAGCACTTTGTAGAAGAGCAATCCTCAAAAGTGTTAAGCAAATCCAAACTGAAAAACAAAAAATCGGCCCCATCCAAATCTCTGTTTGAGCATTTGCAGATATAATGGCTTTGTGCTGCCAAGTTATGCATAGACTTTTGGATAGCACAGTGCATAATAATTATTAGTTATGAAAGCAAAGCATTGTTTATGAACCGTAAATGCCAGAGTTACAAGCCGTCCCATAAGCCGAGCCAATGATTTGTAATAAAGGCTCTAATACAAAGGATTAAATTACTATTGGGAGAGAGGTGCTTTCAGTGCAGAAACACAGGCCTGATGCAACACAGCCAGATTAGATTACTGCGTCTCTAATATGCTGCCGGGGGAAAGCATACGAATAAGAACTGCCATATGACACAACATCATTCTTGTGTCAAATATATAAGAAGAACACATGTTGAGGATGTGAACCAGTCCCCTTTCTCCTCCGAGTGGTATTTAAAATAGCTTTATCAAATGGATCTAATAAGAGGGGTGTCTTTGCCTTAGGAGCCAATTGTCTCCATAGCAAAGAAGTAATAGGTTTTGACATCCAGGGATAATATGCCCTTAACTTAATTAGCCTGAAAATAAGATACTTAAAGGTCCTATGTTACGCAAAACTGACCCTTGTGGGCTTTAAAACGTTTTAAAATGTTGTTACCTCTTCAAAAACATACCTGGAGTTGTTTTTGGTTTCATTCACACATTCACACCCTTTATTATTAGTCTGTCTACATCTCCAAAATGCTGTATTTCATCTTGTGATGTCATGAAGTGGTAGTTATTTAACAGCTACCTTTAAACTTAATTCAGTAGAGATGGGCAATTGGAGGGATGAAACTATCCAAACGATTCTAGTGAAGGTGTATGGAGTTTAAAAACACAGTGGAGCACTTCCTGTATTACCACATGACATCACAAGGTGGAACACAGTGTTTTCTGTTTGAGAGAAGAACTCAGCCTAAAGGAGCTTATGTGTTCTATATGGGAAATGTCTTGCATACAAATAGCTTGAGTTATGTAAAAATATATATTTCCTGCTTTTTTATATGCAGGAGTTTTGAATAAATATAAGATATAAAAGCTAAAATATGAATACAAAAGCTTAAATATATGCTCATTTTTGATTGTAGGTCTGTATCTCCATTGGGCATCTTAAGTTCAAGTTGATAATCTTGCAGGTAGTGTGCAATCTATATCATTATCTACTGTATATCTATATCTATATCTAAAAAAATATATAAAAAAATAAGAGACCACTGCAAAATTATTAGTTTTTCTGATTTTACTACTTATCGGCATGTGTTTGGGCAAAAGGAACATTTTTGTTTGAGTCTTTAAACTACTGAAAACATTTCCCCCAAATTCCAAATAAAAATATTATCGTTTAGAGCATTTATTTGCAGAAAATGACAAATGGTCAAAATAACAAAAAAGATACATGTTTTCAGACCTCAAACAACACAAACAAAACAAGATCAAATTTATGTTAAAACAACATAATACTAATGTTTACACTTAAGAAGAGTTCAGAAATCAATATTTGGTGCAATAACCCTTATTTTTAATCACAACTTTCATGCGTCTTGGCATGCTCTCCACAAGTCTTTCACATTGTTCTTGGGTGACTTTATTCCACTCCTGGTGCAAGAACTGAAGTAGCTCAGCTTTGTGTTTGTGTTGGAATTCAACAGACGCTGGAATAGAATGGCTGTAATACATGTAGAGATGCTGATTTCAGAAAAAAACACAGTGGTCTCTTACCGTATAGATATACGGTAAGAGACCACTGCGTTTTTTTCCACGGTAAGAGACCACTGCGTTATCCATAATTCAAATCTAACACAAAATAAATGTTTGGATGTCAAGTGTATGTACAGTGAAATCCACCAACACATCTGGAAACACCATATGTATATTTATATTTGTATGTCTTATTAAAACTCACATCTGTACTTACTCTTTTGCTTGGAAAGTTCTACACGTTGTTTGTAATCGTGCTACAAAATGCACAGTGTTATTTTACTGACCCGTCAAACTGTATTTTTACACATATGTCCTCCTGTGTCCTTTTAAAGTCCAGACTCGTGATGACAGCAGCAACATGGGACTTTTTACTTGTGTATATAGGGAGATAGAATATGACAGGGCATCTGAAGTGTGACATCTGCACTGTGCATTGTGGGGCGCACAGGCACAGGCTCCCTCAGGCACTGCCTACCATATACCAGAAAAACACCTCTGTCTATGAGAGGCGAGACAGATCCCCCTGCTTTTAAATATACTTTCAATTATTTCATAGTTTACGTGACACATTCATAATAATACAATAAGATATCTTTAAATAAACACAGCACAATTACAGTGTAAAAATGTTTTGTCCCAGCCCTATTTATATTTATATATTATTTTGTACAAGAATGGAATTTGCCATTGTTTTGTTTTGTTTTTGTGTTTTTCAACTCAACTGACATGGAAGATAAATCAATAATTTAAGTTATGTTTTGGAAGACAGGGGTGGGATTCATTAAGTTTTCTTCTTCCTACTCCTTTTTGAGCAAAAAAAGTGAATGTATTTGACTGTATATTGGTTATGTGGATTTATTTCCTTGTGTTGACCTGCTCGAAATGAATAAATAAAAGAAATGAAATGAAATGAATGAAATATTTAATCTTACAACCTTACACAAACAAGCGGCACATGGCACTAAGCCTGTCACAATAGAAACATCTTAAGTGCTATACTATATTGCTGCAAAAAAAAGTTAATGTAGATGATAAAAGATAATATTGAAACCAAACCAAAATGTACAAAATTGTAAAAAAAAATATATGAGTTGCAATAAATAAGTAAATAAATAAATAAGATCATAATTCAACCTTCTACAGTCATTTACATTTACAACCTTCTACAACAAATCATTTCATATTCATATACTGTATATTTAAAAAAAAAAATCCCAAACATTTCTCAATACTACAAAGAACACAGAAATAAATACTGAGTCCTAAAAACGACTGTTCTATCTCTTATGTATTGAATGATGTGTCAATATAGTAATTATCATGACACTACACATGGCATTATTCTACATTTAAAGGTCCCATGGCATGAAATTTTCACTTTCTGAGGGTTTTGAACGTTAATGTGAGCTCCCCTACCCTGTTTAGGCCCCCCCCCCATGGCTAAAAGTTGCGAAATGTCTAAACTGAGCATTTGCGGTCCTTTTCTGCGTTACACAAAACCAGTGTTGAAACGGGCGAGTTCGGACAAGGCACCTTTTTGACGTCAGATCGGCAAATGCAGCTCCAGCCCCTCCCTCTGTCTCCGCTCAGCGTCCCTGTATATCCCGCCCATAGAGTTTGGACTGTGAATGCGCTACAATGCGAAATGCGTTTTTTTATTTGCCTGGAGGCACGTCCGAGTGTTTCTAGGCTCGCAAGTCCCTTACCCGACCCTCTGGACCTCTGAAATACCAGTGGTTTAATTTTATTTTCTGTGTAAATATGCTTTTTTTCATTGCAAAGTCTCCCATCTGTCATCCTGTGTTAAACACGGAAGCGAGCAGACAGCGGTGCAGAGCTGCGCTTCCAGCGGGGGAAACCCGCCCCCCCCGCTCCTTAGCCAATCTCTCTGTCCTTCTCATTTGCATTGAAGCAGCAACACCCAGAATAAAGCATTTTAGACACATATCTAGCCTCATGAAGACTGTCAGAGTCATATGCCATATAAAAGCATCAAGAAGTACCATGTCATGGGACCTTTAAACACTCTGTAAAACCAGACATATCGGAGTACATAACGGCTTTGCTTTAGTGTTCGTTTAAGGAGGTATCCCATAAAGCTTTGCAATGTGATGTCACTATCTACATCTAGCAACTGTGCCAAGTGTTATTATAATGTTTGTATGTGGTATCACTGTCAGTAAACGTTTCTGAATGGTGAGTTTAATCCTTGTTTCCAGATTTTAAAGGGCTCATAATACAATATTTTCTGATTTTTGTTATAATGTTATTTCCTTGAGTCATGTATTTTGTTTCATTCGCTCAAGTTTAAAACACAAATCCTGCATTATTTATAAGCTCAGTTCTTCTCCTTCCTCTCCATGTGATATTACTGTGTTTTTAAACTCCATACACCTTCATTAGAATTATTTGAATAATTTCAGCCCTGGAACTGGCAATCTCTGAACTAAATTTGATATTGTATTTTATACTTTATTACTTACTTTTCTATTTAATTCTGATTTGCACATATACATTTATTATCATTTTTTAAAGATTTTATAATTATGTCTCATCTGACACTGGTCTATTGCTCTCTGGTTGCAATTCCATCAATTTTTTGTTACCCTCTCTTATATATTATATTTGATGAGTGAGCTGCTACTGTACCCAAACAATTTTCCTTGTGGATCAATAAAGTTTGTCTAAATCTAAGGCTGCGTCCCATTTCTCTGTCTTACCCCTTCCCCTTTATCTACGTTCATCTTTGTCTTGCCCCTCGATAACGAGCTGAGAGGCGAAAACAATTGATGCAAACAAATGTAAACAAATGTCGAGGATTATTGATTAACAGTTTAGCATGGTTTACAATTATGACGCTTATGTTCTATGTTATTTTTAGTGAACTGTTGTTGCGGTTTTAATTGTAGTGATGTCTGTTTAGCCGACGTTATCGTTTTCATCGAGCTTTCATGTATAAACAAGCTAGTTTTTTTGTCGAGCTGAGGTACCCGATAATCCTCGACATTTATTACTTTAAAAAATATATACTGTATATATTGGTTACTTTGCTATGCTATTAGTACTTCCTGACTATAAGTAAATTTTGTAGTAAACTTTGACTTAACATATTATCCTGTGTATTATTAAATTATTGAATGATTCTGACCTGCCTGGACACCACACCACAGTGATAGTCATGATGGGGGAGGGCTTAGCTTAATGTCATGCAAATTAGGCAAGGAGGGCTGAAGAGAGGAAAGTTCATGAGCTTTTTTCAGGGCTTTCGAAAATCTGCTGCCCATGCTTTCAAATAGAAACAACTTTTTAAAATATGGTCAGATTTTCACGTGAAAGACATCATTGGAAAGCTTAGAACCTGTACTTTCAGAATCTGTGAATAACTCAAAATGCCTCCGGGACGACTTGGTATTGATTTTCCTGCAGTTGGACACATTTGTTTACATTGTTTGCGTCAAAAGTTGTCGCCTCTTTAGACATAGCAGCCAGGTAGAGGCAAGGGATGATGACGCAAATGGTAATCAAGTGGTGTCCCATTTCTTAGGGGAAAATTCGTACCTCTAGCCCTCTCAGCTCACTATGAAGACAAAGAAATAAAGGGGTAGGAGAAGGGGAAGGGGTAAGACAGAGAAATGGGACTCAGCCTAAGTCTAAAGGTAAAATGTAGCTGTTAACTTGAAAACTGCTGCTTCATGACATCATAAGGGGGAGCAGAGCATTGCAGCTTTGGCGATATTGGCAGACTACACAAGGTTATTCAAACATGTGCGAATGAAACAAAACACAACTCCAGGTATGTTTTTGATGAGGTAACAACATTTTAACATGACTTAAAGGCAAATTAACGTTTTTTTTTACAATCTGAGCCTTCTTTCGGCAATAAAACAAGTAGTTTTACTCACCCATAGCATTTTTCTGTCAATTGGAGCAGTATCGCAGAACTTATGTTGAGCCGTTCTGTTCTACTAATGATCCCGTATCCGTTAACATGGGGCTCGTATCATATGCTCGGGGCATTACTTTGCGGTGTCCAAATAACACAAACTTTAGCACTTTTCAAATCATAGAAGCCCGATGTCTTAATGGAAGATTTTGTTTGAAGCAAAAGTGGCCTGTAATCCGAGATTTATCCATAGTTTCGAGTAGATGAGGACGCCAGTGCGCATGCGCGGACTGCTCCCGGGACCCAAACATGAAACGCAAAGCTAAAAACTATGGATAAATCTCGGATTACAGGCCACTTTTGCTTCAAATGAAATCTTACATTAAGACATCGGGCTTCTATGATTTGAAAAGTGCTAAAGTTTGTGTTATTTGGAGACCGCAAAGTAATGCCCCGAATACTCATGCTAACGGATACGCTACAACATAACTTTCTTCAAACAGCTCCAAATGACACGAACGTGATATGGGTGAGTCAAACGACTTGTTTTATTACCGAAAGAAGGCTCAGATTGTAAAATAACGTTACTTTTCCTTTAAAGCTCACAAGAGTTCATTTAGCAAAATATAAGACCTCGGTTGAAGCTGTGTTGGCTGAAAACAGTTTTTTCCTCTAGTGCAGGAGCAGGAGAGAAGGACTAGAGTCTAGTCCTTCTCTCCTGCTCTCCCACTCCCCCTCCTCCCTCAGGGGCTTCTCTTTAAAAGCAGCAGGGACAAAGAAACACACAATAGAGCCACTCTCAGGTGACAGGTGCCCTTGTTGTGCCTTTAGCTCAAACAGTGCCAACAAGCTCTCTCCGGAGCCCTCATAAAACATGGAGCAGCCTGACATGTGTCTCAAATACAACAAAAGATCAAGCTCGCCGCGCACAATCACAAGCAGACATACAAATGGGATTTATATATTACATTACCGGGCTAGCTAAGTTCATACCAGGACATGGATATATTGAGTTTTGTAATAGTTTTTGTTGTGTGCCCAGGAGGGAGAGCACAAAGCCAGTTTCTCTGCTGTCTGCTGACAAAACGAATCAATATGTTGTATAGATTTAATTGCACGTCAGACCGGCTCTCCTCTCCTCTCTATGATCTGTCAGGGCAGATCAATAACACAATGTCACTACTGTGTTATCAAATGGTCCAAGTGATAATCCAAGTCTTATTCTTTTACTTGACAAAAGGCAAGCAGTTTTAGGTTAAAGATGCTATATATTACACTAAATGGATTCTTGCCAGCTTAGAATCTTGTTACCTCATCAAAAACATGTCCGGAGTTGTGTTTTGTTTCATTCACACATATCTGAGTAACACTTAATTATTAGCCTATCTACATTTCCCAAGCTCAAAATGCTCTGATCCGCCCTGTAATGTCACGAAGCTATAGTTTACAAGTTAACAGCTCATTTTACCTTTTGTTGAGTAACGATCCAAATGATTGTAGTGAAGGTGAAAAGAACTTGCCTTAAATACGGTTTGTGTGTTGAACATGTGTGAATAAAACAAACACAACTCCAGGTATGTTTGTGATGAAGAAACATTATAACGATCAGAAAATAGGGTAATATGGGCCCTTTAACTAATTCAGATTTTCATTGATGTCCAAAGACTCTATCCTCCATTTGACTTGTAGAAACTTACTATGATTGCGACCAAAGGTATTTAGAAAGTTTTAGAAGGATTTTTTCTCAATACGTTTTTGACAGATACAAATTAGGGATGGGCGATATGCCGGTTCCAGTAACGGGACTGGCCAATATTGTGTGCCCTTTTTGAATAAACAAATGTCAAAATCAAAATGGAAATAGAAGAACATCATAAGTAACAAATTATTTTATATCCCAATCAATACATTGTCTTATAATTTTTACAAAAGTGAAAAGTTAAGCTGTGATTTAAACTTAACTTTCTGAGGCTTGCAAAGGCTAATAATTATCAGTATCGGCAAATATTGGCCACAGCACCAGGCCAATTAATTGGATATCAGCTTAAATAAATAAATACAAATTCAATTTAAAAAAAAATCCACAACAACAAAAGACATTATCAGAAATAGCTTGCATGCAATACTCCTTTTGGATGTAATGGAACAATGTTTTTGTTTCTGACGTTTTTTTCAGTTGCCCTCTCCGGGTGGGTGCCTCAAGTGGAGGAGTTCAAGTATCTTGGGGGTCTTGTTCACGAGTGAGGGGAGGATGGAGCGTGAGATTGACAGGCGGATCAGTGCAGCGTTGGCAGTGACGTGGTCGCTGTACCGGACTGTTGTGGTGAAGAGGGAGCTGAGCCAAAAGGCGAAGCTCTCGATTTACCGTCAGTCTACGTTCCTCCCCTCACCTATGGTCATGAGCTCT
Source organism: Paratrypauchen microcephalus (assembly GCA_036785185.1). Lineage (NCBI taxonomy): Eukaryota > Metazoa > Chordata > Actinopteri > Gobiiformes > Gobiidae > Paratrypauchen > Paratrypauchen microcephalus. The sequence continues at coordinate 9,259,483 of JAVJIX010000007.1, read as the reverse complement.
GGGTAATGACTGAAAGAACAAGATCGCGAATACAAGCGGCCGAATTGAGTTTCCTCCGCAGAGTGGCTGAGTGCTCCCTTAGAGATAGGGTGAGGAGCTCAGTCACACAGGAGGAGCTTGGAGTAGAGCCGCTGCTCCTCCACGTCTAGAGGAGCAGCTGAGGTGGCTCGGGCATCTGTTCCGGATGTCTCCTTGATGCCTCCCTCGGGAGGTGTTCCAGGCATGTCCCACTGGGAGGAGGTCCCGGGGAAGACCCAGGACATGCTGGTGGGACTATGTCTCTCGACTGGCCTGGGAACGCCTTGGAGTCCCCCTTGGAGGAGCTGGAGGAAGTGTCCGGGATGAAGGAAGTCTGGCAGCCCCTGCTTAGATTGTTGCCCCCGCGACCCGGCCCAGGATAAGTGGAAGAAAATGAAAATGGATAGATTTTTTTCAAAGATCAATAATATGTCACTTAGTTTTTTAAATGCTTGAAAATGCCTTTGTGTCTCCTAACAGACAAAGTTTGGCAACAAACAAAATACATCGATGAATATATTTGACCTTTAAACTGTATTTTAACTATTCATTTGTATCATTTGATTTGCACATAACCCCTTATTTACCAGAATACAGAACCAAGTAAAATGCAATCCCAACCAAACCAAACCTCCCAAAAACAGAAGAAGCATCTGCTCCCTCTTCTTCTACTGTCACTTCTCAATCTAAATAATTCTCTTGTAGTTTTTACCCCCTCCATCTGCCTTGTATATCTCTGCGTAAATTCTCCCTGACCTTTGTCTCTTCCCTCTGCATTCATTCATGAAATACATTATTCATACAGACACATCAAACCGATTGTTTACATACGCACTGTAAAAAGCACGCTGCTACCTACTGAACACTGCAATGACATGCCTATAGCTGCGTACCAAGACCACAAAAACGCACACGAGTCTTGTTTTGACAAATACAACAGTTTCACGGTCCTTTGATAGAGGATTGCAGGAAAACATCAAAATGCAGAAACAGTGTTCGTATACATGTAGAAAAACAACATCTGCTCTTTCTTGTGTTAACTGCCTGTCTGTTCACAGTTAGACAAGTGTAAATCAGGAGAGGTGCGTCCTGAGCCTGCAGCCATGCTAGAAATGTTAATGTGTTTGCTAATCAGATGAACTCCCGCTGGTGTGTAATAACGGGCATAAATAAGAGCTAGAGCAGCACTGTGGCGTTGTTTTGCTTTGTGAGGGGATGCGCCGTGGAATTCATTATGCGGAAAGGAGAATAGTGATCTAGAGCAAAAATATGTTTCATCATTTCACTTTAAATTGAATACCACAATGACACAGAGTTTTATGATGTGATTTTGAAATATTTATACATGTCAATAGAGATTCACTGATATATCGGGCTGATATTTTCACTTTTTAACGTATTGGCGAGAGATCAACCTACAACAAGAAAAGAAAAGAACAGAACAATATAATCGCTGAGATGAGAAACACAAACAGGTCAGATCCAGAGGCCTGTAGAGACTCTCAAAGCACTGGTATTGGAGTTGGTGGAGATAAAACCCACAAAGATAATGAGAAACTGTCCAGGAAGGAGCAGGAGCTGTCTGCTCAACTCTTTTCAGCACAAGAGGAGCTGCGTTTCCTGAAGTTTCATTGTGAAAGTGAAAGTGCACAGCCATCCAACAGCCCAAAAGAAGCGGATGTAGTGGGGGAGCAGAGGGGGGCGCCCAGAGAGCTCTATAGGGTACACTTTTCATATGGTTTATAGTATATTATATTCAGACCAAGATCACATATTAGTGATACAAATTTCAGTACAATCGGTCTAAATATGTGCTTGTACGATTTTTTAGGGGGAGTCTTTGCATCCCTGCTAGACAACCATGCTTTCTGCTTGTAGTCATGCATTGAATTTAATCCCCAAATTTGGTACAAATCCTATAGTGTTGACGTTTAATTTCTATAGCAAGTGGTGCTATAGTGTTCATTTTTCATATGCTTTATAATATAATATATACTCCTGTTTGGGGGACTTTTCATTGAATAATAAAAATAGAGTCTAAAATAGAGCCAGTTCATTTGTTACCGGGCTAATAATTTGGGGAAAATTATCAAAATCACCCCTACATATTGGCAGAGCTTATTGACCATCGATTTCTCAGGAGTCAGAGTGATCAGTATCGGCATTGGCCCTGGAAGAAAACATCATTTGCCAATCTCTAATGTGAAATTGTGAAAACTTGAACATGCACACCCTGTTGTTTTCAGTGTGTTCAAACAGCAGCTTTATGCCACACTACATTAATGGATTGTCCCAACTTGTATCTATAGGGAGACACTGTGTAAATTGTGCCACTTTTTTGGCATTTTCATAAACAACCATCATAATGTCTATTAACATCAATGTAAACCTCAACATCATTGTCTTGTAGCACTGCCATAGAAAAGATTTTATAAAATAATACCAAATAGTCATTCACATAATTTATCAGCAGCCCACAATATACATACTTAATATGGTCTAGATATGATAATTACTTTAGCACAGCTCTTGGGTAAATTGGCAGAGACTGTTCTGAGATTAGAAAACACAATGAAAGAGCCTGAGCGCCGTGTACAGCGGCTCCTCTTTAAAGACCTATGCAGTAGATCTGTGGAAGCTGGAAATCGATATTCCTCAGGGAGCAGATCTCATGGGCTTAGTCGGCCTCAGAGCAGATTTTCCAGGTCTAAAACACACCACAGAAGCTCCCCTCAGTGCTCCTCCACATCAGCACTTTTACTCTGCACTATCTGTCTGGGTTTGTGTATGTTAGCGGTTAGCCTACAGCAGTGCAGAATACAGACACTGACATCAGCAGTTCAACTCAAAATAAAAGCAGTTAATGTCATGTGTATTTGCACCGATCCGTATCTCCGAACATATTTTCATTCAAATATTATGCACATGTCATTATATTACATTTTTTGCTCGATGGAGAAAAGCACTGCTCTGCTGTGTCAGCCCAACACTGCCAGCTCAGCTCTTGTCATCTTGGCTTATATCATCATACAGTAGGTATAATACTCCCTATAACGGCAGCATAGCCAGGGCTTGAATGGACAATACTATAATGTGTACAGCGTGCATGTCTGGATCCTGTAGTGTTGCTAAACAAACTTCTCCTGTGTCAAACGTCCACTCTCATGCTTATGTTTATGTTTATTTGAGCAACTTGCAGGTTCCATTTAAGCATAATTTCACAAATACAAACTCAAAATACAAACAAATACAAACTTATGTCCCATGTCTCTGCAGTTCCTTTTGCTCAAAATGGAGCAGGTGGAAGTATAAACTTATTTACTCCTGCTCCATATTCTCACATATTCCATATTGACAGCTATTATAATATATATAACATAATAATATAATATAATAATAATACAATATACATTTCTCATCATTGTCCTGTACAACTCTACATACTATATACAGTGCCGTGAAAAAGTATTTGCCCCCTTCCTGATTTCTGTGTTTTTTGCATATTTATCACTCAAAACATTGTCAGATCATCAAACCAATTTTAATATCACACAGAAACAACCCAAGGAAAGACAAAATTCAGTTTTTGAATGATGATTCCATTTATTAGTGCACAAAAAAAATCTAAACCTATCTGGCCCTATGTGAAAAAGTAATTGCCCCCCCTTGTTAAATCACAAACTAACTGTGACTAACCACAGTTTTGAGAAAACTTAGTTCAGTTCTACATGCCACACCCACACCTGATTGTCACCACCTGTGTTGAATCAAGAAATCACTTAAATAGTTCCTGTCAAACAAAGTGAAGTTGGCTACAACATCTCAAGAACAAACACATCATGCCACGATCCAAAGAAATTCAAGAACAAATGAGAAAAAAAGTGATAGAAGTCTATAATTCAGGAAAAGGTTACAAAGCCATTCCCAAAGCTCTGGGGCTCCAGCGAACCACTGTCAGAGCCATTATTCAAAAATGGAGGAAACTGGGAACAGTTGCAACCCTTCCCAGGAGTGGTCGACCAACTAAGATTACTCCAAGAGTGCGACGACGGCTCATTCAGGAAGTCACAAAAGAACCTAGACGCACATCGAAAGAACTACAGGCCTCGTTGGCCTCAGTTAAGGTCAGTGTTCATGACTCCACCATTAGAAAAACACTGGCCAAAAATGGCATCCATGGAAGAGTTCCCAGGAGAAAACCACTGCTTTCACAAAAGAACACAAAGGCTCGTCTCACCTTTGCCAAAAAGCACCTTGATGACCCTCAAGACTTTTGGAGAAACATTTTGTGGACCGATGAGTCTAAAATTGAACTTTTTGGAAGGTCTGCAGCCCGTTTCATCTGGCGTAAAAATGGCACAGCATTTGATAAAAAGAACATGGTGCCCACAGTAAAGCATGGTGGTGGCAGTGTGATGGTCTGGGCCTGCTTTGCTGCCTCAGGACCAGGACAACTTGCTGTGATTGACGGAAAAATGAATTCTGCTGTTTACCAGAAGATCCTGAAGGAGAATGTCCGGCCATCAGTTCGTGCCCTCAAACTCAAGCGCTTACTTGGATCATGCAACAGGACAATGATCCAAAACACACCAGTCAAGTCCACCTCTGAATGGCTCAAAGAAGGAACAAAATTAAGGTTTTGGAGTGGCCAAGTCAAAGTCCGGATTTAAATCCGATTGAGATGCTGTGGTGTGACCTTAAACGGGCAGTTCATACAAGAAAACCCTCCAATATGGCAGAATTGAAACAATTCTGCATAGAAGAGTGGGCCAAAATCCCTCCCCAGCGGTGTGAAAGACTCATCACCAATTATCGCAAACGTTTGGTTACAGTTATTGCTGTCAAAGGAGGCTCAACTGGCTATTAGATTAAGGGGGCAATTACTTTTTCACATAGGGCCAGATAGGTTTAGATTTTTTTTGTGCACTAATAAATGGAATCATCATTCAAAAACTGAATTTTGTCTTTCCTTGGGTTGTTTCTGTGTGATATTAAAATTGGTTTGATGATCTGACAATGTTTTGAGTGATAAATATGCAAAAAACACAGAAATCAGGAAGGGGGCAAATACTTTTTCACGGCACTGTACATATATAACCATATACATATATATATCTATACAATACTACTTTGCTTTTACCAATACATTGAACAGAAAACACTATATATATATATATCTATACACATATATATACATACATACATATATACATACACATACACATACACATATATCCCCTTAACTCATCCTATGTCTACATAATTATCAAGTATAATGTTCTTGATCAGATGTTTAAAACTGTATTTATTTGGTTCTTACAACTCTTGTGCTAATACAAGACGCCAGAGGAATTCGTAAAACAAAAGAGAGTAGCGGGGAGAGGTCAGCTTTGTGCAGGGAAGCTAGCTCCTCCCTTGCAGCTAGATATAAACAGGGTCGAACCAGCATGAGGGCCAGAGCTGAAGAAGCCTCTCGGATGAGTGGCGAAACGTTTTCAACCAAACAAACTTTGTCCAGTTGACAAATTGAACTTCTCCTTTGATCATGGATTCTACCTGGACGACTGAGGGACTTTTCACGCAACTCTTGTGCTACTTCAGTTAATTCTGCAACAATGTTGTTGTAAAAGTAAAAACTAACAAGATCAGTGAAGGGGATCTGAAATCCCTTTTTTAAAATAGTCTTCAGTGGTTAAACAATCCAACCTGACCAATGAATGATACAATTCATAAAAAGTGAATAATGCTTTACCTGGAGTGGGAGTCTTTTACTCTATTTCCAGTTAAATTAAATTCTTGCAGGCACTGACTTTGCCATGCTGCGCATTATTGCATTAAACTTAAACATGCATTCTTACTGTGTGTAGTCTGGTGATGTCACCACTTGTCTCCATGAGAATAGAGAAGCTCAATGCCATACTGTGGGACATTTCAGGCAACAACGTTATATCTTCTTCCATAGAGAGGAAGGAAGCAGGTTGTACCCTCTACCAGAAAAGTTATAGTACATCTTTAAATAAAACAAATCATATGCAAAATATCAGTTTTAAAGGACTCTCAAACATCTGTGTGCTTTGCCATTTTGTTATTACTGCATGCAAAATGTTTTTGTACAAATGTTTACCAGCTGGCCCTGTACTTCCTCTTTCAAGAGCATATCTTAGACAACACATATCTTAGACAACACAAAGGCGACTGTCTAGTGATTGATAAAACGAGCAGCTGTGAGGGTCGTGCTAGTGCAAACAGGAGCAGCGCAAGACTAACGCACAGAGATTTAAGTTACAGTGCCATTTCCACAGTCAGTTAAGCGTGCCTCTGCAGACACAACCCACTGCAGTGATTCTGGAGGTTTTTTGGACCCAAACAGGAAGGAGAAAGACAATTATTCTGGTAATTAATATGTGATGACTCTCCTAATGATGAGTGGAGCTATGCCTATTACTGCGACAAGAGATAATTAGCTTTCATAAATTCTTCACGAGTCGACAATGCTGTATTTATATATTAGCCTAATCTTGCACGACGAGTATGTTCCGCAATTCACCAGCATGTAGTGGATGTGAAATTCATGAAAAAGGATGTATTCTGTCTAGTATCTTTGTGAGGAATTATTTCTGTATGGGCCTCAATTTAGAGCATTTTATGATAGGAGCTTCTACGCCTCCCGTGATAGTTCATTATTGAGTTTACGCAAATGAAACATTTAATAGAACAGCAGATTGCAATTACATGCTGGTCAATAGTGTAGCCTAAGTTAAGTTCAACGCAAATACTTTCCTCAAACAGAACTAGTGTTATTTCATTATGTTGGCACCACTTTATGTGGTGTTATTTAGTTATTTTTAAGTTACTGACTAAAATATTATGCTTCAACCATTCATACAATAAGCGTTATGGATATTGCAAATAAAATGTTCATGTTATATAGTTAGACAATGCACAACTGTAAAATTTGTATGTTTCTTTTCATTTTTGTTGTTTAATTGTATTGTCTCTCTCCACTCACTATGCCCATGTTAACTCTATCAGCCTGTTCACTTGTAAACTTCCGCTGAAGGTGAACAGGCTGATAGAGTTAACATGGGCGTAGTGATATGAGTAGAGAGAGACGCGAATATGCGAATGCGAAATACGCTGCTGGATGTTTCGTGGACAACTGTTTCGGACGCAAATATATCACCTTTCTAACAAATGTTTTGTTTTGAGAAGAAAAACAAGCTTTATTTCATGTTCCAGGGAAGTTACCGGACCTACTTACACTGCCTGACAATAGTATTAGGACGATTGTGTATTTCTGAACTCTGGATGAAACTTCTGGTTCCAACAAGATAATGACCCAAAGCACTCATCCAAACAAATGTGTAAGGGTCATTTGGAGACGTGTGAACAGCGTCATCAACTGCAGGTTATGACACGGCCGCCCCAGTCTCCTGACCTGTCACCCATCGAAAAAGTGTGGGATTATTTGGATATTAAAGTGCGCTCCAGGAATCCAACTAACGTTAAACACCTGTGGAAATGTCTTCAGGATGAGTGGAAAACTATAGAGGATGGATATCTTGAAAAATTGTTGGACAGAATGCCTCGAATTTGTAAAGCTGTGATTAAGGCCAAAGGTGGTTATTTTGATGAAAAAGCTATTTAACTTGATATTGTTACATTTTTGCAATAATATTCCTTTACACATGATGAAATTTGCTTTAATATATCAATAAATTGATTTGTTGTCATTACCAATACATCTTGTTATCATTATGAAAGTTCAGAAATACACAATCGTCCTAATGCTTTTGTCAGGCAGTGTACGTGGACTCCAGAACGCGAGCCGAACCGGGATCAGCTGAGACTGTCAGAGGTAAGCCGGTGTCAACACACGTAACTTTTAGAAGGAAACCCATACAGATTAACATAAAAAACCCTGCACTATCCCTTTAACAAACCTTTAAAGCGCCCTAGAGTAATTAATAGCATTTGAAGCATGTCTTATAATGAGTTTTATTTCTTATATGAATTGTGTCCATAAGGAAAAGGCAAACTGTACTTTTGATATCCTGCCTTCCAGAGTCAAATGACACTGTTAAATATTCTTAAATATTCTGTTAAATATTCTTGCAGTGGGCGTTATATGATAAAGTCCTATTAGATTTCAGTCGGCCACTTGCTTCCTGGCTAAACTCCCCAATAACCATTGAGCTCGCGGCACGTTCAGCAGCACCACTGCGGTCGGAGTCTTTTGATTTACACAGCGCACAGAACAAACACACTCTCATCCCATTTCCTGCATACTGCCTATAATGAATCTTTTATGATTTCATAATACATCCAATTATTCCAGCGCTGTTAAATTCACTGTGCACCACCTGGAACCACTTTGGCTTCTCTTTCTCCTAATTTGCCTGCCTCATTGCAATGTAAATGAAAATAAGCCACCGGCAGCGCGTAGTGGGGAAGGGCTGGATCTCTATAAGCTCTATATATAAATGGAGAAACTGAAATGAAAAATGGCATTTGATATTTCTAGACCAGTATTTCAATGAAATGAAATGAATTTGATCTTTTTTCTTTGCATTGTTTGAGGTCTGGAAACATGTATCTTTTTTGTTATTTTGACCATTTGTCATTTTCTGTAAATAAATGCTCTAAACGATAATATTTTTATTTGAAATTTGGGGAAAATGTTGTCAGTAGTTTATAGACTCAAACAAAAATATTCCTTTTGCCCAAACACATGCCTATAAGTGGTAAAATCAGGTGGTCTCTTATTTTTTCCAGAGCTGTATTTAGTTTATAATAATACATTTCTGGACACTCAAGTGTTGTGAGAACAGATGGTAGTAGTAAATGGTGTGCCAATAGGAGTAATAGTAGTAGCAGTAGAAGTAGTATCAGTAGTGTTACAGCTTATTACACCTTTATGAAGTGGCTTGCACATTACATAAACAAACCAGTCTTTATAAAGAACTGGTCAGAACTGGGATGGCTGCAGCCCGTTCTCATTTGGTAATAGTATGTTCAAAGCCACACTGATGGATTAACTGTGTGAGTGACTGGGCAGCTACTTTGTGCCGCAGTGGTTAGACTGGACATTCTGCACAGGGCTCAGCATTTCATACTTAGAGCTCTGGAAAAAAATAAGAGACCACTGCAACATTATCAGTCTGATTTTACTACTTATAGGTATGTGTTTGGGCAAAAGGAACATTTTTGTTTGAGTCTATAAACTACTGACAACATTTCCCCCAAAATCTAAACAAAAATATTATCGTTTAGAGCATTTATTTGCAGAAAATGACAAATGGTCAAAATAACAAAAAAGATACATGTTTTCAGACCTCAAACAATGCAAAGAAACAAGATCAAATTCATTTTAAAACAACAACAATATTTGGTGCAATAACCCTTATTTTAATCACAGCTTTCATGCGTCTTGGCATGCTCTCCACAAGTCTTTCACATTGTTCTTGGGTGACTTTATTCCCCTCCTGGTGCAAGAACTGAAGTAGCTCAGCTTTGTGTTTGTGTTGGAATTCAACAGACACTGGAATGGAATGGCTGTAATACATGTAGAGATGCTGATTTCAGAAAGAAATGCAGTGGTCTCCTAGTTTTTTCCAGAGCTGTATGTGTCTTACTGCACGTATGGGTCTGCCAAAAAAGCCTCCTAGGGTGTTTAAAGAGCCCATATTACACAATTTTCTGATCTATGCTATAATGTTGTTTACTCATCACAGACATGCCTGGTGTCTTTTGTTTCATTCAGACAAGTTCTTCTCTCAAACAGAAAATATTTTATTCCACCTTGTGATGTCATGTGGTAACACAGGAAGTGCTTTGCTGTGTTTTTAAACTCCTCGCTCCTTCACTTGAACCATTTTGATACAGGGGGTCCTCGGGTTACGACGTTGATCCGTTCTTAAGACGCGTCGTAACCCGAATTTCGTCGTAAGTCGGATTTTGCCTTTGATCTTCCAACCAAAGCACCAATAACCTTTCCATCTCAATAATTAGACCACTCCGCTGCTTGGTTATCACTGTCGCTTTCATAGGAGCAGATCAGAGCCCACATCAGGTACTTCCGCCCACATTGGGCACGCACACGAGGCCGTCTTCTCTGCCCTACAACCACAACAGAGTGTATTCTTCCGCCGCGCGCCGTTCGCGTTTGTTTACATCTCTTACCACGCTAAACCGCGTAAGACGGAATGACGCGTAATATATATATATATATTTTTAATGGGGGCGCGTTCGTAACCACGAAACGTCGTAACCCGAGACCGTCATAACCCGAGGACCCCCTGTACTTCGGTCCAGAAATTGCCAATCTCTAGTGACCTAAAGGTAAAAGGTAGATGGAAGCTAAATCAATAATTTAAGTTATGATTTTTGAAGATAGGGTTGGGATTCTTTTCTTCTTCCCACTCCTTTTCAAGCAAAAAAGTGAATGCATTTGACTGTATATTGGTTACATGTATTTATTTCCCTGCGTTGACCTGCTCGAAATGAATAAATAAATGAAAATGAATGAATGAAAAGTAGCTGTTAATGAAATACCGCTTCATAATATTACAAGGTGGAACAGAGCATTTTGAGTTCTGGAGATGTAGACAGAATACATCTGAAAAACTCAAATAAAACACAACTCCAGGTATGTTTTTGAGGAGGCAAAAGTATTATAATATGGCTCAAAGCTCACAAGAGATAATAAGAATAATATAGGACTTTGTAATGTGTTGAGACGGTAAATGATACAATATTGTCTTTAGTCTAAAACTTTGACATGCATTAACCACTCACAGTCCTTACTTGAACTCCATATGTTTAAATGCAACCACAGTTAAGCACTCTTTTAAATGGCCCCAAACTATTGGGAGCCATTTTATCTGGAAATTGCAGGAGCCTTTTGTTGTTAAGCCTTTAAATAATTGGGGGACTGAACTTGTGGAGTGAGCTTGCCCCTTGAGCTATTTGTTCTGTGCAGAGTAAATTTAGAAACACAGGGCTCTTGTTTAGTTTGCCGCCGACCAGATATCTCCCCCTGTCCCAGAGGGCTAGCATAGAGGCGGCTCACCTGTGCTATCTCCTACGCTACAGAAAAACACTGTTTATTTTCCCACAACATGATCATTATTCACAGCCCGACTGCATCTGTGCACATCTGTAAAGAGCTGCACAAAGAAGGGAGCGGCTGCACAGATATGGGAGGGCCAGTGACAGTGGTAGAGCATTTGCCCATATACCAGAGGGTTAGGAGTTTAATATCATCGCAGACTATTTTCAGTGTTGTTTTGTGCTGGCCTGGGGGTCAGTTTGTCCCTGATGGCAACTGTGGCATCAGAAACAGCAGTGTGAATTGAATGAACTGCGACTGTGAAATTGCATCAAATTTTCAAGTGACATTTTTTATTTATTTTTTACTTTTTATTTATGCTTTTTCAAAAACAAGGGTAAAATCTGTGGGGTTCTACAAAAAAAAACATAAAAAGCTATACATAATCGATCCATTTCGACCATCTTTTCTCAAATTGACTTGCCTTCAACCTCAGATAGTAAGTCATTTTTTCCATCAAATAAATTTCCTCAATTATTTCCATCCATTCTTTCAGTTCCAATGAGCCACTTTTTAAGCCAGTTCCTCATTACAGCTTTCTTACTGGCCATCAGCATGATTTTAAACAAATAAAAGTCTTCGGTCTGAATAGGTCCTTCCTGCGACAGTCCCAAGTACATGACTCGTGGGTCATTAGGTATTTTATAGCCTTGTATTCCTCCCATTACTGTTACAATATTTTCCCAAAAATATGTCATTTTTGTACATGTCCAAAACACGTGAGAATGATTGGCATTCCACTCGCCACACAGTCTCCAGCACTGTTGAGGGGTTTTCATTTGTTTGCTTTTGATGCTTGGAGTAATAAAATACCTCACCATGTTTTTCCAGCCAAATTCTCTCCAGTGCCTTGTGCTTGTTGAAGTATGCTGTAAGAGATATACAGAGTGCCAATTATCCTCTGACAATTCTATCCGCAGTTCTGTTTCCCATTTCTTTTTTATATACAAAGTATTATCCTTATTAACATTCTGCAAAAATTTGTATGATTTCAATACGATTTTGGAGGGAAGTTGTTTATATGCCTTTGTTATAATTACTACCAATTCCTTGCCCTCCTATGTAAAATAATTCCTAATTTCTGAATCATAAAAATGTCTTAACTGTAAATACCTAATATATCTGATTTGGCCAAACCGAATTCCTGTTGTATTTTCCCAAAAGATTTTAGAATATTCCCCTCTACTAATGTGCACATGGTTGTAATTCCCTTACTGGCCCATTTTACAAAGGTAACGTCCAATTGGCTGTCTCTAAATTCAAGTGACATTTTAATGCCTAGAAAAGTGCTTGATAAAAAAGATTGGATGAACATGATATTGTTTAAAGGTAAACGTAGTCTTTATTGTCCCCATAGGGAAATTTGTCCTTATCCTTCATCGCTACTGGGGTATCTCTTCAGGAGTAGTGGTTGGGGACTCATCTCCATGATCTTGTTGCTTGGCTTGGTGTGCGAATGTTATTGTGGTTTTAAAATATGTAACTTAAATAATAAAAGATAAAAAAAAGATGGAGGATTTTACCAACGGTGCATGTTTTTGGGTTGATGGGGGAAACCAGAGTGCCTGGAGGAAACCCACCCTGACACGACATGGGGGAGAACATGCAAACTCCACACAAAAAGGCTCAGGCAACCCGGGGATCGAACCGGAAACCTTCTTGCTGTGAAGCGTGAGTGCCACTGTGCCACCCATGCGTTATAGAAAACAGATAACTCACTAGCACCACATATATTCCTTTCAGTCCAGTATAGTTGACAATTAACTGTAAAAAACAAAACAAAACACACACACACTCTTTCTGTTATTTCTATGTATTTATTTGACAAGAAATAACAACAAACCAAAACATGTTTATTTTGAACTCTTCCCCAGGGGATGCTTCAAAGTCGTTCCAATTACAGCAGATCTACTAAAAAAAATCAATGGAGTTATGCAGTTTACAACAAAGCCAACACAGTACAGTACTACAAACTAAGACACTGCTATTTCTACACCATTTATTTCTTTTCCCTCCCAACTTGTTGAATAAAACAGACTGATTTTCCTTCTCAGCAGATGCTATAGATCCTTTTGTGGCCGTAGATACAAAACAAAACAAACAGTGAGTCTTGTACATCAGGTGCAGTTCCTGAGGAGAACCATTTTGTTGTCAGTTTTAAATAATCCATCAGCTGTGCTCATCCATACAGTACTACACAAAGACAAGTGGATTGTTTGAATAGACAGCGAGAGCACTTGAACGGGCTTTAAAGATTCACTGTCCTCAGAGAATAGCCCTCTCCTCTTCCAGCCTCTTAAGAGACATAAGCAGCACTATGAAGAAGACATCCATAATCGTGTTTTTACCTGGGGCCATTAATACAGCGTTTGTCTGGATGTTGAATCGGCCTTCGGAGGCTGTTAAGAGCACACATACTTTCTTGTTAGCCCATTATCTATGTCTTCTCTGTAGCTGATTGGTATTTGGCCAGAGAGCAAAAGAAGGATGGGCGGAGTCCGGGGGAGTCATTTGTCACCATGTTCCAAAGCCAGATGAGCTGTCAGATTAAAGTCCGCCCTTGTCAGCTGTACAGGACAGGTGGACAACTCAGATACATTAACCTGGATGTCCCTTTCAAACTTACCTGACCAGCTAGAACTACATAGCCTGGGAATTCCCAGGCCGCTTCCGTTCGTTTCGAACTGGAAGGCGGCCTGGCAGCTCGTCCAAGCGAGAGTCCCAGATTTAGGGCCCCAATCAGAGAGCGGGGGAGGGGTGGAAAGACGGTGACGCGTACTACATGACAAACGGAAGCTTGTAGTTTGAACTGACAACTGACATGATTGGCTATGGACTTACGTATACGCTCAATGATAGACATTCATAACGCCCAATAAACGGCCGTTGGCAATCGCTAACCACACCTCCGCTACGGGATTTTTCGAAGCGAGTTTCCAGACCCATATCTCACTTGTGATATGGTCAGGTGTTAACCAGACTAAGAACTACATGCTTTGACAAAACTTTACAAAGACAAGTGGATCTGGAGCTGTATCCTGAATTCAGAGGGCGTGATTGACAGGCAGATTAACCAATCTTTGAGGGGTATAAACGGGTCCAGACTACACGTCCTTGTCAAGTATTGTAGAAGTGTGGCAAAAGGAGAAATTCAATTTGTCAACTGGACAAAAGTTTATTTGGTCGAAACTTGGTTGCAACATTCACTACACTGAATGGTCTACTCCATTCAGTGTAATGAAAACTGCAGTGAGCGCTACACTGGAGAAACAAAACAGCCACTTCACAAGAGGACGTACCAACACAGACGGGTGAGCCAGGGTGCACCTCAATCTCCCGTACATCTCCACCTAGAAGCCACGGGCCACTCCTTTGAGGACAGTGAGGTACAGATCTTGGCCACAGAAAAGAACAGGTTTGAGAGGGGAGTTAAAGAGGCTATTTTTGTCAAAAAAGAGAACCCTTTCTTGAACAAAAATGGAGGCCTCAGACATCATTTGTCTTCCATTTATAACTCTATCCTTAAACCTAAATCAAAACAAAGAAAAACAAAGAAAACAATTGGGCAGGACAGTTCAGGTCCAGAGGTGTGAAAACACCCATTATGGCTCTGAATGGCTATGCTAACAAGACTCCCCACCACCACTGCATACTGAATAGGCCCACCTAACTAACAGAAACTGTAAACAAATAGGTGTGATAGTCTCAGAGTAATTTCATTGTAGTTTGCTCCTCCCTTCAGGCAGTTTTGGCAGTGTCCACCAGCGTCTGACCAGAACTAAAGAAGCAGCTTGGACGATCTGCAAAAAGTCCATCCATCCATCTTCTTCCGCTTTTCCATTTCTGGGTCACGGCAGCAGCAGTACAAACAGATCTGCTTCCCAGAACACAATGCACCAGCCCCCATGAATCCTCCCGCAGGTGGTGGGTCCACGGGAGAACGGCCCACGTGACAACTGGCCTTGATGCACTTCTGCCATGGGAGCTACCAGTGCAGACACTGGGGGCGAGGTGGGTTTAAGTGTCTTGCCCAAGGACACAACGGCAGCACTCATCTGTGGGATTCGAACCGCCAACCCTTGGATCAGTACAGAAACGCTCCCAGCTGCGAAAAGTATTTGACCAAATAAACTTTTGTCCAGTTGACAAATTGAATTTCTCCTTTTGCCATGGATTCTACCTGGACGACTGAGGGATTCTACACATATTGTAGAAGTGTGCATTCCTGACTGACCAGAGAATATGATCCATGGGTTTCAGAATGATGAAAAATTAAGAGCCGCTGCTGTAGGATTTAACAACATATTATATCTTTTCATCTGTTGAAAAAGAGCCAAGAGGTGAGAGAGGCATTTATTAGTTTTATAGCTGGTTATAGTCACTTCGATTACAGACAGATTACCCCAAATTACAGACAGAACAATGCAGAGGACGAGCAGAAGCCTCCATCTGTATGTATCTAGAAGGTAGAGCAGCTTTAAGTCCTCAAAATTCTGCATATAACAGTAAAATTCATGGATATCAGCCCACTATCTCAATACAGTACTTGACGAAGTAGGTCAATGAACTAAAGTTCTTTTGCAGTAATATTAATAATACTTTTTCTATCCTGAATCTATTTAAAATTCTGTAATCCACCATATGGACTGCCTATCACACTTTGCTCAACTTCAAGTTAAAACAATATTACAGATAGAAACCATATGTGAGCATGATTCAATAACAGCACAGACTTCACTGGACCAAATCCCATTTAAAACAGAACCAGGTAAAATTGAAAAACTCTTTTATGGTCAGATGAACTTAAATTTGAAAAATGAATCCACTTGACTGAGAAAAGATAATGATGATCTAGGGTCATTTTTTAAGATTTTGTTCTTTTTCTTTTTTGATGTCAAGGTTTTTCTCAGCCTTCTGGAAGCACTGGTAAATATTTAATAGAAGAGCCGACAGTTGCTGGAAGCCCTCTGCAGGAGTGCTGTTAAACTCTGTGCTATTCATCTTTGGAAATATGAATTCTGTGTTTGCCGGAGGACAGTGATTTGAATACATATTCCTGGTGTGTTTTAGACTCTACTTGTGTATGCTTCTAACGCCTGTGTCTGACCTCCTATTGGCGCAGCAGAATCAAGTGCGACAAGCTCAGAGAAATGAAAATGAAAAGGAGCTGGAGAGGTGTCCAAAGAATACAAAAGACACATGAAATTGTTTATAAAGTCATAGCTGTTCTCATGCTCCACCAGCTTTAGAGGTGCACTGTGTAACTATTGTGGTGGAGGCTCTGTCAGATGCTTGTCTCCACGGAGATGTTATTGCTTTGTCTTGAATGTTCCACAATATGGCATTAAAGTATCTATTTTGCCTTTAGGTGTTTTTAGTGATTTAAAAATGTGTTTTTTCTGTTAGTGGGCTTGCCTCTCCACAAATCTGACCCTGTAACTTGGCCCTGTGGCATCACTTTTACTTGAGATAAATAAGTGTAATGCCGTACTGTGGAACACTCCGAGCAACGCAATAACATCTTCAGGGAGAGAAGCCTATGACGGATCCTCCAACAGAAAAGTTACACAGTGCACCTTTAATTCTAGTTGTGTATGCATTTATATGGCAAATTATAATCTATATATGACCGTGGCACATTATAAGTAAAAAAAGCAAAAAGATATTCTTTTGCAGTATAGGTAAGTCAAAGTTTTGGGTCAACAGTTTTGGGAAATATTCTCATTGGGAACAAGTAGATTTAAGAACACATTATTATGATGATGATGATGATGATGATGATGATGGTTGTTGTTGTTGTTGTTGTTATTATTATTATTATTATTATTATTATTATTATTATTATTATTATTATTATTATTATTATTATGCAATTATTATGCAATATTGTGACATTAATTCCCTTTTAAACAGACCTTTGGTCACACTGGGATTAGTATTTCACATTTTCTAATATAAAATAATGTCTAAAACGCCGCCATTACAACTTAGATATTTAGGTATTAGAGCTCCCTCTGCTGTCAGCAAAACAAAAAAAAGAACAATAAGATATAAACAAATTAAGCCATAAGGCTAATACTCGGCTAATAGAGCACAATTTGATCACAGAACGAGTCTGGTGATGGTTTATGGACTTAAAAACTGCAGTAAAAGTACGGATTTTTAACAGATTTTAACAATCTGGGCAAAATGCAAAGCAGAGGATTTTTGAGTCCTTGAGTTTGGATTAGTGGATCATTGAAACAAGCATCACTGATCTTTTATTATAAACAACTTCCAATTTAAGCTAGTGTTTGGTAAATAACCTTTCCTGTGCCACCTGTTGCCAACTAGATATTTTTTATTTTTCATAACACCTGGCAGTTACATTCTACAAAATTCCACAATGTCTTGGATCCATTTGCAAGCTCGTTTCTTTCCAGGATTTTTTCTGAGGCTTACGTGAAGCACGTTAGTATTTTTGGCAGGATCCACTGTGGGCTGTTTCTTTGTCCTCCTTTTGTGTGAGCCAAGCTTAAATCTCCTACATGAAGACAAGATGAGGCTCATAACACAGACACAGTGATTTCATTATGTCTGCAGTGGAATGCATCTCCATATTACACTAAACTTCCATCACATCACTGTTTGTGTCTGCCAGAGAATGACTGTCTGGCTGTGTCTTTTCCACAATAATACATCTACTCTTGTTTCCATTGGGATACAAGAGACTTCTTGTTTTCTTTGTAATTGTGCGATTGTTTTTACAACATAAGAAATTCATTTGGATCACTGCGCCTCCTGTCAAACAGAGTATACATTTCAAAAACTGTAAAATTCAATACGCACATTTTTCCTGTTTGTGAGTTGCAGTTATTCTTTCTGTGGTGTTTTGTTTCATACTGGTGGAGGATTAGTGAATGGCTAGTGCCTGAAGAATGGAGATCAAAAGTTCAATGTCTGGAGTTAAATTATAGGGCCCTTTTTACACTCTTTTCTGTTCCATGATACATAGTTGTTTTCTCATCAAAACCATACCTGGAGTTGTATTTTGTTTCATTCACACAGGTTTTACCCACATCCCTGCATATTTAGACTGACTTTAGGCTAACAGAAACCACTTTGTTCCACCCTGTGATGTCATGTGGTAATACAGGATGTGCTCCACTGTGATTTTAAAGGGATATGCCACCCCCAGGTCAAACTTGGGCATCTCCCCACAGTCCAGAGACTAAAATAAGTGGTGGAAAGCGTTTTCCTGGTCACCCAGCCATTGTCCGAGTCTGTCAGCACTGACCGCCGCGGTATCTGCCACCACTTATTTTAGTCTCTGGACTGTGGGGAGATGCCCAAGTTTGACCTGGGGGTGGCATATCCCTTTAAACTCCAATTGCCAATTTCTACTGATCAAAAAGTAAAACATAGCTATTAACTTGTAAACTACTGCTGGTGGAACAAAGCATTTTGAGCTTTGGAGATATGTACTGTACATTGGTACCTCACCTTACGAAATTAATTCGTTCCAGAAGTGGTTTCGTAATGTGAAAAATTCGTAAGTTGAGTAGCTATTTCAATGGAAAATGCCTGATTCGTTCCAAGGCCCCAATCCAAGTTTTTTTTTTTATAGTGTAACTTTTATTTATAGTGTAACATTGTGTTCTGCGTGTTTCTCACATTTGTCTCTCGTTTAAACACTCAAACTTTCATAGATTTTCAACAAAATGTATTAACAGTGAAGTGTGTGTGTGTGTGTGTGTGTCTGGGGGGGGGGGGGAAGACTGCGCTCTGACATGTGTGATAGCGCAGCATGACCCGGCGCGGAGCTGATAGCAGGTCTAGACCAAGGTCTAAACCTGGACTGGACCAGGACTAAACCTGGACTAAACCAGGACTAAACCAGGACTAGACCAGGTGGATTAAAGCATGCAAGAGCCGCGGGCTCCTCCTGGTTTAGTCCAGGTTTAGTCCAGACCACCGCAGCTCCTCCTGTTTTAGTCCAGGTTTAGTCCTGGTTTAGTCCAGACCACCGCGGCTCCTCCTGGTTTAGTCCAGGTTTAGTCCTGGTTTAGTCCAGACCACCGCGGCTCCTCTAGACCTGGTCAGGTCTAGAGGAGGTCTAGACCACCGCGGCTCCTCTAGACCTGGTCAGGTCTAGAGGAGGTCTAGACCACCTCGGCAAGACACGGCTCTTGCATGGGTCTCGTTCATGTGCTCAGACTGCGTGCTGTCCCCTCCTCGCTGCTTTAATCCACCTGGTCTAGTCCTGGTTTAGTCCTGGTTTAGTCCTGGTTTAGTCCTGGTCCAGTCCAGGTTTAGACCTTGGTCTAGACCTGCTGTCAGCTCCGCACCGGGGCATGTGCGCTATCACACACGTGTCAGAGCGCAGTCTTCTCCCCGCTCCCCCTTCCCCCCACATTTCACTATTAATAATTTTGTTGAAAATCTATGAAAGTTTGAGTGTTTAAACGAGAGACAAATGTGAGAAAAGTTTAAATCCAGTCTGAGAAAAGCATAGAATGTGTGTGGCTGAGCGCGCATTATTTGAATTTTTGAGATTTCGCATTTCGTAACTTGAATTTTCTTTCGTATCTAGAGACCAAAATTTACCGTGAAGGCGTTTCGTAACTTGAAATTTTCGTTTGTTGGGTCATTCGTAAGGTGAGGTACCACTGTATATAGAGTAATAATAAAGGATCACTCAAACATGTGAGAATGAAACAAAACACAACTCCAAGTATATTTTTTGATCAGGTTGCAACATTCTAACATGGGTATAAGCTTACATGAGACAGTTTTTCCGTAATATAGACCCTTAGATGAATCTGTTTGAAAATATTATAATAAGCCAAAGTAGCATACAAAGAACACATGGATTTTTGATTTTTTCTATAAGCAAAGAATACTGCTATCGTGTCATGGGGCCAGACTCACATACTATACAGCTCTGGAGACCACTGCATTTTTTTCTGAAATCAGCATCTCTACATGTATTACAGCCATTCCATTCCAGCGTCTGTTGAATTCCAACACAAACACAAAACTGAGCTACTTCAGTTCTTGCACCAGGAGTGGAATAAAGTCACCCAAGAACAATGTGAGAGAGCATGCCAAGACACATGAAAGCTGTGATTAAAAATAAGTCTTTTTAAATAATCTTTTTTGTTATTTTGACCATTTGTCATTTTCTGCAAATAAATGCTCTAAACGATAATATATTTATTTGAAATTTGGGAGAAATGTTGTCAGTAGTTTATAGACTCAAACAAAAATGTTCCTTTTACCCAAACACATACCTATAAGTAGTAAAATCAGAAAAACTGATAATTTCGCAGTTGTCTCTTATTTTTTTTCCAGAGCTGTACATGTATTTCTGTAATGCTGTGATTGTGTCTTGTTTCTGCCTTTTAGCCCCAGGGCAGAAGTGGACATTACAAAAAGCATAATTTTCTCATTTCATAGTACAGTATAGTATTTGTTTAACAGTTCCATCGTTATAATTATATTGTTTAACCTGAACCTCGATGGACACCACAATAGAGCACTTGGACAGAATGGCGTGGAGTGGATACTAGCAGCAGGCTAATTGCCATTGAACTACAGCAGTCAGTAATTAATTGTTGCCTTCCTCCCAGTGGGGCTCACAGGATGTGCTGGAGGTCTGACATGCTGTTGTAGCTGTACCTCTGTCTCAGGCGTCAGTACTGCCACCAACATACCCCCACCCCCCTCTCTCTCTCTCTCTCTTCCATCTCTCCCTCTTTCTCCCCTGGGGACCGCTTCATTAGCTCCTATTACAGCCTCTTGTCTTAGAGCCAACAGCCACCGCAGCCAACAAGGTGTTTTTCCATTGACCTCATTATCAGCCACAGCGCTTTTACACTTCAACATAACTTTTGACATTTCCCTGCTCTTATTTGCCTTTGTGTGGTGCCATCTGAGACTAATTTGTCTGGCAGTGCGCGAGCGATCATTTAGAGGGATTTGAAAAGGAGATTTTGGAGAGGGATGCTTGCAAATACCCAGGAAATGAGCAGGGTCCTTGTGGCAGCGCTACAGTATAAATAAGTGAGGAGGCATTGAAATAGAATACATATAACAGTGAAAGAATCAAGAGTTTAATTTGAGGAAATTGATCATGTACTCTATCCATGGGTTTTAGAATATTAACGAATTAGGACAGTTGCCACAGTATTAACAATTTTAATCAAAATATCCTATCTTTTTCACTGACATTCACTGACAGCTCGGGGCTATGACAGCGGAGCAGACACACACCTCGTATATGTGCTGCTCTCTTGGCTGCAGTGTACAGTAGAGCTTTGTACGGCGCTCCATCATGATGATCATGGTATATCAGCACAGCAATCCACAATAACAATACTGTATCACTAAACTTTTGTTTCACAACACATCGATATTTTGATATTTTTGCACACCCTTATAGGCAACAACACTGAGAAGGTCCAATCTTGTTCCCATATTGTTAAGGTTTTTGACTTCAAGACTCTAATAACTAATTTAGTTAATGGCAATATTGTTTTTGTATGCGTTTGCCATGTTCGTTATCATTTTAAGTGCAAATATTGATAGTGAATATAGTGGAAATGGAAGTACCAGAATGAGAATAAAACAAACAAATCATGCTAAAGCAGTCATGCATTTGATTTAAACTTCTAAACGAACAGCCAAAAATAACAAACAGCCTGTAATAATCTCAGAAAGAATGTATTTTTTGCTGTAATTGTAGATGAAAAAAAGTCAAGACTGTAGCCCATGTCTTATCTCACCTTTCTTGTCAAACAGCAACTTAACACATCACCTTTAC
The DNA here is from genome assembly GCA_036785185.1 of Paratrypauchen microcephalus. Lineage (NCBI taxonomy): Eukaryota > Metazoa > Chordata > Actinopteri > Gobiiformes > Gobiidae > Paratrypauchen > Paratrypauchen microcephalus. The sequence continues at coordinate 9,237,551 of JAVJIX010000007.1, read as the reverse complement.
TCGTATTTGTTTGTTCTATCTTTTGGTTGACACATGATATCTCTCATTATCCCATCCCTCACAGGCCCACATGAGGCCTGAGAAAGCCACTTATCTGTGTGATTCAGTGAGGGGCTGTGTATGTGTGTCTATGGGTGTGTCTGTGTGCATGTGTGTATATATGTGTGTGTGAGTATGTGTGTGACAGTCCAGTGACTACAGCAGAGGGGAGAATTAATCTGCTCTCCTGCCATTCATTCTCCAGTGCACTCACAGCACCACAGTGACATCTGTATGACACCCTAAATACATGATGTCGGATTCAGCTCAAAGGGATCGTCTCCCCAGTGACGCAGGGTGCTGTGGGTGCTGAGGGGGGTGGTTGGGGGTGGCGTGTACAGCAGACTGGGTGTACAGTATGTTTGTATGCTCGTCACAGGCAGACTGCCAGCCTGTCAGTGAATCTGACAACCATGTGTGAGCTCATATGTCTGCCATGTTGAATGTGCATGTGGTGCCTTCACAGTCACTCTGCAGGTGGGAAAAGAGAATGACACATTCAATGTGATATAAAAGCTCTCCATTACTGGCCATTATTGGAAAACTCAAACTGTCATTATTATTAGTTTATTAAAGAGACAGAACATTAAAGGTCCTGTATTACACAACATTAACTGTTGTGAGCTTTAAGCCATGTTATAATGTTGTTACCTTATTAAAAACATGGGGTTGTGTTTTGTTTCATTCACATGTTAAATCAAATCAAAACAAATCTTTATTTATAAACCACTTTTCATACAAAAAAAGCAACACAAAGTGCTTTACAGTGATTAAAAACAACCCACATTTCCTTCCACCCACCCAACCAGCCCCCCACAACCAAACACACACACATACGCACACACACAGGCACGCATGCACGCACGCACACACACACACACGCACACACACACACACACACACACACACACACACACACACACACACACACACACACACACACACACACACACACACATACTAAACATGCTAAAATACATTTAAAAAATGTCTGACTAAGCCTTTATTATTAGTCTGTCTACATCTCCAAAGCTCAAAATGCTCTGTTCCACCTTATGAGGTCATGAAGGGGTAGTTTTGAAATTAACAGTTACCCTTTACCTTTAGTTGAGTAGAGATTGGCAAGTCCAGGACCACAAAAATTATCCAAAAGATTGTAATGAAGGTGTATGAAGTTTAAAAACACAGAGGCACACTTCCTGTATTACCACATGACATCACAAGGTGGTACAGAGTGTTTTCTGTTTGAAAGATGAACTAAATATGCAGGAGGGGCTGATGGCGCCTCACTTCTCCCCCAGTCTGCCCCAGGGCCAGTACCACTAGAGAATGTGGAGTGAATGAATGATGCATTGTAAAGAGCTTTGTGTGTCTTGAAAAGTGTTGTATAAACCAAATCCTACTGTGGTTTTCGTAACTAACCTAACCAGCCATGACTGATGATTCATCTTGGATTTCTTTGGCTGATCTTGGCGAACGTTCTTAAAGATCTGCCTAGGTTTTCTCTTTTCAGTGCCATGGCATAGAGGATTTTATGCCTTACTGCCATTCAAGTTCATGTAAAACAGGAAAACGCAGTATGATTGATACATGTGTATAAATTAAAAAAACATTGTAACCTCATCTTAAAGGGCCCGTATTAAATTATTTTCTGCTCCATTATGCTGTTTCCTTATCAAAAACATACTTGAAATTTTGCTTGTTTCATTCACACAAACACACAACTCCTGCATATTAAAGCTGAGTTCTTCTCTCAAATAGAAAACACTCCACCTTGTGATGTCATGTGGTAATACAGAAGGGTAAACTCTATTTTTATTTTATTTTATTTATTTATTTGAATTAGGACAATGCATATTAATCAAAATGACAACAAACAGCATCAATGTAAATATAACAGAATTAGCTCAATAGCTACTTTACACCCGTTGTCCTAAGGCAGGTCAGAAAAGATTAAAAAAAAACAAAAAACAGAAGAACACAGAAGAGACAGAAGTGCACATAGACATGACAGTTCACCACAATAGACCATTCTCTGAGTTTAAGAGGCCCAAAGAAGAAGAAACTCTACCTGTGTGAGCACGTTCGATTATTTTTCAACCAATGTTTCAGAGTGTTCTTGAAGGCTGAGAAGGACCCACAGTTCCTGACATGAGCAGGTAATGTGTTCCATGACTGTGATCCTCTGATAGACGTCATCATTTGGCCAAATTTGGTCCTGCGTCTCTGTATGTTCCAGTCTCCTCTGGTCAATGCTCTCGTGTTAACTCGGTTAGTAGTTTTTTTACTTGTAAAATTCATTAACGGTGGAGGAGTGAGTCCATTTAAAAGTTTAAAAACAAGGCAAGCATCCAGAAATAACTGATAACTTTCGAGATCCAAAATAGTATACTTACTTAAGATATTACAATAGTGACACTGTAAAGACTTTTTGTCAAGTGTTTTCAGAGTTTTTTTGAAGAGGGACTTCAGGGGCTTCAGGATGGCCTCTGATGTATGTGGTATAGCAGTAAGATCTGTGGCTGAAGATCATGGCATGCATATATGCCTTTGCTGATTCTGTCGTCAGATAAGGTCTTATATGTTTGAAGTTTGTCAGATTTAATTTAATTATATGTGAAATTCTTTTTTTTACATGCTGTTTAAAAATACCCTGGAGCCAGACCTGGGGTGGGTTCGCGCCAGCGAGCGCCTGGTGGCCGGGCCTTTCCCCACGGGGCCCGGCCGGGCGAAGCCCGAAGAAGCGACGTGGGGCCGTCCTCCTGTGGACCCACCACCTGCAGGAGGATCCATAAGGGCCGGGTGCAGAGAGATCTGGGCGGCAGTCGAAGGTGGGGGCCTCGACGGCCGGATCTCCGGACATGGAGACTAGCTCTGGGGACATGGAATGTCACCTCGCTGGGGGGGAAGGAGCCTGAGCTTGTGCGGGAGGTTGAGCGTTACCGACTAAATATAGTTGGGTCCCCTGGCGGGGGAGGAAGCCGGAGAGACCTGGCAGGCCCAAGTGTATTGTGAAGGTCTGTTGGGAACGTCTGGCAGAGCCCTCTGTCAGGGGCACCTTCAACTCACTCCTCCGGGAGAGCTTCTCCTGGATTCCGGGGGAGGCTGGGGACATAGAGTCCAAATGGGCTCTGTTCTCGGCCTCTATTGTCGATGCGGCCGCCCGTAGCGTGTGGTCGTAAGGTCTGTGGTGCCTGTCGCGGTGGCAATCCCAGAACCCAGTGGTGGACACCGGAAGTAAGGGATGCCGTCAGGCTGAAGAAGGAGTCCTATCGGGCCTTGTTGGCTCATGGGACTCCTGAGGCAGCTGACAGGTACCGGCGGGCCAAGCGTGCTGCAGCCCGGGTGGTCGCAGAGGCAAAAACTCGGGTTTGGGAGGAGTTCGGAGAGGCCATGGAGGAGGACTATCGGACGGCCTCAGAGAAATTCTGGCAAACCGTTCGGCGCCTCAGAAGGGGGAAGCAGTGCTTCACCAACACTGTTTACGGTGGGGGTGGGGAGCTGTTGACCTCGACTGGGGATGTTATCGGACGGTGGAAGGAATACTTTGAGGATCTCCTCAATCCCGCCATTACGTCTTCCGAGGAGGAAGCAGAGGCTGGAGACTTGGAGGCGGACTCGTTCATCACCCTGGCCGAAGTCACTGAGGTGGTTGGAAAGTTCCTCGGTGGCAAGGCCCCGGGGGTAGATGAGATCCGTCCTGAGTATCTCAAGTCGCTGGATGTTGTAGGGCTGTCTTGGCTGACACGTCTCTGCAACATCGCGTGGCGGTCGGGGACAGTACCTCTGGACTGGCAGACCGGGGTGGTGGTCCCTCTGTTTAAGAACGGGGACCGGAGGGTGTGTTCCAACTATCGGGGAATCACACTCCTCAGCCTTTCCGGTAAGGTCTATTCCAGGGTGCTGGAGAGGAGAATTCGACCGATAGTCGAACCTCGGATTCAGGAGGAGCAGGGTGGTTTTCGTCCCGGCCGGGGAACACTGGACCAGCTCTATACTCTCCATCGGGTGCTCGAGGGTGCATGGGAGTTTGCCCAACCAGTCCACATGTGCTTTGTGGATCTGGAGAAGGCATTCGACCGTGTCTCTCGTGGGGTCCTGTGGAGAGTGCTCTGGGAGTACGGGGTTCGGTCCCTGTTTGGAGTTCGCATTGCCGGTAGTAAGTCGGACCTGTTTCCGGTGCATGTTGGACTCTGCCAGGGTTGCCCTTTGTCACCGGTTCTGTTCATTATATTTATGGACAGAATTTCTAGGCACAGTCAGGGGCCGGAGGGGATCCGGTTTGGGAACCACAGGATCTCACCTCTGCTGTTTGCAGATGATGTTGTCCTGATGGCTTCATCGAACCGGGACCTCCAATGTGCACTGGGGCGGTTCGCAGCCGAGTGTGAAGCAGCTGGGATACAAGCGGCCGAAATGAGTTTCCTCCGTAGAGTGGCTGGGCGCACCCTTAGAGATAGAGTGAGGAGCTCAGTCACACGGGAGGAGCTCGGAGTAGAGCCGCTGCTTCTCCACGTCGAGAGGAGCCAGCTGAGGTGGCTCGGGCATCTGTTTCGGATGCCTCCTGGACGCCTCCCTCGGGAGGTGTTCCGGGCATGTCCCACTGGGAGGAGGCCCCGGGGAAGACCCAGGACACGCTGGAGGGACTATGTGTCCCGGCTGGCCTGGGAACGCCTTGGGGTCCCCCCGGAGGAGCTGGAGGAAGTGTCCGGGGTGAAGGAGGTCTGGGCGTCCCTGCTTAGACTGTTGCCCCCGCGACCCGGCCCCGGATAAGCGGAAGAAAATGGATGGATGGATGGATGGCTGTTTAAAATTTAGATTAGAGTCAAAAACTACCCCAAGGTATTTAAATTGTTCAACCACATTTAATCTCTCCCCATTGTCTCCCCTATACACCTTCACTAGAATCATTTGGATCATTTCAGCCCTGCAATTGAAAACCTCTACTTAACTAAAGGTATAAGGGAGCTGTTAACTTGAACATGATATCACAAGGTGGAACAGAACATTTTGAGTTTTAGAGATGACAGCCTAATAGTAAAAGGTTATTCAAACATATGTAAATGAAACAAAACACAACTCTAGATACAGTATGTTTTTGATGAGGTAACAGCATTATAACATGGTTAAAATCTCACAATAGTCAACTTTGTGTAATATAACTAAACTAAACCAGGCTTAGAACACACCAGATACACAGAGCCTTCACCGCTGCTAAGGAAGTGGCACTATTCTTGAGGTAACATGATCGCAGGAAGATGAGAATAAGCTAAAAATGTGTCAGAGCACAGGAGTAATGAGCGGCCAGGGTTTGGAGTGGTCTAAAATGACTCCACGTCCTTCTTTATAACCTGCGTGTTTCCTGACAGTCAGACTAATTGCTGTCTCGCCTCACTCAGCTTCCTCCTTTTACAACATCCCACGGCTGACGATGATTTATGAGCCCACAAACTCAACACGTCGCACTGTGTAAAGCATTACTGCCTCTCATGTATGCATTATGAGAAATATGGGCGTCCTCTCTGTTCCGTTACATTATAGCGGGTGGAGAAATACAACAGGTAAGGCCATGTGTGCACTGTTACTTTAACAGAGGTGTTTGTTACTCAAACACACACATGTAAACATAATGTAAACATAATACATATCAACACACATATCATGTTGAACATCATGTTGTCTGTAAGCATCTGAAGAGTTGACCAAAATACTGCACAATTTCTTACTGCTATACTACCACCAGCCTACTACTACTACTACTACTACTATTACTACTGCTACTACTACTACTACTACCAGCCTATTACTACTACTATTACTACTACTACTACTACTACTACTACTATTACTACAACTAGTACTACTAACCTACTACTACCACTACTACCACCAGCCTACTACTACTACCACTACTACTACCAGCCTATTACTACTACTATTACTACTACTACTACTATTACTACAACTAGTACTACCAACCTACTACTACCACTACTACTACCAGCCTATTACTACTACTATTACTACTACTACTACTATTACTACAACTAGTACTACCAACCTACTACTACTACTACTACTATTACTACTACTACTACTACTACTACTATCAGCCTATTACTACTACTATTACTACTACTATTACTACTACTACTACTTTTACTACTACTACTATTACTACTACTACTGGGCGGCAGTAGCTCAGTTGGTAGAGCGCTTGCCTGGTGCCAGGGGTTGGTGGTTCGAATCCCGCTCTTGACGGGTGGACCGCGTGTGATCCAAGCTCTCACAGATGAGTGCTGCCGTTGTGTCCTTGGGCAAGACACTTAACCCCACCTCGCCCCCAGTGTCTGCGGACACTGGTAGCCCCCATGGCAGAAGATACACCCGTTGTGACGTGAGCCACCTGTGGGAGGAGGATCCCACAGGAGGATCCCACAGGAGGATTCTCAGCTGGAGAATCCTCCTGTGGCAGGATTCTCCAGCTGAGGTCCTGAAGCAAGCCGAAGCAAGAAGATCATGGAGATGGTCCCCGGGCGCAGTAATGTGCAGCCCACTGCTCCTGATAACAGGATGGGTTAAATGCAGAGGACAAATTTCTCCCAAGGGAGACAATAAAGACTCATCTTAATCTTAATCTTACTACTACCAACCCACTACTACCAGCCTACTACTATTATTATTACTACTACTATTGCAACAACAACTACTACTACCAGCCTACTACTACTACTACTACTACCAGTCTACTACTACTACTACTATTACTACTACTAGCCTACTACTACTACTACTACTACTACCATACTACTACTACTACTAATAGCCTCCTACTACCAGCCTACTACTACTCCTACTACTACTACTACTACTACTACTACCACCAGCCTACTACTACTGCTACTGCTACTACTACCAGCCTACTACTACTACTACTACTACTACTACTACTACTACTACTTCTACTATTTCTGCTACTGAAAATTTAGTAGACAAATGAACAAATTGTAGACAAATTGGATTTAATAGTAGCCTAACATTTTCTCCTCAAAGGTTTAACTCAAATCAAATTGTGTTTCTCCCTGGTAAAACTACTCAAGGGAAAATATCTTGACTCTTCTCCATCTCTGTGCGTATCTTTTTAACACAAATCCGTACCACGATGGCGTCCTCGGCAGACACGCACTTGGTAGCTTAGCGCTGAAGAGAGGAAGCCATGTTTAAACAGTGGCTAATCCGTTAATTGAATGCAGATTTATTCAAGCCCTATGCTTTGGACTGGATTTACCACGCTCTGTCTACAGGGGGAAGCGCAGGGGAGAGGGAAGGCCGGGTCAGAGCAGGCTGCCGTCGACTGAAAATTGATTTGGGCATGTTTTCACAAAACCACTGTCATTTAGTTGTCGGATTAATTTGCAATGCGCTGTTCGGGGCACAGTCGGATGGATTAGCCTTGGCGGTCGCTACGGCTACCTGACTGTTAATGCAAAGTAATCAAGCTATGCAAATGAATGTGAAACGATCCTACAGTCAATTATACACCGTCTCCATCACACTTTGAAATTATAGCTGTTATCCTTACCAACACGAAAGAGACGCACTGCATATAGTAGCATAGATGGTAAATTATTGCTTCTTCCAGTGTTTACGATGCGACCAATACGCCTGAGGAGATGCTAGCTCAGCAATAAGGCATTTTATAAGCTCCAGAGCGGAAGGGAGGAGTTTTATGACCATGCATGTGCAGTATATGAGGAAGTGACCGACTTTATAAAATACAAGCTGAAGGAAATAAAATACCGTCATAATTGTCATTGCTGCAGCATAGGCCTAAATCAAATTTGACAGGGCAAATGAGAGAGAGAGGTAATGCTCAGGAACAGGAATGAACAAGAAACAAGCTGTAGCATTTGCGGGTAGTTACACGCAGATATGTTTATGATTATGTTTTAAACAATCTACTGGAAAAAAAGCTTGGCAAAAATGTAAGATATAAACAGTTAAATCTATCAGAAAATGACTTATGTCCGTGCAGCAAGATCATTTTACTTGACAAGTTATTTAAGCTAAACTCCCTCTAGACTAGAAGTAAGCAGTCTCTGAACTAGTAAGTAGATAATAAATCTGAAAACAGGATCAATAACCTGAGTTTTAAAATCTTGGCGAGATCAGAGACATTTGCAGTGAATAGCTCTCATTGATTTGTTTTTGTTTTTTTTTGCTAGATCTATCAGCATTGTGAAGAAAACTCAAACAAAAGAGGCAAATGACATAATATTAGACAGGTTCAGTGTTGTGGAGAATTGAATAAATCTGAAATGTTGGGTCAGTCAATGATTTGCTCCAGTTCTCTTGTGGACCTCGACAAATTCACTTACAAAGCCACTGACTCAGTTGTAAGCCTTGGATCTCATGAGAAAGTGGCTTAATTCGCCTGCATAGTTTTTGTGGTGGAAAAGTCAAGACTATCGAAGCCGGGCCTGGTTAGTACTGGGGAGACCTCTAGGAGTACCAGCAACACTAGACCTGCACGGGTTCTTGCTGTGTCCTCTTCAAAACACTTCACCTCCATTGCCCTAGTATAAGTGTGTGTTGGTGATGATTGGAGGGGCAGATGGCACAAACTGGCAGCCTTGCTTGTGTCAATCTGCCCCAGCTTACCACCACTGTGTGTGGAATGAATTTATAATGATTCAAGATTCAAGATTCAAGATTGTTTATTTGTCATATGCAGGATCAACACAAGGTCAACAATGCAATGAAATGCTTAGGATCAGAAGAACCGTTGACTCGCTAAGATAGTCAAGAAGTACTAATAGCAAGCAATAATAGTACATGATAAAAAAGTGTTGCAAAAAGTGCAGGGGAAAATGTAAACAATATACCGTATTTTTTGGATTATAAGTCGCATTTTTTCCCATCGTTTTGGCCGGGGGTGCGACTTATACTCTGGAGCGACTTATGTGTGAAATTATTAACACATTATTACAGTGGTACCTCACCTTACGAAATTAATTCGTTCCAGAAGTGGTTTCGTAACGTGAATTTTTCGTAAGTTGAGTAGCTATTTCAATGGAAAAAGCCTGATTCATTCCAAGGCCCCGTTCCAAGTTTTTTTTTGTAGTGTAACATTTTTTTATAGTGTAACATTGTGTCCTGCGTAGAGACTGTAAACCCAGGACTAAACGTGGACTATACCAGGTCTAGACCAAGCAGCACTGGTGTACCTCACGAGGCTGAGGCTGAGGCTGAGCAGCGACTGCGTGCGTGCGTGGGGGGGGGGGGCGGTGTGTGTGTGCATGCGGACACGTGTGTGATAGCGCAGCATGACCCGGCGTGGGGCTGCGAGCAAGAGACCCGTGCTCAAACTGTGCCTCCTCTAGACAGATGTAAACCAGGTCTGAACCAGGTCTAAACCACCGCGTGCAGGTCTATTTCCTGGTTTCGTTCCGAGTCACGGCTGAGGCGAGCAGCGAGGACTCCCCTCGGGACCGCACGCAGTCTGAACGCATGAACGAACGCATAATCCTGGTTTAGACCTGGTTCAGACCTGGTTTAGATCTGTCTAGAGGAGGCACGGTTTGAGCACGGGTCTCTGCTCGCAGCCCCGCTGCGGGTCATGCTGCGCTATCACACGTGTCTGCGCGCACACACACCGCCCTCCATCTTCCCCCCACACTTCACTATTAATACATTTTGTTGAAAATCTATGAAAGTTTGAGTGTTTAAATGAGAGAGAAATGTGAGAAAAGTTTAAATCTAGTCTGAGAAAAGCATATAATGTGTGTGGCTGAGTGCGCATTATTTGAATTTTTGAGATTTCGCGTTTCGTAACTTGAATTTTCTTTCGTATCTAGAGACCAAAATTTAACATGAAGGCGTTTCGTAACTTGAAATTTTCGTTTGTTGGGTCTTTCGTAAGGTGAGGTACCACTGTATATCATTTCACATGTTATTTTCACATTAAACTGCAAGAGGGCACTCTAGGCCTGTGGATTGAAGATTTCATTGGATTTAGGTATTTGGAGTGACACTGATGGTTTGGTAAACTTGTTAGCATGTTCTTTATGCTATAGTTATCTGAATAACTCTTAATATGTTACGTTAACATACCAGGCACGTTCTCGGTTCGTTGTTTATGCGTCATGTAACGTTAGCATACCGTACACTTATTCAGCCTGTTGTTCTCTATTCTATTTTTAAAGGTCCCATGGTATGAAATTTTCACTTTCTGAGGTTTTTGAACATTAATGTGAGCTCCCCTACCCTGTTTTAGCCCCCCCCCCCATGGCTAAAAGTTGCGAAATGTCTAAACTGAGCATTTGCGGTCCTTTTCTGCGTTACAAAAAAACACAGCTCAAACGGGCGAGTCTGAACAAGGCAACTATGTGACGTCACATCGAAAAATGCAGCTCCACCCCCGTCTGTGTCTCTACTCAGCGTCTCTGTAAATCACGCCCAGAGAGTTTGGACTGTGAAGGAGCTACGCAATGCAAAATGCGTTTTTTTATTTGCCTGGAGGCACGTGCAAGTGTTTCTAGGCTCGGAAATCCTTTATCTGAGCCTGTGGACCTCTGAAACAGCAGTGGTTTAATTTTATTTTCTGTGAAAATGTGTTTTTTTCATTGAAAAGCCTCTCCTTTCTTCCTCCGCGCTTAAAACGCGGAAGTGGGGCCAGCACACAGCGCACCGCTAAAACAAGGAACCAGCGGCACATTTGCCCCCCCACCCACCCGCTCCTCTAACCTATCTCTGTCCTTCTCATTTGCATTCAAGCAACAAGGCCCAGAATGAGTTGTTCAGAGAGAGACTTTCTAACTCTGTACATGGGTCTTTCTCATGCACTGAGTCTTGATTTTGGAGCAGGATTCATTTACAGTATTAGGGAACCATTAAGGCACCATATAAAAGCATCAAGAAGTACCATGTCATGGGACCTTTAAATTGCCTTTCAAGATGACATGTCTGTTCTTGGTGTTGGATTTTATCAAATAAATTTCCCCAAAAAATGCAACTTATACTCCAGTGCGACTTATATATGTTTTTTCCTTCTTTATTATGCATTTTATGGCTGGTGACTTATAATCCGGAAAATACGGTAATTAAAAAAAATATGTAATAACATATAATAAAATACAAAGGTACAGGTAGGATTAAATAAGGTGTAAGCAGAATATTTCACAGATTGCACATAATATATTATAGTATAAGTATTGCACGTGGGTTATTGCACAGGTAACTGTAGTATTTACAGTGAGGTAGTGACATACATACATCATATAGAGCAGCAGCAGTAAACGTGTTACAAAAAGTAGTTTAGTGCAGTATTATTGAGAGTTCAGTTCAGTAATGTACTGTAAAGTGTCTTTGAGAGTGCTATATAAACAGAATAGAATATATAGTGCATTATTAGACTCAAAAATGGCTGATTTGGATAGAAACAAAACACAAAACAAATAAGAGACTGCAACGATTTATGACAATTTATGCAAAATATGACACATAAGACTAAACTCCAGCTGCAAGAATTGAACTAAATGATGAAGTGACATTAGATTTTGTCAGATATGACAGATCTTGTTCCCAAAACAATACAATCCATCCTTTGAATCTTGAAGTCTTTGTAGTATTGTAAAACAGAGTCAGTGCGTAGTCGGTGGTCCATAAACCACTTTGTACCCAGGAATCTTCCGCACTGCAAGACCAATCATGGTTGCCTTCCTAAACAGCAGTGTTCTCCACATGAGAGATCCATCCTAATAACCCAGTGCTCCTCTGACTCATCTCACTGTGTGGATTTTCACTGGCTGCATAATAAACACACTTCATCTCTGGGAAAAGCAAATATGAGCAGCTTACAGTGTCAGCACTTGTTCACTTATTTACCTTAGCAGGAGCATACAGCACTGGATCCTGCAGTGCCTGAGGTCCGGTAACCCACCCCTCTAGGGCCTCGCCATATTAATCATGGATTTTAATTTGCTCACAGCCCCGTGTTGCTCTTTTTCCACTTATGAGTCTCCCTAACCTGTTTGTGTATACGCCGTGTATTAATACAGCGCTGAGCTACAGTCGTAGTGCCAAAGCTAGGCCATGATTAAAGCAGGCCTCATCAGCAGATAATCCACCAGGGGCAGCCAAAGTCATTAAAAGCTGTAATAATCTATCATTTCCTCCAGATAATCAAACTGAATAATAGAGTGCTGCTAAACGCCCAGGGCTGGATGCGTATTAATTAGATACTGTTCCGAGGCCATTCAGTCGAGCACTGCCCAAGTTAGAGGGACAAGGAGACACAGATTAAAAATAATCAGTCAAGGCTAAAAAACACTATTAAGAACATCTAAACTCCAAATGGTGACATAACAAAATAAAAATAAAAATCCACTCAAATTGCTCAAATTGTCACCGTTTTGGGCAATAGTTACCAGTTTTTCCAGCTGTACAAACTACTTTGCTTTTAATTGTGGCTGCAGATAATATAGGAAGTAGTGCTCTTTGAAGGTGTATCAAAACTGTATGACGATTAAGGCTTTGAGGTATTTCCAAGAAGACATTAATTAAACTTGCATTAAAGGAGATACCTAGGCTAAGTTGTTGAAAGCAGGTTGAAAAAAGTACACAGTACAGGACCACAGAGACTTTCACCACTCAATGAGAGTGGATACTGCAGAGATACTGATCACTGCAGTCAGACGGAGTGATAGGAAAATAATCACTGAATTGTGACAGAATCTTATCCCTGATGAGGATATTTTGGTTATAGTCAAATTATGATTCAGTGTGTGAGGTAGACCCGTGCTCAAATAGACACTTTACCCCACCCACTTCTCCTACTGGTCAGTCTGTCATGTTCTGAGTGAGTGACAAATGGAACTAGCCAGTCACAGCATCTCAAGATATGCACATTGCTTTATTTACAGGAAAAAGCCAATGTAAAGATACTAAGTGTGCATGAATCGAAATTGTGATCTGGCTCCACTGATACTTTTCAGTGATATCACATATGAGGGTGGGGGTGGACACACAATGAAGAGATATTAAATGAATTCTAACACATTTTGAGAAGGCTGTGATCCATATGTGACCAGCGGTGGCAAAACCAGACACAAGTCATCCCGGAGGCGTTTTCAGTTATTCACAGATTATGAAAGTGTAGGTTCTAAGCTTTCCAATGATGCCTTACACACCCCCCCCCCCCCTTCATCACTGACATCACTGTGGTGTGGAGTTTCAGGGCAGGTCAGAATTAGAAGGTACTTTGTTAAAGATCCCATGACATGGTACTTCTTGATGCTTTTATATGGCTCCTTAATGGTTTCCTAATACTGTAAATGAATCCTTCTTCAAAATCAACACTCAGTGCATGAGAAACAGAGATAAGATGAGAAAGAGTAATTTTTCTCTCTCTGAACAGTCCATAATGGGCGTTGTTGCTTGAATGCAAATGAGGAGAAAAGAGATGGCCTATAGTAGAGGGTGGGGGCGTGGCCAAACTCTCCGCTCTCAGCTCTCAGCTGTGCCCTCTGATCCATTTCCGTGTTTTTGCACGGGGGAAGAGATTAGAAGCGTTCCATTGAAAAATAAACACATTTCCACAGAAAATAAAATTAAACCACTGCTGTTCAAAGGTCCAGAGGCTCAGATAAAGGACTTCCGAGCCTAGAAACACTCGGACGTGCCTCCAGGCAAATAAAAAAACGCATTTCGCATTGCCTAGCGCATTCACAGTCCAAACTCTCTGGGCGTGATTTACAGAGAAGCTGAGTTCAGACAGACTGCATTTGCATTTCTTTTTTCGATCTGACGTCAATAAGGTGCCTTGTTCAAAATTGCCCGTTTGAGCTCTGATTTTTTCTAACGCAGAAAAGGATCGCAAATGCTCAGTTTAGACATTTCGCAACTTTTAACCATGGGGGATGGGGGGGCTAAACAGGGTAGGGGAGCTCACATTAACGTTCAAAAACCTCAGAAAGTGAAAATGTCATGCCATGGGACCTTTAAAATGGAAATGCTTTTAAAACAAAAAAGTCCATATACTGTAATCATTCATTAATTCAATAATACACAGGATAATATGTTAAGTTAAAAATGTTCTGTTTTAGTCCTGTTTAAGTCCTGTTTTAGTCCTGTTTTAGTCCTGATTTAGACCTGGTTTAGTCCTGGTTTAGTCCTGTTTTAGTCCTGGTTTAGTCCTGTTTTAATCCTGGTTAAGTCCTGTTTTAGTCCTGTTTTAGTCCTGGTTTAGTCCTGTTTTAGTCCTGTTTTAGTCCTGGTTTAGTCCTGTTTTAGTCCTGGTTTAGTCCTGTTTTAATCCTGGTTAAGTCCTGTTTTAGTCCTGTTTTAGTCCTGGTTTAGTCCTGTTTTAGTCCTGTTTTAGTCCTGGTTTAGTCCTGTTTTAGTCCTGGTTTAGTCCTGTTTTAATCCTGGTTAAGTCCTGTTTTAGTCCTGTTTTAGTCCTGGTTTAGTCCTGTTTTAGTCCTGATTTAGTCCTGGTTTAGTCCTGTTTTAGTCCCGGCTTAGTCCTGTTTTAGTCCTGTTTTAGTCCTGGTTTAGTCCTGGTTAAGTCCTGTTTTAGTCCTGATTTAGTCCTGGTTAAGTCCTGTTTTAGTCCTGATTTAGTCCTGGTTTAGTCCTGTTTTAGTCCTGGTTTAGTCCTGGTTAAGTCCTGTTTTAGTCCTGATTTAGTCCTGTTTTAGTCCTGTTTTAGTCCTGTTTTAGTCCTGATTTAGACCTGGTTTAGTCCTGGTTTAGTCCTGGTTAAGTCCTATTTTAGTCCTGATTAGTCCTGGTTTAGTCCTGGTTTAGTCCTGGTTTAGTCCTGTTTTAGTCCCGGTTTAGTCCTGGTTTAGTCCTGTTTTATTCCTGTTTTAGTCCTGTTTTAGTCCTGTTTTAGTCCTGATTTAGTCCTGTTTTTAGTCCTGTTTTAGTCCTGTTTTTAGTCCTGGTTTAGTCCTGTTTTTAGTCCTGTTTTAGTCCTGTTTTAGTCCTGTTTTAGTCCTGGTTTATTCCTGTACACACACATACACGTACACACACACAAGTACACCGGCTAATGTTGACACAAGGCCGCTGCTTTCACCTAATATCTCCATTTGATACAGAAATAATATGATATGAATATGAGTTTTCATGGTCCCACTTATGTATTTGATTTTTACATTCTGTACACCACTCTGAGTCCAATGTCTCAAATAAAACAGTCATTTGTAGTTTGTAAAACGCTTTAATAATCCATTTCACAGACATCCCAAACAGCCGTGTAGATCTTCACTCTAATAATAGCACAACATGAATTAATGATGCCACTTCATGTTCCTAGTGGGAGCTGCCATGCTGAGCTGGCACCAAAAACACCTGAATGCATCATGTGCACCTGTCTCTCTGCGAGGCTTTCGGGGTCTTCACGGGGCTGTGCGCGTGTGAGGATGATAACAGCGATCATCTGCTGTAGGTCTTTTGTCTTGTCTCGTTTGTATGCCCACAGCAGGATTAGCCTATGGAGCAGTGGAGACACGCTAACCAGTGTTTCCATGAAGCAGAGTGCAGATGTCGCCGGAGCCCCCATGTATCCGCTATGAATAAGCCAAACAAAGCGTATTTATGTTCTCTGCTTTCTCTATGACAGGATTTCAACAAACCAGAGGCAACAGAGGCCTGGAGGGCGCGCTGGCGAGGGAAACCACTGATTTCATAGGCTAAACCAGGGGTCGGCAACCCGCGGCTCCAGAGCTACATGCGGCTCTTTGATCCCTCTGATGCGGCTCGGTACAGTGGTCCCTCGTCTATCACGGTGGTTACGTTCTAAAAATAACCCACAATAAGCGAAATCCGCAAAGTCGTCAGCTTTATATTTTACGATTATTCTCCATGTTTTAAGACTGTAAACGCCTCACCACACACATTCTACACTTTTCTCAGATTGGAATTAATGTTTTCTCACATTTCTCTCTTGTTTAATCACTCAAACTTTTGTAGATTTTCAACAAAAGCACAGTATTATAGAACGAAACCAAAGTGTATTTTGTGTGTATTTCACAGTTCTTATGACCGAGCCTCTTCGTCCTGGCACCGCTTCGCTGTGGCGGGTTTTGTCCGGGAGAAAACTTGCAAACATACAGCACTTCAGAGTCACACTGCGATCGAACATTTATATAAATCTGGCAAACAGAACGCATTCTGTACAGGAGACTGACGAATCAGCAAAGGTCTACAGTCCCTTAGCCAATCAGGATGCAGAAATGCGCGTTAATATACTATAAAAAAAATTGGAATAAAAAAATCCACGAAACAGCGAGGCCACGAAAAGTGAACCACGATATAGCGAGGGACCACTGTATTTAATTAAAATGTATTTTATTTTAGTTCATTCATTTTCTACATGTAATTCTATGGCACAAAGGCAAAAACAAGCCATTATATGCAGTGTTATTTCATTTTAAATTTAAAAAGGGTTTTGTGGCTCCAAGTGTTTTCTTTACTGTGTGAAACGGGTCCAAATGGCTCTTTGAGTGGTAAAGGTTGCCGACCCCTGGGCTAAACAATACATAGCCTACCATAAAATATAGATAAATAAAAATATATATAAAACATTAGCTTTATTAGTGAGGCACTGATATGATACTGGCACCAATATTTAAATTTTTGGATGGATTGGATATCGGTTCATAACACCTCATAACATTGAGCTTTTATTTTTTCAAAGCTCTTCCAGTTACTTTAAATGATAAATAACAATTATAAAAGACATTTGGATTTTTTACCATACATCATTTGTTTTTAAAGTATATTTTCAGTCTCTGCCCTAGTATAGGTTGATATCAGGCATCAGCAGATACTTATCAAATTATCCAAAAAACTGGATCGATGCATTCCTCAGCTTTATAGTTTGATTATGTCCATTAGGTGTTCAAGTTAAAAAAAAAACAAGAATCTCAAATGCATAATAGAATAGTAATGGTGACGTTTTTGTTGTGAATCGAATTGCAATTTCATCCTGAAACTTTTCAAGAATTGAAAACTTCAAAGCAAAAAATAAATAAATAAGAACATTTTTGCTCCCATTACAATAGCCCAGTAAAAATAATAACTTTGAGTGTCAGTAACAGCTGAACCACTAAATTACTTCTTTTCAAAGAGCTACTCTAAAAGAATAAAAACACACTTCTTTTCAAATGTGTGTCTTTGTGTGCTTTTAAAAGGCACTTTAACTGATTTTTACTTAAAAACTGTAAAATCACAGTTAGTTCGTTTTAAACTGGTTGCAATGGACTAAAGTTATTCCTTCCTTTCATTCTTGTTCCTTGAGATGAGCACATTTCACAACTTTCAGAAGCTAATGTTTACTGTAATGTCTATAATTAAATGCTGACAGAACACAGCAGCTGCATTTAGACCCTAAGAGCTGATTAAAAAGTAAATTTGTAGTTGGGCAATACAGCCTTTTCTGTTTGCATGACAAACACTGGTACAGCTCCATTAAGCAAAACAGATACTGACTGGAGAGTTGTTTATCTAAAAAGAATCAGACATGGATTCCACAGCACGCTTCTGGCTCCATCGACTCTGACTCCAGTTCACTTTGTATTGAAAAAACGTCACCCCCTCTCTCCGTAACTGCTGTTGCCCTACAGTATAATGTTCGTATTAACCCACTCTACATGATTCTGGTGGATTCACTATTTTGTCTGTAAATCGATTCCTTTTTCTAATATGTGAGTGGCTGCAAATTCACCCAATAACTGCCCTTAGTAACATCTTTATACAAATTATGGTAGATTCAGCAAGTCATGTGATTGCTTATGTACAGTAAGTCCATGATTACAATGCTGCAATATTGTGTTAATTTGTGCGTCTTTCACTTTTAAACACCACAAAACAAACAAAACACTTTAAACTGTGAAGAACTAGTGCATTATCTGACAACAAACTAATCCAATTTGATCTCCAAATACAACAGGACGGCTGCTGCCAGAGTGCACCAGGGAAAGGAAATCTGATCGAAAATAAGCCTAAAAGGGATTAGAACATTCATCCAGTTTTAGCTTTAAGACTGAGAGTGCATCTCCAGGAGGATACACTGTGTTGATGCGTAAGTGAAGGATTACAGGCCGTGAGTCTCAGCAGGGTTTAACTTTGTACTGCTCCAGCTCTGCATATAGAAGAGGAAATTGGCCTTAGGGGAACTGTAAGAGTATCTTTATACAACAAGCTCTTATCACACTGGATAGTTATCACAGGAAATGAATTACTCTGCTGTTCTCAAACTTTTCACACCAGCTACCACCTCTTTAAAAATTTGGGTAACACATTCTTATTATTTACACTACACTTGGTCTGTTGTTTCTGTTCCAAATACAATGTAGTGGACAGTTTAATAACCATAACATATAACCTACTGGTATATAAAGCACTGTAACAACTTACACCCTAACAACACCTTAAGTAAAACAGTGTGAAATATTAAAGAAGAAAAATAAGAGACCACTGCAAAATGATCTGTTTTTGTGATTTTTACCACTTATAGGTATGTGTTTGGGCAAAAGGAATATTTTTGTTTGAGTCTATAAACTACTGACAACATTTCCCCCAAATTCCAGATAACAATATGATCGTTTAGAGCAGGGGTCTTCAACGTTTTTCAGGCCAGGGACCCCCAAACAGATGGCGAACTGGACCAGGGACCCCCTACTATATATACGGTATAGAATTGTGTTTTATATTAAATTGAGCTTAGTGTCATGTATAAACATTGCTACTCTGTTATGGTACAGCCAATACAAGGAAATAATACACAGGTTAATACTGTATTTTACACTATAAAGTATAAAATTATATTATTTTAAAGTTAAATCAAAAGATTTTGCGACCCCCCTGCAGTACCTCCGCGACCCCCCTAGGGGTCGCGACCCCCCTGTTGAAGACCTCTGGTTTAGAGCATTTTTTTTTGCAGAAAATGACAAATGGTCAAAATAACAAAAAAGATACATGTTTTCAGACCTCAAACAATGCAAAGAAACAAGATCAAATTCATTTTAAAACAGCATAATACTAATGTTTACACTTAAAGTGATACTCCGGGATTTTTGACATAGGGTCCAATTTTCTAGTTAGCCAGCGTGTAGGATATGTGTAGAGAAAGTTATTTTGCGATTTCATGCAGTCTTTGTAAAATCTGAGTTGGCTGTTGCTAAGCTAGCGAAAGTGAACGTCCTGCAGCTAGCCAGCCACTAAAATAGACATACCCAGTACAAAACAAACACCCAAACAAATCAGTTATTATGCCAGGGTATCGATTTAAATATCTGTGTTGATAGAATGATTAAGGAAGTAAACCAAGCATGTATTCCTTTGATCATCATCAGCAATTCGTACTTCCTCATTGAAAGCTTGACAGCCGCGGATTGATATCACCCGCATGTCCCAATCCGACCGGCTCTAATAGTTTGTTTACTAGCAACCTCGCAACTGTAAAAGTGAGCACACGGAGCCTGTTCAAAGTATGGCAATGTTTGGCGAGCCCGATTATTTTGATGAGGAGGAAGAGCAGTTGCATTTTTCCAGTGAACCATACTTGTATGAGCCGGAGTATACGGACGAAGAATTGAAAGAGATGGATTTACAAAGAGCAAGAGAACAAGAGAGCGCGTCTGCAAATGCAGCCGCCGCCGAAGCTGCAGCAGAAAGCCGGGACAGAAGAACCGGGGATTGGTGGTGTCAGTGCCGAAATTGCGAAGTTATGGAGAACGAGGATGAATGTTTTTGCTGCAGGGAGTGGGACTTAGTTATCCCACAAATGCAAGAGCTGGAGCTAGATACTTCGTTTCGAAGTCTAGATGTGTCTGGTGGCCATAGCACTTCCAATGATGTCTGCATAACAGAGCACCAGGACTTCTTGCCCCATCTCAATCGTGGCGTACTGGAGACATTCTTCTGCGTCGAAAAGATAAATTGGAAGAAACGACCTAGACCTGCTGGACCTAATGGCCAGTTATCAATGCGGTAAGTGGTGTGCCAGAAAAAAATGTTGAATGTAGGAGCGTTTGGCCAGTTGCAAAATCAGTGAGATGATTATACTCACATCTTCTAAGTTAGGCCTCCTGTTTCTGTTACTCACCAACGTGTGTAATGCATGCCTCCAGTCTCTACTCTTTGTAATAATGACAACTGCTGCTGATGAATTGACGAGGGAGAAGTAAAATTCCGCCGCTGCTTAGAAACTAGTCCCCCAATATGCGTCAATTAAGTCGTTTGAAGCAAGGTCCGTTTCGTTCAAAATCTTATTATATCAACACAGATATTTAAATCGATACCCTGGCATAATAACTGATTTGTTTGGGTGTTTGTTTTGTACTGGGTATGTCTATTTTAGTGGCTGGCTAGCTGCAGGACGTTCACTTTCGCTAGCTTAGCAACAGCCAACTCAGATTTTACAAAGACTGCATGAAATCGCAAAATAACTTTCTCTACACATATCCTACACGCTGGCTAACTAGAAAATTGGACCCTATGTCAAAAATCCCGGAGTATCACTTTAAGAAGAGTTCAGAAATCAATATTTGGTGCAATAACCCTTATTTTTAATCACAGCTTTCATGCGTCTTGGCATGCTCTCCACAAGTCTTTCACATTGTTCTTGGGTGACTTTATTCCACTCCTGGTGCAAGAACTGAAGTAGCTCAGCTTTGTGTTTGTGTTGGAATTCAACAGACGCTGGAATGGAATGGCTGTAATACATGTAGAGATGCTGATTTAACAAAAAAATGCAGCGGTCTCTAATTTTTTCCAGAGCTGTGCTTGTGTCGGCTATACAGCTATCATCTACGACACCAGTGGATCATTGTTATAATTTCCACATTTTAAATTGCAATATTTGTGAACAATTTAATAAAAGAAACAACTCAGCTGACTTCCATATTAGAAAAATGGGGTCGCTATAAACAGCATCACAACAAACAGTCCGATGGGCAGCTGCAATTTAAGATTACTCAAACATGCACAAATTACTTCAAATTACTACAAGCTCTGCTCAAACAGTGAGAGATAAGAAGCAACTTTATTGATCTCACACTGGAGATATTCTTCTCTGCATTTAACCCATCCTGTTATTAGGAGCAGTGGGCAACACATTACTGCGCCCGGGGACCATCTCCATGATCTTCTTGCTTCGGCTTGGTCAGGACCTAAGCTGGAGGATTTTACCTGGAGCCTGTTTTGGGTTGATGGGGGAAACCGGAGTGCCTGGAGGAAACCCACCCAGACACGGGGAGAACATGCAAACACAAATACAGGACTACATTCATACCATGCTCCATACAACTGTACAACAACTCCCTTATGCAATAGATAATATAATACTCCCTACGACTGTATATAGCTGGGATTGTACATCTTTTAATACTGTATTGTATATTTTATTACCACTTTTCTATTTAATTCTGATTTCTGAATTCTATACATTTATTATCATTTTTTATTTTTATAATTATGTCTCATCTGACACTGGTCTATTGCTCTTTGGTTACTATTCCATCAATTTTTTTTAACCTTCTGTTTTATATTATATATTATATTTGATGAGTGAGCTACCGTATCCAAAACACTCAATAAAGTTTGTCTTAGTCTATGTCTAAAAAATCTAAATAAGTCTAAATACAACTTTGGGTTAGTAAATGATGAGAGGAAACAACTATAATGTGGTTAAAAGCTCTAAAAAGTAAATTTTGCAAAACAGGTTACAATATTTTAAATTCTGAATGGTTTAATTATCTAAAAGCAGGACTAGAATCTGACTAAAACAAGGATAAACCAAAGAGTAAATCTACCCGCAGGACTGAAGCAGGGTTCAAACTACTCCAGGAAACCAATTTGACTCAATACAACCATTTGATTCCTTCCTGTAACTATGTTGACTGGAAAGAAACCACCAAATGTATTTTCATTTTCTCTAGTCATGTTTTGTTCTGTCCTCGTTTTTTTCGCAAGAGCCACTCCTGTGTCAGATGTGGAGTCTAAAGATTGTGACAGGAAATGTTTCGTCTTTCACAGAGTACCACAGTCTGAGAAAGAGAGAGAGACAGAGAGAAAGAGAGAGGAGAGACAGTAAAGATGAGAGATAGTGAGACAGAGAAAGGCAGAGACGGAGAGAAAGAGAAAGGGGTGCTGTTGGTGCTAAAGAACAGAGCGAGCGCCGACAGTCGCACAGATGAGATATCAGGCCAAGAAAAATGAGTGTTAAAAAAAAGGATCTTTAGGTGAGTCAATGTGAGAGGAATAACAATGCAGCAAGAAACTCAGAACTGACCGACAGAGTGTGACACAGTGTGACATTAAACTTCTTTATCTCCATGGAAACAAGGAGGCGATGCCAATACGCCAAGTCATGGATCAGATCTGCGGAGAGCGACCCTGGCTCACAGTACCTTGAAAATCATGTATACTGCATGATTTCCAAGGTATTTGTGAGCACTAAAACATATTTTATTAAATTAATGCACCAAATTGGATGTCATACTGTGAACCCTTCTCAAATAGTGGGGCAGGCCCCCCTGGGGGGGCGTGGCGTGATGCCAGGGGGGGCGCGTATGACCCTGGGAAACATGTTTTTTTGCTGTACTGTACTAGAACTAAGTGTAATTGCACATCAACAACAGTAGTTGGCAGTGGCATTCTCACATGCGATTTACGCACAGTCTCACCATTAACAGAACATCCTCTGTCACAGAAAAAACACGTATATTCCACTGAGTCGTGTCCTTTAGTCCGACAGAAGCTGACGCATCAGTGGCACAAGGAGAGAGCGTTTTTTTTTTTTTCAGTGCTTTTAGCTTATGCAAATGAGGTGGTTTTAAGTTTCATTTCTGTAAAACGTAAACAAATGTGCGCAAAGCATTAAAAACACATTAATATTTGAGTCCTCAGTGCAGTCTTTGTTGTAAGTTTTTCTTTTTTTTTTGTTTATAATGTTAATAAAAGGATACAATGGTGTTCTCATAACAATTTTCTAGACAAATAATACTATTTATAGTCGCGCGCAGGAAGGGGGGCGTGAAATTTTTTCTTCTTCCTAGGGATGGCGTCACAGAAAATAATTGAGAAGCACTGCTTTAGGCAAAGCAATAACATCTCCATGGAGACAAGCAGGTAGAGGTCCCCAGAAATGTTACACATTGTTGTTACAATCTTTACAATGTATTGATTGATTAAAGATTTTTCTCAGACCAAGATTTTGTCCCCCTGCCCCCCTCTGTTCCCCCTCTATACCCCCCCTCTGCCCCCCTCTGCCCCCCTCTGCCCCCCTCTGTCCCCCTCTCGCTCTCTCTCTGTGCCTACAGTCTCTCTCTCTCTCACTCTCTCTCTCTCTCTCTCGCTCTCTGTCTACAGTCTCTCTCCCTCTCTCTCTCTCCCTTTGCCTACAGTCTCTCTCTCTCTCTCTCTCCCTCTATCCCTCTGCCTCCAGTCTCTCTCTCCCTCTGTCTACAATCTCTCTCTCTCTCTCTCTCCCTCTGTTGACAGTCTCTCTCTCTCTCTCTCTCCCTCTGTCTACAGTCTCTCTCTCCCTCTCTCTCTCTCTGCCTCCAGTCTCTCTATCCCTCTCCCTACAGTCTCTCTCTCCCTCTGTCTCTGCCTACAGTCTCTCTCTCTCTCTCTCTCTCTCCTCTGCCTACAATCTCTCTCTCTCTCTCTGTCTACAGACTCTCTCTCTCTCTGTCTACAGACTCTCTCTCCCTCTGTCTACAGTCTCTCTCTCCCTGTGTCCCCCTCTCCCTCTCTCCCTCTGCCTACAGTCTCTCTCTCTCTCTCCCTCTGTCTACAGTCTCTCTCTCTCTCTCCCTCCCTCTCTCTCTGTCTACAATCTCTCACTCCTACTGCCTACAATCTCTCTCTCTCCCTCTTCCTACAGTCTCTCCCTCTCTCTCTGCCTACAGTCTCTCTCTCTCTCTCTCTCTCTCTCCCCTCTGTCTACAGTCTCTCTCTCCCTCTGTCTACAGTCTCTCTCTCCCTCTGTCTACAGTCTCTCTCTCCCTGTGTCGCCCTCTCCCTCTCTCCCTCTGCCTACAGTCTCTCTCTCCCTCTGTCTACAGTCTCTCTCTCTCTCTCTGTCTACAGTCTCTCTCTCCCTCTGTCTACAGTCTCTCTCTCTCCCTCTGTCTACAGTCTCTCTCTCTCCCTCTGTCTACAATCTCTCTCTCTCCCTCTTCCTACAGTCTCTCCCTCTCTCTCTGCCTACAGTCTCTCTCTCTCTCTCTCTCTCTCTCTCTCTCTCTCTCCATCTGTCTACATTCTCTCTCTCCCTCTGTCTACAGTCTCTCTCTCCCTCCCTCTCTCTCTCTCTGCCTCCAGTCTCTCTATCCCTCTGCCTACATCTCTCTCTCCCTCTGTCTCTGCCTACACTCTCTCTCTCTCTCTCTCTCTCTCCCTCTGCCTACCGTCTCTCTCTCTCTCCCTACAGTCTCTCTCTCCCCCTCTCTCTACAGTCTATCTATCTATCTATCTATCTCTCCCTCTCTCTCTGTCTACAATCTCTCACTCCCACTGCCTACAATCTCTCTCTCCCACTTCCTACAGTCTCTCTCTCTCTCTGCCTACAGTCTCTCTCTCTCTCCCTCTCTCTCTGCCTACAGTCTCTCCCTCCCTCTGCCTACAGTCTCTCTCTCTCTGCCTAAAATCTCTCTCTCCCACTGCCTACAACCTCTCTCTCCCTCTGCCTACAGTCTCTCCCTCCCTCTGCCTACAGTCTCTCTCTCCCTCTGCCTAGTCTCTCTCTCTCCCTCTCTCTCTCTCTGCCTACAGTCTCTCTCTCTCTCTCTGCCTACAGTCTCTCTCTCCCTCTGTCCCCCTCTCCCTCTCTCCATCTGTCTACAGTCTCTCTCTCCCTCTGTCTACAGTCTCTCTCCCTCTCTCTCTGCCTACAGTCTCTCTCTCCCTCTGCATACAGTCTCTCTCTCCCTCTCTCTCTGCCTACAGTCTCTCTCTCTCTCTCTCCCTCTGTCTACAGCCTCTCTCTCTCTGTCTGCTTACAGCCTCTCTCTCTCTCTGCCTACAGCCTCTCTCTCTCTCTGCCTACAGTCTCTCTCTGTCTGCCTACAATCACTCTCTCTCTCTCTCTCTCTCTGTGCCTACAGTCTCTCTCTCCATCTGCCTACAGTCTCTCTCTCTCTCTCTCTCTCTGCCTACACTCTCTCTCCCCCTCTGTCTACAGTCTCTCTCTCCCTCTCTCTCTGCCTACAGTCTCTCTCTCTCTCTCTCTCTCTCCCTCTGTCTACAATCTCTCTCTCTGCCTACAGTCTCTCTCTCTGCCTACAGCCTCTCTCTCTCTCTGCCTACAGTCTCTCTCTCTCTCTCTGCCTACAATCTCTCTCTCCCTCTGCCTACAGTCTCTCTCTCCCTCTCTCTCTGCCTACAGTCTCTCTCTCTCTCTCTCTCTCTCTCTCCCTCTGTCTACAATCTCTCTCTCTGCCTCCAGCCTCTCTCTCCCTCTGCCTACTGCCTCTCTCTCTCTCTCTGCCTACAGTCTGGCTCCGTCTGCCTACAATCACTCTCTCTCTCTCTCTCTCTGCCTACAGTCTCTCTCTCTCTCTCTGCCTACAGTCTCTCTCTCTCTCTCTCTCTGCCTACAGTCTCTCTCTCTCTCTCTCTCTCTCTCTCTCTGTCTACAGTCTCTCTCTCTCCCTCTGTCTACAGTCTCTCTCTCTCTCTCTCTCCCTCAGTCTACAGTCTCTCTCTCTCTCTCTCTCTACAGTCTCTCTCTCTCTCTGTGCCTACAGTCTCTCTCTCCATCTGCCTACAGTCTCTCTCTCTCTCTCTCTCTCTCTCTCTCAGTCTACAGTCTCTCTCTCCCTCTGTCTACAGTCTCTCTCTCTCTCTCTCTCTCTCCCTCAGTCTACAGTCTCTCTCTCTCTCTCTCTCTCTGCCTCCAGTCTCTCTCTCTGTCTACAGTCTCTCTCTCTCTCTCTCTCTCTCCCTCAGTCTACAGTCTTTCTCTCTCTCTCTCTGCCTCCAGTCTCTCTCTCCGTCTGTGTACAGTTCAGTCCAGTGTGTCCTTGAACAGCACAGTTGACTGCATGTTCAGCTCCTAAAGCCCAGGGCTCCCTGCAGTCTGAGCCTTATTAAACACAAGTGTTACGGGTCGCCCCGCTGGGTTACAAATACAGGCATGGCCCCGAAACGCTGTATTGTCGAGAAGTCATCGCTCTGTCACTTCCTGTAAGCACAGCTGCAGAAAATGGTCAGGAGCTCTGCTGGTTACACATATGCAGGGACACAACAAGCACCAGGCTCTATGGGTACAGTATGGACTAAAATAGACACTTCAGCAGCCAAAGCAACACAGCACAGCACAAGTCTTATTGTTGTATCCTGTATAAGGCCTGTCACAGCAAAAATACATTCTCCCGTGTGCAAATGTCACTGAATTCTTACAAATGAGGTCAAGATCTGCTGTTAAGTTCAATGCAAGTCTATTTTATATCATACCATAGTCTTATACATAGCCTACATCATAAATGGTATGTTACTGCAATACTTTTATATTGCAGTGCAGAATCTTAACACTTAATCAGCAGGTAACCTCTGGGTAAGATCCACTCACCCACAGGCTGGCAGTGCAGTTCCAGCTCCCACAGATGAATACTGTCATTGTGTCTTTGGGCAAGACAGGTGCAAAAAGCGCTGTATAAAAATGTGACTACTGCTTACACAACCCATGTACAACTAGGACCACTACAAATCATTTTTCTGAATAACGTTTTCAGAATTTTATTGCCATTGTCAGTTAACAGAATGCACAAACTAGGAACTTGCTTTGGCAAAGAGGTGCTACATAAAACAATGAATACTAATAGTAAATAAAAATAAGTGGATACAGTGAACCCTCGTTTATCGCGGGGGTTAGGTTCCAGAAATAGCCCGCAATAAGTGAAATCCACAAAGTAGGACAATTTTATATTTTACAATTATTATACATGTTTTAAGGCTGTAAACGCTTCACCAGACACATACACCTTTCTGAGACTGGTATTAACATTTTCTCACATTTTTCTCTTGTTTAAACACTCAAACTTTTGTAGATTTTCATCAAAATATATTAATAGTGACGCGGAGGGAGACACGTGACAGGCGGACACGTGCGCGCTGACACGTGCGCGCGGACACGTGTGTTTGTTTTGGTACCACATATCCATGCCATGTGCAAAAGTCGAGTGGAAAGCGAACTGGATATCATTTTGGGCAAGACTCAAGCCAATGCTAACAGTGCCGAACCGCTAACAGACGCCTCTGAGCACCAGTCCTCACCACAAGACCAGGTAAGACTAACCTGCGCTCACAAGGGTTGGTTGCATTTCACCCCGGCTCCAAAATCAGTCCGCCCCGGAGTTCGGCGCATGGCTATCAATGTGTCGCCAATACTCCACAGCTCTCTAGGACGGGGTCGCGTTCGTCCTCTAGGCGTGACGGGGAAGACCCACTGTCTCCTCTCTGCGCGCGAGTGTCTTCCCCCCGCTGCAGCTCCCTCGAATGCGGCTCCCCCCGCTGCGGCTCCCCCGGCCGCGCAGCGTCCGGGCCAGGCCCGTCCATGTTGATTTTTGGCTCTTCCATGGTCCGGCTCGCACTCAGTCTCTTCCATGGCTCGTGCAAGTAAACAAAGGCCACACCTCCTGTCACCAAGGCGCTCTCGTGAAGGACATCTGAGACTCTGTCCCTACCACCCTGCGTGACCATCCCTGGTCTACACCTGGTTTAGTCCTGGTTTAGACCTGGTTTAGACCTGGTTTAGTCCTGGTCTAGTCTCTTAGCCAATCAGGATGCAGGACACAATGTTACACTGTAAAAAAAAAAAGTTACACTATAAAAAAAAAAGGAAAAAAAAAAAAAAATTGGAAAAAAAAAAAAATGGAAAAAAAAATCTGCGAAACAGCAAGGCCGCGAACAGTGAACCGCGATAGAGCGAGGGTTCACTGTATATTAAAATAGGGTAAATAAAAATGGACTATGACTGAATATACAAAATATAAAGAGCAACCGTGCAAATGAAATGAAAATGCACGAGTGTGTGCCATCAGCTGCTAAACCACACTTGCCAAATAGGATTACACAACATAATTGTCTGTATTTTGTTGTAGTAGAGATTTGTGGCTGGGGTGAAAATGAGAGTGAAATTGCCAGTATAAGCAGTGCTTAGTAACAGCTATAAATCCACTACAGTTAAGCTTGTGTCAGCATGAAGCACACTTTTCCCATTGACACATTTCCTGAGCGCGAGGTGACAGAGCAGAGCTGAGGCTGAAAACAGAGTTACAGCAGCAGTCAGAGCAGATCACACCAGCAGAAGAGAACATGACTGTAAAGACAGGAGAGAGAGGAAGAGAGAGCATCTGATATTCGACACCCCATCATAGGGCCTATAATGGGGTGTCGAATATCAGATACGTACTAGTTTTAGAATGATTTATCTGAACTAGCATGAGACTACATGGTAACAAACAAAGATGATGAAGTGTGTGGTGGGCTCAACACATCTCAGTCACAGGCTATGCAAAATATGATGTCAAAGTCAAAGTCAAAGTCAAACTGTACTTTATTGTCAATTCACTATGTAACAGAGATTACAGAGGACTGAAATTGCGTTTCACCAGACACCAAATGTGCAATTTAAATTAAACACACACACACACACAGCTACATTCATGGACATGAATTGTACACAGACATCAACAATAAATAGACATAAGACATACAGGTAAAAATATACGATTCAACAAGAAGGAAAGTTCATGGTAGAAAAAATGTGCAATATGTAAGGTGCAAAAGTGAAGGTGCAATTTGTAAAGTGCAAGAGTGCTGAAAGCTGCATGGACATCAGTGTGTTTAAGATTGTTTTTTGGATGTCATTACAACAACAAAATTTTCATGGAATTTTCTAGTGTTTTGATTAGTCTGATGACTTGTGGAAAGAAGCTTGTGTTACCCATGTGGGGAATTTACATGGATTATTTTTGTTTTTCGGAAATGTTCTTTTACTCTGAAGCCTAGAGTCTAGGGGGAGGTTAAATTAATTCGAATCACTAAGGCAACGTTTCTAGTTCCATTAGATTTTATAGACTTCTACTACTATGCAGAGATACCACAGACATACATGGACAGACAATCTTTAGCCAACTATAGAGTTTAGAATCACCAGTTGATCAGCATATGAATGTCTGAAGATAGCATTAAAGGTCCTATATGACATCAAATTAACTCTTGTGAGCTCTAAGCCATGTTTTAATGTTATTAACTCATCAACAACATACATACCCGGAGTTGTTTTTTGTTTCATTCACACATGTTCGAGTAACCCTTTATTATTGGTTTGTTTACATTTCCAAAGCTCAAAATACTCTGTTCCACCTTGTGATGTAATGTAGTGGTAGTTTTCAAGTTAGCGTCTTCCTTTTACCCTTTGTTCAGGCGAAATCAGCAATTTCAGGGCTGAAATCATCAAAATGATCCTGGTGAAGGTGTATGGAGTATAAACACACACTGGAGCAGTTATTGTTTTACTACATATCACAAGGACAAGGTGGAATAAAGTGTTTTCTGTTCTAAATGTGTAAATATGCAGGGTTTGTGTGTTAAACATGTGTGAATGAAACGCAACACAACTCCAGGTAAGTTTTTGATGAGGAAACATTGTAACGTAGATCAGAGAAGCCCTTTAATCAACCTTCACTATAACCACACTGCTGCCACTTCGCCACTAATCACCTCTGTGCGTGGAGCTAATTAATTCTGAGGTGCTTGAGTTTGTGTGGAGTGGGGCCAGTACCACATCTTCATCATTATTATCATCATCATCATCATCATCATCATCATCATCATCATCATCATCATCCTATGCCTCATGTCTCAGACCAGCTGTGCTCTGCGGTCTCCCTGGTTCAGTGTACGACAGAGGGCACAGAGGGCACAGCGCCACTCTTCATCACGCCAACAGGAAGAGGAGGAGGAAGAGGAGGAGGAGGAGGAGGGCTAAGGAGAGTACGCAACACGAGGATGCCAAGGTTGTTGTACACTAGATGCACTGATGAGAGCAGGGGAAAAGAAGGGAGCAGGATATCACGGTCTATTATGCAATCGTGGGGCTTATGTAATGGTATGTACATGCCAGCAGACATGTGGTCACTGGTTCTCTGGATGATGTTCTATATAAAAGCCAGTGTAATATATGGCCTCTAATTAAATAAATGGTTTAAAGGGATATGCCACCCCCAGGTCAAATTTGGGCATCTCCCCACAGTCCAGAGACTAAAATAAGTGGTGGAAAGCGTTTTCCTGCTCACCCAGCCATTGTCCGAGTCTGTCGCCACTGACCGCCGCGGTATCTGCAGCTCCTCCGCCTTAGACTGGAGTCTAACGTCGCCAGAGAAAGATTTCGGCCAAAAGGAATTAATTTGCTTGATGCGTTTCCCAATTA
Source organism: Paratrypauchen microcephalus (assembly GCA_036785185.1). Classification (NCBI taxonomy): domain Eukaryota; kingdom Metazoa; phylum Chordata; class Actinopteri; order Gobiiformes; family Gobiidae; genus Paratrypauchen; species Paratrypauchen microcephalus. Next base: position 9,207,058 of record JAVJIX010000007.1, on the reverse strand, counting down.
CTTTGTGTGTAGTGCGCATTCATATCGAGTGCAAATAAATGTGCAAATCAACACGGAGAGCTTGCCTTGGTCATTTTGGGTGGGAACTATTTTCCAGTGTGGAAGAATACAGCCGAATCACGCACCGCGTTGTGCAACAGGGGAACTCCCTTCCCGGTGCGTAACAGGGATTCCCCTGGCAGCGTGCTGCCACCTGGGGGTGGCATATCCCTTTAAATGGAAGGCAACAGGAGAAATTCAATTTGTCAACTGGACAAAAGTTTATTTGGTCGAATACGTTTTGCAGCTAATCCAAGCTGCTTCTTCAATTCTGGTTAGAGTACTGGTGGACACTGCTTATGGGAGGAGCTAACTACAATGAAATTACTATGAAACTATCACACCTATTTGTTTACAGTTTCTGTTAATCAAGCCTATTCAATATGCAGTGGGAGTCTTGTTAGCATAGCCATTCAGGGCCATAATGGGTGTTGTTAGAGCCATTTTCTATGTTATATCTACATTGCTATGCGTTGCTATGCTGTACTTTGATGTACTTTGATCCTTTTGATCTTCTACTTTAATCGTTCATCATTAATCCTTAATCTAACTTCAGTCAAATTGAGGGGTAAGCCGTGACGATGTGGTAGTTAGTTAGAAGCCTCGGGCTACAGAAACTACACAGTCTTTTGACCGTCGCGTAGCACGTAGGACATCACGTAGGACGTCACGTAGCACGTAAGACGTCAAGTAGGACGTCACGTAGCACGTAGGGACGTCAGGTAGCACGTAGGACGTCACGTAGGACGTCACGTAGCACGTAGGACATCACGTAGGACGTCACGTAGCACGTAGGGACGTCAGGTAGCACGTAGGACGTCAAGTAGGACGTCACGTAGCACGTAGGGACGTCAGGTAGCACGTAGGACGTCACGTAGGACGTCACGTAGCACGTAGGACATCACGTAGGACGTCACGTAGCACGTAGGGACGTCAGGTAGCACGTAGGACGTCACGTAGCACGTCACGTAGCACGTCACGTAGCACGTAGGACATCACGTAGGACGTCACGTAGCACGTAGGGACGTCAGGTAGCACGTAGGACGTCACGTAGCACGTAGGACGTCAAGTAGGACGTCACGTAGCACGTAGGGACGTCAAGTAGGACGTCACGTAGCACATAGGACATCACGTAGGACGTCATGTAGCACGTAGGACATCATGTAGGACGTCACGTAGCACGTAGGGACGTCAAGTAGAACATTACGTAGCACATAAGTACGTCATGTAGGACGTCATGAGGCATTGTAGGGATGTCACGTAGGATGTCATGTAGGGAAGTTACAAGCTTTAAAATTCCTTTTTTTGTTTCCTTTATTGTTCCTTTTTTCCACTCTGTATGACTTTCACTTTAGTAAAGATAGAAAAGACAAACTTTGGATTCAAGACTCTTTATTTTGTTACGTGCCACGTCGGAAAGAACCTTCGAGAGGCTCAAGGCTAGTGAGTCAGCGCGCTGCACTTACAGGTGTTTTCACACCTCTGGAGCTGGCCTGGATAACCCTATTGTTTTCTTTGTTTGTTTTGATTTAGGTTTGAAGATAGAGTTATAGATGGGAGAAAATTATGTTTGAGACCTCCATTTCTGTTCATGGAAGGATTCTCTTTCTTGACAAAAATCGCCTCTTTAACTCTCCTCTCAAACCAGTTCTTTTCTCTGGCCAAGATCTGTACCTCACTGTCCTCGAAGGAGTGGCCCAAGGCTCGTGGTTTAAATGGAAGTATATTAATGATAAGAGAGAGAAGAGAGAGAAAGAGAAATGACTTTATTGATCTCACACAGGAGAAATTGTTCTCTGCATTTAACCCATCCTTATTATTAGGAGCAGTGGGCAGCACATTACTGCGCCCGGGGACCATTTCCATGATCTTGTTGCTAAACCCGGAACCTTCTTGCTGTGAAGTGTGTGTGCTAGCCACTCAGCCATCTTGCCGCCAGATAGTCAATGCCCCACTTAAATTGTTTCTTAGTCGACCAAAATTTGCATTAGTGAGCTAATAAAAAAGGCAGATTAAACTCATGATTCCCAAATGTAATCTGTCTTTTTATAAATATAGTGTTTTCTCGTCCTTTTTCCTGCATAAACATTTGTTTTTGCATGAAGTAGACTTGTGAGTGCAGTTTGGGTCAGATACATAGATACATAATAGTTTTGAGAGCTTTAGCCACACACCCCTTTTTAACCAATTCTCAGGACGATGTCTTTTGAATGAAGAATTTCATTAATGGATTGCAGCCCTAAAGTTAATTAGAATTTCAAATCTAATTTATTTGACTTGGTCAATTTATTTGACCAAGTTTGTTCTCCACATATCAAACAGTCAGTGACAATTCTTCTTGGTAAGTTGTTTTTTAGGTTACAACGGCGCAAATCAAGATGGTGGAGGGCCTGCCACCTGCTAGCAGTATCCATGAGTGTGTATTGCTTTGCCTGAAATGTTCCACTGTGTGGCATTAAACATATCAACTATATAAACACAGATCTGTGGAGAGATGCCGCATGTTTTTCAACTGCAAGCTAGATATTGTGAAATATCTTGGCTATGTGACTATGACAGTGACTTGTTTACTGCATTACTGAGTGAACTTGGTTTTCTGTGTTGGGCAAGCATGTAAAACTGTTTACGTAGCTTTACATCAGTTGTCTCCCATATGTCATCTATGGGTTTCCAAGAAAGCCAATTCTATGGGCACGATCATTTTGGTGACTGTTTACCTCCGAAGCTGTGTGTAGCTGAATACCATGTATGGAATAGAACTTTAGTCACCAGCGTGCTCTGTCTATATAAGTGGCAGACTTCTTTTGTTCAGCTGTGAGACAGATACAGACAGTGCTATGTAAACTGAATGTAATTGATCTTAAAGGAAAAGTAACGTTATTTTACAATCTGAGCCTTCTTTCGGTAATAAAACAAGTCGTTTGACTCACCCATATCACGTTCGTGTCATTTGGAGCTGTTTGAAGAAAGTTATGTTGTAGCGTATCCGTTAGCATGAGTATTCGGGGCATTACTTTGCGGTGTCCAAATAACACAAACTTTAGCACTTTTCAAATCATAGAAGCCCGATGTCTTAATGTAAGATTTCGTTTGAAGCAAAAGTGGCCTGTAATCCGAGATTTAGCCATAGTTTTCAGCTTTGCGTTTCATGTTTGGGTCCCGGGAGCTGAGAGCACAGTCCGCGCATGCGCACTGGCCTCCTCATCTACTCGAAACTATGGATAAATCTCGGATTACAGACCACTTTTGCTTCAAACGAATTCTTACATTAAGACATCGGGCTTCTATGATTTGAAAAGTGCTAAAGTTTGTGTTATTTGGACACCGCAAAGTAATGCCCCGAGCATATGATACAGCACCATGTTAACGGATACGGGATCATTACTAGAACAGAACGGCTCAACATAAGTTCTGCGATACTGCTCCAATTGACAGAAAAATGCTATGGGTGAGTAAAACTACTTGTTTTATTGCCGAAAGAAGGCTCAGATTGTAAAAAAAAAACGTTAATTTGCCTTTAAATCCGATTAAAATACCTGTGTGTTAAATCTTCGGCTAAAGTCTCCTGATTCAAGCCAACAATATGTTTAATGTCATTCTGCAGAACATTCCAGGCAAAGAAATACAATGTTCAAGGAATCAAGCAGGTGGCAGAAAGTTACATAATGCAGCTTTAAAATCAAATATTTACCAGATAGTGTAATAAACTGCAACATAAGATCAACCCAAACAGCTTGCAAATTGATTGATGGTTTTATGTTGAAGAAAATGAAAACAGCTGTTGGGTCTCTGCTGGAAATACACATTTTACATTCATTATTATTTTTTGCATTTTGGTGAGATGAATAAATGTATTTCAATTAAACAAAAGTAGTCATGTCTCTGCTGTCGTGACTGCAGAAAATGTCAACCATGCATTCTCATGTTGGCAAAGCTGTTACTAAAAGGTGCACTGTGTAACTTTTCTGGTGGGGGGTCTGTCACCTGCTTGTTTCTGTGGATGAAATGTTCCACAGTATGACATTAAACACCACTACTTTACATTTATGCAATTACAGGTGGTTTTATAGCTCAAAAATACTTAGAAAAACAGGTATTCTGACTGTGGTTGGGGTTATCTTTCCACAGATCTGACCTGTAACTTGGCCTGGTTTGGTTTCCATGAAGATAGAACGCTTTAGTACCATTCAAAGCAATAACATCCTCACGGAGAAAAGCTTTTGACGGACCCTCCACCAGAAAAGTTACAAAATGCACCCTTAAGACTGAAAACAGAAAAAGAAAAAAAAGAAACGGCAATAGAGAAAAGGTCATGTATAGATTTGAACGGCTATTAACCATCGTGACCTCACTAAAATGATAACACGACCCTGAAACAGAACGCGCCACTGTTGCCCTGTTCTTATCCGGCCTTTATGAAAATCAAGTGTGTCCACGGGCAGTTAAATGGAAGGGAAGCAGCATTCATTTGCATACATTTGCAGCTCTTTATAATGGCCACTGTTCTGGAGGGTACAACTTGTATCACACAGATAAATATTGGCACAGTGCAATGAAAAACACGCCCGCGAGACTCTTTTACTTTAACGGCCGCAATAGGAGATCTCTGCTGAAAAAATTACTTTCAGCTTTCACAGACAAGATAAATGTAATTGCAAAAATCCAGACTGGCTTCTCAAATGTTTCGCGTCAGAGTGAGACAAATGAATGTAATCGTGGCGTAAACAATAGGTCTCATTAGGGAGAATGTTTGCAAAACAACTAAAGTAGTAGTTGTACCACCAGAAGCCAAAAGCTACTGAACAGACAAGGAGCAGCAATGGAGTACAAGCATACTGAACTAATATTAAGACAAGAGAATTTATGGTTTTGGATAGAAAAGTTATTATTGGCAAAGAAACATTGACTTTTGTGAGAAAGAAATGGTATGAATGGGCTTTTGGTCTACTTCAAGTTCACAATAATTACCAAACCAAGCAATGACAAATTCAAAAGTTTCCAAAATAACCATTGCAAATTAAGCTAAATGGCAGGTGAGAATTCTATAAGGTTGACTGTCAAAATGTGGTTTTAACCTGCTTTAGAGACATTATTTTTGTAATTAATGGGCTTATTACATGATTTGCATTTAGATAAAGTGTGGTGCCTTCTTACTCAGAGGTTCAAATCAATTATTTTTGAATAGCCCAACATCAAAACAGGGCTCTACGGTTTTGATGTTTGTTGATTTAACCAACAGAAAGATATCAGACAATGATCAGTAAAAGATATGAAGATTAAGCGATGGGATTACTCAGTTACAAATGTGATTGTTTAGAAGTTGTTTAAATAACTTCATACGGTTATTATGGCAAATACAGCTCTGGGAAAAAAATAATAATAATAATAAGAGACTACTGCAAAATTATCAATTTTTCTGATTTTACTACTTATAGGTATGTGTTTGGGCAAAAGGAACATTTTAGTTTGAGTCTATAAACTTCTGACAACATTTCTCCCAAATTCCAAATAAAATATTATCGTTTAGAGCATGTATTTGCAGACAAATGACAAATGGTCAAAATAACAAAAGAGATACATGTTTTCAGACCTCAAACAATGCAAAGAAACAAGATCAAATTCATTGTAAAACAACATAATACTAATGTTTGCACTTAAGAAGAGTTCAGAAATCAATATTTTTGCAATAACCCTTATTTTTAATCACAGCTTTCATGCGTCTTGGCATGCTCTCCACAAGTCTTTCACATTATTCTTGGGTGACTTTAGTAGCTCAGTTTTGTGTTTGTGTTGGAATTCAACAGACGCTGGAATGGAATGGCTGTAATACATGTAGAGATGCTGATTTCAGAAAAAAATGCAGTGGTCTCTTATTTTTTTCCAGAGCTGTATTGTGGATCCAATCCCTAAACTCAGAGTTGTGTCAATAGTCTTACAGATTCAAAATGACTTCCAGATAGCATCTCAATAACAAAATCATTGTTCAGATGATCATATGATTTGAACACTATTCTTCCATGAACCATACCTGGACAAATGAGGGATTACAATAACACCCAATCCCTAACCACAGATTATGTAGATCAGCATTTCAGTTTGTTCGCTTGAATATTTCATTCACCATATTTAGGTCCCTGCCATCCATCCATGCGAAATGTTGACATCAAATTCTACAAAGTCGTGAATGCGCCCTATGTTTCCCCACTTCTTTTGTAATAAAAAGTACATGATGTAATGGGAGCAGCCGCAATAACTAGAAGATGACACAATCACAGAGATAATCTTGTAGGAGCAGAGCGTGGACATTAATCAGAGAGGGGAGGGGGGTGAAGGGGGGCCAACAGGACGTCCTGCAGGGCTGTGCGGGCCCGGCCTCCTCCATGATGGATGACTATCTCTGCACCGGGGATTCATCACTGCTCTAACACGGCCTCCGCATGCTCACATTTCATTAACATCATGAATTATGTGCCCCGAGGGAGGGAAGGTGGACCCCCTCTACACACACACTCACACACACGCACGCACACACACAACACCTCTGTGACACTATGGGCCTGTCATGTTCCTGTCAAGAGAACACAAAAAGCTTCATTATAGAATCACAGAGAAGGATCACAGGGCAGACAGACTAACATGATGTGTAAAGGAAGCAGATGCATTTACTCAAGTAATGGGAACCACTTAAGTGTACAATTTTAAAACTAGTTGTCAAAGTGGGTATTTCTGTAGTGGGCTATTTTGTATTAGTAGCACTAATATCAATTAGCTGTTTACTATAAATTAAGACATTGTATGCTTCCACTTTTGTATTTTCTTAAGTGAGAAGCTGTATAGAATCAGGCTCCAGGTGAAGATTAAATTAAGGACAAGTTTAGGTTGAATTTGTTCAAGAGAAGCATGAAGAAAGCTGAAAAAAGCACTGTAAATCCTGGTGTTCACTGTACATTGTTTTCATTTTAAAAGATTTGTGGATGTCACCCTACACAAGGTACAACATGTTAGTGGTGCTTTTGTGCTTGAAAAAGTTTAATCATTAAAGATCCTATATTATGCAGAACTGACTTGTGAGCTTTTAGTCATGTTATAATGTTGTTACCTCATCAAAAACATACCTGGAGTTGTGTTTCATTTCAGCCACAAATGTTTGAATAATAATAATAATAATAATACATTTTATTTCAAGGTGCCTTTCTAGACACTCAAGGACACCGCACAAAGACAATCAATTAAAAACAAAAACAGTTAAAAACAGGCAGTATATTCAAAATAAAACAAAGAGAATGGACAAAGCAATACAAGTAAAATTAAACAGTCAGCAGGGGAAAATGATTAAGTGGGGTAAGCTATTTTGAAAAGATGGGTCTTGAGTCTGGATTTAAAAATTGGTAGTGATTGAATAACATTGGTCTACACATTTTTAGACTCAATCTGCTTCCGCAATAAAAGTGGCTAAATCTCATTTATATTGATAAGATGAACTGAAAATTTGTGCTGGTTACCTAATGTATTCAAGATATGTAATGATACAATAATATGTTAAAACTCTAGACATATTAAAATGAATGTATTGGAATGTGCAGACAGGCTTTCAGATAGAACTGGTTGCTTGTAGACACACTGTACCTTCTGATAAACTACCGTTTTTGCCTTATTTTGAATAAATTTCCTATTTTGACCCAATACTATATCCTGTAAACTATAGCCAATCTGATTTACTTTTTCTTTATTAGTGACCTAAACCAAGAAAAAATTCACTACTTTTATTCTGGAAGTATTTTGCTTGTAGACCAGTGTAACCCTTTATTATTAGTCTACATCTCCAAACCTCAAAATGCTCTGTTCCACCTCATTATATCATTAAGCACTAGTTTCCATGTTAACAACTACTTTTTACATTTTGTTCAGTAGAGAGAGGGCTATAATTAACCAAATAATTGAACTCAGCCTACATATGCAGGATTTGTGTGTTAAACCTGTGTGAATGAAACAGAACACGATGAAGAAACAACATTATAACATCAGAAAATTACGTAATATAGGCCTTTAAAGTGGAACAAGGGAAATGAGATTGATCACAGATGCTGCAAGAGAAGGACTCGCTCTGCGAACAAGATTCCACAATCAGACCGTGCTTGATATAAACTGCAGCTCGTCTGTGGCTGTACGACAGTTTAATCTTTGTCCCATGATCAGTAATCTTTCATCACAGACCCCTGGCAAAATTGTGCAACGGACACCTGTCTGAAATGTACGGCACAGTAACAAGACTCTGAAGTGTCTGGTCTTCTCATAGCAAAAAATATAGAGCGCGGTATGAAACAAATGAATGTTCAATAGTGTAGAATGAAGTAAAAATGTATACAAAATAGTAATAAGGCAGATGGAAAAGCAGTAGTAGTTTTAATAGGCCTGTCATGATAACAAATTGATACTATATTGGTACAGAGATACAGCTCTGGAAAAAAAGAGTTCAAAAATCAATATTTGGTGCAATAACCCTTATTTTTAATCACACCTTTCATGTGTCTTGGCATGCTCTCCACAAGTCTTTCACATTGTTCTTGGGGGACTTTATTCCACTCCTGGTGCAAGAACTGAAGTAGCTCAGCTTTGTGTTTGTGTTGGAATTCAACAGACGCTGGAATGGAATGGCTGTAATACATGTAGAGATGCTGATTTCAGGAAAAAAATGCAGTGGTCTTTTATTTTTTATATCAATAAAGCAGGATAATCCCAGCAAACCATTTTAAAATTGACAGAATAGTCACTTATTTAACCTTGTACAGTTCATATTTTATGGTATTACAACAAAAATACCCCAAAGTCTCTGCACTTTCACAAAGAAAATGTGCGCACAATGACTATTGAGCTCCAAAATATGTATTGTTCCAGCTTTCATACTGTTTATTGAATGATAAAGTCTATATATTGTAATTATTGTGACCGAACTACATTTTAAGATTCATTAAAGGTCTATTTTGTTTTGGTACTTGAGAGCCCATTTTCTCTTCTTCCCCACCTCTTGATAGAACCACTGAAGTCAGCAGATACGGTAAGTAGGGCACACAAAAACCTAAAAAAGATTTGTTACTGTCAGAAGTGTGAGCTGCACCAGGGGCCGTTCCGACATCAAACTGCTCCGCACAGCTCAGACTTTTTTACAGTGCAGTTTTTGTAGCTTTCGAAAATCCCACGGTTACCTCCAATTGAATGTCAGGCAAACGCAGCTTCAAATACGTCTCCTGTAGCAATACACAATGGGCTTTACTGTGGCAGCTGTGATTTCCAGCAGTAGTGGAGGAGCACCGCGAAGGACTTTTATGTGAGGGACACTGAGAGGAGTAAAACGCTTTTATGTGAGGAGGGATGAGATGAAGCTTTAATGACCCCCACAGGGACACACCGAGCACTGCACAAGAACAAAGTATGGAACAAACATAATATCAAAAGCAAGAGACAGTGGAAAGAAGCACAAGAGATAAAGTTACACGAGTAAATGAAAGTGTTTACGACTGCACTAAACAAGATTTGGGTTAGAGAAATGTCGTGTTGTAGTTTTTAGGTTTGTTTTGACATGGACACACTGCACATAGTCTTACAGGGTTGCACTATAAACAAAAAGTATCAACAACAAAGTGATTTTTGAGTTGGGCAGAAGCAGTTTCAATCTTCTCTCAAGTGTAAAAGGTCCACTGTGTCAGTTTTCTACAGGATGGTCCAGCAACAGCTTGTCTCTATGGAGATATTATTGCTTTGACTGGATTGTTTCACAGTGTGGCATTAAGTATCTATCTCCAAGTCCCAGTCCCAGAAGTTACAAGTTAGATCTATGGTGAGATGAGCCTGCTCACTGTTTCAAGGTTCTCATTTAGCAATACCTATTACTGAATAAAAGTAAGAAAAAATAATGCCAGACTTGGGAACATTCCAGGCACAAAAACTTTAGAGTGCAAGGTTAAAGAACATTGAAACAGCTAAAAAAGAGAAAATATTTTGTGTTTGCTGAGGACATAACTGCTGATAATCCATATTGTGGTTTTGATTTGATTGGAGGTAACTGGGCAACACTAGTAATAAGCAAAGTTATCATGGGCTAGGTTCAGAAGCTCCCATGACGAGAGACACAGCAAGGCCTGTTACGTCGCTCGGATTGGCGTCACCGGGGCCCTACTCTGTAGCCAGGCCTGGGTTGGGTGCTTGACAGCGAGCTTCTGGTGGCCAGGTGTTCACCCACGGGGCCCGGCCAGGCACAGCCCAAAGGAGCGATGTGGGGCCGTCTTCCCGTGGACCCATAAGGGCTGGTGCAGGGAGATCTGGGCGGCAGATCTGTTTAGACTGTTGCCCCCACAACCCAAACCCGAATAAGCGGAAGAAAATGGATGGATGGATATCATGGGCTAGGTCAGGGTTTCCCAACCTTTTTTGTCTTGTGTACCCCCTGAGCCTTTTTGTCATACCTCGAGTACCCCCTCACTCATACGTGTTAATAATTCTCCAAAAGTAGAACGTGACACAACATATTATTAAATGAAAATAATTTTATTTAATCTCCTTAGTTTGAAAATTTAATTCTCAGGCATTTTCTCTCTTTTCTTTAACTTAAATTTACTCAAATTAGAAATTCAAAAAAATCTCCCCCTGCGCCTGGCAGTGACACTGCCCCCTTGCAGTGTGCTCGTGTACCCCTAGGGGTACTCATACCCCTGTTTGGGAAACACTGGGCTAAGTGACATGGGCAGATCAATCTAAAAACTGGCAGTATTTGTAGGGAGTCCTGTCCTGCAAGGTTTCCCTTATTTTTCCCAAAAAGTCCGAGTGCAGAACAGTGATGTCCCTCTGACAGGCACCATGTTAAATCACTTTTCTTAATGCTCAAATGTCATTGGCAGGTGCCCCTGATGTTATGCCTTGTGAGTGCATAAACAGATGAAGAGATGGAAGTAGGAGTGCTGGAAATGACTGGTACATTCTCATCTGCAGAAACAGGATCAATATGTAATGAGGCTTAATGGACCAGAAAAGTGCCTTAATAGAAACCAAGGCGGTGGCAGCAGCAGCAGCCTCTTTGTGCAAACATAATGAAACCTAATAAATCTTTTTCCTTGAGAGTTCTTTGCCCTGAGTGAAATCGTTGCCGTTTTTATGACCCCTGTTTTGTAAATATGTAGCCTGCAGTCTGTTTAGTCTTATTATGCAATCCTACCTCCAGTCGGATATGTTGTTTTTCTCTTGCTTATAGCCGAATAGCAGTGTTTGTAATGAAATCCTTTTAAGGAGTCATGCATTTTGTTGGCGTTCCCCCTGGAGCCATATTGGGCCCACTAGAATTGTTACTGGGTCTGTGTTTTCTATTACAAGGCAAATTGACAATTTCCAGTGCGAATATGAGGAAGTTCAGACAGGGGGCAGTCATCTTCTAAATCTGTAGTGACATGACTATTGGGAGCACAAATCACAGCAAAATGCATTGGAAAACAGTTAACATGTTTTTATTGCTACAACAAACAGCCTGTGATGAATGCTGTGGAGTTTCTTCAATGATTCATCTAATTAAAACAGGATGTAACACTTTATTAAAACAGCGGCCTCATGAAACAGCTGCTATTTAGAGTTTTCCAGGAATACTCCCTGGCGAACATGTCATGTTTTTGTTTCTCAACAGCTTTAGGCAGTAATTCATTCTGCAAATTTGTGCAAAGTGTAAAATAATACTAGAATTTAAATCCTGCTTTTGAGAGTAGTCATCTGTGTTTCATGTATAAAGTTAAGACCTGGTTGATATTGCATATTCTCCCTGGGTAGAGTGCCTTTGTTCTGGGTGGGCTGATTTATCATGTAATTGACATCATTTATCTGTCTGGAACCAGGACTAGGAAAAGAGATTTTTAAAAAAAAGGTCTGTCAAACCTTGTGTTGCCTTTATGCCTACAGTATAAAACAGGACTAAAACAGGACTAAAACAGGACTAAAACAGGACTAAAACAGGACTAAACCAGGACTAAACCAGGACTAAACCAGGACTAAACCAGGACTCAAACAGGACTAAGGTGCGTGTGTATGTAGTGTCCTATACTATTTTTCATTCATTCATTCATTCATTCATTTTCTTCCGCTTTTTCCATTTTCTGGGTCGCGGGGGCAGCAGTCCAAGCAGTGCTCTGCTGCCCAGAACACAATGCACCAGCCCCCATGAATCCTTCCGCGGGTGGTGGGTCCACAGGAGGACGGCTCACGTCACAACAGGCCTTGATGTATCTTCTGCCATGGGGGCTACCAGTGTCCACAGACACTGGGGGCGAGGTGGGGTTAAGTGTCTTGCCCAAGGACACAACGGCAGCGCTCATCTGTGGGAGCTGGGATCATATGCGGTCAACCCGTCAAGAGCGGGATTCGAACCGCCAACCCCCTGGATCACGAGACATATGCTCTACCAACTGAGCTACTGCCGCCCCCTATACTATTTTTTTTTTTTTTTTTATACTATTTTTTTATTGTATTAAATGGACCAATACAGGTGATTTTAACTTAACATATTATCCTGTGTATTATTAAATTGTTGAATGATTATATGAACTTTTTGTTATAAAAGCATTTCCATTTTAACAAAGTACCTTCTAACTTTGACCTGCCCTGAAACTCCACACCACAGTGATGCCAGTGATGGGAGAGGGCTTAGTTTAATGTCATGCAAATGAGGTCCTTTCTGCTTCACAAGCAGATCTTTAACGCGTTTTTTCTCAGTTCGTCGTTTTCAGATGTGCTGCTTTCAAATGGCCACAAATTCTTCAAATGTTCTCAGATTTCCATGTGTAAGGCATCATTGGAAAGCCTAGAATCTACACTTTCAGAATCTGTGAATAACTCGAAACACCTCTGGGACGACTTGTGTCTGGTTTTGCCACGGCTGGTCACGTTAGAACATTTAATTGCAATAACCCAAACTAAATCAGTTTCAAAATTGGTTAGTTCTTTATTTATGTATTTCATCACACACTTTCCATCTTGTGTTTCTATAAAACAAATAAAGCTGTTACCAATCATGATACGGACATTTAAATCAGACGTATTGGCTTTTAACCATATATAATATAATATAATATAATATAATATAATATATTATATTATATTATATTATATTGCATTGTATTATATTACATCATATTGTACTATATTGTATTGTATTATATTATTATATTATATATATTATAATAGCTGTCAATATGGAATGTGTGAGAATATGGAGCAGGAGTACATAAGTTTATACTTCCACCTGCTCCATTTTGAGCAAAAGGAACTGCAGAGACATGGGACATAAGTTTGTATTTGTTTGTATTTTGAGTTTGTATTTCTGAAATTTTGCTTAAAGGGATATGCCACCCCCAGGTCAAACTTGGGCATCTCCCCACAGTCCAGAGACTAAAATAAGTGGTGGAAAGCGTTTTCCTGCTCACCCAGCCATTGTCCGAGTCTGTCGCCACTGACCGCCGCGGTATCTGCAGCTCCTCCGCCTTAGACTGGAGTCTAACGTCGCCAGAGAAAGATTTCGGCCAAAAGGAATTAATTTGCTCGATGCGTTTCCCAATTACTTTCTGTGTAATGCGCATTCATATCGAGTGCAAATAAATGTGCAAATCAACACGGAGAGCTTGACTGGGAACTATTTTTAAGTGTGGAAAAACAGAGCCGAAGCACACACCACGCTGCGTAACAGGGGAACTCCCAACGTGGTGCATAACTGGGATTCCCCTGGCAGCGTGATGTGTGCTTCGGCTCTGTTTTTCCGCACTGTAAAATAGTTCCCACCCCAAAATGACCAAGTCAAGCTCTCCGTGTTGATTTGCACATTTATTTGCACTCGATATGAATGCGCACTACACAGAAAGTAATTGGGAAAAGCATCGAGCAAATTAATTCCTTTTGGCCGAAATCTTTCTCTGGCGCCGTTAGACTCCAGTCTAACGCGGAGGAGCTGCAGCTGCGCGCGGCGGTCAGTACTGACAGACTCGGACAATGGCTGGGTGACCAGGAAAACGCTTTCCATTACTTATTTTAGTCTCTGGACTGTGGGGAGATGCCCAAGTTTGACCTGGGGGTGGCATATCCCTTTAAATGGAACCTGCAAGTTGCTCAAATAAACATAAACAGAAACCATGTCATAGTTGTTCCCCCTTCTCATCTACCCTCTCGAAGTTGTATTTGGAGCAATTCATGCATGTTAGAGTAATCTTTAATCACTTATTTTCAACATGCCATATTGCAGATCAACCCCCGTTTTCACCGCCACCAGCATACGCCCACTGCTCTACTTACTTCTCTCTACTTATTTTGTTCTCCAATTTTATTTTCTTATTCGATGATACACGTACAATTTGGCATCATAATTTTGGTACAAATGAAAAAAAAAAAAAAAAGCTTCTCGCTACTGTGATCTGCAGGTATGCATTGGAGTTGCAAACATTTTGTTGTGATGACATTTACTGCAATTTCTGCTACCACTGGGCACCACAGTTTTTGGACTTGTTTTTGATGAATATTGAGATTTAAAATGTGCAAATGATAACATAATGATCCACGTGTGCTGTAGATTCTAGCTATATAGCAGACACAAGCACAATATTTGTTCTTTAAGGTTACTATGTCAGCTTCAGACAATTTTCTCATTTACTTTGTACTCCTACTGTAAATATATAAACACAAACTGCTGTTCGAATGTTTTGTCATAGCCTAATCCGGGGTTACATCGATGTGTAATTACTGATGTTTGGAGTCAAAACAAATGCTTAAGAAAACAGTTTAGTCTTTCATTTATAATTCTGTTTTCAAGATGTTGCAATAGAGTGTTAATCATCCTCTAATTAAATATAAGCTCACACAGAACTAACAGATGTTCAGAATTATAGCGTGACAGAGTGATGGAGCCATTATCAACGCGGTAATTAAAAGTGACATTTAGGATTCTTGCTTAGGTCTGCCTGATTACCTGTTGTTTATTTTTGCAACAAGCCTTAGATCACCCTTCTTTATTTTTTTCTTGGCTCACCTCTTTCCACCTGCCATGCTCTTCTGTCTTCTATTGGGTGTTTGGTGTTTTTATTGGTCATTAACTTAGAGATTAAATTCTGACTCATGACTCGAGGGTCACTGTCAGGAAAGAAGTGTGGGAGAGACATAAGTAGAGATTTATTTATTTATTTTAAAGGTCCCATGACATGGTACTTCTTGATGCTTTTATATGGCTCCTTAATGGTTCCCTAATACTGTAAATGAATCCTTCTTCAAAATCAACACTCAGTGCATGAGAAACAGAGATAAGATGAGAAAGAGTAATTTTTCTCCCTCAGAACAGGTCATAATGGGAGTTGTTGCTTGAATGCAAATGAGGAGAAAAAAGCTGGCCAATAATAGAGGGTGGGGGCGTGGCCAAAGTCTCCGCTCTCGGCTCTAGCTCTCAGCTGATCCATTTCCTTGTTTTTGCACGGGGGAAGAGATTTCAAGCGTTCCATTGAAAAATAAACACATTTCCACATAAAATAAAATTAAACCACTGCTGTTCAAAGGTCCAGAGGCTCAGATAAAGGACTTCCGAGCCTAGAAACACTCGGGCGTGCCTCCAGGCAAATAAAAAAACGCATTTCGCATTGCGTAGCGCATTCACAGTCCAAACTCTATGGGCAGGATATACAGGGACGCTGAGCGGAGACAGAGGGTGCCGTCAATAAGGTGCCTTGTCCGAACTCGCCCGTTTGAACACTGGTTTTGTGTAACGCAGAAAAGGACCGCAAAAGCTCAGTTTAGACATTTCGCAACTTTTAGCCATGGGGGGCCTAAACAGGGTAGGGGAGCTCACATTAACGTTCAAAAACCTCAGAAAGTGAAAATTTCATGCCATGGGACCTTTAATGTGAAGTGTTAACGGATTGAAAATAACAAGGTATAATATTCCCAGTACCACAACACAATGCTAAATTGTGAGGGGAAAATGTATTAACAAATGAAGTTTACTTGACAATATACATCTTTGTAGAAATAGAATTGCATTATGTTGTGAAATGATTTAATGATTTATAACCTTCATCAACATATAATGAACTAGATGAGATATTTTTTTGAGGAGCTTGAGTAGAATCTTGTCAAGAAGCAAACAAACAAACACTAGTCTGATTAAAGAATTTAAGTATTTACAGACTAGAATGTTAGAATGTTACCTCCTCAAAAACATACCTGGAGCTGTGTTTTGTTTCATCCACACATATAATCCTTCATTATTGCACTGTCTTTATAAACTCAAAATGCTCTGTTCCACCTTGTGATGTCACTGAGCAGTAGTTTTCAGTTGAACAGATACCAATTACCTTTCCTTTAGTAGAGATTGAGGGCTTGTTTACACGAGAATGGGTAAAAACGACAAAATATTTTATCTGGAAGAGCCTTTCGTTTAGACGGTGATGGTGTTTTGGGGGCTTAAAAACGCTAAAAACCGAAACCGCCCTCCAACGTGGAAAACTTGAATATGCTCCGCTGTAGCGTTTTCGTCTACACTGCCCAAGACGCAAAACTCTGGTCAAATCTGCTGACGTCGCGTACGCGTTTACGTCACATCTGTCCATATATCAGTGTAATTAGTTTGGCAGGACTCCCAGTCCACACCTTGTTGCGCATTCATTGCTTTGTAGTCTAACGTGGTCTGAAGCAATAGTTGAGTCTGACCATATTTTTTTTTTTGCTACTGGTAGCCATGTTTTGTTTTGCTTTTCGCGGCACAGATGAGAACAAGGAAGATTCTACGCATGTGCGTGGACATAGTGAATGTTTCACAGCACCACCTAGCCTGGCATGCATACCCACTCGAATTCCACACACTTTTGTGTCACCGTATATACGCAGATCTCCTCCTGAAAACGCTTGTCTAAACCTGGAATAAAAAGTAAAATGTGATGCCACTTTTGCGTCTTCTGTTCAGGAAATATTTAAAAATGGATAGAAAATAGCGTAATATAGGCCCATTAACTACATTACTATATTAAAGTCTTTGTTTACTGTTAACTGTAACAAAAATGTCTGAACAAGGATGAAGGCACTGACGTCCTTGAGGTAAAAGAACTAATACTGTGGCAGCGATTTTGATTTGTGAAGAGGGGGAAGAGTATTAAGATGAATCATGTCTCTGTAACAGGATATCTGTGTGTCCCCTTAGGCTCCAAGTCATTTTACACACACTTACACTATAGAGACTGTCAGGAGCCTTTGTGCTGATGGAATAGTCCCTGGCAGAAGAAACTTGTCATTCCATCTCTCAAATACTGAATCATACGGAGAAGCGTGAGAGAAAGATTCAAAATGTAAATCTACGCTCAATAGGATAACAGTTTATATTTCTGAAGTTTTTAGATGGTGATAGTGATAGAAAATCTGGTTTTACAAATGAAACCAAAGTAGCCATCTATCCGTGGGAGTTAGGATTGAACTGCCGACCTGTGGGTGAGAGGATCTGATCGCTCTACCAATGACGTTTATGCTGAGATTGGGTTTCATAGTTATATGTGACGTTTTATGTTTTATGTTCACTGTGGGCCTAGGGAGTGATGCAATTTTAAATCCTGTGTGTGCAACCTGTACATATGTTTTTTGACAATAAAAATTACTTTAAACTTTGTACTTTGAAACCACTGACCTTCAGATCAGAGGGCATCCTGTGTTGTGTTGCTGGACAAAGCCCACAGCAAAAGTATTTAATGCCTACGTACGGAGGCAGAAAATCCTCATACAAACCTGGTCATTAAAGGTTCTATATTACACAAAATAGATTTTTATGAGCTTTACACCGTGTTATAATTCTGTTACCTCTTCAGAAACATACCTGAAGTTGTGTTTTGTTTAATCACACATGTTTGAGCAACCACTTACTGTTAAAGATCCCATGACATGGTACTTCTTGATGCTTTTATATGGCGCCTTAATGGTTCCCTAATACTGTAAATGAATCCTTCTTCAAAATCAAGACTCAGTGCATGAGAAAACCTCATGAACACAGTCAGAGTCAAAAATATCTCTCTCAGACACTTTATTCTGGGCGTTGTTGCTTGAATGCAAATGAGGAGGACAGTGACAGGCCAGTGCAGTGGGTGGAGGTTTGGCCAAACTCTCCGCTCTTTCCTCGTTTAGCGGTGCGATGTGTGCTGGCCCCACTTATGCGTTTAAGCGCAGAGGAAGGTATGAGACGATTTCCATTGAAAAATAAACACATTTCCACAGAAAATAAATTTAAACCACTGCTGTTTCAGAGGTTCGGAGGCTCGGATAAAGGACATCCAAGCCTGGAAATACTCTCACGTGCCTCCAGGCAAATAAAAAAACGCATCTCGCATTGCGTAGCTCGTTTGAGGTCCAAACTCTCTGGACACGATTTCCAGAGACGGTGGGTAGACATCCAGACGGGGGGTGGAACTGCATTTGAGTGTGACGTCAGAAATTTCCCTTGTTCAGAATTGCCCGTTTGGGCTGCCTTTTCTTCAAACGCGGAAAAGGATCGCAAATGCTCAGTTTACACATGTCGCAACTTTTAGCCCTAAACAGGGTAGGGGAGCTCACATTAACGTTCAAAAACCTCAGAAAGTGAAAATTTCATGCCATGGGACCTTTAATCTGTCTACATCTCCATAAGGTCAAAATACTCTGATCTGCCTTGTGATGTCATGTAGAGGTAGTGGTCAGCTACATTTTACCTTTAGTCCAAATTATTCAAATGATTCTAGTGAAGGTGTATGGAGTTTTAAAACACACATGCACATCCTGTATTACCACATGACATCACAGGGTGGAAAAGAGTGTTTTCTGTTTGAGAGAAGAACAAAACCAAAATTTGCAGGGTGTCAGATGTGTGAATGAAACAAAACACAAGTCCAGGTATGTTTTTGAGGAGGTAACAACATAAATCAGAAAATAGTGTAATATGGGCCCTTTAATACTAACTACGATTACCACTACTAACTGTTATGAACAGTTTTGTACTATTACTGCTGCTGTACAATGTTGTGAATTGCATTAGGTGAGCTTGATCACCAATTTATTATTATTTGCATTTTTATTTGATCTCCTCTTATTTATTCATTTATGTACTCAGGAAAGAACACACATTAATGACCTGAATACAAGTCTTTCCCCATCTCATTCATAGTCAATGTGCCTCAAAGTCCTTTACAAAGAGACAAAGCGATCAGTCCTGCTTGATAATTTATTACTACAGACTGTTTTCTTGGCCGCCTTTTCACTGACTTAATCATTTTAAAGCGTTCAAAGACTGAGCTACAAATGTGCTCTTATCTGGAACAGGAAGAACAAGAGACAGCAAAGGGAGCAGCCACAAAGTACTGGAGCAGGCTGGAGGATGAGAGGGTCTCAGGTCCTGGGGGTAATGCTATCTTTAAACTCATCTCATATCAGGCCTGTCCCACTGATGTCAAAATTAGATGATTCTAATGTATCCTTATCTTTAAACTAAGACCACCTAATTAAAGAGGTATTATGCAAAATTTATTCTTTTTCTACCACGCTATAATGTTGTCTATGCTTTCATAACTGTTAAAGGTGCAAATGCGCCGCTGGTTCCTTGTTTTAGCGGTGCGCTGTGCCTGGCCCCACTTCCGCGTGTGAAATCGCGAAGGAGGAAAGGACAGCCTTTTCAATGAAAAAAAAACACATTTTCACAGAAAATAAAATTAAACCACTGCTGTTTCAGGTCCAGAGGGTTGGGTAAAGGACTTCCGAGTCTAGAAACACTCGCATGTGCCTCCAGGCAAATAAAAAAACGCATTTCGCATTGCGTAGCTCCTCCCAGTCCAAATTCTCTGGGTATGATTTCCAGAGACAGGAGGTGGAGATCCAGACGGTGGTGGAACTGAATTTGCATTTCTTTTTTCGATCTGACGTCAATAAGGTGCCTTGTCCAGAATCGCCCATTTGAGCTGTGTTTTTTTCAAATGCAGAAAAGGATTGCAAATGCTCAGTTTAGACATTTCGCAACTTTTAGCCACTGGGGGGCCCTAAACAGGGTAGGGGAGCTCACATTAATGTTCAAAAACCTCAGAAAGTGAAAATTTCATGCCATGGGACCTTTAAACCATGCTACCTCATCAAAAAACATTCATAGAGTTGTGTTTTGTTTTGTTCATGTTTGAGTAACCTTTTATTATTAATCTGTCTACATCTCCAAACCTCAAAATGTTCTGTTCCAATGTGTTTTCAATTTAACATTTACCCTTTCCCTTTGGTTTAGTAGAGATTGGCAATTCCAGGTTTGAAATCATCCAAATGATTCTGTTGAAGGTGTATGAAGTTTAAAAACACAGTGGAGCACTTCCTGTATTACCACATGACATCACAATGTGGAACAGAATGTTTGTTTAAGAGAAGAACTCAGCTTAAATATGCAGGGATTGTGTCTTAAACATGTGTGAATGAAAAAACAAAAAACAGAACTCCAGCGAGGTTTTGGATGAGGTAAGAACTTTATAACAGATCAGAAAATATGGGCCCTTTGAGATTGCCTGCACCTTTATATTATCAGTGTTTGGCAGGCCTACAGACAGGAGATGGCCCAGAGATTTATGTCTGAATAATACTTTTGATTCTGATGCAGTTAACACAGAATATAAAAGTACATCTGTAGTCTTTGTTGTCCATTGTACTCAGTGTTAGAAGTTTTTACAAATTCTCTTCATAATAACTATGGAGAAATACTGCATTGATCAGACTTCTTTGTGCTGCCAGTTAGTGAACAAGCTTGAAACTGCTGAAAGGAAAATAATCAGCTCTCAAAAATACAGAAAAGATGTGAGAAATATAAACAAAAATGAAATATCATGATTTTAGACCTCAAGGGAGAATACTTTTCACAAACACACAGGGTTAGGGCTCATTTGACAGACAGAAAACAGAACACATTACAACAGACATTACAGTAAACAGTCCACTTCTATGCAGAGTACAATGCGTCCAGTGGCCCTGTTGTTAAAGGATGCATTGTGTAACTTTTTTGGTGGACGGTCTGTCAAATGCTTTTTTTCATGGAGATGTTATCGGTTTGTCTGGAATGTTTCACAGTATAATTTTTTTTTAATTTATTTATTATTTTATTTAATAGGGACAGTGCATATTAATGAATATCTGTGTGGCATGTTGGATTCGCGTCGCCCGGGCCTTTCTGTGTGGAGTTTACATGCCCACTGCTCCTGAAGGATGGATCAAATGCAGAGAAATAATTTCCCTACAAGTTTAAAAACACAGTGGAGCACTTCCTGTATTACCACATGACATCACAATGTGGAACAGAATGTTTGTTTAAGAGAAGAACTCAGCTTAAATATGCAGGGTTTGTGTCTTAAACACGTGTGAATGAAAAAACAAAAACAAAACAGAACTCCAGCGAGGTTTTGGATGAGGTAAGAACTTTATAACAGATCAGAAAATATGGGCCCTTTAAGATTGCCTGCACCTTTATATTATCAGTGTTTGGCAGGCAGGAGATGGCCCAGAGATTTATGTCTGAATAATACTTTTGATTCTGATGCAGTTAACACAGAATATAAAAGTACATCTGTAGTCTTTGTTTATAAGATTATAGCAAAAATGCTAATTTCCATCTGTAGTCCCTAGGCAGACAACAAAAACAGTGACAATAGCAACAGTTACACACTAAAAGTGTCCACAGGTCTGGTATTCCTTTAGCCACTGTTTCAAATATGATTTGAAAGTGGTCAGTGTTGGAGTTTCTCTTATTGGTAATGGGAGAGTGTTCCAGAACTTAGTGCGTCTGACTGAGAGCACAGTTTGTCCGAATGTAGAGCGTCTGTGTGGGACCTCGCATCCCGAGTTCCCATCCCACTGACAGCCTTTGGTTTAGTAAAATCCTGTAACAGAGGGGGGACATTAAACCTTATTTTTTTAATCTTCATGGAGATCAAACCAGACCAAGTTACAGGTCAGCTCTGTGGAGAGACAATCCCGCTCATTATCAGAATGCCTGTTTGCTAGGTATTTTTGAGCTACAAAACCACCTGTAACTGAATAAATGTGAAGTAGATCTGTTAATGTTCCAGGTCCAATGACATCTCCATAGAAACAAGCAGGTGTATGTGGGTGTATGCGTATGATAACATTTAAGTGTTAAAGGAGTCTTGGTGGTGAAATTTCTCTACTTCAATAGAATATTGTGTAATGTGCAATAGGGCAGAAAAATAAAGTGATAAATGTTTGAAACTAGTATTCATAAAGTAACCATGACTATTACACCATATGATTACAAAAATTACATTAGCTAGAAAAGCAATAATTTATAACTAAAGGATATATATAAAAAAAAAAAAAGTGTGATCTATCCACACACACGCATTTGTGAATGAAAGTTACTCGCGGCTTGAAGGTTTTTGGCATGCACAAGCCCCATTCAGTCTCTCTATGAATCAACTGAAATGAGATTATAATTGCGATTCAAATACTGTTGTTTACTTTTTCTATAAACAAGCCACTTTGTTTGATTTTAAGCCTTGTGAACATAAAAAACACATGCACATATTTACAGGTTAAGTGAGGATAAGACATAAGCAAACAATCAATCAAGCAGCTTTGTCTTATAATAAGTGCTTATTATAGTGCTTTCCCAGATGTTTCTTTACAATTTCAGGCTTTATTCATTCACTTTGTACTCGGTCGTGGTGGTATTTTCCAGACTTTCACACGCTAAACAGATCCCTATAATTATTTACAGGTAGATGTATTCTCATTAACACTGAGGTTAAACAGCCACAAAAGCCCCACACACTGCACTGCATCAATATGTGAGCCTTAAAAGACAATCAGTGTTGGGACAGGGCCCAAACCCCCGGGCCCTGTGCTTTGTCTCTGTGAAACATCAGCCAACACTGAAAACAGATTAGCTTCACCCGTTATGCACTGCTTTGCTAATATACATGACCTTTGAACTCAAATTCCCTTGAACTCATATACACTTAGCCTGACCTGCTTCGACCCACATTTTGTCTTTACATGACATCATAGCTACAGTATAATATACACACGCCTAAGCCTCGATAAACATTTTCAAGTTCTATATACAGCTACATAAATAAAACAAATGCACTCTACTGTATTGTTAAAATGAGCTGCAATAAATAAATGGAAGAATGAAACACTTTAGCACTTAGTATCTATAATCAGTCAGATAGGGCTCGGCGATATGGGAAAAAAATATTGATCGATCTCGATTTTTGATTCAATCTTCTACCTGTTATTAAAAACATACACAGTTGGACTTCAGACATAAAGAGCAGGGTGTCAGGATCACCACAGTTTTGTGTGTGTGTGTGTGTTGACAGGACCAATAATTACAGAGAAATTCACATTTAAAGTTTGGAATGAGTTTGTACAATATATTATACCTAAATGCATACGCACGTTACCCTTAGCGGCAGAAACACGTGCAATGTCCATGTGCTAAATTAGGACTTAGGTTTCACTCATAAAAAAATAGCAGTTTGTTTTCTGTAACTCGGATTATAAAGATGAGACTCACATGAGGGGAGAAAAGAGCAGAAAGGTGAGGAGCTGTGGCTGGATCAGAGAGCGTGGGGCAGTGGGGCAGCAGGCACCACAAACACTGATGCAGAGGGTGAGAGACACTGGACTTAAGTCAAATTGTGCAGATTTAAAACAAAACTTGGGACCTTGGGAACACATGAAGAGACATAAAAAGGCGAACAGTGGTCAGGCTACTTTTTTCTATACAAGAGTGCAAATCCTTGTCAACACCACCTGCTTTTTTGCCTGGTTTACACCTGACAATATCACAAGTGAGATATGGTCTGGAAGCCACCTTCGAAATATCTCGTATCGGAGGTGTGGTTTACGATCGCCAGCGGCCGTTTATTTGGCGTTACGAATGTCAATCATTTGGCGTATACGTAGCCCATAGCCAATCATGTCAGTTGTCAGTTCAAACTACAAGCTTCCGTTTGTCACGTAGTACGCGTCACCGTCTTTCCACCCCTCCCCGCTCCCCGCTCCCAGAATCGGGAGAGGTCACTTGCCATAGTTGCCAGGCTGTCTTTCAGATCGGAACGAACGAAAGCAGCCTGGGATTTCCCAGGTTACCTGCTTTTACATGCCACTGGCTGCAGACCGGTCGATTAAAATGCACATGCCATATCATCGATATCGACTTAGAGATCATGATTTATCGACGTTTGGATTTTTGGCACAGCCCTAGTCATAGAAGTACTTATTTGACCCACACTGCTTAAATCGTACGGTGCTATATTGGGCTAGGCATTTCAATTAATTTTAATCAAAATTGATTCAGACATGTCTATCAGTCAATAATATTGACGTGCTTTTAATTGCGAGGTCTACAACCAGTCCTCTGTCAGTGAAAGCAGCGCTCAGACTTTAGAAGAGGAAATTTGATTTTGTGTGTTTGTGTTAAATGGCACAGATTAGAAGTCTGTCTTGTTTTCATGAAATCAATACTAAAAGCTATTGTAATTTTGTAAAATAAAATCAAACTGAAAATCAAGATAAATCAATATGAAGACAAATATCATGATTCATTGTTTTGCCAATATTGCTCTGTCCTACTACAAAATATCCAAGATTTTACCTTAGTGCAAAAAAATGTACACACGATAAATATTGAATCTCAAAAATATTGTCTTAGCTTTCAGCCTGTATAGTGAAAAATATGTTGATATAATTTTCGTGACAGGCCTATAACTCTGCCTATAAGAGAAGATTTTTCTATGTATTCTCACTGTAGCTTCAGCACTTACAGCCCTGCAGCAGTAACCCCCATTCCTCAGTCTCTGGTCGGGCAGAGATCGCTGGATTGACCTGCAGATTGGAGCCATCCCTCTCCCAATCCCCTCCATTATGTGTGCCCGCAGGCCCGACCCATCTGAGCAGAGCAGGATCTCATCTGGCACTGTCCTGACACCTCATAGATTACAGCGTGCTCCATCTCCACTCCGCCTGTCTGCTTGGCCCATTTCTCTTCTTCAATTACTTTTCTTGGGTGTCAATAAACTCACCAAACACGCTATAGCTCAAACATCTACTGAAAAGGTTTGTGGTAAGTTAAGGAAAGTGTATGAACAGGATCAGTGCTGGGCACGTTACTTTGAAAAAGTAATTAGCTATAGTTATTTCTCCCAGAAAGTAACTTTAGAACCGTAGGGTTCTATAGGGTTCTATAGGGCCCGTACTCACACCTGCACAACCAAACCGAGCCACGGCCCGATGATGTCATCACACGGCACTGTTTATTGTTGCGCAATAGAGCCATCGCTTTTAGTGGAACAGTAAGTCCAGCAGCATGAAATATTAAATAGTGAGACAGATATGGGTCCTGTTGCGATGCGCTCTTCGTGAGTTTATGGCCGTTATAACAGCGTGGAGGGGCTTCTGTCTCTGTCCCAGTCCTTACTGAAGGTAAGCGCGGATTCGTTGTTTTGGAGTGGAGTTTATTCACCGTTTTCCTCGTATGAGTGACATCAGTGCACCTGACCGGGCTTGTATAGTGAAGTTGTGCATGTGGGCGTACAGCAGCAGCCGTACTGTGTCTGTGTGAGCCACGTCGGATGACAGCTTCAATGAGTAGCTTCAGTAACTTCAGTACTGAGAAAAGTAGCACTGTTGGTAATGGCGTTTATTTTAACGGCATTATTCTCATCACTGAACAGGATACACAATTTCTTGAGGTGAAAATGGTTAAAAGGCTCATAATACATTTATATTTTCTGATCTATGTTATAATGTTGTTTCCTCATCAAAAACATAGCATGCTTAACACACAAACCCTGCATATTTAGGATGAGTTCTTTTCCCAAATGGAAAGCCCTTGTTCCACCTTGTGATGTCATGTGGTAGTACCAGATGTGCTCCACTGTGTTTTTGAACTCCATACATCTTCACTAGAATCATTTGGATGATTTTAGCCTTGGAATCGCCAATTTCTACTGAACAAAAGGAAGCAAAAAGGAATCAGTTAACTTGAAAACTACCATTACATCACAAGGTGGAACAGAGCATTTTGAGCTTTAGAGATGTCGACAGACTAATAATAACATGTGTGAATGAAACAAAACACAACTCCAGGTATGATTTTGAGCAGATAACAGGTCTTTAAGCTCATAAGACTCCATTTTGTGTGATACTGAACCTTTAAAGAAAGACAGATCTAAGTCAGTTAGCCATACAGATGGGAGATATTGCCGTTAAATATTAAATTAAATATTAAGTTAAATATTGAATAATTTGGTAATAATAAAATATATTTTAAAATGCTGCACAAATATGTGATTTAACTGCAATCTTCTGAAGAAGGTTAATTCTTCAATTTAACAGTCCATTCATGTCACTGCAGTCATGATTTATGGGCAAGTTTTAGCACATTTCTGATGGATTGCCATAATATTGTCTGAATATCGTCACCATTAATCGTCCAAGTCTAATCGATATATTGCTCTGAAATTAATGCATTAATGTGACTGTACTGCTGTTCTATATTCCAGTGCAACAGAGCCTCTGAGAGTCTAAAAGATAAATTATATTTACATTATATTTCCTTTACTATCCTTTATCCTTTATTTGTCCCACAATGAGGAGATTGCAGTGTCACAGCGCAAGTTTCAGAAACAGTAGGAAAATATGAGCATGCATCAAAATTAAGATAAATAATAATAAGTATGTAAAATCAACTAAAAAAAAACACAACACTGTAAGGTTAAAAGGAACGTTGCACAATAAATGTCTTTGATTCTGAGCAGTGAACAAACAGCAGTTAAAGTGACTCCAGTTCAGTAATATATAATATCACTACAATAAAGTGACTCAGATGATTGTGTACAGTGCAGTGACGGACAGTGGTAGTTAAATAAATAAGTAGCAGGTAAAGTGACTTTAAATAATATTGCACATTGTAATTATTTCTATGGAGATGACACATGGTTGCTATGGAGATGAACATGACTAGCATTGATCATTGTACAGTCTGACAGCAGCAGGAAGGAAAGATCTGCGAAATCTCTCTTTAACTATATATTTTACTATATATTGCCAATAGTTATTTCATATCAATAGCTATTTCATATCAAGAAATTGAGAAAAATTATAAATTAGATTGGCATGTTGGCTCAAATATCAGCAGAGTTTATCAGTCATTTGTTGCTCAGAATCAAGAATCAGAAAAAAAAAAACAAATCTCTGAAAATTGTATTTGCTGTGTAGCCATAAATGTCCCCGTCTTTGGACATTATAGCTTTACCATTGTGACATAGGAACAATCTTTTATGTTTTGCCATTTTGTGTATTTTTAATAATGCTGGCTACAGCCTTTATTCATTTTATTTTATTAATTGGGGCCAAGCACCGAAGGTGCTAGGCACCATAGTGTTTTCGGTGCCCTTCTGCAGAACACAGATGGTCGCAGACTTTTCCCACACATGACACTACCTCCATCTGGGCTCACGTATATAATTGGTACACCCCGCCCCAAGTCAGTAATTTTGACTTTAAGTTGAGACACAGGATCATTTACACCTGCACCAGGTTGCACTCAATACACCCTGACAGGTACGGCTGTGATTGTCCGGTATGCGGTGAGGCGCCTGAAGACCTCCTCCATCTGGCCGCCTGGTGCCCTGCCGTGCAGCGGTTCTGGACCCGGCTACTGGACCTTCTCGCTCGGAGGCTGGCGTTGAGGCTCCCACCGCCGGCGGCCCATGGACTCGATGACCCTGGACTCTGGTTCTGCCTCTTCGGCCCTGCCCAGCAGCAGCCTCGGGGGCCGGATGCTCCCATAGTCAACTGGGATGCCGCCCGCCTTATCCTGTCTGTGGCCAGATATTCGATCTTCGCGGCACGGAACCGCCGCCTCCACGACGGCCACGCAGCGGAGCACTGGCCCCTCTTCACAGCGCTCCTTCGCGCCCACGTCCGCCGTCTCCACGACGCAAGAGAAACGGAGTTTCGCAACACCTTCATCCCAGACAATACGCTTTTCTCCATCTCCCGAGCCGGTTTCCCTCGGTTGGACTTCTGACCCCTACCCCCCTGGCGCCTGGGCCTTCCCTGGGCGCTGCGTCGCCCTTGCTCTCCCCCAGACCCCTTTCTTCACCTGGGGCAAGCCCCTTGGTCCTCTGCACTTTCCCTGTTCCTCTCAGCCCTAATTCCCGGTGGTGCTTATCCCCGTACCCACATCCCCCGATGTGTCTTCTGAGCGCTTTGCGAATATATGCACCTTGTGGTAATAAAATTTCTGGGGGAAAAAAAAAAAGTGTTTGCACTGCATCACCCTTGCTCTCCCCCAGGCCCCTTTCTTCACCTGGGGCAATCCCTTTGGTCCTCTACATTCCCCCTGTTTCTCTTAGCCCTTGTGCCCAGTGGTGTTTATTCCCGTACCCGCATCCCCCGATGTGTCTTCTGAGTGCTTTGTGAATGTTATTGTGGTGATGAAATATGTACTATTATATACCTGAAGTGTGTAATATTGTATACCTTGTAATATTAAAAGATTAAAAAAAAAGGTGTTTCTACTGCGTTGCCTAGCAACGTTGCCTGTCAGGGTCAGATTCTGTTAGACCCTGTCAGACCTTGTTAGACCCTGTCAGACTCTGTTAGACCCTGTCAGACCCTGTTAGACCCTGTCAGACCTTGTTAGACCCTGTCAGACTCTGTTAGACCCTGTCAGACCCTGTTAGACCCTGTCAGACCCTGTTAAACCCTGTTAGACCCTGTTAAACCCTGTCAGACTCTGTCTATCTAAACCTCAGCACCTGCAACAAGGTTATTATAGTTTATGAAAACTGTCACTCTGTTAGACCCTGTCAGACCCTGTTAGACCCTGTCAGATTCTGTTAGACCCTGTCAGACCCTGTTAGACCCTGTCAGACCCTGTTAGACCCTGTCAGACTCTGTTAGACCCTGTCAGACTCTGTTAGACCCTGTCAGACCTTGTTAGACCCTGCCAGACTCTGTTAGACCCTGTTAGATTCTGTTAGACCCTGTCAGAACCTGTTAGACCCTGTCAGACCCTGTTAGACCCTGTCAGACCCTGTTAGACCCTGTCAGACTCTGTTAGACCCTGTCAGACTCTGTTAGACCCTGTCAGACCTTGTTAGACCCTGTCAGACTCCGTTAAACTCTGTTAGACCCTGTCAGACCCTGTTAAACCTTGTTAGACCCTGTTAAACCCTGTTTCTGAGTCTGACAGGGTCTAACTACCCTGTTAGACCCTGTCAGACTCTGTTAGACCCTGTCAGACCCTGCATGCGGCCTACATGCTGAGGCCTACATGCACCCTCGGTGCTTGGCCCCACATTGCTGCTTGCAGCTATATTTTTATTTTATTTTTGCAATTCTGTCTATGTTGTATAAAAATAAAATAATCAGAACATATAAAATTATATACATATAGTTACATAAACCTAACAAAGCAAGTGCAATTACCTCTGTTACTGACACGGGAATACATGAACACATGTGTTGTGCATGGAGCATCCTTTAGACTTATTTGACAATTTGCAGATTATTTTTTGACCAAACTGTTATTGCATTTCAGTCGAAATGTTCTTAAAGTAGGGCAGTGTATCTGAGTTTATGATATAAAAGCTTTTATAATCCAAATGGGTATTCCCTTCCCTCACAAGTCATTTCACACAAAAACACAATATTTCCCCAAAGAGCCCTTTGGCCAGCTTCAGTCTAATAAAATAGGTAGTACCACTTTATCAATAGGGAGGTGAGGGAAGAGCAGAGGTAAAACAGATTAGTGTGGACAGGCCATCACTGCTATAGATAAGTCTCACAGAAGTGCTTAAAAGCCCCGAGAATCGCTTTGTGGTGCTGTCGGAGGAGAGAGGGAGGGGGGCTATTGAATGTGATGGGCTGTGGCAGAAAATCACTGGTCACTGAGCCACTAAAGCAAGCCCCCAGATAATGGAATACAATAGAAAACAAAAAACGCTCTATAAAATCTGAATCAGACCAATTTTGTTCTCCCGTCTCCCCTTTAGCTGCCCCAGTCTCCAGGTAGTGTGCACAAACAGCAGTGGAGGAAATGAGCCACTCAGAGCAGATATTGAAATGTACCAGAGCAGGTTTAGGTAATGAATAAACACTGTCCAAAAGGTGAAGGCTGTTTTCAAGAGACCACTACACTACAGATTATCAGGCAACAGGTTCAGAGTCAAGTATCACTTATCAGAAAACGGTCATCTATTACAATCCAAACAGACAAACAATAAGAATGAAAACAAAATTATTTTTTGTAGTACTTTTTATTGTCCCTGTAGGGAAATTGTCCTCTGCATTTCGCCCATTCTTTCAGGAGGAGTGGGCAGCACATGAAGGTACCCAGGGACCCATCTCCATGAACTTGTTGCTAGGCTTGGTCAAGACCTCAGCTGGAGGATTTTTTTTACCCATGTACCATTTTTTGGGGGTTGGGGAACCCGGAGTGCCTGGAGGAAACCCACCCAGACACGGGAAGAACATGCAAACTCCACACAGAAAGGCCCGGGCAACCTGGGGATAGAACCCGGAACATTCTTGCTGTGAGGCGTGAGTGCTAGCCAGCCACCATTTTATTATCATTATATTGTCTTGTTAATTTTCTGAGTATTTTACAGAGAGTAGAGTGTGCTGGAGTAGTTGTGGGGAAGGGAAACTCTGACTTTTATAATGTAGCCATACAGAATACCATAACATCTCGTTTAATTCAGATCAATAGATTTCAGTTTTGGATAATTAAATGGCCCCTATGATAACAGGAGAAGTTCAATTTGTCAACTGGACAAAGTTTGTTTGTTTGAAAACGTTTCGCCGCTCATCCGAGAGGCTTCGTCAGCTCTAATAAGAATACTGGTAAGACACTTGCTTATATCTTGCTGTAGGGAGGAGCTACCTAGCTAACTACTTTCCGGAACTATCTCATTGGTTTCCGTCTTTTGTTTCTCTGGCGTCTAGCTAACGATCCCTATTCATCCCTACACGCCTGTTTTTCACACCTCTGGCCCTGACCTGGCTAGCCCTATTGTTTCCCTGTTTGCTTGATCTAGGCTTAACAATGGAATTGTAGATGGGATGCAAATTATGTCTGACTCCACCATTTCTGTTCAGAGAAGGATTCTCTTTTTTGACAAAAATAGCCTCTTTAACTCCCCTCTCAAACCAATTCTTTTCCCTGGCTAAGATCTGAACCTCACTGTCCTCAAAAGAATGGCCCGTGGCTTCTAGGTGAAGATATACGGCAGAAGACGGTCCACTCTGGCACGCCCGTCTGTGTTGGTACATCCTCTTGAGAAGTGGCTGCTTGGTTTCTCCAATATAGCGCTCACTGCAGTCTTCACTACACTGAATGGAGTAGACCACATTGCTTTGTTTGTGGCTCGGTGTTTTGTCCTTTTTCTTAAAGTGTTTGTGGGTTTGAAATAAACTGGGATTTCATATTGTCTGAAAATCCTCTGTAGTTTTTCCGACACGCCGGCCAGGTACGGAATCGCTACCCCTTTCCTCCTGGGTTCGGATTCTCTATTATCTTGTTTCTTGCCCTTGTCTCTCTTGGTTTTGTTAACAGCCCATTTGGGATAACCACAAACAGAGAGGGCTTCCAAATGGCCCCTAATTACACTATCTGCTCTATGTTATAATAACATAACTGACTAATAACAAAGGATATGGTTTTGAGGAGGTAACAACATTATAACATGACTTAAAGCTTACAAGAGTCAATTTATGTAATATTTCCTCATTATATTTTACTGTTAAAAAAAGTAAAATATTCCCAGCACATATGTATACAGTAGCTTGAAACAATAAGTGTATTTCTATTACTGCCATTGCTTTATAATTGCTTGCTATTGCCTTGCTTGAATGCTCGAATTGTTCCATGCACAAATTACCAAATATTACCAAAACTATCATCAATATTGAAATAAAAACAACTCTTCAGTCCAACCAGTGAGAGTTGAACGTGGCGCTGTGCAGTACTCACCTCCCACACGGCGCTCTCAGCTGACACAGTCTAATGAAGCTGATGAAGTGGCAGCCCCTGTGTTATCCCCACTCCTCGGCTCTGTACCTCTGCTCTGGACCGGGTGGGGGTGTGGTGGTGGGAGCGGGACTATGGCGGATAAGGCCCACAGGGACTCCAGGTGGAACTCTAGTACCCATGGGGACTCACCAGCTGCCTCACCCATCTGTTTTTACAGTGGATACTGCCTGTAGCCACAATACAGAAGCACATTACACATAAGAGGTATCTGAGAGCACTTCAACTGTATTCCCTGTCAACTTTCACACTATACTGACCTGCTACAAACATCATAGTAATGCAATCTGACACCGCAATAATGTTGCACATAAATAAAGACAGCTATTACCCACAAGCTGTCAGACTACTGAACTCTGGATAATACTCTAAATAATACTGAACTGTCAATAATACTGCACTAAAATACTTTTCATAATGCATAATATGTTTACTGCTGCTGCTCTATATGAATGTATCATGTATGTCACAACCTCACTGTAAATGCTACTGTTACCTGTGCAATAACCCACGTGCAATACTTATATGTACTATATTATATTATGTGCAATACGAAATTCATTTGAGCAGTATTACCACCTGTGAAATACTTAAACCTTATTTAATTTTTAATTTGCATTTTATATTTTATTACATAATTGTATTATATTGTTTTACTGTAGGCCTATAACTCCACTATATAGTCCAAATGTGCAATATCTTTTTTTTTCTCCCATACTCTCCTAGTTACTGCTTGTATTATTATTATTATTATTATTATTATTATTAGTACTTATTTTTATTATTACTTACTTTATTCCATTCTTTCCTGCATGCACTTTTTCTTTCTTGTTCAAACTGTCCCTGCCTGGAGCTACTGTGGCAAGTAAATTTCTCCTGTGTGAAATCAATAAAGTCTTATCTTTTTCCCCTTGTATTTTTATTGCATGTTATTAGTACTTCTCGACTATCTTAGCGAGTCAACAGGTTCTTCTGATCCTAAGCATTTCATTGTATTGTTGACCTTGTGTTGATCCTGCATATGACAAATAAACAATCTTGAATCTTGAATAAATATACCTGTGTTTTGTTTAAATCACACGTTAGCATAACACACAAGCCCTGCATATTTAGGCTATGTTTTATCCTCAAACAGAAAACACACTATTCCACTTTGTCATGTCATCTGATAAATCAGGAAGTGCTCCACTGTGTTTTTAAAATCCACACACCTTCTACAGAATTGGATGATTTCAGCTCTGAAACTGCCATTCTCTACTGAACTAAAAGTAAAAACTACCTCTTCATGACATCACAAGCTTTGAAAATGTAGACAGATAAATAAAAGGTTACTCAAACATTTGTGGCAACATTATAACATTATAACATGGCTTATACCCAGGCAAGAAATGGACAGTTTGAGTGCATTCAGTACATTATGTAACTTTTCTGCCACTTACTTACTCCATAGTGATGTTTTTGTTTTGGATGAACTTGCAGGTGTTTTTATTGCTCAAAATTAAAATGATATAAACATTTTTACTGTGAGTGGTATCTCCACAGATCTGACTAGTAACATAGGCATACAGGCCTAGACTGGTAATTGGGCATACCGGGCATTTTCCCGGTGGGCCGACAGTCCTAGGGGCCGATGCCCTTTTTTTTTTTTTTTTTACTTAGAGACTGACCCACAATTTAGGACTGAACCAGGACTAAACCAGGACTAATCAGGTCTAAATCAGGTCTAAATCAGGACTAAATCAGGTCTGAACCAGGACTAAACCAGGACTAATCAGGTCTAAATCAGGTCTAAATCAGGACTAAATCAGGTCTGAACCAGGACTAAACCAGGACTAAATCAGGACTGAACCAGGACTAAACCAGGACTAATCAGGTCTAAATCAGGTCTAAATCAGGACTAAATCAGGACTGAACCAGGACTAAACCAGGACTAATCAGGTCTAAATCAGGTCTAAATCAGGACTAAATCAGGTCTGAACCAGGACTAAACCAGGACTAAATCAGGACTGAACCAGGACTAAACCAGGACTAATCAGGTCTAAATCAGGACTAAATCAGGTCTGAACCAGGACTAAATCAGGATTGAACCAGGACTAAACCAGGACTAATTACATCTAAATCAGGACTAAATCAGGTCTGAACCAGGACTAAACCAGGACTAAATCAGGTCTGAACCAGGACTAAACCAGGACTGAATCAGGACTGAACCAGGACTAAACCAGGACTAAATCAGGTCTAAATCAGGACTAAATCAGGTATAAATCAGGTCTGAACCAGGACTAAACCAGGACTAAATCAGGACTGAACCAGGACTAAACCAGGACTAATCAGGTCTAAATCAGGACTAAATCAGGTCTGAACCAGGACTAAACCAGGACTAATTATGAGGGGCCGGTCTAAGCCAAAAATGCCAGGGCCATTTTTTTGTCCCAGTCCAGACCTGTAGGCATACTAATACGTTTAATACAATAGTGTGAAACCATGGAAAGCAGTAACATCACCTAACACTACATATTTCCAGTGCAGAAGCTAACCCATTCTGCCACAACACCGTGACTAAAACAGCCAAGCTTAAGTCGAATACAGGCTGTGCATTTTTCTCTCGCAAAATATCTTGAAATAAGCTTAGACCAGAAGTGAAAGATTAACTGTAAACACTGAACACTTTAAACTCTATTGTAAAGTTTAATGAAGCGATGTAGACTATTTCCTGGAGGTCTTTGTTAAAGAGGAGCTGGATTACGACGATTACTGCTGCAAACTCGGAGCTTTAAGTGTGTGGGAGAAGACAGTAAAAATGTGCTACAGGCAAAAAGGCCTTAATGAGAGCAGAGGTTCATGGGAAATTTAACCAGGCACTCATTTGTAGTCTTAATTGGTATTGCAACATAATACTGCATAAACGTCCTGTAAAAACTCTTAATAATACTCAGTCATTATCTCCAAACATAGTGGTTTTCATTTTTATCAGTTCTTAAAGACAACGTTGAAATTGTTTTATCAATGTAATACATCTCTCAGGAATATTAAAAAGCTCAAAAGCCCTCCAGCAGTGTCATTTTTCTCTCACAACGATCAGGAATAGAGAAAACTTAATTGTGGTTTCAAAACATATGGATTTTCTGCAAGGTCCATAGCTGCTCGCTCATCTTTGAAATTAAAATGGTGCATTATAACACGGATAGTTCGATATAAATTGGATAATCTTACAGAGAAAAAGCCTTATAATTTCTAATCATGACCAGTAATGTGTGTGTAATTGTGCGATTTTTATGTTTTGGAAGTGTAGATCATGTCTTTAAAAAAACAGATGTGCTTTAAAGGTGTATTATGTAACTACCAAGTGAAGTAGTATAAAAACTTTTAAAAGATTTTTTACTCAATACCTTTATACTACAAGCGTGGTCAGGCCTGGACTGGTAATCGGGCATACTGGGCATTTTCCTGGTTGGCCGACAGTCCAAGGGGCCGATGCAGTTTTTTTTGTGTTTTTTTTTCTACTTAGAGACCAGCCCACAATTTAGAGAAGGTGGCCCATTGGTCCATCTTCAATATAGACAGTGGACTAAACCAATCAGGATATTTTTAGGTCTATTTCAGCTATACTCGAGAGTCTATTTTTAGGTCTATTTTTAAATTATTTTAAGCCATTATTTATTATCTTGTTTTATTGGATGCTACATTTTCCTGCTGTTCTTGATCTGTGCGTTGGAACACTGGAATTTCCCCACTGTGGGACTAATAAAGGCATATCTTATCTTATCTTATATAGACGCTTACGAGAGCGGTCCCGACCCTTTCTTTGCACTGATCCCCGCCAGTTTCAGTGTTGAGTGTGGAAACATGGAGAAGCAGCAGAAAGGGGGTGTGGAGAAGTTGAAGGGCTAAAAGCAGGGATGAAAGTGGCCAATCATGAAAAAAGCGGAAAGTTATTTGAAAGTTGATATCAAAACATGGCACTGACCCCGATTTTGCGACATCAAAGTCTGATAACGAGCCGAGAGAGCGCACTCGCGGCGCAGCTCGGGGCGTGCGGTGTCCGCAGCACCAGAAGAGCACACAAGCTCGCGCGGCCCCGCACACATGTACAAGTTTAATACGAGACATGTACTTTTGTTTCTGAATACGGGACGATTACATTTTTCAACGGACGGTTGGCAACCCTAAACACAATTATACATATATAATACACACCCAAAATTTCAACGTATTTGGAAAAAAAAAAAAAAAAAAATTACCACGCGGCTAAAAAAAAAAGCGGAGATCCGCTAAAAAGCGGAACTCTTTCATCCCTGTAAAAGGTTAAAAAAATTTGCTATAGACGCTGCAAAATGTTCTAAAATAACAGACATATTCTCTGGAGGGGCTGCTGGAGACTCCACATCCTCTGCAGCCCAGGTTGAAGGTGGACAGGGAGAGGAGCAGCCAGAGACTGTGGACAGGGAACCCGAGGGAACCCGTGGCACAGAGTGACCAGGTGACCCCCGCCCCTCCCCGGTCACCTGTTACATTTACATCACTTCGGGGAACACATACATAAATAAGTCCGTTGTGCTCCACTAATTATGAGGAGCCGGACTAAGCCAAAAATGCCAGGGCGTTTTTTTGTCCCAGTCCAGCCCTGAGCATGGTCATCTCCACTGTTTGCAGTTTTTGAGCCTTGTCCTTGAGGAGCACCTGTTGTGGGTTTTCAACCAAGAAAAAAATCCCCCAAAGCTCTCACTTCTTCCATGTTTTTGTATTATATAACTTTTTGGGTAGCCATCTGCTTTACTATATTAATGATTAGATTTTTATATAAAGCTTTTCCACCATCAAAGCGCTATACATCAAGGAACCACTCACCCATTCATCTATCCATCCATACACCAGTGTGTGCAGACACTGTGGGTGAGGTGGGCTAAGTGTCTTGCCCAAGAACATAATGACAGTATTCATTTGTGGGAGCAGGAATTGCACCGCCAACTTGTGGGTCAGTGGATTGGACCATTCTACCAATGATGTCGAGAACGGGATTTGAACTGTCAACCCTACCGTAGCTATATTATTGCTTGGCTGTGAAGGTACCAGACCAGGTTACAGGTCAATAATTGGACAATTGAATCAGATCAAGACAAACATAATGCCATACTGCGAAACATTCACAAGTAGAAAACACCCACCAGAAAAGAATATGTAGTGTGCCTTTAAAACAAACAAGTCAGTAAGCTAAATACAAAAGATGGCGTAGATTATTCGACATGGCATTCCTATCACTTTTGTGCTTGCAGAAATATTGCGTCAGACAATGGGACTGGCTCAGCTCCATAATCCGATCTAATGAGCTGTGTCTGGTGCCACTGCTGCAGTCGAGAGGCAATGCTCAGGGAGAAAAGTGAGATGGACTCAACAAGGCTGGCTGGCTGCTCACAGTTATTCCTCATTACAGAAACAAAACACAGTGAACACAAGGAGAGAGAAGAAACACTCCCAGTTAATTTCTATAATAATATATTGTTTATATAATTAATAAACTACATAATACAAATACATAATTCATCATTTTCTACCAATTAGTTCAACTATAGGACCTTAAGCAAAACATATTAAAAATAGTTCATTTGTGTGAATTAGGCGATGTCCCCCTAATTGGCAGTTGATGATGTTTACAGTGAATCATCGTGATAGACGAGGGTGGAGTGGAGCAGACTGAGGGTGTGGTGTATTTAGTTAATTGCCAGAATTGTAAAAATAAATATCAAACTAGTTCACTGAAAAACAATGTGTAACATGCTCAAGACTTTATTTGGAAATATATTAGTATGATAAATGCTTAAAGGTCCCATGGCATGAAATTTTCACTTTCTGAGGTTTTTGAACGTTAATGTGAGCTCCCCTACCCTGTTTAGGCCCCCCTTCCCCCATGGCTAAAAGTTGCGAAATGTCTAAACTGAGCATTTGCGGTCCTTTTCTGCGTTACACAAAACCAGTGTTGAAACGGGCGAGTTCGGACAAGGCACCTTTTTGACGTCAGATCGGCAAATGCAGCTCCAGCCCCTCCCTCTGTCTCCGCTCAGCGTCCCTGTATATCCCGCCCATAGAATTTGGACGGTGAATGCGCTACGCAATGCGAAATGCGTTTTTTTATTTGCCTGGAGGCACGTCCGAGTGTTTCTAGGCTCGCAAGTCCCTTACCCGACCCTCTGGACCTCTGAAATACCAGTGGTTTAATTTTGTTTTCTGTGTAAATATGCTTTTTTTCCTTGCAAAGTCTCCCATCTGTCTTCCTGTGTTAAACACGGAAGCGAGCAGACAGCGGTGCAGAGCTGCGCTTCCAGCGGGGGAAACCCGCCCCCCCCCGCTCCTTAGCCAATCTCTCTGTCCTTCTCATTTGCATTGAAGCAGCAACACTCTGAATAAAGCATTTTAGACACATATCTAGCCTCATGAAGACTGTCAGAGTCATATCTCATGCAGTGAGTGTTGATTTTGAAGAAGGATTCATTTACAGTATTAGGGAACCATTAAGGAGCCATATAAAAGCATCAAGAAGTACCATGTCATGGGACCTTTAACATTCATAGCATGTTCATGTGCCGTGCGGGATGTTCATGCGCCGTCCGGATGCCCTCTCGCTGCAGAGCACCGGCCCTCACCCTCTTCCTGTATCGCCTTAGCACTGCTCTATAGCTTTGTTTGACCTGGAACTGAACAAAAGCTGCTCATTCACATGAGGCCGTTTACAGCGCTGTCCTAAAGCGGGGTGTGGCATCATAATGGTGGCTCTCCATTGTGACGTTTGGTCATCTTTCATGATGGACGATGATATCCATCGTCGGAACAACCCTAGTGTGAATAAAACAAAACACACCTCCAGGTATGTTTTTGAGGAGGTAAAAACAAAAGCTCACACAAGTCAATTTTGCATAATATTGGACGTTTAAAGCTAAATTGTGGAACATTCTTGGCAAAACAATATAATCTCCAAGGAAAAGTTACATAATGCACATCAAAAAAGGTTTAGATATTGTTAGGTTAGGTTAGGGAAGGTTGCAGTACAGACAGAAAGACATATATATACAGATTTATATACACGATATCAGATAAAAAGATAGCGGTGTTGGCACAGACATAGAAGTATTGGGTGTATTGTAAAACTCTGAACCCTGAACCACTGCTGCCTTATCACGAATGACATGATTTTGTCACTCTACAAATACATGTCCTCTTTTAACACACAGGTCTGATCTTGTCCACTGAGAACCATCGCCCAAAGACAATCCATCAAGAAAATAACTCGACCAGAGCAAAAGCCCTTCTGTGTGCAGCCCACAACAATCAACAAACAATGTATCAAACCCCAGAGAGAAGAAAGCAGTTTTTTCTCTCTATAAAAGCCGAGGTTGTACTAAAGAGAATGCTATCTGTGTGCTTTATTTCTTATTACCCTGCGGAGGAGTACAAGAGGAACGGCCCACTGGTGCATGTGGAATTCAAAGAGTGAATCTGACAGAGCAAAGGCATGTACCCAGGGCCCCGTCAACATTTTAATAAGGATGCTCAGTAGGACACACAGGGAGAGCAGAGGGAGGACTTAAATATTGTGTGTGAACTATAGGCTGAGGAGAGAACAGCAGCAAAACAGAGCTCTCAAGTCTCACGCATTGAGAGTGTGACACACACAATTCGACGTGTTCACACGCTCACACGCCACACATGGCATTTCTCACGCTGATTTATGTGTTTTTTTTTTTTTTTTTTTTTTTTGTGCCCAGAAAATCGGTCTGTGTGACTCAGTTTATGCAGGCACCGCGCGTTTTCAGCGAAAAAAACTCTCCCCCTCCTCCCCGTCTCGCTCCCCGGAAAAAAATCGTCCAATCAGAAAATAGATTGTTCTGTTGTTGGGCAGACTGTAGAGTGTAGTTTTTTTTTTCCCCTGGGTTGGGGAAAAGAAAAACAACTTATGAATAATGTATGACGTCAACATATATTTATTAACATGGAACACCCATCAAAAAGAAAAATGTGGCAAATTATGGTCAAGATGATATGAACAAAAAACAATATCATCACTAATTCACTGAAAAAACACAGTCTTTGCCATGCCATCATATGCCATGGCAAAGAAGAAAGAAGAAATGCAGAACTAATAGTTCTGCATTTCACTTTTAAGAGGTAAGATCTCGCTACCTGGATTTGTGTAATTCGCACAAAATCCCCAAAATATTATTTGCAATTATGAAAGCCGTAATGTAAATATTGTAACGTATTTTAACTGTCTACATTGAGAGGAAACGTAAGCGAAACCTGTTACGCACGGCACTAAAGAAAACAAAATTTTAAGGGACAGTAATAAGGCGATGAAGATGGAAGAAGGAGCCAAGTTGCACCTCAAAGAGTGGCTGATAGCGCAGATAGAGAGCGGACAATACGAGGGGCTGACGGGCTGTAGCGCCGTAGCAGCTGCGCGCAGCGCGCATCGCAAATGTTTGCATACGACACATCGCAGAGTAGCAAGTGTAAATAATGGGTGGGGATTTATGACGATTTATGCAAGGGTGGCCGATGAGGGTCCGAAAGGAGGACAAAATGTAAAAAAGGAGGACACGTGACAGACGGCCGGACAGACAGCTCTAAAACCGGACTGTCCGGACGAAATCCGGACGAATGGTCACCCTACTTGAGAGCCCTGCTGTAAATGTTTGTCTAAAGAGCAAACTTAAACTACAAAGCAACTAATGAGAGTTATATAAATGAAGTTATTACCTGATGGTTCTCAGTTTGTTTTATCATCACCGCAGTGTGCGCTTAGCAGCTGGAACTACACTCTACAGTCTGCCCAACAACAGAACAATCTATTTTCTGATTGCCTGATTTTTTTCCGGGGAGCGGGAAGGGGAGGAGGGGGAGAGAACGCGCGGTGCCTGCATAAACTGAGCCACACAGACAGATTTTCTGGGCATAAAAAAAAAAAAAAAAAATCAGCGATGTGTGGCGTGTGAGCGTGTGAACACGTCGAATTGCGTGTGTCACACTCTCAATGCGTGAGACTTGAGAGCCCTGATTTATTGCAATGGCAAAGCTCCTCTTTGGTCTCTGAAAGCTGTGAAACATGTTTTTAAACTTTTTAAATTTAAAGTAATTAGTTTACACTAATTACACAAGTTAAGAAATAATTTTGGATCACTGCAAGATAAATGAACTAGTTCTAGACTTTAACATAACATTGCCATTGTCATTCCAGTAGTATGTTTTGCATAGAAATGCAAATCTCTGCAGCAAATAAGTTCTCCAAAGCTGTTTTCAAGGCACCCAGACAAAAGGGCACACTGTTAAATTGCTGGTGCATATGAACACTGAATATTTTGGATCAACTTTCTTTATAATATTTTAATAATTTAATTTTAATATGTCGTCTCTCAATTGGTAAAATTAGATGATAATAATAAATCATTAACTAAAATATCTGTTTGGTAATGTACTGTATGTGCCACTCATGGACACAATGGACTTTAAAATTAATGCTACCTCTTACACTGAGCTCGGCGGAGTGCAAGTACACAACTGATGCGGGTCTGCCAAATTAATTTGCAAGAAGCCTATTTTTTTCCAGATACCACAGTGGTCTGAACCAGTTTTCAGGTCATTAGATATGTGTTATCAAGTAAACCCATGTAAAACTGTGCCGTCTTGTTCAAATATACACCACGGTAACAGGCAATCAGCAAGTAACCTGCTCAAAGTATGTGCCGAACCCGACCTGCAGTTGGAGTCAGTGTAAACCCAGAGCCAGTACATGCATAACAGCAAATTGTATTCATTGGATGTTTAAATAAGTGAATTATTCAATTATTTAATTACAATCCCACTTTCACTTCCATGTTTAGAGTAAGAGGCTAATTAAAATTACATAACTATATAACAAGCTAACAAATGAATGCTTAGAGGCTTGAAATTTCATAAAACGTTCTAATTAGTTTTATAAATTCAGAATAAACAGAAAATAAACTGCATTATGAGAAACCTATGCTATAGGGATTGTATTGTTGTACTTTCATGTAAATTGCATATTTTGCCGTACAAATATTATACTCCAATTGTTCATGCATAAACGAGTAAGGACTAAACTAATTAATACAGGCCTATGCTATTTAATTAATACTTGGTACACCAGTATTCTACATTTTATTTACCTACAGTATGTCTAAAATGATCTGTTTCCCACATGCGTCACACAGGAAACATGTATCAAACCTATGGTATATCCAGGCGAGCTACAAAACAACCTTTATCTTTGTTCTTTATGTTCACGCACGGACGGAGGCAAGAAGTATAGACCTGCAGCATCTGATCTTATCTCCACCATGTTTTCTTTTCTCAAACACAAGAATAAAATAATTTCTAATCATCTAGATCAGTGCTTCTCAAATAGTGGGGCGGGCGCCCCTGGGGGGGGGCGGTGTGATGCCAGGGGGGACGCGTGTGACCCTGGGAAACATGCTTTTTTGCCATACTGTACTAGAACGAAAGTGTAATTGCACATCAACAACAGTAGTTGGCAGTAGCGCTTTCGTTGTCGCTCTGGGGCAGGGTTCGGCGACCTTAAATACGTGACTTGCCATCAGCAGAACATCCTCTGTCAGAAAAAACACGTTATATTCCACTGAGCTTTGAGTTTATGCAAATGGAGCATGTGGTTTTTAAGTTTCGTTTCTGTAAAACGTAAACAAATGTGCACAAAGCTGCATTAAAAGCACATTAATATTTGAGTCCTCAGTGTAAAAAAAGAGTGCAGTGTTTGTTGGAAGTTTCTTTCTTTTTTTGTTTTTAATGTTAATAAAAGGATACATTGTTATGCAGAGGTGTACTAATAATTTTCTAGACAAATAATACTATTAATAGTCATGCGCAGGGAGGGGGGCGTGAAATTTTTCTTCTTCCTAGGGGGGGCGTCATAGAAAATAATTGAGAAGCACTGATCTAGATGCATGTGGGTGGTTCATATCAGAAGACATAACTATCACCGTCCATTTCAAATATACCCAAAAAACATTGTTGTGGAAGTGTTAAAGGGCCCAAATTATGCTATTTTCTGATGTCTGTTATGTTTTCACTTCAAAAACATACCTGGAGTTGTGTTTTGTTTCATTTGCACATGTTTAACACACAATCCCTTCATATTTTAATTGAGTTCTTCTCTCAAACTGAAAATACTCTGTTCTAGCTTTTGGTACTACACATGACATCCATACACCTTCACTAGAATCATTTGGATCAATTCAGAAAAAGGTAGATGTGCATTTTGAATTTCTGAGATGTAGACAGACTCACAAGAAAGGATTACTCAAATCCTGAATCAAACAAAACACAACTCCAGGTATGTTTTTGAGAAGGTAACAACATTATAACGGCTAAAAGCTCATATGAATCCATTTTGTGTAATATACACATTTTAATATCTGGACAGACTTTGCTTAAGTCGCTCCCTCTATCCACACATGCTTCCAATAACCTGAAGACAGTATTTCTTCTTGTCAGATTTATAACTTTGGCAACAATTTCTCGTTTG
Source organism: Paratrypauchen microcephalus (assembly GCA_036785185.1). NCBI lineage: Eukaryota > Metazoa > Chordata > Actinopteri > Gobiiformes > Gobiidae > Paratrypauchen > Paratrypauchen microcephalus. Next base: position 9,163,373 of record JAVJIX010000007.1, on the reverse strand, counting down.
ACCCCAACTTTGGAGCATCAATCAATGACAGCACTTAAGATGCAGAATACCACTTCCACATTTGCATCCACTTGCCAAACTATTTTCAAGTGAGTGATGCAGGAGCCAAGCCAAACACTCCTTGGCAACACTGTGCAGAGAATAAGCCAATGTGCCCAATAGAAGACCTGCAAAAATCATTTAACGCCAATTTATTATCTTACAAAACTCAACTGTTTCTTAAAAGCTTGTTAGTCCGCGGTTAATGACTGTAACATCTGTAAAGTAGCGTAGGTTTACACACCTTTTCAGCTAATCTTAATATAAGTACAGTGGCAAGGAATTTAAATAAGGCAAACTAGAGTTAATGTAGCTAGAAGATAGGTAGATAGATTCTAAAACATATTAATAACCAGATGATCACAAAAAGGGGGTATACAGTAGCTGTTGGAGACTAGGATCAAAAAACCTTTCAGTCTTGGTGTGACCTTCCCACATTAAAATCCACAGAGCTCAGTATGATATACAGCTCTGGAAAAACATAAGAGACCACCGCAAAATGATCAGATTTTCTGATTTTACTACTTATAGGTATGTGTTTGGGCAAAAGGAACATTTTTGTTTGAGTCTATAAACTACTGACAACATTTAACCCAAATAAAATATTATTGTTTAAAGCATTTATCTGCAGAAAATGCCAAATGGTCAAAATAACAAAAAAGATACATGTTTTCAGACCTCAAACAATGCAAAGAAACAAGATCAAATTCATTTTAAAACAACATAATACTAATGTTTACACTTAAGAAAAGTTCAGAAATCAATATTTGGTGCAATAACCCTTATTTTCAATCACAGCTTTCATGCATCTTGGCATGCTCTCCACAAGTCTTTCACATTGTTCTTGGGTGACTTTATTCCAGTCCTAGTGCAAGAACTGAAGTAGCTCAGCTTTGTGTTTGTGTTGGAATTCAACAGACGCTGGAATGGAATGGCTGTAATACATGTAGAGATGCTGATTTCAGAAAAAAATGCAGTGGTCTCTTAATTTGTTCCAGAGCTGTATATACAAATATGTCTGTTTTCAGCACAGACAAAACAAGCAATGTAAAAATTAGACATGAGTTAACAAAAAAAAAAAAAAAAAAATCCACAAGAAAACAAAACAAGAGATGAATATGCAATGAAAACGAATGGGAGTCCTAGTCTCCAGCAGGGCAAAAAAGAAAAGCTGCTGGACCTTGAATTATAGACCACAACCATCATGTTCTTAAATGCATGTGATTCTTATATTAATTTAGCAGTTCATATTGCAGTCATTCTTCTCTCATCTGTTAATGCTCCTGGACTTGTTTAAAATACATACATTTTTTTAATAGCGATAGTCTAGAAATTGTCCAGAAATTCATTAAATTAGACCTGTCACAATAACAACTCTTGAAGTATGACTTAATGAGCCATAGAAGTTATTTATTCAACCCTCTACAGCTTAGAAAAGTACAAAAAATAAAGTTTCCCCACTAAATAAAATATCCACAGAAATATTGACCACCACAAATAATAGTTTAATCATATTGAACGATTGAACGAATTTTGTAGTCATGGTGACAGGCCTACATTAGATGCTTACATAGTTAATTTGATTTGTAATAATTACAGCTTAATTAGCCTTAATAAAGCATGAAAATAGACCTAATTCACAATGAACAAATAGTTTATTAAGAATGATTCAGGCTATGTAAATACTTAAAGGGTTCCGACTAGGAGTTATGGTTAGAGTATTAAAGGTCCCATGGCATGAAATTTTCACTTTCTGAGGTTTTTGAACGTTAATGTGAGCTCCCCTACCCTGTTTAGGCCCCCCCCATGGTTAAAAGTTGCGAAATGTCTAAACTGAGCATTTGCGATCCTTTTCTGCGTTAGAAAAAATCAGAGCTCAAACGGGCGATTTTGAACAAGGCACCTTATTGACGTCAGATCGAAAAAAGAAATGCAAATGCAGTTCCACCCCCGTCTGTCTGAACTCAGCGTCTCTGTAAATCACACCCAGAGAGTTTGGACTGCGAATGCGCTAGGCAATGCAAAATGCGTTTTTTTATTTGCCTGGAGGCACGTCCGAGTGTTTCTAGGCTCGGAAGTCCTTTATCTGAGCCTCTGGACCTTTGAACAGCAGTGGTTTAATTTTATTTTCTGTGGAAATGTGTTTATTTTTCAATGGAACGCTTCTCATCTCTTCTCCGCGCAAAAAACGCGGAAATGGATCAGAGCGGACAGCTGAGAGCTGAGAGCTGAGAGTTGAGAGCGGAGAGTTTGGCCACGCCCCCACCCTCTACTATAGGCCATCTCTTTTCTCCTCATTTGCATTCAAGCAACAACGCCCATTATGGAGTGTTCAGAGAGAGAAAAATTACTCTTTCTCATCTTATCTCTGTTTCTCATGCACTGAGTGTTGATTTTGAAGAAGGATTCATTTACAGTATTAGGGAACCATTAAGGAGCCATATAAAAGCATCAAGAGGTACCATGTCATGGGATCTTTAAGTAGTTACAAGTATATAATCTGTTTCTTCATTAGGGATTAAGTCTGTATTCATGCTTTAATAAGGCTATTCAGAGTGTAAGAATTATAAAGTGGTACGGTTAATTCTTACATTCAGCCTCATCACAAAATGCCATCATCTCAATCAAAACAAAAGAGCTAAGGTCTAATAATAACAAGTATTTTAATCTGAGTGTACCTTCTTACTCATCTGTCTTTTGAAGCTCTCCAATCACACACTTCCCACAAACACGCTCCCTGTTATGTCATTTGAATGAGGCACAGAAGTACAGGCCGTTGAAGACTCAAGTTTTAATTAAAACCAACCACAAAAGAACAAACAACCATCTGTGTGCGGGATCATAATGTTTCCAGACCTTTTTAGCATGCCAATTTCCACCAGGACACAGTTTTAGCATTTCCTACCTTCTTCTTCAAAAAACGTGTGGGTACTCTTACCTGTAGTGTTGCGCATGCACAGATTGCAGCCAGGACTAATTAGCTGCAGTGTATTTATAGAGTTAGGATGGTGTTAATTAGGACAGAACAAACCAGAGGAAAGAGGAGATGGGAGGAGTTCTGGTTTAGTCCTTCTTTGTCTTATTCTCCATAACCTTAATCTGCTGCTAATTAACTAATACTTTCCCATGAACAACTCCTTATAAGAATGATGATATTACAATATCTAAAAAAAACATAATATCACAATTGTTGTTCTGAAGATACTCTAAATTATAATCAGTGTTGGGTAAGTTACTTTATAAATGTAATCCGTTACAGTTACAAGTTACCTTGATTAAAATGTAATTGTACTGTAACTTTTTGGATTACTTTTACAAAGTAATGTAACTGATTACTTTTGGATTACTTTTGGATTACTTAAGTTTAAATGAGCATTAAACCCATGTTCAACATTTTATTTGTGAGAACTGACAGTGTGAACCTTAAAAGAGTACTAAACTGGGAGGGAATTGCTGACAGGCAATCACAGGAGGTCCACAAGAAGAGATGCCTGCACCAGACTTGTAAGATTTTCAATCAATCAAACAATCAATCAAACATTTATAAGGCGCTTTTCATACAAAATTGTAGCACAAAGCGCCTTACAGTGGTCAAGGATTAGAAGATTGACCTTTATTGATCTCGCACAGGAGAAGTTGTTTCTATATTTGACCCGGGGACCACCCCCATGATTTGTTTTGTTATTTATGCTTTGGTCAGGCCCTAAGCTGGAGGATTTTACCTATGGCGCATGTTTAGGTTTCACACAGTTTCCCAATGTCAAGTGTTCTAGCCACTGACTGCCAGCTAACTGCATTACGGTACTTCATACATTTACAATGACACCCTTGCTTGTAAAATTACACAATCACTGTTTTAGACCAGCAATGCTGTCAGGTTTCACACATTGGATTGGACACGGGTCTCTTGATATCAGGCAAAGACTTTACCACTAGATCACATTTTAGACTCAGATGCCGTCGGTCTGTCGTCGAGACGGCGCACACTCGCTCTGTCCTTAGTGCACTACGTTTCTCACATGGCCGCCTGCGAGATTGAACAGGTCCCGCCTCAGCTCAATGAGCTGGGTGGTCTGCTCCTTGTTCCCTAAAGACAAAAATATTATACTATTGCGACTAGTAATACTTGGAATTGGGACATGGCCAATGTTCCCCCTAATTTTTAATGTTTCTGAGCAAACACACTAACTCCACATCCGAAATGCACCCCCCGCGCGGCTCGCACTTTGCAGATATAAAAAAAATGCCCCGCGGCTGAATAAAAAGCTCTTTCATCCCTGATTTACAGTGCGCTGCACAAGTTTTCTTGTGCGCTGAGAATGTGCGCACAGTGCGCAGCTTAGAGTAAACGCTGGACATGGCGACACTGTAGAATATCCAGCACTACAACAGCAAAGGAAATATAGAAGTGTAAGGGGAAAAGCATGTGAACGGTAATACAGGTGCCGTGAACTATGCCGTTTCGGCTACCGTCACACATGTTTAGCGTAGTTTATGAAGAGTTTCATGTAGCATAGTTGTAGGTGAGGAGAACCAGTACGTATATTTTATAGTGACGTCGCAACTCTCACTTGTGGATGTCGCTGGCGAGTCGGTCTTTGTAGTCCCGCGCTGTGCATGCTGGGGCTTTTAAGTGTGCGGAGCGTGCATGTTTGCACGCTTGGTCCACGCCCCGATTTCCATGGAAACGACGGCGCCGTTCAGAGCTCGTCTTGACGGTGCAGGGGGAAAAAAAACGAATGGAACGGCCCTTGTCGCGCCGGATATGTCGCATATCCCGTTCCAAGGACGCTAACAAGCGTGCCGTCGGTGAATTGGGAAACGGCCTACGACTCGACTGTCGTCATTACGTAATGGATGCCGACGAAAAGCCAAAACCATACCGCAGAAACGATGAGCAGTTTGCCCTAAATGCACAAATTTACTAACTTTTGACTGCCTTAGTTCTGGGCCTCCCTCCAACCAATCAGAACTGGCCTGAAGCGTTTGGTTTCCGACTGGGTGGCATTGGGCCAAGTTACATCTTATCAGTGGTGGAGGGTAGCAGTGCTTACCTTAAGAGCTGTAGACTGCACGGTGAGGATACGGGAGCTCTACCGAGAGGAGTTTACGACACTACGGTGCGGAGGGGAAACACGGGAGCGCGGCAGGCAGGAGGGACCAGCCGACACCGCTCGCAGAAATGGCGGAACACCACGCTACAGCACGGTGAGGATACGGGAGCTCTACCGAGAGGAGTTTACGACACTACGGTGCGGAGGGGAAACACGGGAGCGCGGCAGGCAGTAGGAACCAGCCGACACCGCTCGCAGAAATGGCGGAACACCACGCAGCAGCACAAATTGTAATCCTGTTAAGTAATCCCCATTCTCAATGAATGTACCTGTAATCTGATTACATCGTTTTTTTCTTGTACTGTAACGGATTACAGTTACTTTTATTTTGTATCCTTTTACCGTAACGCCGTTACATGTAATCCGTTACTCCCCAACACTGATTATAATATTGAGTATATCATCTAGAAATGAAACAAATGACAGCAAAAAGAGCAGAGTTAAAATAAACAAAAAGTGATATTTTTGCACTTTTGTAGTTTTTTGGTCCATTCACATTTTGTGCAATACGATATTTGATTCCTCAAGACGTTTACAGGAATATTTTAGCATATTCCTGATACTACATTTTAAAATATCAAAATATAATAAACATAATGTCCAATCCTGTTTGGATCCATTCCTCAATACTTTGTGAAGATGTTGGTCTGGTCACCCTTTTGATTAAAAAAAAAAAAAAAAAAAGTTTTAAATGTAGAAATAGACCTTTATTTAGTACTTATTCATGTTTTATTTATTTATTTTATTTTTTTACATTGTTTAATTCACATGCCAGCCACATATCATACTGCAGTCTCTTGATTTTTATGCAGAAATGAGAAATAATAATGATTAAAAGAAATCAAAAGATTTTAATGGTAAATGTTTTTTTCCTCAAAACAAATGATTTATTGCCTGTTGTAATGATACTTACTTTTACAGAGATAGAAAGAAATAAGCGTGTGAGAGAGAGCGCGAGAACTTTATGCAGCACTTTTATAGAAGCAGGTACAGATATTTACCTATATAAATACTGCTAATTTTTTTTTAATGTATTTTTTACTTTTATCTTTGTCTCTTTTTCATTTTACATTGTATAATACATTTCATATTGTATTGTATTAAATCAGTGCTTCTCAAATAGTGGGGCGGGCCCCCCTGGGGGGGCGTGGCGTGATGCCAGGGGGGCGCGTATGACCCTGGGAAACATGTTTTTTTGCTGTACTGTACTAGAACTAAGTGTAATTGCACATCAACAACAGTAGTTGGCAGTGGCGTTCTCACATGCGATTTACGCACAGTCTCACCATTAACAGAACATCCTCTGTCACAGAAAAACACGTATATTCCACTGAGTCGTGTCCTTTAGTCCGACAGAAGCTGACGCATCAGTGGCACAAGGAGAGAGCGTTTTTTTTTCAGTGCTTTTAGCTTATACAAATGAGGTGGTTTTAAGTTTCATTTCTGTAAAACATAAACAAATGTGCGCAAAGCATTAAAAACACATTAATATTTGAGTCCTCAGTGCAGTCTTTGTTGTAAGTTTCTTTCTTTTTTTTGTTTATAATGTTAATAAAAGGATACAATGGTGTTCTCATAACAATTTTCTAGACAAATAATACCATTTATAGTCGCGCGCAGGAAGGGGGGCGTGAAATCTTTTCTTCTTCCTAGAGGGGGCGTCACAGAAAATAATTGAGAAGCACTGTATTAAATTGACAATACAGGTGACTTTGACTTAACATATTATCCTGTGTATTATTGAATTATATTATTGAATATATGGGCTCCTCGGGCTTCACATACAACACAGACAGCTGCCATCTCCAGAAGTTCTCTGACGACTCGGCCATTGTGGGCTGTGTGTCTGAGGGGAACGAGCTGGAGTACCGCTCGGTCATCAGAGACTTTGTGGACTGGTGTGGGCGCAACCACCTGTGCCTTAACACCAGTAAGACAAAGGAGCTGGTGATCGACTTCAGGAGAAGACCACTACCTCACTCACCGGTGAACATCCAGGGGCAGGACATAGAGACTGTGGACAGTTTCAAGAACTTGGGTGTTCACCTCAACAATAAACTGGACTGGTCCCACAACACCGACGCCCTGTACAAGAAGGGCCAAAGTTGCCTCCACCTCCTGAGGAGACTGAGGTCCTTTGGAGTGTGCAGGCCTCTGCTCAAGACTTTTTATGACTCTGTGGTGGCCTCTGCTCTCCTCTACGCTGTCGTCTGCTGGGCCCCGAGCAGCACAGAGCGGGACAGGAAGAGACTTAATAAGCTGGTCAGGAGGGCCAGCTCTGTCCTGGGCTGTCTTCTGGACTCTGTAGAGGAGGTGGCTTAGAGGAGGGTGCTGGCCCAACTTACATCCATCTTGGATGACACCTCTCACCCTCTGCACCGGACTATAGAGGAGCTGAGCAGCTCCTTCAGCAGCCAACTTTTTGTTATAAAAGTATTTCCATTTTAATAAAGTACCTTCTAATTCTGACCTGCCCTGAAACACCAGTGATCAGTGATGATCTGCAGGGGGAGGGCTTAGCTTAATGTCATGCAAATGAGCCCTGAAGGCCTAGAGTTAGAGAATCTTTAACGTGGCTTTTCTCAGTCCATGCTTTCAAATGGCCACCAATTATTCAAATGTATATTCAAATGTTCTCAGATTTCCATGTGTATGGCATTGTTGGAAAGCTTAGGACGACTTGTGACTGTTTTTTCCATGACTGGTCACATATGTTCTCTTATGACTGCATATAGGCTATACATTTACAAATAAATATTTAAAAAATACTTCACGCAAAGACTTTACATTATTATACAAAATAAAGATAGTCTACATTCTATCACACTATTGTCTACTCTAAATGTTGGATTCCAGCCTGCTTCATTAACCCAGCACACATATCAAGAGCACCTTAACACTTACTTAGAAGTCAATAAAGACAGATTGAATTGTGTTCTCCTCAAAAGGCAGCCAACTGAAAGAGAGACCTGCTCTTGAGAATGCACAAGCTCCATCAATTCCACGGGTCACTCGTATACAAGGGATAAGCATGCACAGGATCTGAGATGGACAATAGACACAAGTGGGTTTGATTTCTAATGACAAAAGCCGCTATTCAGGCTCTTATCAGTGACAGTATCAAACCACATTGTGATGCTTTTGTCTGGCCTAAAGATCGACATTGACATAGATGGAGGAGATAGTCGCACTTATTACGTGTGTTATGTGCAGTTTGTCCTCTGAATGAGACAGCACGAGCAGCGGAATGGAGCGCTTTATTGGCTTATCAAGGTTAGATAGCGAGAGGAGGCTGAGGAAAGTGCTGGGATGGCAAAACAGGCTTCTATTATGTCGGGTCAGGCGGTATAGGCGATTAAGCTGTCAGACAAGCCGGGCACTATTGATTTGATCGTGGAGGGGGATGGGTGCCCCCTGTTGTTTTAATTTATTAGCAAGCAACAATTTGATTTGATACTAAGGAGCTTTACACAATCGCAGTACACAGCATAAGGACTCCCACAGTTCACATACTATTCAGACAGGCTTTTATTGGCATGCTGCATACGCCATTTCCACATTGGTAATTTGATATGACACTCGTTGAATATAATATATCATTTTGACTGCCACAGCGGGCCTATCAGCCAGATCTCTCTATTCATATTGACGGACACGGGGAGATTGTGGAGAATTGAGTCTAGCGACGGGAGTTAGAGGCAGTGTGTAAAAGTGTAATTGCACAGGCCGCTCCGGTGGTGAAATGGGGAATAACAGGGTCGTGGTCTGGAACAGGCTCTGAGCTCAGACTGTGAGGCAAAGAGAGGTTTTACACAGCGGTTTGGTAAGGGTTCGCCGAGCAGAGGTCACCCACTGCACTCACAAGAAACACTGCTGCCTCAAAGAAAAGATGAGTTATTACAGGGCCCATGTTACTCTGTTTTCTGATTTATGTTGTGATGCTGTTTCCCCATCACAAACATATCTGGAGTTGGTGTTTTTTTTTTTTTTCATTCACACATGCTGAACACACAAACCCTGCATGTTTAGGATGGATTCTTCTCTTCATGTAGTAATACAAGAAATGCTCTACTGTGTTTTTAAGCTCCAAACACATTCATTAGAATCATTTGGATAATTGAAATAAAGGTAAAACATAGCGGTTAACTTGAAAACTACAATTTCATGACATCACAAGGTGGAACAGAGCATTTTGAGCTTTGGAGGTGTAGACAGACTAATAATAAAGGATTACTGAAGCAAGTGCGAATGAAAAAACACAACTCCAACAATACAGTGGTACCTCACCTTACGAAATTAATTCGTTCCAGAAGTGGTTTCGTAACGTGAAAAATTCGTAAGTTGAGTAGCTATTTCAATGGAAAAAGCCTGATTCGTTCCAAGGCCCCGATCCAAGTTTTTTTTTTTTTTATAGTGTAACTTTTTTTATAGTGTAACAATGTGTTCTGTGTCCTGATTGGTTTCTCAGACTGGATTTAAACTTTTCTCATATTTGTCTCTCGTTTAAACATTCAAACTTTCATAGATTTTCAACAAAACGTATCAATATTGAAGTGTGGGGGGAAGCGGGAGGGGGGAGAAAACTGCACGGACACGTGTGCGCAGCAAGCTGTCAGCAGAGCTGACAGCAGGACTAGACCAAGGTCTAAACCTGGACTGGACCAGGACTAAACCAGGACTAAACCTGGACTAAACCAGGTGGATTAAAGCGCCGCGTGCGGGTCTATTTCCTGGTTTCTCACGAGTCACAGCTGAGGCGAGCAGCGAGGAGGAGACCGCAGGGAGGAGGGGACCGCACGCAGTCTGAGCGCATGTGAGCGCGGCTCCTCCTGGTTTAGTCCAGGTTTAGTCCTGGTTTAGTCCAGACCACCGCGGCTCCTCTAGACCTTGCATGGCTCTTGCTCACATGCGCTCAGACTGCGTGCGGTCCCCTCCTCGCTGCTCGCCTCAGCTGTGACTCGTGAGAAACCAGGAAATAGACCCGCACGTGGCACTTTAATCCACCTGGTCTAGTCCTGGTTTAGTCCTGGTTTAGTCCTGGTTTAGTCCTGGTTTAGTCCAGGTTTAGTTCTGGACCAGTCCAGGTTTAGACCTGCTGTCAGCCCCGCGCCGGGTCATGCTGCGCGTATCACACACGTGTCCGCGCAGTCTTCTTCCCCCTCCCGCTTCCCCCCACACTTCATTATTAATATGTTTTGTTGAAAATCTATTAAAGTTTGAGTGTTTAAACAGAGACAAATGTGAGAAAAGTTTAAATCCAGTCTGAGAAAAGCGTATAATGTGTGTGGCTGAGCGCGCATTATTTGAATTTTTGAGATTTCGCGTTTCGTAACTTGAATTTTCTTTCGTATCTAGAGACAAAAATTTACCGTGAAGGCGTTTTGTAACTTGAAATTCTCGTTTGTTGGGTCATTCGTAAGGTGAGGTACCACTGTATTCTGACATGGTTTAAAGCTGACAAGAGTCAATTTTGTGTAATATAGGACCTTTAAAAATATCAGAATACGGGAGTAAAAAATGAAAGTCACTTTGAACGTAACGGACTACATAGATTCTCAGAAACAATAATGGATACAGAGCAAACATGGATTGACAGCAATGTCAGAAGAAAATATCCATTTGATAAAAAGTAGAGTAGAGTTCATATTACTTCAGATAAATGACAGATTAGTGGATGTTATGTACTTTATAAAACAATCACACTGGCGGTCAGACTTTGTCCTTGAATCGCACTTGGCTTTTGTCCATCTCTTCCACAAATGACACATGGGCAGTTAAAGACACAGACTGTTCAACCCTGATGGCACTAAATCCCCTTTATGGCCCTTATCCTTGTCTCTCATGCAAGGCCATTTACTTTACAGTATTTTATGTGTTGGACCACATATGAAAATTCCATTATGGACCAACCAATAGCATTTTATGATGGCAGGGAAATGACATTAGTCGCAGTTCTGATAACAGATTGATCAGAGCATTGAAAATACTTTGAGGTTGCCCCAGTTCAGAGATTCATTCAGTCCTCTCAACTAGAAGAGATGATTTCAAGAAATGACTTCAAAATCATGGCACTATATTCGATCTGTTAATTGGGTTAATTGGGGAAACCAAACAGCCACTTCACAAGACGATGTACCAACACAGGCGGGCGGGCCAGAATGTTAAACAGAAATGGGGGAGTTAGACACAACTTGTCTCCCATCTATAATTAGATTCTCAAACCAAAGTCAAAAACAGACAAAGAAACATTAGGACAGACAAGCCATTGCAGAGGGGTGGAGAGGGTCGTTGTCTTGAATAGAGAATTGGACGCCAGAGAAATTTGAAATACAAAGAGACAGATTAGCTGATAGTTTCAGAGCTATTTCAGTGTAGTGAGCACCGCCTAGGGCTTATAGATATGCTAATACTAGACGCCAGAGGAATTCGTAAAACAAAAGAGAGTAGCTGGGATAGGTTCAGAGCTTTGTTCAGGGTAGGTAGCTCCTCCCTTGCAGCTAGATATAAACAGGGTCTAACCAGCACTAGAACCAGAGCTGACGAAGCCTCTCGGATGAGCGGCGAAACGTTTTCAACCAAACAAACTTTGTCCAGTTGACAAATTGAACTTCTTCTTTTATCATTAATTGTAAATAGCATATTTTAGTGAATTTTTTCCTCACATGATAAAGGATTTAAATATACAATATAACCTTAACATATTTTAATACTGGCATCTGATTAAAAGACACTGATATACATGCAATGTACAATATAGTGATAAATGAAAACATAAAATCTTGAATGTGTTTTTAAAAAGAAAGTAAAGGAAAAGCTGTAGAGAAACTCCTTATTGGGTAGTTCCTAACTCTGAATCATTCTATGTGTCTTATGTTTTATTAAGGCAGTGTAGTTATTATAGAGTTTTACCACTTACTGATATCAACTAAAAAAATCTGTGGGAAATACATTTCTGTCAATATCACTTGCTCTGCCTGCCTTACATTTAAGCAGCATCAGTGTGTATCTTTAAACAGTGACTTGTCATTAAAAGCAAATATAAACAGGAAAGGCCCGTCTTGCTCTGCCTGGCCCTCTTCTTGGGTGCTCCCTTTGGCTTTGTCCTGACAGAGTGGGAGGAGAGCTGGGGCACCCAAAGGTCCATAGCTCCAATTACACACAGTCCTGGCTGCTTAAATGTCAGGCTACTTTGCATTACCCAAAGTGCACTGGCATTCAGCGAGTATTAGAGGCCCCACTCTGAAACCATCTGTCACATTACTTTGTAGGGCTAAAGTAAAACGTACAGGAATGTTTGGCTTCCACTTGGTATTTTAACTCTTCATCCGTGAATTTCACTTTTGAAAAGGCTAGGTGCGTGAAACTAAAGATTGCCACAGAGTGAAATGAAATAATTATTGGCCAGGGTGTGATTTTGCACGGCAGTTACCAATCTTTTTGTCTCTAGTATCCCCTTAGCTTTGTCTCAAACACAGAGGAGCCACAAACTCAGGTGCAAATAAACCTTTTTACTGTTGCCGTATACCATATTTACTGTTGCCGTATACCATAGTCTGTATATATACACTGTAAATGGATATACAGTAGCTAACCCGCGAGCTGCTGCATTCCAAATAGAAAGTGACCTGCTCTACAGATTCCTGGTTATTATTTTTGCTTTTTTGTGAATAAGTTTCCATTCCTAATATGGAACTTGACTCCAAATTGGCTCCTATACCTCTAGCTTTGAGAGCTTCATTTGACTGGAGATGAATGCTATGAACTCCCTTAGAGCACTTATTACACTACACTATGGTGTATACTGTCAAATATTACTTTTATATTTTCTTCTTTTGATGATTGAGGTCCAAAAGCCTACATTCAAAGTATTCCCTGGTAAGTGCTCACTGGCTCATTCTAATTAATAATAATTTGTTAATTCATATTTAATAATTCATATAACTTTTTGAACTTTAAAGGAGAATTAACATTTTTTACAATCTGAGCCTTATTTCGGTAATAAAACAAGTTGTTTTACTCACCCATAGCACTTTGGTGTCATTTGGAGCATTTCCAAAGATGTTTTAGATTAGCGATCTCCGTAACGTGAGTTCTCTGGGCATATGTTTGCGGTCTCCAAATAACACAAACTTTAGCACTTTTCAAATCATAGAAGCTCAATGTCTTAGTCTACACTTTCGTTTGAGTCAAAAGTGGCCTGTAATCCGAGATTTATCCATAATTTACAGCTTTGTGTTTCATGTTTGGGTCCCAAGAGCTGAGAGCGAAATAAGCTGTGACTCTGCACATGCGCACTGGCCTCCTCATCTACTCGAAACTATGGCTAAATCTTGGATTAGAGGTCACTTTTGACTATGATTTGAAAAGTGCTAAAGTTTGTGTTATTTGGAGACCGCAAACATATGCCCCGAGAACTCACGTTACGGAGATAGCTAAACTAAAACATCTCCGGAAATGCTCCGAATGACACCAAAGTGCTATGGGTGAGTAAAACAACTTGTTTTATTACCGAAATAAGGCTCAGATTGTAAAAAACGTTAATTTTCCTTTAAGTATACACATCATAATACCCATCATAATTTAAGGTGTCAATATACAAATATTTGCTGTCTGACAAAATCTTTCGTGGTACATGTCCAATACCTGGAGAAGAATAGCTTGTTTGAAAGTTTCAAATAGCCAAAGTCAATAGCTGTATGCATTTCTGAGAGCAAGCAGCCTTATATTGTCTTTTGTTCAGTCACAGAAGAGTTTTCATAATTAGATAACATTAAGATAATTGCAATCCTTAAAAATATTTACAACACCCTTTAGCTATAGTGCAAAAATTGAGAAATCAAGTCTGATGCACAGGTTAAATTCTTTGTACAATATAATTTGACAATCTCTGCGTGCGTGTTAACTGCTGTACCTGCCGTAGCAAGCAATTAGAGACTGCCCTCTTGACAGCTTTTCAATTGCATCATTCATCTTTCTTTTATTACAAGCACTTAGCGGCTGCGGATCTATCCAGGGCCCTTCAACTTCTCCCATTAGAATCATTGACAATTTAGCTGCTTTGTTGATCATTAAGAGAAGTAGACAAAGCTTCCCCTCTCTAATTAAACCTTGATTAGAAAATTGCTTGAGTGTAGACATGACAGACAGTGGGAGACAAGAAAAGCCAACAAGACTCCAGGTGCATTTCAATAGCAAGTAAATGTATAGAGATAAAATAGTAATTAATCAATCGTACACATATTTATTGCAGTGATTAGAGCATTTATTAATAATGGATCAGTTCATATAGTGCTTCTCTGGACACCCAAAGACATTTTACAGAGCATTATTCATTCACTCCACACTCGGGCAAGTTACCACCGAGGGCAGCTTTGGCTACAAACTGCCAAAGCTGCCCTGGGGCAGACTGACGGAAGCAAAGCTGCCAATCTGTGCCATCGGCCCCTCCGACCATCACCATCACTCATGACCAACACTTTCATACTAGACAATGTTGGTGAAGTGCCTTGCCTAAGGTCACCCCACAGTGGCCCCTGATTGCCCCAGCGGTCTTCCATCCAAGTACTAACCACACCCAGCCTTGCTTAGCTTCTGAGATCAGACAGGATCATTCATTAACAGGCTGGTGTGGCCGCATTAAAGGTCCTATATTATGCAAAATCCACTCTTGTGAGCTTTAAGTCATGTTACAATCTTGTTACCTCCTCAAAAACATACCTGGAGTTGTTTTACACATATCGGAATAACCCTTTATTATTAGTCTGTCCACAGCTCCAAGGCTCAAAATCCTCTGTTCCACCTTGGGATGTCATGAAGTGGTATTCAAATGATCCTAGTGAAGGTGTATGGAGTTTAAAAACACAGTAGAGCACTTTCTGGATTATCACATGACATCACAAGGTGGAACAAATGTTTTCTGTTTGAGAGAAGAACTCAGCATAAATATGCATTATTTGTTTGTTAAACATGATGAGAAACATGATGAGAAACAGCAATATAACAGATTTAAAAATAGCGCAATATGGGCGTTTTAAAGGTGCACTGTGTAACTTTTCTGGTGGAGGATCTGTCACCTGTATTCCACAATAAGGCAAGGCAGGTTTATTTGTATAGCACAATACGTACACAAAAAAATTCAAAATGCTTTATAGAATAAGAAATACATTAAAATCATAATACAAACAAATCAAAACAAATAATCATTATAAAATTAAAAAGAGATAGAGATCCCTGAGGAGTGCGAGATGGTTCAGATGGCACCAGCATGTCAGAGATGTAACTTGGTGCTAGGCCATGGAGAGACTTGTACACAAGCAGAACTGCTTTAAAGTCGATTCTGAGCCACAGGAGCCAGTGCAGAGACCTGAGCACAGGACTTATGTGCTCGGACTTCCCGGTGGAGTCAGGACCTGAGCTGCAGCATTCTGAATGTACTGCTGCCGTCTCACGTTTGGAGAAGCCAGTGACCAGGCCATTACAGTCGTCTAACCTACTGGAGACAAACGCATGGATAAGTCTCTCCAAGTCTGCTTTAGACAGTATACCTTTGATTTTTTTATATGTTTTTTTAGATTGATTTGATGTGGCTGGAGGTGACTGCTGACACTGTCTCGTTGTTTCTGTGGGCCAAAGACTGACTTCTGTCTTGTCTGTGTTTAGCTGGAGAAGGTTATTTTGCATCCCCACACTGATCTGCATAGTTGTGGTACACATTATTGCTGCATATTAACTGGCCTAACGGCAGAATGTAGAGACTGAACTAAAGGGGGCCCAGGGGTCGATCCTGGGCCCCTGCGGTCAGGGCCATGTGATCTGAGTCACAGTTTTAATCAGTTTCAAAATGGTAATCTGTACTACTGGGAAAATGCCCGGTGGGCCGGTCCACCTCAGACTACATTTTGCTGGTGCGGTGCTAGTGTCTTCTAGATAGGATGTGAACCGGTTTAGTGCAGTGCCAGAGATGCCCACCCAGTCCTTTAGGCTTTGTAAGTGGATCCCATGACTGACAGTGTCAAAGGCAGCACTCAGATCTAACAGGATCAAGACAGACTTTGCCTGCATCGGTGTTCAGGCGGATGTCATTTGTGACCTTGATAAGAGCAGTCTCAGTGCTGTGGTGGGCTCTAAAACCTGACGGGAAAACAAAGAGGTTGTTCATTTGGAGAAAATTAGTAAGCTGTTGGTAAACAGGTTTTTCAAGGACTTGGCCAAAAAATGGCAGATTTGAGAGGGGTTGGAAATTGTTCAGTACTGTGGCATCAAGACTGCTCTTCTTTAGGAAAGGCTTAATGGCCACAGTTTTCAAAGCTCTTGGGAATGTTCCAGATTGAAGTGACATGTTATCTATGTGAGCGAGTGGTGAAAGCACACTATTGAGAACGGACTTTAGAAATCTATTGGGTAACACATCGAGGCAGCCTGTGGATGAACTTAGACTGGTGAAGACAGTTTTGTCAGTTACAGGAAATCTAAGTGTCTCTGCAGCTGCATGGTTGTTATTTGCGTTGTGGAATTGATGGCATTTTTGATGCCCTGAGTCTGTTATTAAAGAATACTGCAAACTCATTATACTTAGAGGTGGAGATTAGTTCGTGCTGGAGGGCTTGCTAATCTGTTCATTGTTGCACAGGACACGAGTTGTTGCTGCGATTTCTAATAATGCCTGAAAAGTACCTCTCTTGTTCTCCCAAGAGAACACAAGTCTCCCCACAGAACCAAGTTACATGTAAGATCTGTGGAGAAATGAGCCCACTCACAGTAAGAATGTAAGTTTTTTGGTCAATAAAACCCATGTTATTGAGTAAATGCAAGATGAATACATTTAATGCCATACTGAGACATTACAGACAAAACAATAATTTGAGAGGAGAGTGTAATACGAACTGTTAAACTAGAATAATAGGGATTTGTGGACATTTTCAACCATGGGGTTTTATACCAGTGGCTATGGGATATTTTGTGGTCTTAAAGGTGCATTGTGTAACTTTTCTGGTCTAGGGTCTGTCAAATGCTTTTCTCCATGATATTATTGCTTTTTCTGAAATGTTTCACAGTATGGTATTAAACTTTTACATCTTCATGGAGACCAAACCAGACCAAGTTACTAATACCAAGTCTTGAGCTATTAAACCACCTGTAAATTAATACATGTAAGGTAAAGCTGTTTAATGCCATATTGTGGAACATTCCAGGTAGAGCAATGCCATATCCATAGAAGCAAGCAGGTGACAGACCTCCAAACAAAAATAATGCATCTTTGAGAGGTCACTATATTCCCTAAATGATCTGGTGAATTGTAATGATTAAAACCGCCTCATGGATTTGTTTTGAAATGTTTGCTTATAAATAGTTAAGCTTGTGCGCATACTTGAAATGAGACTGTTCTTTTGCAGTTTTGTCTCTCCAGAAGTGTGCTGTACAAATAGGTCAACCACTCTCCGCTTAAGTATTCCGGCAGAGTCCACCCTTGACACTCGCTCACTGCGCAGCCACATAAAAAGAGACACTTTACTTCAGACTGAGTCCTCTACAGCAAAGAAACTACGCTTTTTCTCATTGCCATTCCTCCAAGATGCTACATTCTACTATCTCAACGGAAAGGACAAAAACAGTGTTTAGATTTGAAAACAAGGGCAGACATTTTGTGCGGCTTCAATGATGACACGCACTGTTCCTGATGCGCCGTCCTTGAGAATAAGAGTGTTCAAAGAGCCATTATGGAGAAAACAAAAACACCTCTACATCTGTAAAAGCACAGTTTTTCATCTGCTGTATCCACCGTGTCTGGTCTATTGAAAAATACACATCATTTTATAAATAAGATTTTACTTCCTGTAGTTTAACTGCTGGCTGGCACTATATAAGAGGATGTGTTAATTCAATTCAATATAATTCAATATAATATTTGTGCGTACATTTTTCAGCATTCATCATTTTGTTTATCGATGTGGTTTCACTCTTTCTTATATGGATAGTGGTGGCTCAGTTCTTCAAACAAATACATGAATCAGAATTTGGGGAAACCACTGCCTGGCAAATCCAGAATGATGTCTCACTGTATTTTTTATGCAGATTGATATCAGTCTGCCGAGGACATGCATGTTCCTGATTGGCTAATCCACCTGTCAATCAACACGGAGATTCACCGGAGACCAGACTCACATCTTCATAAAGTACTGAAGAAGTGTGTATTCTGGATCCCAGGCAAGGGAAAGCACCAAGAGGGAGCAAACTAAAATAATGTGTCAAATGTGTTGTTGCATACTGTACATTCAAACCCTACAAGCATTTCAATAAAGTATGAGACCCAGGGTTAAATAGTTAACAACACTACGCGTTGCTGGGGACATAATACAATATACCTTGAGTTGTTTAATTTCATTCACACATGTTTGAGTAATTCTTTATTATTGGTCTGTCTACATCTCCAAAGCTCAGAATGCTCTGTTCCACCTTCTGATGTCATGAAGCGGTAGTTTCAATTTAACAGCTCCTTTTACCTTTAGTTTAATATGAGGGATGGGAAATGAAATTCCAGAGCTGAAATCATCCAATTTATTCTCGTGAATGTGTATTTATTTTAAAATACAGTGGAGCACTTCCTGTATTAACACATGACATCACAAGGTGGAACAGTGTTCAGTTTGAGAGAACAACTCAGCCTAAACATGCATTATTTGTGTGTTAAACATGTGTGAATGAAACAAAACACAACTCTAAGTATGTTTGTGGTGAGGGAACATTATAACATAGATCATAAAATAACACAATATGCCCCCTTTAATGATCAGCTGTGGTAACTCACTGCTCTTGACAAGTTATCCCAGGTTATTTGAGGAATGGGTCAAATGCAGTGGACCAAGATACTGCCCAGTGCTATTCCCATAACAAACTTTGGTGATCTGCATCATGAATCATCTTGAAGTGTAGTTTTGAGTTCCTTTTAGTATATGTTGCTATAACACACCAGCTGCTCTGTTGCTGGGTCATTACAGTTATGCTTTCACTCATGTCATTTTCTACAAGGTTAGGCTTCATGTAATCATTGCTCTGGGACAGCAGCGATGGAGAGAGGAAGAGGAGGGAGGAGGCCAGTTCAATTTAATGAGGCCATATTAAACAGATGGAATAGCAACTGCAGTTTTTCAATCTCATACACAACCTTCATCACTGGGCCACTTAATCCTCCTCTGTCATTATCCATTTGGCACAATGTATTACAATGAAAATGTTGGGAATAAAACAATAGGTGATCTGAGTTTAGTTGTTATTGCATAGTTCTCACTAGTTTGAAAACAACTTAAGGTTTCACACTCCCCTGGGCCTTCATTAATGGAGAGGAGTCATTGCTGCAGTCTATTTGAGATCAAGACAATGGCTAACTGCCTCAATTAAGAGGCATAAAAACTCCAAAGCACAGAAATAGAAATACAAAAGCTAATCTGAACAAGAATATTAAAGTGGAACTCTTTTTCACCATGACATAGTTGTTTCTGCTTTTCATTTACCATCTCGAAGTTGTATTTAGAGTGATTTGTTTTTGAGCAGTCTTTAATCGTTTATTTTCAAGACGCCATTTTCACTGCCACCAGCATACGCCCACTGCGCTGTACTTGTTCTGTTCTCCTACTTTTATTTATTTTTTAAACATGGTCTAACATTGGTTAGCATAAAATGTCATGATTAGGTTGCAAAATGACTTTAATTGATAGTGTTAAAAGAAAACTGTATCTGTTCATCCTCTATAATGTATTATTTTTTACTTTTACAGCCTATAAGCAAAACTACCATTATACTAAAAACAAGAGATGCAGAGGTGTTCTCCCTGTGGTTTACAGTCTCAAATGCAAAAAGTTGAGTTTTTACAGCACCTTCACATTAATCGTAACATGTCATCTTTTACCTCGGCTGACTGGAGAGAGAGAGCACGGAAAAGTGGAAGATGAGAGAGACGAAAGAGTGAATTCCTCTGGTGCCAACTCTCTTGTGGCTTCTTATCACATGGGTCTGTGGAGAATACATTGAGGCTCTGCTGTGCCTGGGAGATTTTAGTCCTGCCAAAGTTAAACAGCATCATCCTTATCTTAAGATGCGCAAGATCCTGTGCAATAAGGATGTGACCAAAAACAATAATATTGTTTATCACGATAAAAAAGGACAATAGGGCTATCAAATATATCGAAAATCAAATACTTATCGATACTAAAACTAGTACTGAAACTAGATACTCATTTGATACTAAAAAAAAGCAACATTCAAAGGACAGAAATTAAATTTAGTTAGTTAAAGTTAGTTTTAGAATGAATTGAGCTCTATCAGCGTATAAGACCATACAGACTACTATACACCCATGGGCCATCATGAAACATACCTGGATGACTGAAGGATTATTCAGATGGTAATATAAAAGAGTTATCGAAAAAGTAATAAAGATAGTACTAAGTCTAATCCTTAGGATTGACTAGAGTTTGGGCAGAAAAGAGCTACGTATCATGTTACTCTTCTTGTCGTTTCCATTCATAACAAAGTAGAATTATATATAAAAAAATAAATAATGATAATAATAGCAATTAAGTTATTCTTTAAAATTATAATATCAATGTAAGTCTAAGTCTATCCATAACATTTTACAACATTGTCAGCAATTGTAATAATTGTGATATTATTGTTAATTGTAAATAAATATCAATAGTGCCCCATGCCTGATAGAAAACCCCTGGAGCTGGTGTGATGCAGTTGCACACTGGCCCTAATTGAGTTGAAAGCGTTACTGAATATTTCATTTGCGCCGGGGGAATTAGTTTCCTGAGAGCGTGGCAAAGCTAAGTGGAAAAGGGATATTTTTATTAGAGCTAATGATACTCTCTTCATGCTCATTCATCTGAATCCCTGAAAATCTGTGTGGAAATAGCAGCAAACTAGTTTATATTCTTTGTGTAATCAAACTTCATTTTTAACTCGATGAGCGACTTTGTGAATCAAGTAAAGCCAAAAACAACCAATTAATACAAGGTTTGTTTGGGGGTCAGATCATCACTGGGGCAAAACTTAACAAATGCAGTGAAAGAATACAAGGACTATACAAGGATCTATAAAGGGGTGTCATGGTACACAAGTTTACATTTTACAAATAATAATCAATTGGCCATTAACTCAGTCATAGTTTTAGTCATTATGATTGCTTTTCATTTTGTTTTAATTAGCAAAATACAACATTAAAAAATATGAAAACTGTGAAACACCCCATAAACAGTCCAGACCTCACCGGGAGAACACTCATCTGCTCATTGTTCATTGGCCTTTGTCCCTGTGCTTTGCCTCAGAGTGAATCCAGTGGGACAGAGGATGAGCGGAGGAGGAGAGTTAAATGGATTCTGCAGTTAGGGGGGAGACAGTGGTCTGCTTAGCAAAGCTGCAGCCCTCAGTCCCCTGGTGCTCAGCTCAGGGATGTGTACAGTCCTGTGGAGGGCTCGTCACACACAAATGCTATAAGTCAGTACTCCTATGCAGCATGGTAACTCAACACAGTAAAGAAAGAGGGAATGTTGGTGACATCAATCAAGAATAGGTATGCTTCCTCTGCTCAAGACTTTTTATGACTCTGTGGTAGCCTCTGCTCTCCTCTACGCTGTCGTCTGCTGGGCCCCGAGCAGCACAGAACGGGACAGAAAAGACTCAACAAGCTGGTCAGGAGGGCCAGCTCTGTCCTGGTCTGTCCTCTGGACTCTGTAGAGGAGGTGGCTGAGAGGAGGGTGCTGGCCAAATTCACGTCCATCATGGACGACACCTCCCACCCTCTGCACCGGACTGTAGAGGAGCTGAGCAGCTCCTTCAGCAGCCGACTGAGGCACCCCCAGTGAAAGAAGGAGCGCTACCACAGATCCTTCATCCCCACCGCCATCAGACTGTATAATCTACTTTATAGGCCAGACGTGCAATATCCTCTTTTCCATGTTCTCCTTGTTGATGTTTGTATTATTATTATTATTATTATTATTATTATTATTATTATTATTATTATTATTATTATTATTATTATTATTATTATTAGGGCTGTCAAACGATAAATTTTCTTTATCGCAACTAATCTCAGAAATTTCATAGTTAATCGCGATTAATCGCAATTTATTTTGCATGTTTAAAATTGATATCTTGCAGTAAGACCGTTCAAATCTAAAGTTAAACTCACAATGCAAAGTATTTCTCACCATATTTTATTTCAAAAAAGTGCAGAGAAAGGAAAAAGTAACAATGAACCAGTAATAGTGCTTACTTTGAGAATTTGTAAATAAATGATTGAAGTCCGCTCGAGCTGCCTACGGATGCGTAGAAGGAACAAAATACTAGCAAACTCAAAATAGCCCGTTTAACCGACAATGAGTTTAATTAATACAACCAAATGAGCTGCATATGGATGGTAGAATTGCGGAAAATGCTGGCAAACTCTGATCGCGATTAAAAAAATTGTTCGCGATCATAACTCTAATCGTGATTAATCGCGATTAACGCGTTAATATTCCCAGCCCTAATTATTATTATTACTTTATTCCATCCTTGCCTGCATGCACTTATCTTTCTTGTTCAAACTGTCCTGGAGCTACTGTGGCAAGTAAATTTCTACTGTGTGAGATCAATAAAGTCTTATCTTATCTTATCTTATCTTATCGAAATATAATAATTACAGTTCATGTTAAAATCCCTATTACTCAATTACACAATTTTAGTAAACAATAAGGGCAATAATCACAAATGGAACTGACATTCTATTAAATGCACATCTCTAGTTAACAGCTGTATTCCTTGAGCACACCTGTATCCTGTTCTCATACCCATCAACAAAATGGAAAACACTGTTACTGGTACTGTGTGGTCTACCAGAATACTTTGTTTACTGCAATAAATACGTCTGCACATATGGTGATACACCTGTAGCAACTGCAACAATTAGCAGTTTCCACCCACAATAATCTCAGCACTTCCAGATGTCCAGCCATTCCCATTAAAGAGACACATGTTTGTGTGTCTGTCTCCCAGCAATGGAGTTACTGTGTTGTAATAGTGGTATTTATATTTGGCAACATATACCATGTATTTAGCGACATTCTGACAATTTTTCCCATTCAAAAGATGTAATATTTTGTTTTAAATTGTTAATCACAGTGGATACTGTCATAATGCCTTAGTCTGAAACCCATAGATCGGTAAGGCTGGCTAAGAAAAGTGAATTCGTAGCAATGTACCAAACAGGTCATCAAAAACACACCTGGAGTCGTGTTTTGTTTCATTCACACATGTTTGAGTAACACTTTATCATTAATCTGGCCACATCTCCAAAGCTCTAACATGACATCACAAGGTTGAACGTGGTGCTTTCGTTTTGAGAGAAGAACTCAGCCTAAATATGCAGTTTGTGTTTTAAACATGAGTGAATGAAACAAAACAACTGCAGATACGTTTCTGATGAGGAAACATTAAAACAGATCAAGAATAGCATAACTGATTGATTGCATTTATATAGTACCTTTCACGACACCCAAAGCGCTTTAAAGTTCATTGTTCATTCACTCCACACTTGGTGGTGCGCTACTATTGTAGCCACAGCTGCCTTGGGGCAGACTGACAGAAGCGAGGCTGCCAATCTGCGCCATTGGCTCCTCCGACCAACACACACACACACACAGTTTTTGCCGGTATGGCCACCACAATATGGGCCCTTTAAAGATACCCCAGCCTGGACACAATTTACTCAGAATGAGCAAGTAAACAAACAAATTTAAATTGTGAGAAATGCAACTAAACTAATGTCATAAGAAATAGGGAGCATATGACCAGTGTTTCTGCCACAGGTTTGCAGAATTACAGCAGCCAGCAGAGTGTGATCTGACAAAAGTATAAATGACTGTTTAATAAGTGTGTACAGAGCATCTTACACGCTACGCCAGTGCTCAGAGACTGCTGGGTAATTAGAGGATTTGGCAAAGATAAGTAAATTACAATATCAGCAAATAGAGACACAAGTAAATAATTCTCCCCCAGGCACAGAAAAATGCTGTGCTTAAAAAGTAATTTCCTTATTTACCGTCATACAAATTCATCCAGAATAAATTGCAACAAAATGCAAAACATCAAGCTCTTCTCAACTCTAAAACTCTGCATCAGAGCGTAGCAACAGACTTTAATTTGCGTTTAATTATTATTATTTAATTACTGGTGATATAACTTTAGAATAGCTACAATTGAAAACTAGTCTTATTTCAAGTTAAAGGGGACATTTATAAAGCTGTTCAAGTTGTATTTCGATTGATTTTTCCATGTTTGAGTAATCCTGTGTTGTCTTGCATTTAAGGCTGGAGTGCTCAGAAAAGTTCTCTCACCTCGGATTGACTCTGTGGACATAACAAGTCCACTAGCCGCCGCATTCCAAATAGGAAGCGAACGCTTGGGAACGCTTTCATCGATTGTTATTTCCAATTGACTTTACATTATTTTATTATTTATTTTGGGCCGTAAGCAATTTACATTCTTTCAAAACAATAAATAACAAAAAAATAAATAAAAAATACATTTGCCCAAAAAGGAGTGGGAAGAAGAAAACGTATTTAATCCCACCCCCTCTTCTAATTTTAACATAATGAGCTTTTCAGAGTTCCAGAGTTTTACACCACATGTAAACACACATAAACATTTACAGCTAGGTCGAACATTTGGCAATTTGAAATTTTGAACTATGAGTTCTCTCTTTCATTTTGAACAAGCTTTGTAGATTACTTGATAGTAAATTGTTAAATGATAAAAAATAATATTATCAGTGTATAATATTTTACAGTGTCAGGAATCTCTAGGAGCTTGGACTGAATAAAAAGATTATGGGTATGTTCTAAAAATCCAGCTTTATGGATGATTCGCAAAGCTTGTTTTTGTAAGATAAGATAAGATAAGATAATCCTTTATTTGTCCCACAATGGGGAAATTGCAGTGTCACAACGCAAGTTTCAGAAATAGTTGGAAAAAAAGAGCATGCATCAAAAATTAAAGATCCCATGACATGGTACTTCTTAATGCTTTTATATGGCTCCTTAATGGTTCCCTAATACTGTAAATGAATCCTTCTTCAAAATCAACACTCAGTGCATGAGAAACAGAGATAAGATGAGAAAGAGTAATTTTTCTCTCTCTGAACACTCCATAATGGGCGTTGTTGCTTGAATGCAAATGAGGAGAAAAGAGCTGGCCTATAGTAGAGGGTGGGGGCGTGGCCAAACTCTCCGCTCTCGCTCTCAGCTCTCAGCTGATCCATTTCCGTGTTTTTGCATGGGGGGAGAGATTTGAAGCGTTCCATTGAAAAATAAACACATTTCCACAGAAAATAAAATTAAACCACTGCTGTTCAAAGGTCCAGAGGCTCAGATAAAGGACTTCCGAGCCTAGAAACACTCGGACGTGCCTCCAGGCAAATAAAAAAACGCATTTCGCATTGCCTAGCGCATTCGCAGTCCAAACTCTTTGGGCGTGATTTACAGAGACGCTGAGTTCAGACAGACGGGGGTGGAACTGCATTTGCATTTCTTTTTTCGATCTGACGTCAATAAGGTGCCTTGTTCAAAATCGCCCATTTGAGCTCTGATTTTTTGTAACGCAGAAAAGGATCGCAAATGCTCAGTTTAGACATTTCGCAACTTTTAACCATGGGGGGGGGGGGGGGCCTAAACAGGGTAGGGGAGCTCACATTAACGTTCAAAAACCTCAGAAAGTGAAAATTTCATGCCATGGGACCTTTAAGATAATAATAATAAGTATGTACAATCAACTAAAAAACACAACACTGTAAGGTTAAAAGGCACAGGAACACTGCACAATAAATGTCTTTGATTCTGAGCAGTGAACAAACAGCAGTTAAAGTGACTCCAGTTCAGTAATATATAATATCACTACAATAAAGTGACTCAGATGATTTTGTACAGCGCAGTGATGGACAGTGGTTGTTACACAAATAAGTAGCAGGTAAAGTGACTTTAAATAATATTGCACATGTAATTATTACTATGGAGATGACAGTCTGACAGTGATATAATCAATGGATTAACTGTACATTGGTAATACAATATGTAAAATAAGGGAGAACCAATGAACAGTTTAGTGTACGAAAGGCATTTTGATCAAGGTAATACTTCACTTTGTTTACTATAGCAAGACTTTTGGAAATTTTAGTTTTTATATGTCTAATGTGGGCTTTCCATGATAAATTACTGTCTATTATAACTCCCATGAATTTATTCTTATTTACATTTTAATTTGGACACCATTAATCAGAATTGGTAACTGTTAATTGTTAATCTTGTGATTGCCAAACATTAACTATAACAAATAAACTATTCAAGTTTAATGACAATTTATTAATATCTATCCACTTTTTTTATTTTGTTTAGCTCCTTATTTAGAATACTTATGAGTTCATTATAATTGTGACTACTATAAAATATGCTTGTGTCATCTGCAAAGCATTTAAGTTTTAGTGACTGAGATACAGTAAATATATCATTTATGTATATATTGAACAGTTCTGGTCCCAAAACAGACCCCTGGTGGACACTGCAAGCAATACCAAAGTTTTTCAACGTATACTTCCCATCTGAACGTATTGCACCCTTTCTGTAAAATAACTCTTCAACCTGTTCCCTACTACCCCTCTAATGCCATATTGTACAAGTTTAAGAGTGATTGATAGTATCAAAGGCTTTCTTAAAGCCCCAGTGTGTAGGATTCGTGGCGCATAGGTGGATAGTCGCTATTGCACTTCCTGTTTTAGCTACGGCTGACCTCGAGGGTCACCCAGGCGCGCCGTAGCGCCGACAGCTCGCGTACCGGCGCAAGAACCGCGCGCCACTACTTTATACATAAAACGCTGTCCCCCGTTCACTTTTTTTTTTCTTTTCGCATGAAAACACACATTCCCGATCATGTATGTATATATGACAATCTACACATCAAATGAAACCTTACAGTCTCCTCTTTTTGACTATGCAATTCATTTCCCGGCACAACAATCTCTCCCCGAGCACATGGGGCTTTTATACGGAAAAGCACAAAACGGAAAAGCACAAAGCTTACCTTTGAAGGCTCTGCCCAGGTCAAACTCAGCATTTCACCACAAGCTTGGTCTGAAATCTGTCCGTAAGGATCCAGCGAATAAAATCCAGTAAAACAATTTAGTCCAAAACACGTGTTAGATCCATTACGACGTGTGATCCGGCAACATGCTTGTCGTTGTTTACCCAAAACCACGAGCCTTGCCGAAGGCGGAGCCCAAATGTCCTTCTGCGGCTCTCGTATTCAAAATGGCTGCTTCTGTATGGGGAAGATCCCCCTTTTATGTGACTATATCTAAGTCCAAAAGAATACTTTGATTTCATGATGGAAGTGAAAAGGCTTGGAAAACAATGTATTTTTGAATGGGTATCTTCAATTTCGGTAATTAACGGGTAAAAATCTTACACATTGTCCCTTTAAGGTCAATAAAAATACCGGCAACATTTATTGTCATCTAGTGCATTTGTGATTCCCTCACTCCCTATTGCATCAATTATTGCCACTGAGGAGGTTCTTTGTGTCCTAAACCCGTATTGTTCTTCATTTATTATTTGTTGTTTGTCAAGAAACTTTTCAAGACGTGAGTTGAAGAGTTGAAGAGTTGAAGGATTTTTGAAAACTGTGGTCTGTAGTTTGTGAAATTATGTTTGTTCTCACTCTAAAATATTGGCATTACTTTTGCAGTTTTCATTTTATTCAGGAAACGCCCTGACTGAAAGAAGAAGTTACAGATATGGGTAAAGGGCTTAACAATGTTTTTTATTACTTTTTTAATTAATATCATGTCTATGCCATGACAATCTTTGGATAGTTTACTTTTACACTTGAGAACAGTGTTAGTCACCTCCTGTATATTTGTTGCAGATATAAAGATAGAATGTGGATTTCTTTCAACATTTTGATGACTATTTACCTGATCTGGAATTTTTGCAGCCAACTTTGGGCCAATATTTATTTTTATTTATTAATTAATTAATTTATTTGTTTATTTGGAAGGGACAATGCATATTAATGAACGCACAATTTGTATAAGATCACACAAACCGACGTAAATAGAACGTACAGACTCCGCCGTGCGCTGCGCGCGCTCTGTGAAACAAACTTACAGCGGCGCGCGCTGTGGAATACACTTGCAGCGGCTCGCACTGAACTTCACGCAGGTTGCGCACTACGGACTAAACTTGCAGCGGGCATAGTTTCAAAAAACGCATTTAGCGGGTGGAAATTTAGGGAGAATTTTATTTTTAAAGAAGACAAAGGGAACAACATCACAGTGCAGTCCAACATCACAGTGCAGTCCAGTTGACAAATTGAACTTCTCCTTTGATCATCACAGTGCAGTGCAAATTGTGCCTTCCAGCGGTTAAACACCTGTCAATGTCCAAGGATTCTACTTCCAATCTCAAGAAACATTTACAGGTAAGATCGCTAATATTAACGCTTTGATACTGACAGGCCCTAAATGTCCTGCTTCAGTCATGTTATGTGTGAATATGAGTCATTTCTTTGTCTTGATTCATTGGTAGGAGCCAGTTTCGATTTAGCTATCGACTAGCAAACTATTAGCAAGCTAGCTAACTTTTGCGGTCACAAGTACACTTTGTGCATTTGTAGAACGATATTACAATATTTAAACATTATCTAGGCAACATAGTCATGTTAACTGATCCATGAAGACCCTTTAGACAATTCCGAGCAAAGCTGTCGTTAGATGTAGGCCAGCACGCAAGCTGGACGAACATCCTGTCCAGCTGCGGAGATCGGGCAAGATGACTGTCCCGGTAAAACTAAAACTTTAACTGAAAATATAATTTGGTTGAAGTCATAGGTGTTTAGGTGTTTGGTTTAGTGAGTGACCTTGTTTACTAGTGACTTGGCTTATAGTGATAACAGTTGTTAAAACTACACATAGAACTGTACTTGTCCTCCTAAAAACCTTTAATTGTATTGTAATTTTCTTGTTTTCTTGTTGTTATAGGATATTTGGTGTTAAAGTAATCCAAAAGTAACTGAAAGTAATCAAGTTACATTACTTTAATATTATAGTACCGGGATTACGTTACTGAATACATATTTTAAGGAGTAACTAGTAACTGTACCGGATTACATTTCTAAAGTAACCCTCCCAACCCTGTATAAAAATACTCTGTCCAGGTCAAACATGAAGGGTTAAAAAAAAGTCACTTCACCATTTTTCAACAGTTAAAACGTGCTCTGCTGCAGAAAAATTGTATTATTAAGAGGTGAAGCCTATGAGTTCTGCAGTTTTGAACATTTTCTATCATTTGAGGAATATTGAGATTTACAATGAACAAAGTGTGAAATAATGATCTCTGTATATTATAGTTTAATACTACATCAACCTCAAAAAAAAGAATAATACGTCTACTCTTCCATGTTTTATATGTAGCTTGAGTAGCGCCCACTCGCCCTGCAAATCAGCCCTCATTCCCACTGGCTGACACCTACACTCTGAGGCCGTGTTACTCGTACATTTATTTCCAGCGCAGCGTGTTGAGCATTCTCCTGCTGTCTGCTGTCATTAAGAAAACAATTACTCCACCGCTGTATCTCATCTGGCCTCAGCGTGCCACTCACAGGAGCCATATGGTAGACAGTATGCAGCGCTACTGTATCAGAGATGCTGTTGTAAGCCCGCGGGTATGTTTTCATCCCACTGCAGAATGAGACGTCACATTCACAGTGTATTACCAACTGCACTGACAACACCATTCATTTCCCCTGTCTGCCCTTGGGCTTTACATCAGGCTGTAATGAGAATGACTGAAGAGAAAACGCCGAGGATACGGTAGATATTACTCTGCATTGTCCAATGTAACGATCCTACTACAGAGGATTGTGTTGTCACATACACCAATAAGGATTTTAAGATGAATTTGATGATTTTAGACTTTATGCAAAATATTACACTTCAAAAGTATTACACTAAGTAATAAAGACACTGATGATAAACGCATCTACCATAAGATGTATGTAGAATCCCTCAGTCGTCCAGGTAAAATCCATGGCAAAAGGAGAAGTTCAATTTGTCAACTGGACAAAAGTTTATTTGGTTGAATACATTTCGCAGCTCGTCCAAGCTGCTTCTTCAATTCTGGTCAGGGGCTGGTAGACACTGCTTTATATCTGTCTGCAGGGAGGAGCTAACTGCAATAAAATTACTTTGAAACTACTACACCTATTTATTTTCAGTACCATGACCCAGCATTTCATTGGGTTGGTCCACTGCAATTTGCTTATGTTTAAAGGGTTTATATTATGCTATTTTCTAATATATGTTATGTTTCCTCATCAAAAACATGCCTAGAGTTTTGTTTAATTTCATTCACACATGTTTAACACACAAACAGGCATAGGTGAAGATAACTAGAGGCACTGCTCTGTCTGAACCTCAGTTACACGTTAGACTTTAACCTGAGCTTTGTCTTTACACAATCTGACCATTCAAAACTGACTGACTACAGACAGGCTGATTTGGGGAGTAAAACAAGTCCAACTTTGACATGTCACGAGCTAGCTAGATCAGTTACTCCACTCACCCCTTTTTATTTTTAATCAAACACCTAAGCAGGACTATGGACACTTTTGATCACTGGATCCTGAAAATTTGTGTAAATCCATGTTGTGATTCAAGATTTTCAAGATTCAAGATTCAAGATTATTTATTTGTCATATGCAGAATCAACACAAGGTCAACAATGCAATGAAATGCTTAGGATCAGAAGAACCGCTGACTCGCTAAGATAGTCAAGAAGTACTAATAACATGCAATAATAGTACAGGGTAAAAAAGTGTTGCAAAAGTGCAGGGGAAGAAGTAAACAATGTAATAAAAATATGTAATAAAATGTAATAAAAAAACAAGGTATAATGTACAAAGGTGCAGGTAGGATTAAATAAGGTGTAAGTAGAGTATTTCACAGATTGCACATAATATGGTGTAGTATAAGTGTTGAATGTGGATTTCGTATTGCGCATAATATAGTATAAGTATTGCACGTGGGTATTGCACAGAATATTGCACAGGTAACAGTAGCATTTACAGTGAGGTAGTGACAAACATGATACTTTCATATAGAGCAGCAGCAGTAAAGAGATAAGATAAGATAAGACTTTATTGATCTCACACAGGAGAAATTTACTTGTCACAGAAACATATTCTGCATAATGAAAAGTAGTTTAGTGCAGTATTATTGAGAGTTCAGTATTATTTAGAGTATTATCCAGAGTTCAGTAGTCTGACAGCTTGGGGGTAATAGCTCTCTTTGAGTCTTTTTGTGCGTGCTGCCAGGCCCCTGTATCGTCTACCAGAGGGTAGCAGAGCGAAGAGTCCTTGTGCCGGATGAGTATGGTCCTTAGTGATGCTGCGTGCCTTACGCAGACCCTGCTGTGGTAAATGTCCTGGATGGAGGGGAGACTGCTGCCAGTGATGTCCTCTGCCGCTCGCACCACCCTCTGTAGTGCTTTGCGGCTCTGAGCGGTGCAGTTCCCATACCACACTGTGATGCAGCCTGTCAGCAGGCTCTCGATGGTGCACCTGTAGAAGTTTGTGAGGATGCTGGTGTTCATACCAAACTTCCTCAACTTCCTCAGGAAGTAGAGTCTTTGTTGGGCTTTCTTAACCACAGTGTCTGTATGTCGTGTCCAGGACAAATCCTCAGTGATGTGTACCCCAAGGAACTTAAAACTGCTGACCTGCTCCACCTCCGCGTTGTTGATGAAGATGGGGGGATGCTGGTCTACACGCTGTCTCCTGAAGTCCAAGATCATTTCCTTAGTTTTGCTGATGTTCAGAGAGAGGTTATTTATATATGGACCCTACTTGGATGAGTGATTATGTTGACATTTATAATAAATCTATTTTGTGTGTTTTTTTTTTTTTCAAACCATGTAAAAACTGTTTACTAATGTGTGCATTGTGTCACAATGGTAACTGTGAAACTACCCTCCACAGACATACAAGCTGTCCCCCTCCATTATGTGATCTCACCACACAATATCTATACAGATTTAATATTCATGGGCAGGTTACCACTGCTTGTTCTCCACACATGCGAGCACTAGCCCACATACACAGCAGAACAGCAGTGCCAGAGATCACAGCTCTCACAGAGACGCTGGAGACGGCGCCCACTGCTGCAGCCTCGGAGCAGGTGTCATGGACCATCAGGCTCACATCATGAACCATGAACTGTCACTAAAGCAGCACAGCTCCAGTGTGAGGGACAGGGCTCCATGGGCAGAGCACAAGGAGACAGAATTCATGCATAAGAGAGCTTGTTTTCAAGTGTAATGGCCGGAAAACTACAAGGATGGCCAAGGGGTTCGGTTGCAGTGTGGTGAGAGTGATTCTGAATTAAGTTACTATGCATGACCACTATCTCATCAGTACTTATTTAACTCAGTAAAACCCTCTTCTAGGGCTGAGGGATATGGCGATAAATGACTGTGATCTAATCCCTGTGACAGTATGCTATTTTTTTTTTTTTTTTTTGTAAATTTATCATCAGACATGAAAACGGGTCAGGGTTGAAGGGGTGAAAAAGGGGCGACGTGGCCTCTGGTGTGTGTGTGTGGGGTCTTGTCTCTTGTCTATTCTATTGATTATATACATTATTATAATTGTAATATATTATTATAATGGCTTGAAAAGTTGGTTGCTTTGTATAAAATTAAAGCTTTAAAAGCCACTTTTCTCATGGATTATTTTGACACTGCGGAGTACTTCACTAACGGCACGAGAACGAAGAACATCAGAGCACGAAGCTGCAACATGATTGGAACACTGCTCGTACAGTTCGGTATATGATTGGCTCTTGGCAGCAGAACAGGCGGGATATTTGCTGACACTGTCCATATTGCTGTTATGAAGTGTTCCTATGGACAGATTATTTGTTTATCAACACAGTGGATGCGTGCGCAGCCTGAGTGCAGAAAGTGCACTGTCTTGTGCGATTAACATGATGCACAGACAATGATGTTGCAACACTAGCTAGTGCTAAAACAGTATCACCGTGTAATAAGTTATGATGCTAAACTAACATTAGTGAGTGGGATACGTCTTAATGACCCGTATGCGTTAAATGAGTGCATAAATGACAAGAAGAAATGGCTAAAATTTCAGCAGCTGGATATCCATTGATATAACTAACCTAACCCCCTGAAGAGCCTGAAATCTGCTGAAATCCTACGAGACATTGACATGATCCCAGACACTGACATGATCCCAAACAGGACAGCGTCTCTTTCTGCAGTAGACCTGCACAGTAGAGCGCGGATTTCTCACGCCCTCCGTCTTCATAGAACTAGAATAAAATCTGGAAAATGACTCCAAAATGGCGTCATATTATTTTCATTGGCCGGTGCTCTTTGGTGCATGGGCCTAAGAAAGATTTTTACTTCCTTAATACTGGCCCTACGCCTGAAAACGTGTGACATCAGAAACATTCAGTTTTGACCAATCAGAGTGAGAGCTGCTAGCGCGGGTTCAGAGCAGGGCTAGACCAATTCTTGCTAAGCTGAATTTTAGGCTTTGACAATTTAAAAAATCATATTGTAAGAATACAGAAGAATCCCTAAAAAAATCAGACATTTATGAAAGTTGTCAATGCCCGAACACGGGCATTTGATTTAACAGAAAATGCATTGCGCTCCATGGGAGAATTCTTTCGGAGCCGGAGCTGCATCAATCTGGGGTTACGGACAGAGGGGGAGCGTCTTATCCAGTTCTTATTATAGATCCATGGTCTCCTCGTTTTAGAAAGTCTCTGTTAATATCCCCCTATGCCTGTATCATAATGTGCTCAAACACAGATGCCTCCAGGCAAATTAACGTTTTTTTACAATCTGAGCCTTCTTTCGGCAATAAAACAAGTAGTTTTACTCACCCATAGCATTTTTCTGTCAATTGGAGCAGTATCGCAGAACTTATGTTGAGCTGTTCTGTTCTAGTAATGATCCCGTATCCGTTAACATGGTGCTGTATCATTTGCTCGGGGCATTACTTTGCGGTGTCCAAATAACACAAACTTTAGCACTTTTCAAATCATAGAAGCCCGATGTCTTAATGTAAGAAATCGTTTGAAGCAAAAGTGGCCTGTAATCCGAGATTTAGCCATAGTTTCGAGTAGATGAGGACGCCAGTGCGCATGCGCAGACTGCTCCGGGGACCCAAACATGAAACGCAAAGCTGAAAACTATGGATAAATCTCGGATTACAGGCCACTTTTGCTTCAAACGATTTCTTACATTAAGACATCGGGCTTCTATGATTTGAAAAGTGCTAAAGTTTGTGTTATTTGGAGACCGCAAAGTAATGCCCCGAAATCAAATGCTAATGGTTACGCTACAACATAACTTAGCTCCAAATGACACGAACGTGATATGGGTGAGTCAAAAGACTTGTTTTATTACCGAAAGAAGGCTCAGATTGTAAAATAACGTTACTTTGCCTTTAAGTGACAGGTGGATTTAACTTATTACAGTAAAAAAAATGAACTTTCACTTTCAATTTACCAATATATAGTTACAATATGAATCATGATAAAACTGAAAAAGCTGGCTCTAAGAAAATCTTTATTTTTATTATTTTTATTATTTATTTTTTTAACATATTGCCTTTGTCCTTGCTCTGTTCTAACTCAAATAGTGTAGTGTAAAATGCCTGATTAGCCTATCTGCATTTAATCTTCATATCAGTGGCAAAGTGAAATATAAAAACAGAAAGGCATCTGGTGTAAAACGTATCAAAACATTCTGTAAATCCATGTAATTTGTATTATTACCATCAGTGGAGTTTTCCTCTCTTTGGTCTATTTGGTCTTTGTAAGTTCAAATCCATGTTATGATTTTTTTTTTGGTTGTGTTTGTTAATGTATGCATTCTGACATCTCCCACAGCCAGCTGAACAGACAGTACCACAGATTTCCCTGACCTGACTGCATGTATATTCAGAGTCCATGCAGAGATAACCAGATGACCATCACAACACACTGCACCTCGACTCCCATTAACCCAAGCAGAGGGGTAAATGGACACAGTCGCCCCCAAGAACAGCCTTATCTTACCTCCAATCACTCATGCTGGGTTGTGTGCAGAAATGCCCCGTCCTCCTCCACCTCCTCTTCTACTTGTGATTGAAATCAGACCAGGTGGCCAGGTTGAGGCATTGCTCTGGGCCAGCTCCTCAAACATTACACTGTATCAGCATTACATTCTCATGGTTGGAAACATCCTGGGGTTTCCGGATAAAAAATAAAATATATGTGATTTTTAGGGTTTTTTGAGTCCACTCACAGTAAGAAGTGATTTTTTTTTTTTTTTTTTGGTGCCCAGAAAATCGGTCTGTTTGGCTCAGTTTATGCAGGCACCGCGCGTTTTCAGCGAAAAAAAGTCTCCCCCTCCTCCCCGTCCCGCTCCCCGGAAAAAAATCAGCCAATCAGAAAATAGATTGTTCTGTTGTTGGGCAGAGTGTAGTTTCACTTTCAGCTGCTAAGCGCACACTGCGGTGATGATAAAACAAACGGAGAACCATCAGGTAATAACTTCATTTATATAACTCTCATTAGTTGCTTTGTAGTTTAAGTTTGCTCTTTAGACAAACATTTACAGCAGGGCTCTCAAGTCTCACGCATTGAGAGAGACAATTCAACGCTTTCACACGCTCACACAGCATTTCTCACGCAATTCAAGCCCCCCTCCTCCGCTCCTCGGGAAAAATTGCTACTCGGAAATTACGCAGTCTCACGCACGACCCCGCTCAAAACTTGAGAGCCCTGCAGCTACTTTTTATCTTTTGTTTAGTAGAAACTGGCGATCCCAAGTCTTAAGACCAAATGACCAAATGAAGACCAAATGATTCTAGTGAAGGTGTATGTAGGCTGCGTCCCATTACTCTGTCTTACCCCTTCCACTACCCCTTTAGTTACGTCTTTGTCTTGACCGTTGATAAAGAGCTGAGAGGGCTCGGGGTATGAATGTTCCCCTAAGAAATGGGACACACTTGATTACCATTTCATCGAGCAGGCCAACAGGTCAATTCTATGCACCGATACTGACCTTTCACGCGCGTTGCTAGGCAACACCCTGCTCTTAATTGATTCGGCTACATCAAAGATCTTTGAGCTTTGATCTAGCCGAAGTGAGCTCATATATCAGGAACCCTTCATAGGATTATTTTGAAACTTTTCACAGATGTTCGCGTCCTTCCCAGGATTCCCCACAAAAAAATTGCAAGGCCCCAGCTCAAACCCTCTAGCGCCACCAACAGGTCAAAATTTGAGGGACATTTCTGCTTATAACTTTTGAACCGTAAGTCTGATTTTCAAAAACGCACGTCATCAAATTAGGCTGGGTCACTGTTTGGCCCCACATTGCTGCTTGCAGCTCTATTTACCTAATGCTTTTACATGGTACAGTTCATTCCCTCCCATCTCTCCTCAGCATGTTAGACTGTGCTAATTAGCATGCAGTGCACACGAGGCGCTTGTTGACTTGGCATATAAGTTGTTTGACCTTTGACCCCAGTCTGCAAGCAAGCAGCGCGATGAAGTGAAGCCGAGGTCCTTGCGGTGCCCTCTTCTCTCCAAACATTATGCGAGTCATTAAACGGCTCGGAGAAATATTTTTTACACTATGGATGCTAAAAGTATTTGTGGATTTCTGTCTGTTAGTGCCTTTTTGCATGTTCCCATTCCTCCCACGTACATGTAATGATTTTAACCCAGCCATCAGTGCGTTTAGAGGCTTTTGATGAGTATTAGATCTCTCACCCAGAATCACACTTAATCAAGCACCATTTAGTAGCACTTTTTTCAGCTTATGAGAGACGAGTGGATGAAACCAGCAGGTGCTACAACATCAA
The DNA here is from genome assembly GCA_036785185.1 of Paratrypauchen microcephalus. Taxonomy (NCBI): domain Eukaryota; kingdom Metazoa; phylum Chordata; class Actinopteri; order Gobiiformes; family Gobiidae; genus Paratrypauchen; species Paratrypauchen microcephalus. Next base: position 9,126,252 of record JAVJIX010000007.1, on the reverse strand, counting down.
GATCAGTCAAGCAATCAAAATAAATACGAATGTGGTAACACAAATAGAAGTGTGAGGTCTTAAAATACTGTATTACAAAATTATTGATGTCAGTCTCAGTAAAGTATTTGGAACAACAGGGATGAATTGGTACAGAAACACTCTGACACTAACACAATGATTGTAAAGCAGGATAATCAGCGTAAACCATTATAGCGAAAGAATACTGTAAACATATAAATTGCTCTACAAAACAGTCCAGAGGTTTAAGTCATACATAGATTTAGTCATTCCATATACAGCTCTAGAAAAAAATAAGAAACCACTGCAAAATGATCAGTTTTTTCTAATTTTACTACTTATAGGTACGTGTTTGAGCAAAAGGAACATTTTTGTTTGAGTCTATAAACTACTGACAAGATTTCTCCCAAATTCCAAATAAAAATATTATCGTTTAGAGCATTTATTTGAACAAAATGACAAAATGGTCAAAATAACAAAAAAAGACATGTTTTCAGACCTCCGACAATTATCAAATTCATTTTAAAGATCCCATGACATGGTACTTCTTGATGCTTTTATATGGTGCCTTAATGGTTCCCTAATACTGTAAATGAATCCTTCTTCAAAATCAAGACTCAGTGCATGAGAAAGACCCATGAACACAGGTAGAGTCAAAAAATATCTCTCTGAACACCTCATTATGGGCGTTGTTGCTTGAATGGAAATGAGAAGGACAAAGATAGGCCAGAGCAGCGGGTGGGGTGGGGGGGCAAACTCTGCTGTTTCCTCGTTTTAGCGGTGCGCTGTGCGCTGGCTCCACTTCTGCGTTTTAAGCACGAAGGCAGAAAGGAGAGGCGTTTCAATGAAAAAAACACATTTTCACAGAAAATAAAATTAAACCACTGCTGTTTCAGAGGTCCAGAGACTCGGATAAAGGACTTCCGAGCCTGGAAACATTCTCACATGCTTCCAGGCAAATAAAAAAGCGCATTTCGCATTGCATAGCTCGTTCGCGGTCCAAACTCTGGCCGTGACGGTGGGTAGACATCCAGACGGGAGGTGGAACTGCATTTGCATTTTTTCTTCAATGTGACATCACATAGTTTCCTTGTTCAGAATCGCCCGTTTGAGCTGTCTTTTTTTCAAAAGCAGAAAAGGATCGCAAATGTTCAGTTTACACATTTCGCAACTTTTAGCCATGGGGGGGAGGGGGCCTAAACAGGGTAGGAGAGCTCACATTAACGTTCAAAAACCTCAGAAAGTGAAAATTTCATGCCATGGGACCTTTAAAACAACATAATAGTCTCAGGGACTCCAGATGGAAATTAGCTTCGAGAGCTAAAGTCTGGTACAAAGCATTTTTTTGTGATTAACCATAGTCACTACTTGCCTAACTTTAACCTAAACTGTAACTTTAACCTATTTTAACCCTTATCAGAACTTTAAATCATGTTATTGGTCAATAAAGAACTTCCTCACTATGTGGCGAATACCAGTCAATACACACAACAAAAAATAAGAAAAAATGTTACCATCAGTGCACATAAAAGAAAAAAAAAGAGTTATTAACGCATCTCTCTAAGAATAATAGCTTGTCATATAAATTATGACAGGCCTGTGGTTGATATATTTATGGTATTTCTAGGCTTTTACTCTATGTCACAACAGCGAGCAGGCAGCAGCATTTCACCCATGCATTTCACACCCCCCCTCACTAATTGCATTGATTTGTAAGCCAACAAATGGAAGAATGAGATATTTCTTTATTGAATTGACTAATTAGATGTACTATTAATGGCTGCCGAAGGAACGTCATGTTTAATTTCACACTTATTGACATGCGCTGGATGTGGATGGCATTAATTGAATGATTATTCACTAGGCCTTCCCATTATCTCACTCACAAAATCATTAGACTGCAGCACAGACATTAACCAGTGTGGCTGCCATGAAAAATCCACATAATGATTTACAAGTCCCTGCTTAAATACACAGGCTCCGAGGTTACTGCTGTCTGTCAGTAGAAGCCAGTAGTGGAAGTAAAGTAAATGTATCACATGAAAAAATTTACTTAAGTAGAAGTATTTTGCACATATTTTGAGGCTTCAAATGTAGTGATTTTGATTAAGATTTGCATTGAGTTTTGTTCAACAGAAATAAATTAATAAACAGTAGTTTTTATTTGTATATTTACAAACTACAAATGTGTTTAAATGAAACCTCTCAGCCTATTCGATTTCGATATTGGATAATACTCCCTAGACAATACTCCCTACAACTGTATATAGCTGGGATTGTACATCTTATTTGATATTGTATTTTATACTTTATTACTAATTTTCTATTTAATTTTGATTTGTACATTTATTATCATTATTTTTATTTTTATAATTATGTCTCATCTGACACTAGTTTGTTGCTCTTTGGTTGCTATTTCCATCTTTTTTTTAACCTCTGTTATATATTATATATATTATATATTATATTTGACGACAAAAACAATTTCCCTTGTGGATCAATAAAGTTTGTCTAAGTCTAAGTTTAAGTCTATTCAGCAAGTCTCAAACAATAAAAGATACTTTTACTTTTCAATCCCTACCGTAAAATTAAAAGTACTGTAAGAGTAGAAAGTACAAAGAGCTGCTCTCAGATGTAGTGAAGTAAAAGTAAAAATAATCTATTTTAAGTAATGTTGAGCGATCTATTTTAATATGAATAATTCACCACAGAGAAATACAATGAGATGTAAAAGAACTACAATATAAAGTGACTGTGGAGAAAACACAAACACAAAGCAGTTAAATACTGGTTTAAATAGTTGAGAACTTAATGTTTCCCTTTTGCATTCAACAGTCGAGGCTTTTTCGCACATTTAAGCTAAGTACAAATCTCACAATATGGTGTTAAACACATCGTCATTTGGAAAACCACCACCTTCTTGAAAGATTTCAGCCATGCTACGAATACACCGAGCACTGAAAATGTGAGAGGAGAGAACTGGACAATGTTGTGTGAGAAGATGTTGGGGAGGCTAAATGTGTAGGTTAAGTGGCTACTGAACAATGGGAGCTTCAGTTCGTTTATGGAGATAGAGTTGCCAGATTTATTATCCTGTGTATTATATTGAATGTGTACAGTCAGGTCCATAAATATTGGGACATCAACAGTATTTTCATCTTTTTGGCCCTGGACACCACCACAATGGATTTGAAATGACACAAACAAGATGTGCTTTAAGTGCAGACTTTCAGCTTTAATTTGAGGGTATTTGCATCCAAATCAGGTGAACGGTGTAGGAATTACAACAGTTTCTACATGTGCCTCCCACTTTTTAAGGGACCAAAAGTAATTGGACAATTGGCTGCTCAGCTGTTCCATGGCCAGGTGTGTTCCATGGCCAGGTGTGTGTGATTCCCTCATTATCTCATTTATAAGCAGACAAAAGTTCATTCGAAGTTTGCATTTGGAATCGAATTGCTGTCAACTCTCAATATGAGGTCCAAAGAGCTGTCACTATCAGTGAAGAAAGCCATCATTAGGCTGAAAAGGCAAAACAAACCCATCAGAAAGATAGCAAAAACATTAGGTGTGGCCAAATCAACTGTATGGAATATTCTTAAAAAGCAAGAATGCACCGGTGAGCTCAGCAATACCAAAAGACCCGGAAGACCACGGAAAACGACTGTGGTGGATGACAGGAGAATTCTTTCCCTGGTGAAAAGAAACCCCTTCACAACAGTTGGCCATATCAAGAACACTCTCCTGGAGGTTGGCGTCTCTGTGTCAAAGTCAACAATCAAGAGAAGACTTCACCAGAGTGAATACAGAGGCTTCAGCACAAGATGTAAACCATTGGTGAGTCTCAAAAACAGGAAGACCAGATTAGAGTTTGCCAAAAAACATCTAAAAAAGCCGATACAGTTCTGGAACAACATCCTATGGACAGATGAGACAAAGATCAACTTGTACCAGAATGATGGGAAGAGAAGAGTTTGGCGAAAGAAAGGAACTGCCCATGATCCAAAACATACCACCTCATCAGTGAAGCATGGTGGTGGTAGGGTTATGGCGTGGGCATGTATGGCTGCCAATGGAACTGGTTCCCTTGTTTTTATTGATGATGTGACTGCTGACAAAAGCAGTAGGATGAATTCTGAAGTGTTTCGGGTAATATTATCTGCTCATATTCAGCCAAATGCTTCAAAACTCATTGGACGGCGCTTCACAGTGCAGATGGACAATGACCCGAAACATACTGCGAAGGCAACCAAAGAGTTTTTTAAGGCAAAGAAGTGGAATGTTATGGAATGGCCAAGCCAGTCACCTGACCTGAATCCAATTGAGCATACATTTTACTTGCTGAAGAGAAAACTGAAGGGAAAATGCTCTCCAAGAACAAGCAGGAACTGAAGCGTCAGCTGCAGTGGAGGCCTGGCAGAGCATCACCAGGAACGAAACCCAGCGTCTGGTGATGTCAATGCATTCCAGACTTCAGGCTGTCATTGACTGCAAAGGATTTGCAACCAAGTATTAAAAAGTGACAGTTTGATTTATGATTGTTTAGTTTGTCCAATTACTTTTGGTCCCTTTAAAAAGTGGGAGGCACATGTAGAAACTGTTGTAATTCCTTCACCGTTCACCTGATTTGGATGCAAATGCCCTCAAATTAAAGCTGAAAGTCTGCACTTAAAGCACATCTTGTTTGTGTCATTTCAAATCCATTGTGATGGTGTCCAGGGCCAAAAAGATGAAAATAGTGTTGATGTCCCAATATTTATGGACCTGACTGTATATGGGGTTTTTTTGTTTTGTTTTGTTATAAAAGCATTTCCATTTTAACAAAGTACCTTCTAATTCTGACCTGCCCTGAAGGCTAACACCACAGTGATAGATGATCTGCAGGGGAATGGCTTAGCTTAATGTCATGCAAATGAGACCTGAAGGTCTAGAGTTAGAGAACTTCAAGAGCTTTTTTCAGAGCTTTCTAAAATCCCATGTGCATGCTTCCACAAATTCTTCAAATGTTCTCAGATTTCCATGTGTAAGGCATTGTTGGAAAGCTTAAAATCTACACTTTCAGAATCTGTGAATAGCTCAAAATGCCTCTGGGACAACTTGTGACTGTTTTTTCCATGGCTGGTCACATAAAACTAGTAGATGTATTGTTACGAAATGAGAGTATTAAAACTTGAGTGGGACATAGATCCATTGAGACAAGTTTGCATGGTAACCACCATGAAAGTAGCAGAGTGCACCTTTAACTGTTAAAAAAAAGTACAAATATTCTCACGTGGCTTTGAATGCAGAACAAGTTAAACACCCTGAATACACATTTGAAAATTCCTTCACATAGACACAGCAGTCTGCTAACAGCTGCTTTCATTTATGGCACGATTTTATGAGTAAAGTGACAATGATACGCTTTGTGGTGCACGGCCTATCTTCACTTTTTAGGGAGTTTTATATGGGTGGCTTTTTATGGAGCAGATGTAGCCACTTTTGTCCGGCGTCAGGGGAGAAGTGCCTGTTAGTTTTCATTACACGCTAATAGTTTAATTGCCGAGGATTAAGTGGGCAGTTAAGCGACCGGAGCAACTGATCAGAAACACTGACCACTGCAATAAAAGCAGGGCTGAATGACATTGAGAAATACTATTACATGCGATATGGCTATTAAGAGCTGTTACTGTAGGTATTATTGCAATTTTTAATATACTTCTTGACACAATTATATCAGTTATATTAAAGCAAACCTATTATGTAAACTTTTGTACACTTTTGAGGTGTTAGTTGTTTTCCCTTCTCATTTAGCCCTTCAAAGTTGTATTTAGCATAATTCATTTACTGTATGTAACCTTTGGACTACAGCTCTGGAAAAAAATAAGAGACCACTGCAAAATGATCAGTTTTTCTGATTTTACTACTTATAGGTATGTGTTTGGGCAAAAAGAACATTTTTGTTTGAGTCTATAAACTACTGAGCACATTCCCCCCAAATTCCAAATAAAATATTATCGTTTTGAGCAGAGGTCTTCAACAGGGGGGTCGCGACCCCTAGGGGGGTCGCAGAGGTACTGCAGGGGGGGTCGCGAAATCTTTTGATTTCACTTTAAAATAATATAATTTTATATTTTATAGTGTAAAATACAGTTTTAACCTGTGTATTATTTCCTTGTATTGGATGTACCATAACAGAGTAGCAATGTTTATACATGACACTAAGCTCAATTTAATATAAAACACAATTCTATACCGTATATATAGTAGGGGGTCCCTGGCCCAGTTCACCATCTGTTTGGGGGTCCCTGGCCTGAAAAACGTTGAAGACCCCTGGTTTAGAGCATTTATTTGCAGAAAATGACAAATGGTCAAAATAGCAAAAAAAGATACATGTTTTCAGACCTCAAACAATGCAAAGAAACAAATTCATTTTAAAACAACATAATACTAATGTTTACACTTAAGAAGAGTTCATAAATCAATATTTGGTGCAATAACCCTTATTTTTAATCACAACTTCCATGTGTCTTGGCATTCTCTCCACAAGTCTTTCACATTGTTCTTGGGTGACTTTATTCCACTCCTGGTGCAAGAACTGAAGTAGCTCAGCTCAGCATTCAACAGACGCTGGAATGGAATGGCTGTAATACATGTAGAGATGCTGATTTCAGAAAAAAATGCAGTGGTCTCTTATTTTTTCCAGACCTGTACTGTACTCAAGACGTCATTAGTCCGATCAACCCAGTTTTCTCCAACACCGGTAACACCCACTGCTCTGTATTTCAACTGTTCTGTTCCAATTTTATTTTCATAATTGTTAATACGCTTAGGATTCGGCAGCATCTTCAAAGTTCAAAGTTCAAAGTTCAAAGTCAGCTTTATTGTCAATTCTGCCATATGTGTTCAACATACAGTGAATCGAAATTTTGTTTCTCTCTGGCCAGGTAGTGCAAAAAGACAGTGTACAAAATACAATATGAAGACAAAACACAACAAAAAACTATCTAAGACAGAGATCTAAGTTAAAACTAAAGTCTACGGTCTAAAATCTAAAATCTTAAAACAGTGCAACATAATAAATTAACTATACTATATACAGATTTCCAAAGTGTGCAGTGTGCATCAAAAATGTGCAATGGAAGATACAGCAGTGACTTGGTCATGTGCAGTAGAATGTGCATAGGAGTTAAGATAAAATAAAAATAAATGTGCAACAGTAGTAATTAATTCTAGTGCAGTAACAGGAGTAAACAACAGTACTAAAATTCCAGTAGTCAATGTGCAATAACAGTAGTAAACAACAGTGCAACGGGGGTAAAATTCAATCTTAATTATTTTGGTACAACTGAAAAAAAATCTTCTAGCTGGTTACGATGACATTAGCTCCTATTGGGCATCACTGTTTTCTAACGCAGAGGCTTGCTAGTTTTAAGTAATTTTAGATCAATATTGCAAATTAAAATGTCTTTGATTATAACTATGGCACAAGAACAATACGTCTTCCATAAAACTAAATGCCTACTATGCAAACTCTTTCAAAAGCAAAACTTAACAGACAAAACCAAGACTAACCAAAACTCTGGGCTTAATATGTAAAATGATAAATAAAATCAGGAATGTTTAGTTTGCATTAAAAACAAAACAGTTAATATATTTATGCTACTGATATACATTTAGTCTGTTGTGATACTGATTACTGCATTAGCCAACATTGCAATATTGACACTTTTGCTATTATGCAGCCCTACATAATAAACCCTTAGGATTTGATGCAAAAACAAGGAGAATGACTTTGGCTCGGATGCTGAAACTAGATACAGGCTAATACAGTGCCTATTGATTAGTGGTTATTAGAGTAGAGCTTAATCTGTCAATGCAATCGCCAATGGAGCGCCAGGAAGCCCTCCAGGAAACTGCCTTCCTTTTGAACATGTAACAATCTCCATGTGTTGTAAAATACATCCAAGAGTGAGGGAGGAAATGGGATCCAGAGGGACTGTTTAAACTGCAGGAATGTTGGGATGTAGTGGAGGAAAATTAAAACCGAGTGGCAGAAAGACTGAGATAAGAAGAGACAGGAGTAGGGCAGCTGAAAAACTCTGGCGTTATCAGGTTCACACTTCTCTGGTGTCATCTTTACGAAGTGCACTGCGTAACATTTCTCGTGGAAGGCCCGCCACCTGATGCCTCTGGAAATGCTATTGCTTTGTCTAGATTGTTTCACAGTGTAAATGAAATCTATCAATCACAAGGGAGAGAAGCAGGTTACAGCACTAGGCTACATTACAGTTCTGATCTGTGGAGAGTCACCCCTATTCAGAAAAGGATTATTTTATTATTGAGCAACAGAAACACCTGTAATATATAAATGCTAGTAGGAAATGTTTAAAATCATACCATGGAACATCCCAGGCAAAGCAATAACATCTCCATGGAGACACTGGGAAAGTTGAGCAGTGAACCTTTAAAGAGGACATCATTTTTTTGTGTGCAATTTGTAAGAAACTATAAAACATATAAACCATTGTTCATTATAACCACAATATTGGTCTAAAACAGTGGCATATAATGCAAACAGGTGCATTGTTCAAAACTGTCTAAACCCACCTCTTTAGTGACATTTCATCATAAGCAACAGATTTTCATGTACTTTTTATTATTGAAAAATATGTGACTGTTTTGTGCGCAACATGTATGACCGAAATGAAAGGTGGTAGGTGAAAACAGCCATTTTCTGAGCACCCAAGCCTCTAATACAAGGCATACATACAACAAATGATGAGAAAACAGTTCTAATACAGTTAAAAACTCACAAGAATATGTCCCTTTTAAAATACAGACTGCTTTTTATCCCATAACTGAGGAATTGGCACTCTTTAAGTCAGTCTGTCCTTTAAATCCCCTCGTCTATCCGGGAGATTTAACAACCCGAGCGCGACTGTTATAGATGGTCAGACTTTGGAGAGGAGATTTGGTGGTCAGCAGGTGGAGAGAAAAAACAGACCATGGCTAAATTCACTACAATTACTGTGAAATCTGGGTTAGGGGTGGAATCACTACCACCTGTGCTTGCAGTAGACAGTCTGCCTATAAATGAGAGCAAAGCAAATAAGCTACAGTCAGTGACCAATTTGGAAATGTGATTTTTTTAGTCCTGAAGTAAAATCTTATTGAAAAACTATTGCGGTAACTGGAATGTTCCACAGTATGGCATAAAGGTGTCTTTAATTTATTCAGTTACAGGAATTTCAACTACAATTACTTGCCTTTTATGTCATTTTGTGGAACATTCCAGGCAAAACAATCTCCATGGAGAACAGGTTTCAGACCCTCCACCTAATGGTGCAGCATCATGGAACAATAGTGATATACAGCTCTGGAAAAATGATCAGTTTTTCTGATTTTACTACTTATAGGTATGTGTTTGGGCAAAAGGAACATTTTTGTTTGAGTCTATAAACTACTGACAACATTTCCCCCAAATTCCAAATAAAAATATTATCGTTTAGAGCATTTATTTGCAGAAAATGACAAATGGTCAAAATAACAAAAAAGATACGTTTCAGACCTCAAACAATGTAAAGAACAAGATCAAATTCACTTTAAAACAACATAATACTAATGTTTACACTTAAGAAGAGTCCAGAAATCAATATTTGGTGCAATAACCCTTATTTTTAATCACAGCTTTCATGCATCTTGGCATGCTCTCCACAAGTCTTTCACATTGTTCTTGGGTGATTTTATTCCACTCCTGGTGCAAGAACTGAAGTAGCTCAGCTTTGTGTTTGTGTTGCAATTCAACAGACGCTGGAATGGAATGGCTGTAATACATGTAGAGATGCTGATTTCAGAAAAAAAAAATGCAATGGTCTCTTTTTTTCCAGAGCTGTTTGTATTCACCAGAATATCCTTTCCTGTGTCATTTGGATGTAATTTTAACTTTTTCCTAAATCCTCTTCTCTATGCATGAAGCATGTTTTGGAGCCTATATATAATCCAGATGGTGATTATTCGATTACTAAATTACTTGATTAGATCAATAATCGATTAGTGCAATTATTAAGGCACCTCTTACAGACCTAAATGTATCTCTCCAAAGCCTGCGACGTATTTATATATTAATAAAGCAGTGCCTTGACAATGAGATAAGATATGGTTCCGATGATTATCCAGTGGTCATAACATTACACCTGACTGGCTGGTGCAGAGCAAATTAAGTTGAGTACATCCTAGGCATGAGTTATTCAAGTGGAAGTACCTCCTGCTGAGTTCTCATAGCCTGCCTTTAATTCCTCATTAGGACCCTAATGCACAGACTTTTAAATCCATTTGTAGCATCTCTCTTCCCCACTGCGCTGACGGCTACATAAACATACACCGAGAGGGATAGGAGCAGTTTCCTCTCTGCATAGGGTTATGTTTAATGAAAGACACACACAGTATCCTCACATGACTGCTGCCAGCCTGAGCCTCTCTCAGAGCAGACAGGGACTCAGACTGCCTGGGGAACAGCCACTGCAACTACTACCGCTGTCTAACAAATCAGTGGGGACTGTCAAAGCACTGAGGAAAAGAGCCCGCTGTGTTACACTGATGCAGCCCCTCGCCTCCAACCACCTGTGGATCAACACAAGGGGGGGCTACAGACTCAAAGGAAGATGGAGGGAGGGTGTGTGCTACAAGGTAAGGAGAGAGGTCAGAGGAAATGCACAAAGCTCTGTTTAATAAACTATGTAGGCAGGGTTACAATTCAATACTGGCTACTCAGCATCCTGCATCTCCAAACTGCACTGGAAGAGTGTGTGTGCCCTTAAGTGACCTCCTGATGTAAACTTTTATCATTATCATTTAGGGTACATACATAACATGTATTTAATAGTACTCGTTTGTACACATGGAAATTATATTAATGATATACATAGTTTAGTTATTTAATACACATTTTAGTCTATTATATTTGAGCAAAGAAATTCTGGCAAACCGTTTGGCGCCTCAGGAGGGGGAAGCAGTGCTTCACCAACACTGTTTACGGTGGAGGTGGGGAGCTGTTGACCTCGACTGGGGATGTTATCGGACGGTGGAAGGAATACTTTGAGGATCTCCTCAATCCCGCCATCACGTCTTCCGAGGAGGAAGCAGAGGCTGGAGACTTGGAGGCGGACTCGTTCATCACCCTGGCCGAAGTCACTGAGGTGGTTGGAAAGCTCCTCGGTGGCAAGGCCCCGGGGATGGATGAGATCCGTCCTGAGTATCTTAAGTCTCTGGATGTTGTGGGGCTGTCTTGGCTGACACGTCTCTGCAACATCGCGTGGCGGTCGGGGACAGTACCTCTGGATTGGCAGACCGGGGTGGTGGTCCCTCTGTTTAAGAAGGGGGACCGGAGGGTGTGTTCCAACTATCGGGGAATCACACTCCTCAGCCTTCCCGGTAAGGTCTATTCCAGGGTGCTGGAGAGGAGAATTCGACCGATAGTCGAACCTCGGATTCAGGAGGAGCAGTGTGGTTTTCATCCCGGCCGGGAAACACTGGACCATCGGGTGCTCGAGGGTGCATGGGAGTTTGCCCAACCAGTCCACATGTGCTTTGTGGATCTGGAGAAGGCATTCGACCGTGTCCCTCGTGGGGTCCTGTGGAGAGTGCTCTGGGAGTACGGGGTTCAGGGCCCTTTGATAAGGGCTGTTCGGTCCCTGTATGACCGGAGCAGGAGCTGTGTTCGCATTGCCGGTAGTAAGTCGGACCTGTTTCCGGTGCATGTCGGACTCTGCCAGGGCTGCCCTTTGTCACCGGTTCTGTTCATTATATTTATGGACAGAATTTCTAAGCGCAGTCAGGGGCCGGAGGGGATCCGGTTTGGGAACCACGGGATCTCATCTCTGCTGTTTGCAGATGATGTTGTCCTGATGGCTTCATCAAACCGGGACCTCCAATGTGCACTGGGGCAGTTTGCAGCCGAGTGTGAAGCGGCTGGGATGAGAATCAGCTCTTCCAAATCCGAGGCCATGGTTCTCGACCGGAAAAAGGTGGCTTGCCCTCTCTGGGTGGGTGGGGAGTCCTTGCCTCAAGTGGAGGAGTTCAAGTATCTCGGGGTCTTGTTCACGAGTGAGGGGAGGATGGAGCATGAGATTGACAGGCGGATCGGTGCAGCGTCGGCAGTGATGCTGTCGCTGCACCGGACCGTTGTGGTGAAGAGGGAGCTGAGCCGAAAGGCAAAGCTCTCAATTTACCGGTCAATCTACGTTCCTACCCTCACCTATGGTCATGAGCTCTGGGTAATGACCGAAAGGACGAGATCGCGGATACAAGCGGCCGAAATGAGTTTCCTCCGTAGAGTGGCTGGGCGCACCCTTAGAGATAGGGTGAGGAGCTCAGTCACGCGGGAGGGGCTCGGAGTAGAGCCGCTGCTTCTCCACGTCGAGAGGAGCCAGCTGAGGTGGCTCAGGCATCTGTTTCGGATGCCTCCTGGACGCCTCCCTCGGGAGGTGTTCCGGGCATGTCCCACCGGGAGGAGGCCCCGGGGAAGACCCAGGACGCGCTGGCGGGACTATGTGTCCCGGCTGGCCTGGGAACGCCTTGGGTTCCCCCCGGAGGAGCTGGAGGAAGAGTCCGGGGTGAAGGAGGTCTGGGCGTCCCTGCTTAGACTGTTGCCCCCGCGACCCGGCTCCGGATAAGCGGAAGAAAATGGATGGATGGATGGATAGTTGAGCTTTAAGCCATGCTAGAATGTTATCACTTCCTCAAAAACATACCTGGAGTTTTTTTTGTTTTGTTTTGTTTTGTTTCATTGACCCTTTATTATTAGATCGCTACATCTCTAAAGCTCAAAATGCTCACTTCCACCTTGTGATGTTATGTAGTTTAATATTCCACCTATTCATGTTAGCGATACAAGATAAGGTTGTTATAGCACTTGGAATACTTAAATAAGTAGACATCCATGCAGTGGCTAACTGGTGTTGTGTCCGTAAGCAAGACACTTCACACACCTTGCCTAGTATGAATGTGGTGTATGGATGGGCTGATGGTGTGGATTGGCAGCCTTGTTTCTGTCAGGGTAAATAAGGATACAGAAGTAGCTTTCAAACACAAGTATGGAGTGAATGAATAATGCAGAACATTGTAAAGCGTCTTTGAACATCTGGAAAAGCACTTATTAAGGTCTCTGCAATTTCCACAAATATTACAGAAAAGCTGTTGTTGATGGTCTTGATTGCTAGCTGTACATCCTCAAAAGTGATGTAATGTTGTTGCTCTAACCACTAACCATGCTAATGTTTGATTCTGCAGTCTCATTTGGGTGTAGAAGACCTTAAGAGACCCACTGCGGAACACCAGTGTCAGTGCATGTCTGCAGTGGAGGGGGAGGTGAGCTACAGAGGAGAGATGTGACAGGTGGTACAACACTGCCCCCTAGTGAGCAGCTGTCCTGTCAGCACACAGCACCATTACATGCATCTTTGTGCCTGACACCTGCTGGAGAGGGTCTTTTATGAGCGCAGCTTTACTAAGGCTTTCAGCACAGATCCCTGTCAGCTCTAAATCCCCTGCTCCTCCACCTTTGACACGCCGGCTCCTTGTTTACGATGAGCCACAGTCTGCCAGTAAATTTGCCGTCAGTCAGCAAAATAAAGGCTAGAGAGGAGCTAGGAGTCTGTCACTGTCTGCTGTGTACTGGTCTGAGGACATATCTTCACCTGCACAAAGACAGCGCAAAAAGATGGAGGTTTTGAAGGATACAGACACAGATACCAGTGATCTTTCCCCTTGACATATCTTGTGCATTTGTAAAGGATGAAAAAAGGTACAAGAATTCAGCTGGGCAGTCATAGGGTAGAAGAGAAATAACCGTTTTCTGATCTATGTAATGTGATCAAAAACATACCTGGAGTTGTTTTTTTGTTTCATTCACATGTTTAACACACATCATATTTAAGCTTCTCTCAAACTGAAAACACTCTGTGATGTGATGTGATGTAGTAATACAGGAAGAAACACAACTCCAGGTATGTTTTTAATGAGGTGAAAAGATTCTAACATGTCTCAAAATTCACAAGAGTCAATTTTGCATAATATAGGACCTTTAAAGCTGAACTTTGTAGAGCTCTTTTCAGGTAAATTATACAACAAAAGCCTGAATCAGTCTATTCACTGTATGTAGTTTACTATGGAAGTCAAAAATCCCTTGCTTTCTACAATGAACCTGATACCCTCTCTGCTAACTGCAATGTAAGCATACATTTCTTTCTGAGGTGAGCAAAATAAGTCGATCACTTAACCTCTGCAGTAATATCTTTAAGTAGTTTCGGTTGTTCTTTGTGCACACTTTTTGTGCTTACCTCTGAACTTTGTGTATAGCAGTCGATAGTGCTCCATCAGCACATTATATTCTGTAATAAGTAACAGCTTCAAAGGGATGTAGGATTAGCTCATTAGCTTGTTTAGAACTATATCAGCAATCAATTTTTATTTAAAAACAAATTGATTATATTTCACATTTGTTTTAAATTACAACCCTTCATACAGCTCTGGAGAAGAAAAAAAAAGAGACCGCTGCACTTTTTTCTGAAATCAGCATCTCTACATATATTACAGCCATTCCATTCCAGCGCCTGTTGAATTCCAACACAAACACAAAGCTGAGCTACTTCAGTTCTTGCACCAGGAGTGGAATAAAGTCACCCAAGAACAATGTGAAAGACTTGTGGAGAGCATGCCAAGACGCATGAAAGCTATGATTAAAAATAAGGGTTATTGCAAGAAATATTGATTTCTGAACTCCTTTAAGTGTAAACATTAGTAATTATGTTGTTTTAAAATTAATTTGATCTTGTTTCTTTGCATTGTTTGAGGTCTGAAAACATGTATCTTTTTTGTTATTTTGACCATTTGTCATTTTCTGCAAATAAATGCTCTAAACGATAATATTTTATTTGGAATTTGGGGGAAATGTCAGTAGTTTATAGACTCAAACAAAAATGTTCCTTTTGCACATACCTTTTGCAGTGGTCTCTTATTTTTTTCCAGAGTGCACTGTAGGGGGTTCATTGCCTGCTTTTTTCCATGGAGTTGTGTCTAGAATGCTCCACAATCTGGCCATTAACTTAAGAATCTCCATGGAGACTTGCAAGCCAAATTACAGGTTAGATTTGTGGAGAGGTGACCCCACTCACTGTAAGAATAGATGTTTTTAAATATATTTTTAAGTAATAAATAGCACCTGTAGTTGAATAAATGTAAAACCATACTGTGGACAATTTAAGCCAAAGCATTAACATCTCCATGGAGACAAACAGGCTGTGGATCCTTCAAGAAAAGTTACACAGTGCACCTTTAATTTCAGATGGAAGGCAGGAAATAGCCCAACTAATTCACAAACGTTAACCTTTATTATTTGTTTTTATGAATTGGCTCTATAAACTTTTCATATTAATGTCATTGCTTGAAAGCCTTTCAACTGGCAACAATCACATCTTTGGGTTGAATAATGGCACCAGTTTCAGACGTTCTTATGAAAAAAGTCTGCTAACAGAAGATTTTGAACTGTGTGACTGTTTTCATGTGTATTACAGAGATATTAACCATAAACAAGGTCAACAAATCTGCAATATTACATGTTAAACAACAAATTCCACCATAAATTTCAGATCTACCCAGCTCAGTTTAAAACTATAGGTATTTTAGAATGTTTTAGAATGATTTGTCAGGATAATCTCTCACCTTTTCACCATTTTGTCATATCCGGCATGTCCAGAGACCTACGTCTCACTATGTCTTATGAAACCACATATTCCCTAATAGCCCCCCCTCTGTCGAAGAACCCATCTCTTTTCCCTTCAGAGGATGATGGCAGCTTTGTTCTTAAAATAGCAGGAGCCATGTGATTCAAATTCAGTCTGGAACAGGGTGGAAAAATGAGACAAGATCAGAGGAGAGAGGAGAGAAAGTACAAGTCTCCCCGGATCACAGAGGCTAAATTGTTCCACAGTAAATCAGATTAGATGGAGCCCAAGTGGGGACGAGTAGGGGATCATCTTTAATGTGCTCCTTAATGAAGGAAAATGTTTGTCTCTGGTGATCCAGGCTCTCATTGTGCAAATTACCTCCAAATCGGTCCAGAATTGGCACTGATGGGAAGTGGCACGAGGATGACTTTCAATTAGAGGCGTGGACTGACACAATGACAA
Source organism: Paratrypauchen microcephalus (assembly GCA_036785185.1). Taxonomy (NCBI): domain Eukaryota; kingdom Metazoa; phylum Chordata; class Actinopteri; order Gobiiformes; family Gobiidae; genus Paratrypauchen; species Paratrypauchen microcephalus. The sequence continues at coordinate 9,110,086 of JAVJIX010000007.1, read as the reverse complement.
CATGGATAGGCTGCCATCTGACTAAATGTGGACCAAAACAGAGCAACTAGCAACTATAGAATATAGGTCCTGTATTGCACAAAATTGACTCTTGTGAGCTTTAAGCCGTGTTAGAGCTTTGTTAACTCATCAAAAAAATATCTAGGGTTGTGTTTTGTTTCATTCACACATGTTTGAGTAATCCTGTGTTATTAGTCTGTCTCAAAATGCTCTTTTCCACCTTGATGTATCATGAAGCAGTAATTTTCAAGTTAACAGCTCCTTTTACCTTTTGTTCAGTAAAGAATGGCAATTCCAGGGCTGAAATCATCCAAATGATTCTAGTGAAGGTATATGGAGTTTAAAAATACAGTGAAGCACTTGTATTACCACATGACACAATAGTTTTTTTTTTAGTTTGAGACAAGAACATAGCATAGCCTAAATAATGTTGGATCTGTGTGTTAAATGTGTGAATTAAATAAAACATAATTCCAGGTATTTTTTTTTGTGAGGAAACAACATAATATAGACCAGAAAATAACATATGAGCCTTTAATGCCATTTTCCTCATCCATGCAGTAAACTGTGGTTTAAAGCAGACATATTACGCTAAATTGACTTTAAAGAGCTTTTAAATGGATTTCACTCATCATTAGCCGTCTCAGAGTTGTATTCAAAGTGATTCATGCATGTTTGAGTAATCCTGCAGTCTCGTATTCAAGGCTTGAGTGCTCAATTTCCTTTTTCACCTACTCCTTGTCCCCAACTATGACTGTACATGCTGTGGCTCTATGAAAAGTGAAGTTATAATGACTCATCACTTTTAAAAAAAAAACATGATTCATCCAGTCAACAATGGATACACAAGCAAAGTAAAAAGTTTAGTGTTTAAACGTGAAACTCCACAGAGGTTGGAGTCACAGGAGCAGCTTTTCTGCCTTTGGTGTAAACTGAAGCTTTTAAAAGTGCGCTTGTGTAGCTCTGCCTATGTTACGCGTCGCTGATGCTCCTGGTGTAAACTCCAGGTTGGATAATATAGGACTTTTGAGAGCTTCTTTGTATGGACGACAGAAATTATGAAGTTGCTGATTCTGTGGCTTGGTGGAGCCTTGACTAATGCTGAGATTTGCTGTAATCCAAACACTTGTAAACCTCTGCAATTATCCTGCAACTCGTGAAAGAGCCCAGTGTGAACAGATGTATTTACAGAGACACGCGCTGGAGCTGTTTACAATAACACCAAAGATCCACCAATTACACATCTCCACACGCTTAGTTAAAGCTGTATCCTGCACAGTCTTTTATCTGTCACTAAATTATCATAATCTGGAAAAACTTCATCTGCAGAGATCTTAAAATTATACTTCAAACAGGTTTGCAGTAGCACATAATAGGCCACGTACAGCAAAGTGCAATAGTTGCACAAAAAGAAGTTTAAGTTTAATGTACACTGCCTGTCAAGTTTACACCCTCTCATTCTTTATTCTTTATTCCCACTTCCTGATATAAATACTGCAGACATCAAAATATTTTACAAGATATATGGAATTACGTAAAGAAAAAAAAAAGTTGAATACCTCAATTCAGTATTTTTATTTTATATTCAAATCAAAGTATCCACCCTTTACTTTGTTGACAGCGCTGCAAACCCGTGGCCTTCTCTCAATGAGCGTCCTGATCTCTTTTCTCCCAAAACATTTTTCACTTCACAACTGTGCCTTGTCAGGGCCATAAATGCCAAGTGCAAACCAGGGTCAAAGCAAAGGGTAGCCATTATATTACTTTTAACATAAGAAAACATTTGAGTTTCTTTGTTTGCCATGTTCCATATGTGTCCATTCATAGTTTTGATGGCTTCAGTGAGAATATACAATGCAAATATTCATGGAAATAAAGATGAAAAATACATGAAAAAATGTGTTCAAACTTTTCACTGGTAGTGTATATTGTATAATAAGGAAAAATAATAGCATTAGCAATAATGATTTTATAGCCCAGTTTTACTACAAACCTGTAAAAGAGCCATGTAAACACATTCATTGTAGTGTAGTAAGTTACAGTGAAGCCCTTTCCTACTTTCCTATAGAAATAGTTTCAGACATAACCTGTCCCACCATCACAGGCTCCAGATGGTAGCACAGAGGGTGCTGCCCGATTACTGACAGTAATTACTGACAGTAGTGAATATTGCTGGGTTGAACTCAATATATGACCACTCCTGTAAGGCATAGAGATCACATTGGAGAACATCTTGGTCTATAGACAGAATATTTCTATAAATCAAACAATGATCAGGAAATAGGCAGATAGCAGTGTGTTGTGTAAAAATAGATCATTTGTAAAGATTACAAACTGTAAGTCAGAGTACTGTACCCTGTGGGACACCAGACTGCTACTCTTTCATGAGGTAAAACCATCTAAGGCTCTCCACATACAGCGGCTGTACAAGAACGTTTAAGCATCAGTTAACAATAGAAAGTAGTGAGTTTAAATGGAAAACAGACCTTGGGAAACAAATCTACAAAAATCACTTTAAAAGTGTGCCAAAAAACTACCTCACTTAGTCTTGTAGTGCTTTTTGAGTCATTTCTTAGTAATACTTGCTTGGAAAATGGATTTGTTCGAGGTTGACATTTCTTCAGATTTCTTGGAGCCACAGATTACTTTTATAAATGAGATTCTACTCTAAAAGTGTCCTTGATTTGGAAAATATTGTAAAATTAAATCATTATCTTTGTCATTTCTGGACCCTACAAATTTGAGAGAGTTCATGAGAATTCTCCACTCCCCCTTTATTTTACAGTAGTACATTTCTCAACATCAAGTCTAAACCAACCACTTTGTCCACTTGTCAAGCCAAACCCCACAGGTGCGATGCCCTTTGACCCCTGTGCAGCAGCAGTAGCCTTGTGGCCTGATTAAACGGCTCCCGTACGTCCCCCACACTGCAGTATTGATCACTGGTGAGTTGACTTTGGTGGGTGACAGGAGCAACTCTCCACGCCGTAATGCTCGATGATTTGAGTTCGCCATAGCCCCTGTGATGATTAACGGTGGTCTGTCAGTGCAGTATAATCGTAGTGTAAAATCAATGCCTCTCACACAATCCCCATGTGGACTGCATTAGATTATAGGGAAAGGCGTGCATAGCCTCAGGACACAGACTGACACAAATTAGTGAAATTATTAAGAGACAACGATGCGCAAGTTAACTGCAAATTAAAAAGCTTAATGAGGGGAATTACGTGTTAAATGTGTTGAATGGGCATGAGTGCTTTTACATTTGTGTTTATTATTTGCAAAGGTGAGGAATGGATTTTTTATTACATACAGCTCTGGAAAAAATAAGAGAGCACTGCAAAATGATCAGTTTTTCTGATTTTACTACTTATAGGTATGTGTTTGGGCAAAAAGAACATTTTTGTTTGAGTCTATAAACTACTGACAACATTTCCCCCAAATTCCAAATAAATTATTATTGTTTAGAGCATTTCCATCCATCCATCCATCCATTTTCTTCTGCTTATCCGGGGCCGGGTCGCGGGGGCAACAGTCTAAGCAGGGACGCCCAGACCTCCTTCACCCCGGACACTTCCTCCAGCTCCTCTGGGGGGACCCCAAGGCGTTCCCAGGCCAGCCGGGACACATAGTCCCGCCAGCGCGTCCTGGGTCTTCCCCGGGGCCTTCTCCCGGTGGGACATGCCCGGAACACCTCCTGTTTAGAGCATTTATTTGCAGAAAATGACAAATGGTCAAAATAACAAAAAAGATACATGTTTTCAGACCTCAAACAATGCAAAGAAACAAGATCAAATTCATTTTAAAACAACATAATACCAATGTTTACACTTAAGAAGAGTTCAGAAATATTTGGTGCAATAACCCTTATTTTTAATCACAGCTTTCATGCGTCTTGGCATGCTCTCCACAAGTCTTTCACATTGTTCTTGGGTGACTTTATTCCACTCCTGGTGCAAGAACTGAAGTAGCTCAGCTTTGTGTTTGTGTTGGAATTCAACAGACGCTGGAATGGAATGGCTGTAATACATGTAGAGATGCTGATTTCAGAAAAAAATGCAGTGGTCTCTTATTTTTTTCCAGAGCTGTATGTCCATTGTTTATTATAAAGTTTCAGGTGGCATCGCAACATTAAATATGTCTTTATAGAAGGCAGATCACATTTGTATTATGTACAGATGATTATTGCAATACAGTGAGTTCAATAGAATAGTTCAAATCATTTTACATTTTATTTGGATTTTAAATTTATGGTTAAAAATGCAATATATAACATGTCCGGTGGATGGTCTGCCACCTGCTTGTCTACACATTTGTCCACAGCATTAAATCTGCCCATCTCCATAGAAACAAGCAGTTGATGCTGCCAGGTCAAGTTACAGGTCAGATCTGTGAAGAGAAGACCCTTTATTTATTTTTTTATTTACCTGTAATGAAAAAAATATACATATAAATACATTTATGCCATACTATGGAATATTATAGGACAAGCAATAACATCTCCACCAAGACAAGTGGGTGGCAGACACTACACTGGAATAGTTTTAGCTCATAGAAGTAGAATATACCTTTGTCCCCAAGATACACAATCCTAATATTCCTAAAGTAATTATTGTTTTACTAAATAATATACAGTATCTTCTTGGTTGAATTCACTCTGTAGCAATCAGCTCCACTTGGTTTGTTATTGTACAATCCTTCTCCACATTAGTCATTAATAGAACTGTCCATCACTGCACACGGGATGATCTGATGCGGAAAGCCAAAATATTACATTAAAAATTCATTGTTTCCGTTTAACCCCTGCAGCGCCGATAAAGCCTCGAGTACTGTTTGAAAGCTTTGGAATTGAGTGCTGCTTGTGAAGCTCAAAATATTGAATGCTTTTCATACAGAGCTTGAATGGATCTCATCACGCCGCCAGAATCAGCCATCACCATTAATAATATCCTCTTTTCATAACGCCGATGATTTCTTTTATTTACACCCATGTGGCTGCCAGAGGAGAGCGGCCGCACATAATGACTGCTAATAAATGAAGCCCAATAGAGGTGTCACATCTCATTTGGACCCATTTGCACATGATTGTGTTTGTTTATGTTCGGTCTGCTAGGTAGAAAAAAAAAAGCTTTGACTGGCAAATCGCTGGAATTAATGAATTTGACGCAAGCCCCACCACCTCCACACCCCCCTGGTTCTTTGCATGGGCTCCTCTGGCAGAATCTCAACGTTCCTGATCACAGCTGTCACACGTCAACACACGTCTCTCCTTCATATGCCCACGGTGTTATTAAAGCTAAAAGGCAATCAAAAGCAATGAGGGACACAGGCACATACGGTACTAAGCGACGCACAATATCAGCTTTACTTTATTCATGTCCACACACAGTCAATCTATGAAACAAGACTTACAAACATACAACATACTAAATTATTTCACATAACGCTGCAGATGAATGTATTATTACTTTGCTGTTTGCAGTACATCATTGGCTCTCAAACTTTTCACACCGAATACCACCAAGCAAAGATTAAAATCATGAATATAACAGGATTGTTCCAGTTCTAATCTAGGACTAAACCAAGTGTAAAAAGTGGACGATATCATTAATGTTAAGAAAAAAAAGTGGATAAAGGTACCATAAGAGCAGTCCAAGTACCAACATTTGAGAAACACCACAGTAGTAAAATGCACCTTCACTTATTTCACTTTACATATTGCACATTTCATTGTGTGTGTGTGTGTGTGTGTGTGTGTGTGTGTGTGTTTAATTTAAATTGCACGTTTGGTGTCTGGTGAAATGCAATTTCAGTCATCTGTGTAATGTCTGTTACATAGTCAGTTGACAATAAAGTACACTTTGACTTTGGACTTTGACTAGATGTTTGTTTTCATAATGAGGTTGTGAAATATTGTTGTAAATCCCAAATGAACTTCTAATTTGTTCTTTATGAGGGGTCTTGAACAGATAAAATAGAAGTAATAATGTAATCTATATTACCAGTTCCCTAAATATGACTTCTGTATTTCCATAAAAAGTATGAAATGTACTGATCTTAATCATTATCATTATCATTATCATTACATACATTAATGTGCTATAGGGAAGGATATACAAAATGATCACCCCCTTGCTTAACACTGGTCTACAAGCAAAATGCTTCTGGAACAAAAGTAGTGACATTTTTCTTGGTTTAGGTCACTAATATAAAAAAGTAAGTCAGAAGTGCTGATTGGCTATAGTTTCCAAGATATAGTATTGGGTCAAAACAGGAAATTTATGCAAAATAAGGCAAAAACAGTAGTTCATCAGAAGGTACAGTGTGTCTACAAGCAACCAGTTCTATCTGAAAGCCTGTCTGCACATTCCAATGCATTCATTTTAATATAATAATAATAATAATAATACATTTTATATGTCTAGAGTTTTAACATATATCAATATATATAATATATTATTGATAAAAGGAGAAGTTCAATTTGTCAACTGGACAAAGTTTGTTTGGTTGAAAACGTTTCGCCGCTCATCCGAGAGGCTTCGTCAGCTCTGGCCCTCATGCTGGTTAGACCCTGTTTATATCTAGCTGCAAGGGAGGAGCTAAGTACCCTGAACAAAGCTCTGAACCTATCCCAGCTACTCTCTTTTGTTTTACGAATTCCTCTGGCGTCTAGTATTAGCATATCTATACGCCCTAGGCGGCCCTCACTGCACTGAAATAGCTCTGAAACTATCAACTAATCTGTCTCTTTGTATTTCAAATTTCTCTGGCGTCCAATTCCCTATTCAAGACAACGACCCTCTCCACCCCTCTGCAACGGTAGGTTCAGAGCTTTGTTCAGGGAAGCGAGCTCCTCCCTTGCAGCTAGATATAAACAGGGTCGAACTTTTATCATGGATTCTACCTGGACGACTGAGGGACTTTTCATGCATATATTATTATTATATCATTACATATCTTAAATACATTAGCTAACCAGCACAGTTATCAATTGATTTTCAGTTCATCTTATCAATATAAATGAGATTTAGTCACTTTTATCTCGGGAGCAGATCGAGTCCAAAAATTTGTAGATAAGTGTAATCATCAGTAATCAGACTCAGCCCACATCCCGCCTTGTGATGTCATTTATGCACCCAGTATACTTTTATGCACCCAGGATACTTTAAACAAAATCACCTTTTCCCAAACTCAGAATAGACATGGTTGCGTTATCCCATTTTCTGGCATCCTCATAAAGTATTCATCCAGCACAAACAGCCATGCCAGTCTAGAGCGCCGCCATAACTGCTGCTCAAATAAATAATGTGTAACTCGACAAGGTGAAGCACATTTTCTACCTTATCAACAACATCGTGTGATCGTGAAAAGTGGCGACAGCTCTGCCCTTACCATACACTAGAAACTTCACTTTTCCTATAACTCCGAAATGGAAAATAACAAAGGAAATATGTACGTTTTGATGTCTGTGCCAAGCAGTGGATTCTGGTAGGCATTATGCAGTAAAGTCAAAAAGTTCTGAAAAATAAGATTGCACTCCAGGCCTGTGCTGAAGGCATTCAGGCAAAACATAATACTTTCAGAGTTGTAGTCGACATTCTTGTACACTTTTATTCTGCTACTGAAAGTAAAGGCATTTTTGGGAAACGCTGGTGGGTACAAAACGTCTTATAAGCAGCAAGTCATTTTTTTTGACAATGTGGTTTCTACAGGGATTGAGAATAATGTCTAGTATTAGGACTCATTTATATAACTGGTCAAAATGTAAAGTTGACACATTGACCATTCAAGAATCTCCTGAAACTAAATAATACAACAAATATTCTGTTAAAGGTCCCATGGCATGAAATTTTCACTTTCTGAGGTTTTTGAACGTTAATGTGAGCTCCCCTACCCTGTTTAGCCCCCCCCCCCATGGTTAAAAGTTGCGAAATGTCTAAACTGAGCATTCGTGATCCTTTTCTGCGTTACAAAAAATCGGAGCTCAAATTTTGAACAAGGCACCTTATTGACGTCAGATGGAAAAAAGAAATGCAAATGCATTTCCACCCCCGTCTGTCTGTACTCAGCGTCTCTGTAAATCACGCCCAGAGAGTTTGGACTGCGAATGCGCTAGGCAATGCGAAATGCATTTTTTTATTTGCCTGGAGGCACGTCCGAGTGTTTCTAGGCTTGGAAGTCCTTTATCTGAGCCTCTGGACCTTTGAACAGCAGTGGTTTAATTTTATTTTATGTGGAAATGTGTTTATTTTTCAATGGAACGCTTCAAATCTCTCCCCCCGTGCAAAAACAAGGAAATGGATCAGCTGAGGGCTACAGCGGAGAGCGGAGCGTTTGGCCACGCCCCCACCCTCTACTATTGGCCAGCTCTTTTCTCCTCATTTGCATTCAAGCAACAACGCCCATTATGACCTGTTCTGAGGGAGAAAAAATACTCTTTCTCATCTTATCTCTGTTTCTCATGCACTGAGTGTTGATTTTGAAGAAGGATTCATTTACAGTATTAGGGAACCATTAAGGAGCCATATAAAAGCATCAAGAAGTACCATGTCATGGGATCTTTAATGATGCCCTACGTAACTTTTCAAGTGGATGGTCTGCCACCTGCTTGTATCCATGGAGCTGTAATTGCTATGCCTAGAATCAGATCTGTGGAAAGGTAACTCCATGCACAGTAAGAAGAATGCATGTTTTTCAAGATTATTAAGAATGCATGTTTTTCAAGATTATTATTTATTTATTTTTTGTATACAATAGAAATGTTTAATTCCAGGCAAAGCAAAAACACAAGGTAGACTCTCCACCAGCAGAAATGTTGCAGCCTTTAATCTTTCTGTAGTGAGAAGAATAAAGAGGAACATAAAGTAGTGTTCAGAAGGTACAGATATCGAGTCAGTTCAACATCAGAAAAGGGGATATTGTTTCAATAAATGTGCAACTTCGGCCCATCTCCTGACAACTTTGTGTGTATTGATCGCAGATAAAAACGGCTCAGATACACAGCATGGAGACAGATTTTGGCAGTGACATCCTTTTATCTCTTCAAAAATAACATGTTTTGATTTGAACAAGCTGACGGGTTTAGATACTGCTGTGGAAGATTCAGATATTGTTCTAGCCACACAGCTCAGTGACGACTTATGAAATACAAAGTGATAAAGGTTATGAGTTAGGATTAAATTATTAAATTGTATTTTATAAAGCCACAACAAAAGGAATAGTAATCCATTGTGAATTAAATAAAATTATAAACTTATTTGTTGTTTGGTCATGGTGTCAATAATCAGGAATTTTTATAAAGTAATGATTTCACTGGTCTACAAATTTTTGGACTCGATCTGCTTAATAAAAGTTACTTAATTTCATTTATATTGATAAGATGAACTGAAAATCAATTGATAACTGTGCTGGTTAGCTAATGTATTCAAGATATTTAGTGATATAATAATAATATATACATTATATATATTGATATATGTTAAAACTCTAGACATATTAAAATGAATGTATTGGAATGTGCAGACAGGCTTTCAGATAGAACTGGTTGCTTGTAGACACACTGTACCTTCTCATAAACTACCGTTTTTGCCTTATTTTGCATAAATTTCCTATTTTGACCCAATATTATATCTTGGAAACTATAGCCAATCAGCACTTCTGAATTGCTTTTTCTTTATTAGAGACCTAAACCAAGAAAAATGTCGCAACTTTTGTTCCAGAAGCATTTTGCTTGTAGACCAGTGTTTCGCAATAATCATAACTAGGGCTGCTATACAAAAAATTATAATCCATATTCTTTTTTTTATCATAATTAAAAAAAAATATTCAAATGATTATTCACACAGAGAATGTGGTGCAAATAAAAAGAAGAAACAGATCCTCAAAAAAAAATCCTACATGCGTTTGACCAACTGTACAGACTTATAGACTGCACATTTCTGTACACTATTATCCAGTCTATGATCGTACTACTAAATGCACTTTGTTAGAATGCCTTTGAGAAGAACCATCTCATACGGGGGCGGACTGGGACCAAAAAACGGCCCTGGATGGAAATTCACAAATCGGCCCACGGCGGAAATTGGGGGAAGGGGAGGGGGTTCTTTTTGAGTTCTTTTTCAGAACCCATAGATTACCAGTCCGCCCCTGATCTCATAAAAGGGACAATGATATCATGACATCTTTACAATGCATCTATCCATCTTCACGTTCATCAATACAGACTGGTCCAATATAATTACCACATGTGCTCAACGTTGTAGTAAACGTTGTAGTTGCTCTCGTTTCTAAGCTAATATTGTTTTTCAAGATCAAATCTACAATCTGACTCTACAATAGGAGCCCTGTTCTATGTATTGTAAGGTGGACATCTCCACCCTGTGGCCAACAAAAGCCTTCATTAAAGAGTCCATTAAAATCCACTTTGACCAACATTACATCACTTTGTAAATGTTACTATAAAAAGGACAACTCCCAGGGCTTTTGTCAATCAAACAGAAAGCTAATTAACTTTTCTTTTAAACATTATGAGTGTGTAAAGGGACAAGAAATAGAGGTGAAATTACAGGTGAAGTTGACGGGGCTCTTAGGTGCACTCAGACTTGTATGAATCATTTCGAGTGACATGGCCATTTAACAAGAGGCCAGAGCGGCAGAGTTTAATATCCTCTACTAAAAGAGGCTTCAGAGGGTGACTCACTACAGCCTGTGAAAAGCGCTCATCTGTGGCCTTAAGTGGAATGTCTTTAACTACACTAATACACACCTGCCATCACAGCCATGAATTGTGCTATTGATTTTCTAGTGCTTTGTTTCCACATACGCATCCAGCTGCTTTAAACAGCTCATCTTATTCATGCCAGCGCTGGTATCCCTCATTGACTCACCACAAGCTTCAAATTAGCCAACTCATTAGACAACAGCATTACAGATCTGGAGCTATCCGGATTATTACACGGCTGGATGGAAGAGAGGAAGATTTAATGAAATGCTTTGGTTAGTCACAAAATCCGCACCTCATCTCTTTCTGTGGGCTAGCTTGACAAATGGCATTTCTTGGGCTTTAAAGGGCCCATATTACGCCATTTTGTGATCTATGTTATAATGTTTCATGTCATGAACAAACCTAAAGTTGTATTTTGTTTCACATGTTTAACACACAAACCCTGCATATTCAGGCTGAGTTCTTCTCTCAAACAGAAAACACTCTGTTCCACCTTGTGATGTCATGTGGTAATACAGGAAGTGCTCCAGTGTGTTTTTAAACTACATACACCTTCATTAGAAACATTTGGATGATTTTAACCCTGGAATTTCCAATCTCTACTGAATTAAAAGTAAAAGGTAGCTGTTGATTTGAAAACTGACACAAGATGGAATAGAGCAGAGGTCTTCAACAGGGGGGTCGCGACCCCTAGGGGGGTCGTGGAGGTACTGCGGGGGGTCACGAAATCTTTTGATTTCACTTTAAAATAATATAATTTTATATTTTATAGTGTAAAATACAGTATTAACCTGTGTATTATTCCCTTGTATTGGATGTACCATAACAGAGTAGCAATGTTTATACATGACACTAAGCTCAATTTAATATAAAACACAATTCTATGCCGTATGTATATAGTAGGGGGTCCCTGGCCCAGTTCGCCATCTGTTTGGGGGTCCCTGGCCTGAAAAACGTTGAAGACCCCTGGAATAGAGCACTTTGAGTTTTGGAGACGTAGACACACTAATAATAAATACATACTCAAACAGGTGTGAATGTAATTCCAGATATTGTTTTAATGAGGTAAATGCGTTATAACTTAAAGCCATGCTATGAGTCCATCTTGTGTAATATAGGACCTGTAACCTTATGTGTACACGAGTTTTTAAAAGACTGATTAACAGTAAAATGTAAAACAAATCACTTTAAAAGAGCAAAGCTATGCCTGAGGAGGGGTAATAACATGCCATTGTCTTTGTGATTCATAAGGGGCTCGTATCTCAGTGCATTCTCTCTGACAATATCATTCATTATAGTGTTTGGAGTGTGTAATTGGTTTGTTTGACCTGGAAATGCTGACAAATTAGAGGGGCCGTACCTAATTTTCGGGTTCTGGCAGAGCGTCAAGTTTATCACAACAAAATAACTTGAAAACAAACACCTTGCCATTCTTATTGCCACCTCTCCAGAGATGTGACCTATAACTTGCCCTAGTTGCGCTATGGTTAATGCAGTAGAACATTCCAGATAAAGCATGGAGACAAGCAGGTGGCACCAAAAACGTACCTAGTGCAACTTTAAACTTCTTAAAGCATACCTCACATACCAATTCTCCACAGGGTTTCATAGACCAACCAATATTAGGGCTGAAATTCAGAAAAATAGTTTATAATTTCATTCAGACAGCACACAGCAAATGTTTAAGAAAGTATCAATACTAAAAAGTCACAGGACAGAAATGAACTTTTCCTGAATAGCTTTAGAATCTTAAAACTAAGAACTAAGAAGTATAAGAGCACATAGACTAGTATACGGCCATGGACCACTATAGAACCTACTTAAACTGAATTACAGATTTAAGGCCACATGGTAATATAAAAGAAAGTACAATTATTAGTTCTGAAAATGAGATTCTATTGCCTTTTTATTATCATGGTATTGGAAACGGTATCTAGCCTATTCCGCAAGTTTCAAAATCGAGTTTGAAATTGTCAGCTCCAAGTTTTACCGCAAACAACAAACAAATGTTGCTCCACAAATCCACTAGCAAAAGCCCATATCCTCTGCGGTTGTAGTAAAAGCCATAATCACAACCACCACATTGTTGGAGCTCTAATTCGCTCCCCCTTGACCGGTGACTTCACCATTCATCACAGGGACAAAGTGCTGGTGTTCTTTGATTAAAACTGGAGCCATGCGTTACAGCTGACAAATGGCCTCCCACTTGGGCCGTGCAGCCGTTTGATAAAGCCCTACGCGCTCACTGCAGCTAATGGGAGCGATCCAAAGCTTAGATGGGCGATTTAACACAGACCTGCCAACTGAATAACTATGACCTCCTAATAGACGAATATTTAAGCCTGTGTGGGTCTTATAGCACTGTTTTAAATCGAGTTTTGTGGTAGAATTTCAACGGCATACAGAGTGAGAAATGACATGTGGTGTAACAATTTAAAAGGGATATGTTATGTTTTTTTTGTTTACTTTCACGAGTTTTTAACCGTGTTCCCTCATTATTAACTTAGCTTAAATCGCTCAGGATCTTTGTTTTCACTTTCACATATGAATCCTGCATATTTAAGCTGTGTTCTTCCCTCAAAGCTTCACTAAAATTATTTGGATGATTTCAACCATAACTTAAACATTACTGCTTCATGACATCACAAGGTGGAACAGAACATTTTGAGATTTGAAGATGTTGACAGACTGAAGGATTACTCAAATATGTGCGAATGAAACAAAACAAGTCCAGGTATGTTTTGAGGAGGTAACAATATTCTAACATGGCAAAAAAATTACAAGAGTCAATTGCGTAACATAGGACCTTTACGTTGGTTTGAGTTGAGTTGTATGCCATTTCCCCCTTAAACGATAAACCCAGTGTCATTGTTCTGGCTCCTCTAAAAGCCTCCTAACACCCAGCAGACGTGTTACATTTGAGGCGCGTTTCATAAATTCTTTAAAAGAGTCGGTCAGATGAAAAGAAGTGACAAGAGTAAAAGCAGTAAACCTTCTGTGCCCCGTGGGCTCTGATCTGTCAAAGAGGGGCCGCAGGTGAATTCAGCTGTCACCCTGATCTACGGCCCCCCAGCACACGCACTAATGTGGGCCAAACCGACGCAGACACTGGAAATGATGCAGTCATTGTGGAGGAAATTGGAAATCAATTCTTGTCATCACTGAACATAACTCCTTTTAGTGGCTCCAGCCAGCGCTCACATGTGTTTGAGTGGGCAACTCCAATAAAGATAAAAGAAAGCCATTAAATATTAAAAAAACAACTCAACTAGAATCAGGAATTGGTTGATTGTAGAACATTTTGGAATACAAATATTTTATTTTATACAAAAGCCATGAAAACAAAAGCAATTTGTATGGAATTTGAAATATAAATTGTAAATGTATTGATCATTTCTATTTGTATAATACATAATGTATATGCTGAGCCCTATGAATATGAACTCTTAAGCCTCGAGCATTGCTATTGAAAAAAAAAAAAACTGAAAAAAAAGTCTTCCTGTATTATGCTGTGTATATATAATATTGTACAACATAGTGTGCAGTCTGCAGAATCCTACTATCAGAACATATATTTCAAAGCAAACTGATCAAATGCCTTTCAGAACAATTGCACTTTTAAAAATCATTCAGCACTAATTCATTATAAAGTAGCTTTGCTTCATGTCTCACTTTTCACAGGAAACCCAGAGAGTCCCCTGCAGATTGTGAAATTAACTGTAATAATGGCACATTACTGAAGAACAAACCACACGAGGAGCTGTGGAGGATGTTGGTTCACTATAAGCTGCTCATGTAGGTCATTGCATTAGCCGGGACAGTAGAGTGCCTCCGCCTGCTGCGCGCCCTCATAATGCCCATCCCAAGGGCACCTGAGCTCAATAAGAAGCAATCAACAACCTCAGCACGCCCTCCCGAGATCATCTTCTCACAATGCACCACTCTAACTCCAACCCCCATCCATTATGCATCAAAAGTGCACTACAAATCTCCTCAAATAGAGCACAATGTCAGGCGTGATATAGGAGGATCAGTGTATGGGGCTGGGAATCAAAGCAGGAGCATTCCCAAGATGAAAAATATTCCTCTTTGCACTCCCATGTTGTTCTTTGTGTTGTAATTTGAGTTGTATGTTCATGCGTCTCAGGAGACCCCCTCTGGAGCAACAGTCATTCGTCATCCTAATTGGTTGTGTTTAGAGAGCAACTGTTGTGCCTGGTAGATATACTTGTGGTCAAAAACAAATGGTGGTTCCAGCGATCAAAGATGGATGGTTATGTAAATGCAACTGGCCACAGATGAGATTATGCACAGCTTGTTGGAAAGTTGCTGGAGTGTCCTTTATCTTCATGTGCCTGCAGCCACATCTTGCCCTCTGAGCAGTTTTAAATGGCATTGTATTAGGGTAGTGTTGTATTGTATTAGGTACAAGAATAGCTTACCATAATGTACACCACAGAGTCAAGGAAATGCACCAAACTAAAAATACTGTCACAGAAATGTTCATGAGTTTATGAGTTGATGTTTCACCAACCAAGAATTAAAAAAGTAGTTTCAGGTTTGCAATAGTAGTGATTCTACTACAACTAAAACCACAACCATACGTTAAAGTTCAAGATTCATGATTATTTGTCATATGCAGGATCAACACAAGGTCAACAATGCAATGAAAAGAACTCGTTGACTCACTAAGATAGTCAAGAAGTACTAATAGCATCCAATAAAAATACAAAAGAAAAAAGTAAACAATATAATAAAAAATATAATAAAATACAAAGGTACAGGTAGGATTAAATAAGGTGTAAGTATTTCACAGAGTGCATTACAATACATATCACAATCCACATGTTACAGTTCAATATACTAGTATACCAGTACTAATAACAAGGAATATTTATTAGATTTTTCTATTACTTTTTTCTAAGTTTTCCAAATGGAAACAATTATTGGTTGGTCACTGTAGTAAAAAGTAAAAATAATCCTATATACGGTATCTAATGCATTTCTGCAACATGTACAGTACGTTCAGTAGTGAAGGACATGTTCTTTAATGTATGAGAGCAGAAACTAAACCAAATCCGTCTTTGTCAATCTTGTATTATACAAGGTAACCGTATATGACTCACAATGGCCCATCTTTCGTTTCATCTAATCTCCACAAATCCTTTATTTCCAGGAGTCAATCCTGTCAGATGAACATTAAATGACACCGAGCACCCATCGATCATATTAACAATCATCTTTCAAAGAACATTTCCTTTCAACACCTACACATAGGGTTTAAACTGTAATATATTACAGTTACCAAACATTTTACAGCTGCAAACCACTCACCATGACCGTAAAATCATTTCCTTCTACTGTATGCTCAAACAGTTAAAACAGTGAAGTAAAAATATATATTTTTTTTTTGTTTTGTTATGTTTTTTTTTTTTTTCAGAATTTAATGTTGTGAAAAGTTAGTTATGTATTGTACTGAGTGACTTATTGCCCCATAATATAATTTAAAATATACAGCTCTGCAAAAAAATAAGAGACCACTGCAAAGACCACTGCAAATTTTTAAATTAATTTTTAAAACAACATAATACTAATGTTTACACTTAAGAAGAGTTCAGAAATCAATATTTGGTGCAATAACCCTTATTTTTAATCACAACTTTCATGCGTCTTGGCATGCTCTCCACAAGTCTTTCACATTGTTCTTGGGTGACTTTATTCCACTCCTGGTGCAAGAACTGAAGTAGTTCAGCTTTGTGTTTGTGTTGGAATTCAGCAGACGCTGGAATGGAATGGCTGTAATACATGTAGAGATGCTGATTTCAGAAAAAAATGCAGTGATCTCTGTATTTTCCCAGAGCTGTATCTACTAATATCTGTCAGCCTTTAAAATACTTGTACCATAAGGGCACTCCACTACTGTTTTTTCTGCCTTATGAAGTAAGAGTCATGCCCCTAATTAGACTTAATAAATTCCAAACAACATCTGGACAGCCGGAGCAGCTCAGACTTCCCAGTGTGACAGCTGTGTATCAAAATGCACATATAAAACAGAGGGACAAACTCCACCACCAGCCTGTGAGCGCCTACCGTTCTACCGCTCATCTGACAGACTTGTATCGTTCTCAGACCACGAAGCATCTGCCTCCTCTGCGCTGCATATGTCCCATTCGGGTTAAAGAGCCATGCTGTCCACGTCTGCCTTTCATCTGCTCCTTTGATGGATCTGCACCTGCAACAGAGGAGAGCAGCCAATTCTGATTCCACTTTCAATATCAAAGTTCTCTCATGTGAAAAATACCAGAAATGCAATATCACTCTTAGACACATCATATGAACATGCATCATCCAGCTAAGGTAGTCCTGACCAAGTCTGGCCCAAGATCTGGAAACTGGTCACTGGAGATTGAACTGCGGTCATATTTTGGTATTTAGTTTTAAACTATAAACACATGTATTTAAAAATAATTGTTCTATGTAAATGTCAATATTTATCTGAAAGGATATGATAATAAAAATATGTCTGAAACCAACTACAGAACTGGCAGGTCTCACCTCTTCATAATGGCATTTCCCCATAGCAAGTAGGAGACCTGGACTGGTAATTGGGCATACCGGGCATCATCCCGGTGGGCCGACAGTCCTAGGGGCCGATGCTGTTGTTTTTTGTTTTTTTCTTAGAGACCGGTCCACAGGTCCATCTTCAATATAGACAGTGGACTAAACCAATCAGGATATAGAAGCTTACGAGAGCGGTCCCACCCCTTTCTTTGCACTGATCCCCGCCAGTTTTAAGCCGTGTCTCAATTCGCAGTGTGCACAATTCGGAGTGTGGTTTTAACGGCACATACATCACTTCCAGCGTAACAACTGCTGTCCCATTTCGTTTTTGTCCCATGCACAGTTAAAATGCACCCTGAAAACCGCAGTCGTTTCCATGGAAATCGGGGCGTGGACCAACTATGCATCCATGCACGCTTCGCGCAGTCATATATCCCAGCGCGCTACTTCTTCTACGGGAGAAAATGGAGTCAGCGGCTGCATCTGGTAGTTGCGGGACCTGTTCCATTTCGCAGACGCCCATGCGGTCCGCGGAGTACACTCAGGACTGTGCACACTGCGTATTGAGACACGGCTTCAGTGTTGAGCGTGGAAACATGGAGGAGTGACAGAAAAGTTACGGGCTAAAAATGTTTAAAAAAAGTTTGCTATAGATGCTGCAAAATGTTCTAAAATAACAGACATATTCTCTGGAGGGGCTGCTGGAGCCTCCACGTCCTCTGCAGCCCAGGTTGAAGGTGGACAGGGAGAGGACCAGCCAGAGACTGTGGACAGGGAACCCGAGGGACAGAGTGACCAGGGAAGTGTAGCACAGGCACAGCAGGTAAGCAGGTAGTACTGTTAGGATAATACCGGGATTTTTAGGTGATGGACAGGCATGAAAATCGCTCACCTTTCGGCCAGCCAACGTGCTCCTGAGTCCTGACCTTGTGTGCAAGATACATTTTTTCATTTTTTCTATGTTTACAGTAAGTTTTATTTTAGTCCAAGTAACATCTGTGCTAACTAGTCCATTGCAGTAGTCTATAATGACACACGCTGTAGTGAAGTTCCAGGCATGTCTTTGGATCTTTCGACACACGCCACAAGACAAACATCCTCAGTCTGTGCTGGAGCCGAGTGCTTCCTCCTCTGTGTGTGGTCCTCTGTCAGCGCAGCTCTCAAACTGCTCAAGCGCACCCGGAGCCGTCCATCAAACCTCATAAGAGACAGTAAAGCTCACAGGCCCTCGCCTTCTATCCTTTTCAATAACAATCTTTCAAGCCTTGGATGACGACGTTTAAATACTTAGAATTACTGAACGGTCCTGGATTACGCTTTATTCACTTTGAAAAAAAAAGTATGAATGTAATTGTATTATGCTTTTTATGTACGTGCTATGGCTCTTTCATTTTCAATACAGTTAGCTCTTAGTCATCCTCTGGTTGTAACTATGGGTGGGTGATATTGACAAAGATAACATTCACACAATATTTTAACAGTGCATTGGGAAAAGTGATAAAATGTTTGGTTTAAGTTCAAGAATCGCACAAAACATGAATGGACTGTAAAATTAAAAGCGAAGAAAAATCACTAGTGTAATCTTCCAAACAAGGGTAATAGTTTAAAGGTACACTGTGTAACTTGTCTGCTGGAGGGCCTGTCACCTGTTCGTCTCCATGGAGATGTGGCTACATTCCGCAGCATTGATCTCCATGGAGAAATTACAGGTTGTGGAGAGGCAACCCCACTCACAGTATGAATGAAAGATTTTTAAGATAGAGCAATAATAATTTCAAGCAATAATTTTATTTCACATTTGTTCATTTCTCCATAATCAACTAAACTACTAAATATAACTACCCCGGGTTTGTTTTATTTAGTCTTTGTTTACTTCCTTTAAGTTAAACACAACACACTCAAGTTACTTTAAATATATTTTATTTGGTTAAATCTATTCAAGTTAGTTAAACATTTCAAACACTTGCCTACTTACCCTTTCCTCCACCTGGTCTGGAGACAAAAGAGGGTGTGCCCTGAGAAGGCCATATTTATAGCCTCTGGGGGGAGGGCCAGACCATGTGGATGGGAGAATTGGTTTCAGTTCCTTTTGTTTGTGAGGTTTTGTATATTTAATTTTGATGTTTCAGTGTTTATAGTTTATGTTAAGCACTTAAGCAATGTAAAGGGGACTTGGCCCTTGTAGTAAATCGTCTGGTTAACTTTAGACTAAAGTGAAGTTCAGAGGCGGTTCTTGGGAGGGGCGAGTGGGGCAATTGCCCAGGGCGCAACTTCGTGAGGGGCGCCGTGCCGAGCGCTTGAAAAAAAAAATTATCTATCATATCACTGTGTAGGAAATTGGCAAATTGGCGCCCCCTCTGGCTGCAAGCGCCTGCGCAATACATTCCCTTCCACGCGGGCCAATGCGCAGCACAGAGACCTGCTGGAGCCTACAGCGGCGCGAGAGGAAAAGGAAGAGAGAAAGAAAGAGAAGAGAGAGAGAGAGGATTCACCCCCTCCTCTCTGCGGCCAGCTGCGAGTCACGCTCCCACTACCACGATTTGATCAATGTCACGGCACTAGTTGCTACCAGGAATTGACCAATGATAGCTCCTACCAAGAACGCACACGCTCGCATCGGGAACACGGAAACTACAGAAGACAATAGTAAACGAAGTTAGTATAAAGCATTATACTATGCTTATATTAGTATAAGCATTTAATCACTTTTAAATCGATCGTTCACCCTCCGTGGTATTTACTATGAATACAACGTACAAAGACACACTTTACATGGGACTTTGTAGAGATACGCGATCAGCATTTTCAATAGAGCTCTTTCGGATTTGCTGGAGAGTATCTCATCTTTGCTTTTGGTAATTCATGTCATGAAATGTGTTTGTCATATCACTATTCTATTTTAGCGCTATTATATTATATTATATTGTATTAATTATATTAATTATATATGTTATATTATGTTATATTTATTATATTATATTATATTATATTATATTATATTGTATTAATTATATTAATTATATATGTTATATTATGTTGTATTTATTATATTATATTATATTATATTATACTGAGGAGAAATCTGTGAGGAAAGTGAGGAATAGTTGTGTGTGATAACTTTTTGTTTGTGTGTGTGTTCCTGTGCAATCTGTAGAATAAGACAGAAGAAGAATAAATGTTTAAGGGGAGAGTAGCCCACTTTGTGTGTGTGTGTGTGTGTGTGTGTGTGTGTGTGTGTGTGTGTGTAGGTAGGGGATTTTGAAAAAATCGTTTGAATAATCGTGATTTCAATAGACAGATAATCGTGATTATGATTTTTTCCATAATCGTGCAGCCGATGGTTCTATTTATATATCTGATTGTATATATTTTTGCCACTTTTATGTGTAGAGTTTATTTATTATTTTTTATTTATGTAATTTAAGTTATGATAACTTATATATTTTTTTAAAGTTGTGATAATGAGAACCACTCTTTAGTGATAATTAAACATGGCTGCTTGTGGAAAATGTTGTGTTTTTGTTTTGTTTTTTTCATTCCTTGAGGGGGGGTCTCGCCCAGGGAGTAATTCAATGTAGAACCGCCACTGGTGAAGTTGCCTTATATATTTAACCTGGTAAGAGATTGTGGACTTACCTGGAGGGAGGAGCTTCCTGTGGGGCAACTATAAAACCAGTTCAGCTCAGCCTCTCAGGAGGGTCACATCAGTGTAGCCAGGTACATGTGGGTTTTTGTAATTTCTTTCATTTCTTTCTGTGCTTTTTGAGCACAGTTCTTTTTTTTCTGTAAATATGTATTATTTTTGTTGCCAGATACCACAGTGAATTTTTGAATAAATCTTTTGGCCATATGAAAGATATTTCTGAAACGGGGGCCATTAAGGGGCCACATGTTACATTCAGGGGCCAAATACAGAGTACATCCAAGCACAAAAATGACTCATTCAGTATTCAGGTCTGTTTCTTCTCCCATTACAGAGGTTTACTGCCACCAAGAGTTTGGGGGTGGAATTGCATCAGTGATCATTGAATTCTCTGGTTGTTCTTCTTATTAGTAGATTGACAAAGTAGAGTCAAATCAGATTAGATGTGGGGCCAGGGCCCCTGTGGTCCCTCCCCTAGAACTGCCCCTGCTCTATGGAGACAAACAGGTGGCGAACCCCCTCCAGAAAGTTACAATGTGCAATATTTTTTAATAGTTTTCTAAATTGGCATACTGTATGTCCAAAACATCAATTGAGATATAATTGTTTTTATGCACATCTCACCTTTGCTCTATTAGCAGCCATCATTGCAATTAGCGACATGATACTCCTGTAAAGTTTACCTTGAAGTGCAGTTTTATTTTTGTAGGTGTAGCATTTTTGTACTTCAGTTTGCTCATTCATGCTAATCCTGTTTTTTCTCCACCAGCACTGCCCCTTCACTTACATGAAAAACATCAGTATCTGTAAAGTGCTGGCTATCTCTGTGTCCCTGGCTCTCCACAATCAGCACTATTTGAAAATGTCAAGCTCCCTTGTTAGCAATTTCTTTCTGCAAAGTGGCAATTACAGCATTTTCATGTTTCATTCGGGGCCATGATAACACTTTCACGTGCTGGCTCTGTGTTTTAAAGCAAATGACATGCGTGCTACATTTCTTTTGTGCTATATAAAAAAAAAACTACTATATTAACACAACTCCACACTGCTGCCCCCTCATGGCTTCTCTCTCAATCACCCTTATCTCTCTCACCTCCTCCTTCATTTCCCACACACTCTATCATTTGAGAATGCGCTCGCGTGATTGTGGCTTTAGCGCTGGAGGGGTAGTGGTGAATGCTATCATCACTCCCAGGGCTATAATCAATAGTGTCAGTAATGGCGCCGGAGGTGGTGCAGAGCAGTGGATTGCCACGGGGTCCTGGGAGATCATCTTGGAGAGCTTTGTCTTTTCTCTAGCTCTCCCCGCCGTTCTGTTAAATTATTCTGCAGGCGCTTTCACTGTCAGCCTTGCTCCACTGAGGGCGGCCCAAAAGGAAGCACTATTCTGTTAGAAATGGTTCAGAGACTGTGAAGCCTTTTGAGAGGCTGCCAGAGACAGTTATTGGCAACAGGAGCCTGTATATCAAATTAAATGAATTTATGTCAAAGCTGTTTTCAGGTATTACACACTTTGAACTAAAGATGGATTTCACAGGTGAGCAACAGAGTACATTAGGAGCCCTATAATAATAATGATCATTACCTGCAAAGTAAATGCGTTGTTATTCTTTTGAAAAGGTAGACCAGCCTGTTGAAGTCAGAAATACAGAAATAAATATGTCTTACAGCATTGCAGTCAAGTCCTTCAAATATTTTGTGGTCATAAAAGCAGAGCTAATTCATTTTTTTGGTTTACAGTGGTCCAAAGTTTTTCCTCTTTTTTACATATTCCTAGTATTCTAAGTATTCACTGTGATGATTAGTTTAAAAGTGCTTTTCCCAGCTGTGCAACAGCAGCTATTGATAAGGTTCATAAGGTCATCTGGTTCACAGATGATAAATATACAGTGGTACCTCACCTTACGAATGACCCAACAAACGAAAATTTCAAGTTACGAAACGCCTTCACGGTAAATTTTGGTCTCTAGATACAAAAGAAAATTCAAGTTATGAAACGCGAAATCTCAAAAATTCAAATAATGCGCGCTCAGCCACACACATTATACACTTTTCTCAGACTGGATTTAAACTTTTCTCACATTTGTCTCTCGTTTAAACACTCAAACTTTCATAGATTTTCAACAAAATGATTAATAGTGAAGTGTGGGGGGAAGGGGGAAGGGGGAGAAAACTGCGCTCTGACACGTGTGATAGCGCAGCATGACCCGGCGCGGGGCTGCCAGCAGGTCTAGACCTGGACTAAACCAGGACTAAACCTGGACTAAACCAGGACTAAACCTGACCATGCAAGAGCCAGGTCTAGACCAGGTCTAGACCAGGTCTAGAGCAGGTCTAGACGACCGCGGCTCTTGCATGCGTTCGTGGGTCTCGTTCATGCGCTCAGACTGCGTGCGGTCCTCCAGGTGAGGCTCGCCTCAGCTGTGACTCGAAACGAAACCAGGAAATAGACCTTTAATCCACCTGGTCTAGTCCTGGTTTAGTCCAGGTTTAGTCCTGGTTTAGTCCAGGTCTAGACCTGCTGGCAGCCCCACGCCGGGTCATGCTGCGCTATCACACGTGTCAGAGTGCAGTTTTCTCCCCCCTCCCCCTTCCCCCCCACACACACACACACACACACACACACACTTCACTATTAATAATTTTGTTGAAAATCTATGAAAGTTTGAGTGTTTAAACGAGAGACAAATGTGAGAAAAGTTTAAATCCAGTCTGAGAAACCAATCAGGACGCAGAACACAATGTTACACTATAAAAAAAAGTTACACTATAAAAAAAAAACTTGGATTGGGGCCTTGGAACGAATCAGGCTTTTTCCATTGAAATAGCTACTCAACTTACGAATTTTTCACATTACGAAACCACTTCTGGAACGAATTAATTTTGTAAGGTGAGGTACCACTGTACTTTATACACAGTGCACAGCGGTTTGATCTGAAAAAAGCAAAAAGGTTAAAACCCCTTTAAGCACAATTTGTTCCCCACAAATCAGAGGACTTACATTGGTTCCTCCTTATGATTGTAGCTGTGTCTCTATGCAAGAAACCATTGCTTTTCTAGTTGTATTTTGCACTAGTATTCACCATATTCCACCCCACCCACTTTTAGATGCTCCTAAACAGCAATGTTTACTTTGGCTGACTGCGTTGTTTTCAAAGTGCTCTAGAAATAAATCTTGAGTTGATTCATTCATTTCAATGGTGAATTTGAGAAAGGTTTCGCTGCTTAAATATGACATAAAATAGGTTCATTTGTGTAAAATATTCACTGTTCCTGTGCACCAACAAGTCAACAATGCACCTATTCTCTGGGGGACTTTAAAACAGGTTTATAGCCTGTATTGGACTTATTTCCTGTCAAGAGCAGCAGCCCCTTGCAAAATAACACATCCCAAATGATGATGGCGGGGTGCACTGCAACTGCCAGAATAAGGTGAATAAACGCACTTTGTTGTTGTGCTTTCTGTTCTATTATTGTGACAGATTTGTGGAGAAAAAAGCTGATGATAACGTCTTTAAGTTCCCCTGTTGGCAGAGAGATGTGTCATTGTTCTGGCTCGTGGCTCTGGATGAGTGCTAAAGCTGCTCTCTGGGCCCCCTGGCAGTGCTGAGGGTGGAGGAGCAATCTGTTGTCACGGGGGACGTCATGGTGAATGTAGGCCGGTGCTGTCAAGACATGAGAGGAGCCGCAGAGGAGCAGCCTGCCTCACTGCACCCGCTCTACAAGACACTGAACCAAACCACCATGACACAATATTCATTATACTGCACATTAGGGTTGTAGTAGTTATTAAGTCGATTATATGGTCTATGAAGTCTTAGTCGGCCATTTCTTTTATTACTAATTATTTTTATGCATTATATTCAGTGTTTCCCACAGTTTATAAGAGACCATATTGCTAAAAGTATTTGCTCACCTGCCTTGACTCACATATGAACTTAAGTGAACTTAAGTGACCTCTCATATATAATCCATATAATCCATAGGGTTTAATATGGCGTCGGTCCACCCTTTGCAGCTATAACAGCTTCAGCTCTTCTGGGAAGGCTGTCCACAAGGATTAGGAGTGTGTTAATGAGACTTTTTGACCACTCTTCCAGAAGCTCATTTGTGCAGTCACACACTGATGTTGGACGAGAAGGCCTGGCTCAGTCTCCGCTCTTATTCATCCCAAAGGTGTTGACGTCAGGACTCTGGGCAGGCCAGTCAAGTTCATCCACACTCTCTCATCCATGTCTTTACGGACCTTGCGTTGTGCACTGGTGCACAGTTATGCTGGAAGGGGAAGGGGCCATCTCCAAACTGTTGCCACAAAGTTGGGAGCATGGAATTGTCCAAAATCTCATTCCTTTCACTGGAACTAAGGTACCAGGCCAAGCTCCTGAAAAACAACCCCACACCATAATCCCCCCTCCACCAAACTTTACACTTACACTTATTTTTGGAATCCTATCACAGGACCATGCTGGAATTCACTGAGCTCCTGAGAGGGATCCATTCTTTCACAAATTCTTGTAGAAACAGTCTGCAGGCCTTATTGATCATTTTATTTAATCGAATATTTGGGAGTAAATATTACTCATCATTGCCTCGAATTGCCTACGAATCGAGAAAGTTAAAGAAAGTTAAATTAAAGTTACTTGTATAAATTTATGATAATAGATAAAGAAAATGATTATATATTATTACACTGACCAGTTTATAGCTTTTTAAGTTTTACCTGCTTTAACTGATGAAGAAGACTTCCAAGAATTTTATTCAACCAAGAATTACAAGTCAACCAAGAATTTCCATAGTCTAGAGCCCTATAGTGTACATGCCAGCTAGACAATTCAACTAGTTTCCCTTTTTGACTAATGGTTTAGCAAAATCCATTATAAACTTATTTAGTTAAAAAAAAATAAAAAAAATTACAAAATACAAAAATAAGTGGGTCACTGGAATAGTGAAAATTTAAAGTTCCTTTCACTTTCATTCACTGCATCAAAGATTTTGTTTGAAAAGAAATCAACCACAATCTTGACCTTGCACCAATCTTTTTGCAGTTAGCTGTGGCAAAACTTATTTACTTTTAATTCACTGTGTCTCACTGTGTTTATGGAAAGCCAAGAAATACAGTGAACGTGTACCAGGGTGACAGAGGACAGCCAAAGGAGACACAGGCGGAGGGGGGCCGGGCTGGTGCTGGAGCCCAAAGATACAATTTCACAGATGAGCACGCCCGCTTGGTTCTCCGACGTGAGCGTGGACAGATTTCACACCTGAGGAAATAACAGAGGAGGATGGGATCACATTCTTACACTACAGCTTTTTCTTCATCAGGAAGACACTGTGCCCTTTACAAGGTCTTAAACAAACGCAGCTGCGCGGTGAGCAACTGTACCATACAATCACTTAGCTACAGAAGTGCTCCTGTGTGTGCCTGCATGTGTGTGGGATCAGGACTGAACTTAAAACCACTTTCAGCTTTGTGTTGTTTACAATAACCCATGGGTACAGGTGAACAAGTGATTTTTAGAGTTCCTGGTAACTGGTAAATTGCAGCTCACACATGCGCACAGACAGAAGTTAAGTATAGAAGGTAAGAAGTTAAGCTAATATTATGCGATTTTCTGATATACAGCTCTGGAAAAAATAAGAGACCACTGCATTTTTTTTTCTGAAATCAGCATCTCTACATGTATTACAGCCATTCCATTCCAGCGTCTGTTGAATTCCAACACAAACACAAAGCTGAGCTACTTCAGTTCTTGCACCAAGAGTGGAATAAAGTCACCCAAGAACAATGTGAAAGACTTGTGGAGAACATGCCAAGACGCATGAAAGCTGTGATTAAAAATAAGGGTTATTGCACCAAATATTGATTTCTGAACTCTTCTTAAGTGTAAACATTAGTATTATGTTGTTTTAAAATGAATTTGATCTTGTTTCTTTGCATTGTTTGAGGTCTGAAAACATGTATCTTTTTGGTTATTTTGACCAATTGTCATTTTCTGCAAATAAATGCTCTAAACGATAATATTTTATTTGGAAGTTGGGGGAAATGTTGTCAGTAGATTATAGACTCAAACAAAAATGTTCCTTTTGCCCAAACATATACCTTTTTTCTAGAGCTGTATGTTATAATGTTTCCTCATCAAAAGCATACCTGTTGAGTTGTGTTTTGTTTCAGTCACCCATGTTTAATACACAAACCCTGCATATTTAAAGGAAAAGTAAAGTTTTTTACAATCTGAGCCTTATTTCGGTAATAAAACAAGTTGTTTTACTCACCCATAGCACTTTGGTGTCATATGGAGCACTTCCGGAGATGTTTTAGATTTGCAATCTCCATAATATGAGTTCTCGGGGCACTTGTTTGCGGTCTCCAAATAACACAAACTTTAGCACTTTTCAAATCATAGAAGCTCGATGTCTTAGTCTACGATTTCGTGTAGTCAAAAGTGGCCTGTAATCCGAGATTTAGCCATAGTTTCGAGTAGATGAGGACGCCAGTGCGCATGTGCGGACTGTGCTCTCAGCTCCCGGGACCCAAACATGAAACGCAAAGCTGTAAACTATGGATAAATCTCGGATTACAGGCCACTTTTGACTCAAACGAAAAGACAACGAGCTTCTATGATTTGAAAAGTGCTAAAGTTTGTGTTATTTGGAGCCCGCACAGGGCATATTACATGCTCGGGGAATATATTATATGCCCCGAGCTATGGCTAGAAGTCGCGCTAGGCTAACGCAAATCTAAAACATCTCTGCAAGTGCTCCATATGACACCAAAGTGATATGGGTGAGTAAAACAAGTTGTTTTATTACTGAAATAAGGCTCAAATTGTAAAGAACGTTACTTTTCCTTTAAGCTGAGTTCTTCTCTCAAACTATTAACGGTCTCTTCCACTTTGTGACCTCATGTGGTAATACACCTTCACATTTGGATCATCATTTGGATCATTTCAGCCCTGCCAGTCTCTGCTGAACTACAGGTAAACTGTAGCTGTTAACTTGAAAACTACTGCGTCATGACATCACAAGATGGGAAAAAAAAGACATTTAAGTGGAACAGAGATCAAAATTCTCTATTTTGATCTCTGTTCCACTTAAATGTCTTTTTATATAAATGAAATCTTGTTGTAATAATAATAATAATACATTTTATTTATAAAGCGCTTTTCAAGACACTCAAAGATGAACATACCAGTTCATATTTCAGTCTTCTCTCCATTAATGCTCCTGGGAGTTGTTTCCAATATACACTTGAAACAGAGTCTCTTTTTTTAAAAAACATTGCTGATCTAATTCAAGATTCAAGATTCAAAGTTTTTATTGTCATATCCAATCATGTACAATGAAATTCTTACTTTTCTGTCTACACTAGATGCCAAGAGTATATGCCATCCCGTCCCTCTGGTCTCACCGCTCACCTGTTTCCTCGTTACGTCACCACAACAAACCCCACGTGAAACCAGCCAATCTCCGCCCTCTCCCTCCGTCCTCACAGCCAGACACCACACAGCGCCACCTAAAGCTGTCTCTCTTCAATACTCGCTCCCTCAACAATAAAAGCCTCATTTTAAACGAATATATTACTGACAATAACCTCGATTTTATCTGCCTAGTTGAAACCTGGCACAAACCCCTGGACTACTTCTCTCTCAACCAAACCACACCTCCCGGATACACTTACATTGAAACTCCACGCACTGAGGGGCGGGGAGGGGGGACCGCAGTCATTTACAGAAAGGACATTAAAATCACTCCCATCACATCCCTACAAAGTAATTCATTTGAACACACTGTTTTTAAATTGTCTGGTCCTACTCCCTTGGTCACTGCTGTCATTTATCGCCCCCCCAAGCCCAACCCCTCTTTCCTTTCTGATTTCACAGACTTTCTCACCCAGCTCTCTGCAATCTCATCTTCCCTCCTCATCCTTGGTGACTTCAACCTCCACATCGACAACCCTGATTCAAAACCTGCAGCTGATTTTTTGGACCTCTTA
This sequence comes from Paratrypauchen microcephalus, assembly GCA_036785185.1. Taxonomy (NCBI): domain Eukaryota; kingdom Metazoa; phylum Chordata; class Actinopteri; order Gobiiformes; family Gobiidae; genus Paratrypauchen; species Paratrypauchen microcephalus. Next base: position 9,081,166 of record JAVJIX010000007.1, on the reverse strand, counting down.
AAATGTTTTAACATAAACCAACATGTCAATTTCCCCACCCATACCCGTGGTCATATCCTGGACCTGGTCTGTACTACCTGTGTCAAAATCCCAAATCTCACCAGCCATAACCTTCATATATCTGACCACCTGGCTATCACCCTAGACATTGACCTGCCTCTTCCCATCCCAAAAACCAAACGTACAATCTCATTCCGGAACCTCAAATCCCTCTCCCCTTCTGCTCTTTCAAAGTCCCTTGCCACAAAACTGTCCACCTGCCCTCCCCCACAGTCTGATGACTCCTCTGAACTTGTTAATCACTACAATAACACACTTTCCTCCTGCCTTGACCAACTTGCTCCCGTAATAACCAAATCTGTTTCTTTCACCCACACAGCACCCTGGTACACTCCTGAACTTCATAAAATGAAATCCCGAAAGCGCCAGCTTGAGAGACTGCTTAGAAAATCTGGTCTAACCATCCATCTCCAAGCCTACACAGATCACCTCCGTCAATATAAAGATGCCCTCAATGCAGCCCGGTCAAATTTCTATTCCAACCTCATTCACTCTGGTTCCAATAACCCCAAAGCTCTGTTCTCCACAATAAACACACTCCTCAAACCCAGTGACAACACCTCTTCATCTTTTACAGTAGACAAATGCAACACTTTCCTATCATATTTCAAATCCAAAATTGACACAATCTATAGCTCCCTCACTCTCTCTCCAGCCCTCCCTTCTGATTCCCCTCCCCCAAACTCGACTCCACAACTTTCCCATTTCTCCTCTATCTGTCCAGATGAACTTTCCAAACTTCTTTCCACCATGAAAACCCCCACCTGTTCACTCGACCCCATCCCCTCTGCACTCATCAAAGACTGCCTTCCAATCATCTCTCCTCTAATAACAACAATCATCAACTCCTCACTTACCACTGGTTCTGTCCCGCAGTCTCTCAAGCTTCCTGCCATCACCCCTATCCTAAAAAACCCGGCCTTGACCCCGACAACTTTGCAAATTTCCGCCCCATTTCAAACCTTCCATATCTGTCCAAAATCCTGGAACAAGTCATAGCCACCCAACTCAAAGCCCATCTCAAATCCAATAGTCTGTTTGAACCATTCCAGTCTGGTTTCCGTCCACAACACAGTACAGAAACAGCCCTTCTCAAAGTCACCAACGATCTCCTCCTCTCCTCTGACTCCGGCAAATTCAGTATCCTCATCCTCCTGGACCTTACAGCAGCATTTGACACTATCAGCCACTCCATCCTCCTCTCCCGTCTCAAGAACCATTTCAACATCACCGGCTCAGCACTATCCTGGATCAACTCCTACCTCACCAACCGTCAACAATTCATCCACATCAACAACTGCTCCTCCGCCACTGCTCCCCTACTTCAAGGCGTCCCCCAAGGTTCGGTGCTTGGTCCCCTCCTGTTCATCCTCTACCTCCTCCCCCTTGGTACCATCATTCGCCGCCACGGCCTCTATTTCCACTGCTATGCTGACGATATTCAACTTTACATAACCACCAAATCCATCAACTCCACAACTCACTCTTCCCTCACCCACTGCCTCTCTGAAATCAAAACTTGGATGCAACACAATTTCCTACAACTAAACTGTGACAAAACTGACTTAATCATTATTGGCCCCAAAAACATCACCAAATCCACTCAAGACTTCAGCCTGACCATAGACAACACAACCCTCACTCCATCCCCACTCATCCGAAACCTTGGCATTCTTTTTGACACCACACTCTCATACCAACAACACATAAACTACATAACCCGGACTGCTTTCTTCCATCTCAAAAACATTGCACGACTCCGCCCATCCCTTTCTTTCTCTGCTGCCGAAACACTCATCCATGCATTCATCACCTCTCGAATCGACTACTGCAATAGCCTTTTCTATGGTCTACCCTCCAAAACTCTCAATAAACTCCAATACATTCAAAACTCTGCTGCCCGCCTCCTCACCCACACCCGCTCCCGAGACCACATCACTCCTGTCCTCCAAAACCTCCACTGGCTCCCCATCCCTCAGCGTATCCAATTCAAAGTCCTCCTCATGACCTACAAAGCCCTCCATAACCTGGCCCCATCATACCTCTCTGACCTTCTGCACCGCCACACCCCATCCCGCTCCCTCCGTTCCTCCGACACCAACCTCCTGTCCCTCCCCTACAGGACCAAGCTCCGAACCTGGGGTGACAGAGCCTTCTCCATTGCTGCCCCCACCCTCTGGAACTCACTCCCACAACCTCTCCGTGACTGCTCTGACCTCCCCACCTTCAAAAAATTGCTCAAGACTCACCTTTTTAAAACTGCTTTTAATGTTTCTTAATGTTTAATGTTTTTCTGATTGTTTATTGTTTTGTTACTTGTTTTATTACTGATTTTACCTCTTGTACAGCGTCTTTGAGTGTCTTGAAAAGCGCTTTATAAATAAAATGTATTATTATTATTATAAAAAAATTAAATAAGATAAATAAGATAAAGAGAAGCATGTAAAAGAAATATAATCAAATAGAAACAATTTTTTACACAATATACACTATGAAAAATATAGCCTAGGTGCTATGTACATATTGCAATCACAAATAGAAAATATGGATTTTATTTAACTCACGCGGACAAAGAACAAAGCTAAAATAACAACAAAACATTCACAATGATATTTTTTCCACATTACAAAAAAGCCACCCATGCAGCAATCGTATAAGCAATGTTCTGTTTATGCCTGAAGTTCAATCACTGTGCAAGTTCACATCAATCAAAGCGCAAAGAAAAACAATTTGGCACCTCAACAATAAACAACAATGCAGCCCACACCACACAACACAACCGGGGCTCATCAAAACCTGTAATTGCTTTTTAGATCAAAACATTAATGATCGGGTTACTTGATTGTAATGCATTGTAATGACGCCATTAATATGGATATGACTGCTGCATTGAGAGCCATCTGTTCTGAGCTGGACACTTTCCAACACACACTCGTTTCAAGGACTGTATTTTGGCAGTGGACTACGGGCTACATAATCAATGCCACTGCCACCACCAGCTCTGGGAATCGCACCACCCAAATTGATCCATCAATCACCCATTCACACAATGTTTACTCAGCTTCGCCAGGCTTCAAACTCATTCATACTCTCAGATGAAAGCGCTAATATGAAGACGCAAGCCAACTCTTCTGCACGGGGCGGCAGTGGTCTCTCTTGGTGAGGTGGATGATAGACCTGTCACAATAACACATTTTGAAGCATGATATATTGCTACAGATAAATATTGTGATAAATTATAATATTAAAAATACTTTATGCCATAGACACAATAACAGTACATCAGGATAATGCCTGTAAAATGTTTTTTTTTTTTTTTAAATATACAGCATCATTAAAAGGCATGAGCTACAACAAATAAACAGCAGAATGAACCAACAGTTAAAGATGTATTGCATAACTTTTCTGGTGGAGTGTCCATTACCTGCTTGTGTCCATGGAGATGTTATTGCATTTCCTGCAATGTTCCAATAACACAACCGTAATTTAAGAAATGCATCTTATACAAGTTTGATATCATATTGTGGAACATTACAAGCAAAACAACAGCATCTCCATGATGGCACACACCCGACCTCAAATGTTACGCAGTGCACCTTTAACAATACAGATGCTCCTCAACCTACGAACGAGTTACGTTCTGAACCCCCGTTCGTTTGGTGAATTTGTTCGTAAGTCGTTATAGGGCATTCTTTAGAAGGGAATGTATGTTTAAGGCTTGTATAAGTAATCTATATTACTTATACTTTGTACTGCATTTAAATAACACTAAATGTAACAAAACAATATGCTTTTTAAAAATATGGAAAACTGATGAGATAAAAAGAAGAGAGAGACACAGAGGCAGATGCAGTAGACACAGCTGAGAGAGAGAGAGAGCGTGTGTGTGTGTGAATGTATGTGTGATCGTACCGATTGTTGAACGGTTCACGTTGTACGCGCGTGCCACATTCACCATCTTCTCACCAGCATCAACTTTCTTTATCATCGCCACCTTCTTTTCAGATGAGATGGCTTGCCACTTTTTCACATTTCCACTTTCACTAGAAGCTTTTCGCTTTTCACCAACCATATTGGATTACGGATGCATGATAAAACAACAAAGTTACACCGCAAGTACGTATGAACACTTGGATAGTTTCAACTGAGTGGGCGTGATGCTTGGGGGATGCTGGGCACACGATCGCAGCGCCCTGCCTGTGCATCAGCGGCAGAAATACGCACTACGTACTGTACTCAGAAGTCGGAATAGGCGTTAAATACAAAAACTCTCTTACGTACATGTACAGCACTTTTGCCCAAACACTTAACTTTTTTTTTTTTTCGACCCTGTTCGTAACTCCGAATGTTCACAAATCGAATGTTCGTATGTGGAGGAGCGTCTGTAGAAGTCATTTAGGCTGCGTCCCATTACTGTGTCTTACCCCTTCCCCTTTATCCACGTCTTTGTCTTGCCCCTCGATACTGAGCTGAGAGGTCTCGGGGTACGAATGTTCCCCTAAAAAATGGGACACCACTCGATTACCGTTTGCGTCATCATCCCTTGCCTCTACCTGGTTGCTACGTCTACAGAGGCGACAACAACTGACACAAACAAATGTAAACAAATGTCAAGGATTATTGGGTACCTCAGCTCAACAAAAAAACTAGCTTGTTTATACATGAAAGTTCGATGAAAACGATAACGCTGGCTAAACAGACATCACTACTGAACATCATATACTGAACTGTAAGTCGATATAGTAATTATTGTGACAGGCCTAGTGGGTGATCTGTATGGGTGACCTCAGGGTGGAATCAGTTATACAAGGCTTTTAAAGGGATTCACTTTGGTCTTACAGAAATGCACAACTCCCAAGCTATCTTAAAATATTCCTTGTAAAGCTGCAACATCACACTTGGTCTCATTGCACAAACTTTTCCCATACCGAGTCCCGTAGTGAGAATGTGGGACATGATAGTTGTGATTGCCAAACTTCAGTTGCTTCCATCTCCTCTCTTCTTCGGAGCAGACTTATGACTAATGTATGACTAGTACAAAGACATTATGACTTTAAAGACCAACACTCACTACTGCACAGTGTTGTGGGTGGCTTTCCTGGTTTAGATCTAGGCTATAATACTTTAGCAAGGAGCCGGCAAGCCATAATTGCAAGAAGAGCCTTGACATGAAAACTTGAATAGTTATATGTTGTGGTCTTTGTTGTGTGAAATGTGAATGAAGAGAAGAGAGAGATATTCAAATTGTTGGCTCCAGGAATATAACAGTGTTTCCCATAAATTTTGTTAAGATTATGATGGCACAGATATTTTTTACTTGAGTGAGTATAAATGGTACTTACTGGTACTTATGTTTAATCTTTAAGGAGTGATTCTTGACCAGTGTAGTCTCTCTTTTATAAATTTATGATAATACATAATATATCATTTTGTCATAACAATATACAGCTCTGGAAAAAATAAGAGACCACTGCAAAATTATCCGTTTTTCTGATTGTATTACTTATAGGTATGTGTTTGGACAAAAGGAACATTTTTGTTTGAGTCTATAAACTACTGACAACATTTCCCCCAAATTCCAAATAAAAATATTATCGTTTAGAGCAGGGGTGTCAAACATGCGGCCCGGGGGCCAGATCCGGCCCTCCAAGACCTTTAATCTGGCCCTCGGCTGATTTTCTATTAAAATATCTTAATTATATTTTAATTTTCTATTAAAATATTGGTAATTTTCTGCACCTCTGCACCTTTCTGTGCAGTTTAGCATAACTGCGTCTCCAGCGCCTCTGTCCTGCTCCCACCAGAGCAGCACAAATGAAAAATTGCCTTTTTCCAAACACTCTTAAAGGACCATTGTTTTGACTGGCGACACCCTCATCAGCAAAATGTTAAAAATGAGAAAAGTGGACGCCGAGTGCAGGATTTTCCAAGAAAAATTGACTAATTCCTATTTGTTCACGAAGGTGAATGGGAAACCTGTACGCTTGATGCGTCTGCAACAAGTGGCGGTGCTCAAGGAATATAATCTTAAACGCCACTACGAGACACAGCATTTCGAACAATCCAATAACTTGAATGGAGAATTGAGAAGACAGAAGAAGATAAACGAATTATTGCTGGGACTGAAACAGCAGTCTGTAATAGATTTGCATTTCTCTGGACAAATATTTGGACTTATTGCTGTTTTGGGGGTATATATGCCATGAGTTTTCTGATCCGGCCCCTTTGGGATCAAAGTAGGTTGGATACCCTGGTTTAGAGCATTTATTTGCAGAAAATGACAAATGGTCAAAATAACAAAAAGATACATGTTTTCAGACCTCAAACAATGCAAAGAAACAAGATCAAATTCATTTTAAAACAACATAATACTAATGTTTACACTTAAGAAGAGTTCAGAAATCAATATTTGGTGCAATAACCCTTATTTTTAATCACAGCTTTCATGCTTATTGGCATGCTCTCCACAAGTCTTTCACATTGTTCTTGGGTGACTTTATTCCACTCCTGGTGCAAGAACTGAAGTAGCTCAGCTTTGTGTTTGTGTTGGAATTCAACAGACGCTGGAATGGAATGGCTGTAATACATGTAGAGATGCTGATTTCAGAAAAAAAAAATGCAGTGGTCTCTTATTTTTTTCCAGAGCTGTATACCGATCTCTGTGACTAAAGTACAGAACATATTTTTGTTGCAACTACAAGTAACTATATTTTTGACAATTATTATTAGTGGTGTTATTTGTCTCTAACCAGAGGACTGAGCAAGTCCAAATCATAGGGGAGCAATCAATTCAGAGTTATTCATCAGAAAGGTCTATCATCACTGAAAACAAGTTTACCATCTTAAATGAATAGTAAAAGTCATAGTAATGCATTCTAAGTTTTAACGTTTGTGGTAATAGGCTACATAGACGCACATAGAAACAGACGTTTGATTATGTCTAAAGCACGTTTCAGTCTGAGAATACTCTCCTCTCACGGGTCTACAATCATTTTCCTCCGGTGAGCTACTTTTACCAAACAAAAATACCAGAGAAGCCACTCATTTTAGTGTTTGCAAGAAATTTAGTACATATATGACTTACGACAGGCCTTAGATGGGGTACAGTTAGACAGTTTTGACTAGATTACTTTACTTAGCATCAAAAGTGTCCTCAAATGACAGCAAATCAGTTCTCCATCCTGAAATACACCATCTGAAAACATTATGATTCTACTCAACCATAATACATCACTGACTCTACACATCAAACTACGTTAAATAAACAGTTCATGCCGTGCTACAGTTCTGAAAGACTAAACAAGACTAACCACTTCCAGGGTAATATTCAAGGCCAGAATGAAACTAAACAACACAAAATCATAAAAAGAAAAAAAAAAAAAAGATAAATAAATAATAATACTAAAAGAAAATACAAAAAAGGCCCAGAAATAGCTTGCAATGCCTCCCTATTTGCACTTCATTTGCAGTTTTATTGGAGAAACAGAACTTTTAAAAGACTAGGCTGCTTTGGTTGAAGGTAAACTCAAGAGTATGCTGCGAAATCATCACGTGGGGATCCTCCTGCATCTCCCACCAGGTACGTTTGGAGGCTGTAGTTAATTGGCATGAGTGTCTACTGTAGTTTCTATCCTTCTGAGAGATAGATCCTTCTGAGGATAGAGTAGCATACGCAGTGCATCTCATCCCTACGTAGATTTGTTCATATCTTGTGATTAAATCTTTAAAAGCACATCATGTAAATACGTACCACGACACGATGCCAATTAATTTTCAATCGTGTTCTCCAGGGCGCTTCACTGTTCAAATGAGGGGAGTGTGATCAAAAGTTTGAGAGGGTTTTACGACGGCTTTAATGGCGTCTCTTTGTTCCTGGAAACACTTTGAGAAAAATGTATTCAGCCCCGACAAAGTGCTGCTCCGTGTAATCAAATCCCAGAGCTTCTGGTTTAGGAGCAGAGGAGCGGCGGAGGCAGATCTGAGGCAGCGGCAGCGACTCACTCATCTCTGTTTGACACTTTGATCAAACCAACGCTTTTTACTACAGGGACAAGAGAAATGTACTGTATTGATAGGGGCAAATAAACAAACAAATAATTTTAACAGGCCCATATTACACTGTTTTCTGATCTTTGTTCTAATGTTGTTTCCTCATCAAAAACATAGGCTACCTGGAGTTGTGTTTTGTTTCATTCACACATGTTGAACACACAAACCCCTTCATATTTAGGCCGTTTCTATCAAACTGTAAACACAACATTGTGTTGTCATGTGGTAATACAGGAAGTGCTTGTGTTTTAAGACTCCATACACCTTCACTAGAATCATTTGGATAATTTCAATCCTGAAATTGCCATATTCTACTGAACAAAAGGTAAAAGGTAGCTGTTAAATTGAAAACTACTGCTGCAGGACATCACGAGGTGGACCAGAGCGTTTTGAGCTTTGGGGATGTAGAAAGAATAATAATAAAGGGTTACTCGAACATGTGTGAATGAAACAAAACTCAATTCCAAGGAGTGAGCTCACAATTTTGTGTAATAGGGGACCATTAAGTTTTATAATCACAGCCAAGAGCGCCTAAGGAATTTGAAAATATTTTAAATTATAAAACATTTCATCCTTGTAGATGGTGCTTGAATCTAAGTCAGGACCCTCTTCCAGCTGACACCTGTTGACTTCAGCATAAGCCTAAATACCAGTACTGTAATAATATTTTGTTTTTAATTGTGAATTTGTTCATTGCTATGGCAGCACCACTGGCTTTATCACCCTGAAGTCCATAGATAGTTTAATACATTAACAAATGAAACATTTGGACAAGCCAGCTTCATTTTGGAATAAGGTGCTGTGGACTGATGAAACGAAAATTGAGTAATTTGGTCATAACAAGAGGCAATATCCATGGCGGCAAAAGCCAAAAGAACACAGCATTCCAAGAAAAATACTTGCTACCCACAGTAAAATTTGGTGGAGGTTCCATCATGCTGTGGGGCTGTGTGGCTCGTGCCGGTACTGGGAATCTTGTTAAAGTTGAGGGTCGCATGGATTCCACTCACTATCAGCGGATTCTTGAGAATAATGTTCAACAATCTGTCACAAAGTTGAAGCTGACGCCGGAGCTGGATATTTCAACAAGACAACGACCCAAAACACTGCTCAAAATCTACTCAGACATTCATGCAAAGGAACAAGTGTAATGTTCTGGAATGGCCATCCCAGTCCCCAGACATGCACGGCAACCATCAAACCTCAAAGTTCAAAAGTTCAAAGTCAGCTTTATTGTCAATTCTGCCATATGTGTTCAACATACAGTGAATCGAAATTTTGTTTCTCTCTGGCCAGGTAGTGCAAAAAGACAGTGTACAAAATACAATATGAAGACAAAACACAACAAAAAACTATCTAAGACAGAGATCTAAAGTTAAAACTAAAGTCTACGATCTAAAATCTTAAAACAGTGCAACATAATAAATAAACTATATATAAATAAACTAAATAAATAAATAAACTAATAAATAAACTAAATAAACCTCACTGAACTAGAGATGTTTTGTAAAGAGGAATGGTCCAATATACCTTCATCCAGGATAGATCAAAATGGCGATGTGGACCCAAACACCCAATAAATATATATATATATATATATATATATATATATATATATATATATATATATATATATATATATATATATATATATATATATATATATATATATATAGGTTACTACACTAAGCTTTCTTAACACAATACTCTTGTTTCAATAAGAGCAGGGTATTTTATCAACACAAAGGGACTGTAAAATGAAAAGAATTCAGAGAATCAGACCTATAGCACAGACTACCAACACAACAATATAAAATGTGCCATTACAGTGAATGGGGCATGTGATTCAATGTAGACACACAGAACAAATTCAAAGAGCATGTCAAACACTGCGAGCACCATTGTCCTTGCAGACGGCTGTGCAATAGAGGGAGCACGAGCGTTTCCCTGCTTTATACCTGTGGCTTTCTGTCAAAGAGACCAGTGACAAGAGAATGCTCTGCTTCCTTCAATGACTCTTGTGACAAACTCAAGAGGGTTTCCTGCTGCCTATTATAAGCATGTCTTTTATTAGCAGCAGTCGGTAAACAGCAGAAGGAAAGATGAGGACCAAATTTGTGGAGTTGTGGAGCACAGTAGCAGATAAAGAGCATTCCTGAACTGATTTAGTGTTCTTTAAACAGAAGGGGCAAAAGAGTCCACTAAAAAAGACTCAGAATCATCAATTAACCTCCAGAGATATAAATAGGCCTGGGCAGCTGGTGATATGAACTCTATGTAGCTACTGGCAAGGAGTACATTTTACTTTTAGATTATAAAATTTGGGTTTAATAATGTTGATGATATTTTTTGTATTTATTTATTGGATAGGGACAGTGCATATTAATGTATGTATGCAATTACAGTAAATATGACAAGCAAAAATGCTCATGTCCATCTGTTGTCCCTAGGCAGGTGACACAGAATACAAAATACTGTTTTTTGTTGTTGTAATTTTCAACATTTGGACGGAACTTGAGTATTTAATTATTCAGTGTGAAAGTATTTCTGTTCTTTATACTATTTTACAAACTGAGCAGTTTCTTTCCAATGTGATGTGGGCCTAGGCTACACCCAGATGAGTATTTTTTTTTTTTCTTCTTTGTCTAACTCATTCACACTGTGGTGCTTTGTATCTGTTGTGTTGTTAGCTCTGCACCAGAACAGCAGAAACAAATGCACTGTGTGATTTCACCCACTCTTGCTCCAGGCGAGTCTCACAGCACAACAGAACAGTACAGGCTGCTGCAGATGGTGGAGGGAGGTGCATCTATTATACAGGCTGAATGCTACATGCCTCTAAGCTCTAATATAAAAGCTATCATATAGACTACATAGCCTCCACATGATTTTGTTAACTTCATTTGTATTTAAATGTGCATTATGTAACTTTCCTGGTGTAGGTTTTGCTACTTACTTGTCGTGTCCAAGAGAAGTTGTTGTTTCACACTATGGCTTTAAACATGTCTATTGAATTTATTGAATTATGAAACTGTTCTTATGGCCAAACCTACTTTGACAAATATGCATTCTTATTTTGTGAACTCACTAAACCACCAATCTGACCTGTAACATGGCTTGTCACCATGGAGATATACAAGTGTAAATCTGTTCATTCATGCCTTTAATTAAAATATCTTGATGGACTACATTATAAGAGCTTTTCGACTTTGTGAAAGGCAAAAATAATGAGATCCTTCACTGTTCCAAGGTAACATCACGGTTTCATGTGGCAAGGCTGCCCTCTGGTGTGTCTTTTAGAAATTCACAATTTGAATAAAATACAAGGTTCAAGTGTGGAGCTATGAACTCATTAACCCGTAATTGCAGTTCAGAAATGGTCATTTACTAGTATTTACTAATATTTTTAGTAAGTACTGCCATTCTGCCTCGAAAGCTGGTATTGAGATGAAAAATGCCACACACACTCAGATATATAAATGACACTTGTTTTACTACAAACAACAAAAGTACAAATGCTCTACAATTTAAGACCATGTGCTTCAGCTATAGAAAATACTTTGAAAATACTTAGAAAAATACATTTACAATTTGACTAACGGCACATACATTTTCTGCTAATACACTATAATAATGCAATACACAAAACAATTCACTTCAAACTTCAGAGTCATAATTTATTAACATCTGCATTGTTGACCATTTTTGCTTTAAAATTATTTTTTATAATTCTGTACAAAAGTATGTGCTACAGCGAAAACAAAAAAAGCCTAAACTTGACCAAAGCTCTTTTATGAATAATTAACCAGTATCCACCTTTACATCAATTTAGACTTAACTTTAGTAATTACTGTATTATTGTGATTTTGCTTTTATTAAATCTAGTCCTCTAATTCAATACCATTAATTATTTATTCACTTATTTTGGGAACAAATGAATGGTTGTTATGAGTGGGTCAGAAACTGGTGATACTGAGTCTATAGTCTGTGCAGAGTGGAGCTGATCATGTCCATAAAAGTAGCCTCCACACAGTAGCACAGCTGCACGTCAGGGTCTGAGCCCTCCAGTTCCTCTGCTGTTCTCTGGGCCAACGTCATAGAAGACCCTCCTCCAGAGACCACCGCCTCCTGGGGTTTCTCTTTCATGTACTGAAGGCCTGAAAACGGGAAAACAAAAGCTACTTAAAACAAAGTACAAGAAATAAATAAACAGAACATACCCTGAAAATAATAAAAAATTACTAAAAATCTTGATTACGCTCATTTAATTTGCTCTTACCATAGACAGTATATACATAAAATTAACATAACTACCCTGCTAGTTACTGGGTTCCAATTCACTTTGTATTGAGAAATCATTGCCCTTCTCTCAATAACTGCTAGTGTCAGGCTGCTCGTTTTGGTCTTAATATGTCCGTATTAACCTGCTCTACATGATCCTTGTGTTTTTATTTCGCCATTTCACTGTATTATTATTCCTAATATGGAACTGGCTCCAAGTTTGCCCCCATCACGACTAGCCTCAGGGAGTTTAATTTGTGAGTGAGTCGGGTGATGTCACACTCAGTCCACTACTTAGTACAGTCTATGGGTCTTACTAAAAACAAACTGATTTCAATATTAAGTTCTTGAATATAAACATGGCACATTTTTAATCTTTGCCATTGAACACACCCACAAAAAAGACATTCCTTCCTTTGAACTCATGCCTTTTCTGACAGAATTGGCTGTAGGCCTCTCATTAAAAAGACTCAAGCTGATCATTGACAATAGCAATGACAGACCACACACTTAAACATTTGCTTGCACAGACCCATCTGAATATAAGTGCAACTTCCAACTGCGCAGTCAAGTCATAAAGCTGAGCATATGGTAGATTGTACACGTACGTGCGATCAGGGGGTCGATGTCTCTGGCTTTGGTGGCAACATCAGAGGCACAGACCTGTCCGATCTGTACCAGTAGAGCAGCCACATCATCGTACAGCGGAGGGAAGGCTTGGCAAAACGCAACCAGACAGGGTAGAGTGGGCATGAAGAAGGCAAAGCGCTTGGCATGGGTTAGGACTAGAAAGAACAGGAGAACGATGAGCATTTACAAGTACAAGATAAATACCATCTGTATATGATGATTACAAAGTTCTGCACAAACTAGAAAGCACCAGAAGATGGCACCCAAGTAAAAAAAAACAAAAAAAACACTAGTTTACTTTTGCCCAGTATTGTAAAGTTTTGCAATAATCACATTCAAAATTATCATATAACCATAACTTTTCTGTCCACTGACCTGTGAGAAGTGTCCCCATGACGCTAATGGCTAAACGGGCCACACTCAGCGACTTGGGAAGTGCGTATTGTGTACAAAGGTGTGACAGCAATTGGATGGCAAAGATCTATAGGAAGAAAATCATATTATGTATATATAAATTACTGCTGCCACTACAGTCAAAAAGCAAACATTTGTTTCAAGAGTTTTCTCGAGAGCCACTCTCTAGTGCAAAAAGCAGTTAAAGACAAAGCCCTCACCTGCTTCTCCAACTGGGGCTGTGCCAGGAGCT